>OU785244.1:9733798-10933798 GCA_917051295.2 Erebia ligea
TCCCCATTTCGTCAATTTTAGGAGAAAATTTAAAAAAAAAATTTGTTTGGACTCTGTTTCTAATCTTATACCTTTAAACGAGCAATTCTTGTATATATATATATATATATATAATCTGAATCTCGGAAACGGCTCCAACGATTTTCATGAAATTTAGTATTTTTTTTTTAAATATATATAGCGAGCAAACGAGCAGGCGGTCACCTGATGGTAACTTGGTAAGTGATTACCGCCGCCCATGAACATTTGCAGCACCAGAGGAACCGCCAATGCGTTGCTGGCTTTTGAGAAATTTGTTTATCCGCCCTTTGAAGAGCCCCATATTATAATCATTAGGGAACACAGAAGATGGAAGCTGGTTCCACAATTTGCAGGTACGTGGCTGAAATGACCTGGAATAACGGGAGGTGGAAGAAGACCAGGCATCCAGGTGGTGAGGATGAAATTTGTTTCTGCGGCGAAGAGTGCGACTGGAGAACACGGAAGGTGGTATTAGATTAAATAACTCCTCAGAGCACTCCCCATTGTAGAGACGATAGAACACACAAAGAGAACTAACGTCTCTTCGGTGCTCTAGGGACTCCAGCGTGCAAGTAATTTTGGGATTGTCCACGAGTCGAACTGCCCGCTTTTGTATCCGGTCAAATGGAAGGAGCTGGTACTGGGGTGCTCCGGCCCAGAGGTGAGAGCAGTACTCCATGTGGGGCCGAACTTGCGCTTTGTACAGCAGAAGCCTGTGCTTAGGCGCAAAGTATCTTTTCGCTCTGTTGAGCACCCCGAGTTTTTTGGAGGCTAGTTTGGCTTTACCTTCCAGATGCTCGCGGAACTGGACTTCGTTCGATATACTAACACCGAGGATCCCAATACTGTCAGATGGAGTCAGGGGAGTGCTCTGGAAGAGAATAGAGGTTGTAAAAGCGGTCTTTTTTTGCCGAAAACGCGCATACCCCCCAACGTCTTGGTGGGGTTAAAGTGCACAATATTTTGTGAGCCCCATTGTGACACTAATTGGTCGAGACAGGAAACGATGTTCGACACAAGCGTACTTCTACACTCCTCCAGCAGAGCACGAGAAAGCTGTGCACGACCTTTATATAAGGCATCACCCGTACTGTCGTCCGCATAGCAGTGAACATTGTTATTATGTAACATGTCATTGATATGCAGTATGAACAGCGTGGGTGAAAGCACACATCCTTGCGGAACGCCAGCATTGATGTGCTTCAGTTCAGAGCAAAAACCGTCAACAGCGACTTTAATGCTACGCCCGTTCAAAAAACTGGCGATCCAATCACACAGCCTCTCGGGGAGTCCGTAAGAAGGCAATTTGGACAGAAGTGCCTTATGCCAAACCCAATCAAAGGCCTTTGCAATATCCAGGCTGACCGCCAAAGCTTCTTGCTGTCGATTGCCTCCGCCCAGCGGTGAGTGAGGTAAGCTAGGAGATCACCAGCTGAACGACCGTGGCGAAAGCCATACTGACGATCGCTAATCAACTGGTGCTCTTCCAGGTACTGAAACATTTGGGTGTTTATTATATGCTCCATAACTTTAGAAAGCAGGGAGGTTATTGGCATTACAATAGGCCTGTAGTAGCCAGATGGGTCTGAATGATCACCCTTCTTTGGAATAGGGTGGACTAAGGCAGTCTTCCATGAAGACGGAACAGTGCCGGAGGAGTAAGACTGCCGAAACAGACGCGTTAAGACCGGAGTCAACTCGGGAGCACACATTTTAAGCACTACGGCAGGGATACCGTCAGGCCCGCTCGCCTTGTTGACGTCGAGAGAGAGAAGCGCTTTACGCACTGCACTCTGAGTGAAGCGAATGTCACTGAGCGAACTTTGGCACCGCGGGATGGTTGGCGGTGTTCTCCCTCCGTCATCAAGTGGCGAGTTACCAGCGAAGAGAGAGCCCAAGATATCTGCTTTCTCCTTGGCGGTGTGGGCCAGCGTATCGTCCGGTTTTCGTAGAGGTGGAAAGGTTGAGCGGCAGAAGTTGCCCTGTATGGCTTTGGATAGGGACCAGAACGCACGGGTGCCAGAAGGCAATGCGACAAGTCTGCGCCCAATTTTGTCAATGTGCTGGAACTTTGCCCTGGCAATGGCATTTTTATAAGATCTGGAGGCAGCATTATAACTCTTCTTCAGATTAACTGCGTTAGGATCATTATTGCTTAGTGCTGAGGACCAAGATTGGTAGGAACTGTAGTATGCAGGGGGTTTCGGTGGCGAAAAATCGATCTAGCTAGCATTCATTTTTAGAAAATGTCGTTTTGTCCGTGTTTTCAGGCAATGAAAAAATGCTACAATATCATTACAATACGAAGGTAAATTTAATTTCAACATCATATACATTGTTATAATGGCTCAGGTGGGAATTATAGGTCTGCCTCGAAACCAGACGACCCCGGTTCGAGTCCCCAGATGTCTGATTTTTTTTCTCTTTTTTTCGAATGTAATATAATATTTTATTTAGAAAAAATTAAATTAAATTAATTATTTAAATATAATTTCCAAAAAACACGATTTACCAAATAAAAATACCGAGCAAAGCTCGGTCACCCAGATATTTATCTTTAAAATCATATACCGCAACCCTATGTTATACCTATTATATTTAAATTTGAAGTAATTACGTTCAGTAATTCAGAAGTTATAAGGCTCTGACAGACGAATGGACGGACGGACGGACGGACGGACAAGTGCAAATTCACTCAAGTAGACTCAGAGACATCGCTTCGCTCGGTCAATTAGTATGGATAACCAGAAAACCAAGTGCATAGAGTACTTTGTTCTATCAAATGTAAATAATATCAATAAAACAATAATTATAAATGGGGAAACACACAAAATGGAGAACTCCACAGTTTTTTCGGGGTGACCTTGGATATAATACGATTCAAATGGTGCGCTAAAGTAAAGACAACTGGCGGTAAAACTTAGTTCAGCTGCTTTTGCTGTCAGTAAAATTAGAAAGTTTACCCATATTGAAACGGCTATGCTTGTCTACTTTGCCTACTACCAGTGTTATATCATGCAGCATTTTACTGTGGGGCACAGCAGCAGATATCCAAAATATATTTTAAATTGCAGAAAAGAGGTGGGAGGATTAATTATAGGGTGTACAACCGATTACATTTTTAGCAAGAATAGGAAAACTGCAAAAATCATTATATGTATTTCGATCACTAGAATGTTATCGGTGGCTCATGCTAAAAATTCATAAATTCTGATATTATTTTAATGACAAAAAGGCATAAAAATCTTCAAAAGATTGATTTATTAAAAGTTTGAACACTCAAATACATAATTCAGGAGTGCCTATACCAAAGCCAAAACACCATTCCAATGATTCGGCTTTTGACTAGAAAAGGCAAGTCGAAATTGGCCTTAAAACTCGTTAGGCTAAAGCCGAAGTTTTTGTTTTGGACCAAGCGCTCTGGCCTTTTCTGAGGATTGCCTAGGATATGCTGCGATGCGCCTGCACTTTTGACTATAACATATTATAGGCATAATATAACTGATTAATATATTATACATAATATAATATTATATTAATATGATTAACATATTATATATAATATTATAACCACGCTTCTTTGGCTAAGTAATGTATCTCTATAATCCACAACTCACAAACCTACTAGGTAACTTCAACGTACTTACTATTAGCTATTCTGTGGTATTACGTTTAGTACCTACTATATGATAATATTATTATAAATGCCAAAGCTACAGAAATAGTTGCGTCAAATTATTTAACACAACTAGTGGTTAATGGTTCACTTCGAACGTAATATAAATGTAACGATAAAAATTTGTTTATTAAAATATTTATTTTTTAAAAAAGATTGACATATCCACTATGATATTTTGTGGATTTCGAGTTAAATTATATTTTTAATTTTCCAGCTCTGAAAATCAGGCTATTGATTGTTGGTTTAAAGTTCAAAATGTTCGATGAGTGTTTAAAAATTTTGCTTATCTTCGGGTCGTTGAATGCCGTAGGTATGTATTAGGTATTATTTAATTTATATTTAATTTATTTAATTACTGGTAACTGAGAGAAATCAAAATTAGCTAAAACCGGCAATCGGCGGAAGTACCTATGCCTTAGATTTCATAATAGTTTATGCTTAGATGGTATCCCCGCGTGGTCCCCGCGTGTTTTCCGCGGGAACTCGTTACTTTTAATTTTTTGGGATAGAAAATTTGCCTATCCTAACCCGGGATACAATACAACCTACCTCTGTACCATATTTCATCAAAATCGGCTGAACAGATGCGCCGTGAAAGCTTAGCAGACAGACAGACAGACACATTTTCCCCTTTATAATAATATTTAAGTATGGATTTTTCCGTTTTCCTTGGAGACCCCGGGCCGAGTGTCAATAATGTCTTGTAGACGGAGAGCTGGCAACGAATTTCGGGATGGTCCTTTTGGCAAGCTGAAATTGTGAGAAAATATAATTTCGTCGATTTGTGAATACATTCCTGCCAGTCTGGTAGAGCGCTTGCGTTTTAAATTTCACTATTGCGCAGCATATAAAATTTGCAAAAAAAAACATTTTTTTTTATTTTTTTTTATAGAAATGCAAAAACAAATACAATTTTTTTATTTCTCGCCAAACTATGGAGATAATATTATATGGATATGAAGAGCCAAACCATTCTCTCTCGCTCACCATCTCTTGGACCATTGAGAGACATTTAAGATATTCTTTTAATTATGGCTCTCTCTTTCTCTTGTAAGGAAAATATCCGAATCGAACTGAATAAGTTTAATAAGTTTCCAATTTACAAACCAGCAAACGCCACTTTTCAACTATGTGAAATCATACTAATATTACAAATGCGAAAGTGTGTTTGTTTGTTGGTTTGTTGGTTTGTCCTTCAATCACGCCGCAACGAAGCAACGGATCGCTGTGATTTTTGGCATGGGTATAGTTAAGAACCTGGAGATTGACACAGGCTACTTTTTATCCCGGAAAATTAAGGAGTTCCCGCGGGAATATAAAACTTAAACCACGCGGACGAAGTCGCGGGCATTATCTAGTTTGAAATAAAAGTAGCTCTTATTTAAATATTCTTATAATTTGTTACCAACATATTTTAATTTTTCTTTGACCAACTCTACAGCTCGGGGAGAAGCGGAATACACTTCAACAACAGCAGCGAGCAACTACAACGGTAAACTCAGCTGTCCTTATGTTTTGTTTGATACAGCTTCGCATGGCAGGACTTATATAGACTATAATATACTCATGTGCCTAGACTAACAAATTTTTATGGCAGTTTAGTTTTTGTTTTTATTTTATTTTTCATATTTCATTTATATATATTTTTGACGCTGTCACGGGGTCAGAAAGTCTGTGGGACCATACACATATTATGACTTATTTCGTTACGTCAAAAGTAGGGATAAAAGTAATAGATAGATAGATAGATAGATAAACTCTTTATTGCACACACTTATAACTAGGACGATAAACAGAAAGATTAAAAGATATAACAGAAGGGTGCAAAGGCGGTCTTATTGCTAAAGCAATCTCTTCTAGACAACCTTTGGGGAGAGGAGATTAACAAACAAGAGCGCGGGATAGTGCAACGTCCAAAATATATAATAAACTAGCGATCCGCCCCGGCTTCGCACGGGTAGCACTAATAATCTTAATCTATATAATATAAACTATCCTATCTCTCAAGTTAGATCGAACTGCACATGGTGTGCGAATTTTATTATAATCGGTTAAGTGGTTTAGAAGTCCATTGAATACAAACATTGTGACACGAGATTTATATATATTAAGATATACATACAAAGATATATACATACATACACATATACATACATAAATAAATACATACATACATACATACAGACATGCATACATATTGATATATACAGAAATACTAAATAATTCTGATCTAATTATAATGTGTAATACTTGAGTAATATTTCTTATCTGTGGTATTTTCTCTACGAACCCTTACCTACATGCCGATTCTTGTTTTTTCGTAATAAACCGAATTTTGTGCATGTTAGGGTAAACGAAAAATTTGCCGGCAACGCTCTCTCTCGTCGTGAGATATCTCGTTGTGCGCATGCTAAGTCTGCTGGCGTCCCGACTCCCGACGCGTCGCTTGCATGCATTTTTATATTTAATATGATAGAAGTGGCGGCGGCGAAAATGTGTTTTATTATTTTTACATTTTTAAATATTAAACTTCAGTATGTATATTATTAATATGCTTTATTTAATTTTTATAAATTTTACTTTTTACATTTATGTAAACACTTGGTGAAAGCTTTTTCTACTGTCTTTCTAGTAATCTTCATAATAATCATAATCATAATCATAAATATTTATTCAATTTAGGTAGGTACACTACACTTATTGACGTCCAGTTACATAAAAATAAAAATATGATGGTGATAATCTGTTACGGTATCTTAAAACTAAAGCAACGAGGGTTCCAAACGCGCCCAGGTCTGAGAAGAGCCCACAACAAACTCAGCTGGGGTTTTTTATTTTTTTTCATTATCACCATCTCACAAATCATCTTAACTAAGGAACTATCAGAGCCATTAGAGCAAATTATTGCCAAGCTTCCTTGTCATTTAAGTAATCATGAGATACAGCCCACTGACAGACAGACGGACGGACGTATAGCGGAGGCTTAGTAATACGGTGCAAACGTGAATTATTAAAATGACTCTTAAGATACAGAACATTTAGAATCAACTTATTATTTAGTTATTATTACACTAATAATTGATTTGTTTTCCGTTGAGGAGTTCCGCCCTCCATCTCCGAACTACTGACCTGATCTTCATGAAACTTACATGGGGCCTACCTGGCAGTATGAACTTTGTAAAAAAAACTAATTGCCAAGATCTGTTCTAATTTAACCGAGTTATGGAGTATAATCGACCAATAATCTCATACCTTATCCCGAAGGGAACCCCATTTTCGGGATAAAAGTAGCCTAAATGTTAACTCAGAGTGTTAGCTAAAATAATTAATTTATGTGTGTCGAGTTGCATTCAAATCCATCCAGTAGTTGCAGCGTGATGCCGTAACAGACAGACAGACAAAACTTTTAAAAACATTGTTTTGCGCTCTGGATCCCAAGCTTTTAAGCTTGAAGCTGTAACATGTTAAGTTTTCAACATAGGATATTTATTTATAAATCTATATTTTCAATTAATGTCCAGAAATTGTCTAGTTACAGTTTTATTGCACTTAATTATAGATTGATTAATTATTAACCTGTGGCGACTGGCGAGCAAGTAAAAGAGGCATAAAAGCACTGCTTACCCTTGTTGTAATAGCAAACAAAAAGTATTACATTACTATATGATGCCCGCGACTTCGTCCGCGTGGATTAAGGTTTTTGATTCCCGCAGGAACTCTTGAATATTCCGGAATAATAAGAGGCCAATGTCCTTGCCTGGGATATCCTATCTCTGTACCAAATTTCATCAAAATTGGTTGAACAGATGGGCCGTGAAAGCGTAGCAGACAGACAGATACACTTTTGCATTTACTAGCTAATGCCCACGACTTCGTCCGCGTGGATTGAGGTTTTTCGGTTCCCGCGGGAACTCTTTAATTTTCTGGGATAAAAAGTAGCCTATGTGTTATTCCAGACTATAATCTAGTTCAGTTTGAACCTTAAATTGTTTTCTTATTTTGACTTAGAGTGTTACGCCGGCGATCTCAACTGTGACTGGAAGAATTATCCAAGTGAGGGCAAGTCTTGGGATCTGGAGCCTTGGAGTGTTGGTGAAAAACAGCGGACTTCCTGTAAGGCTATATTTTTATTAATTTACTAGGTGATGACCGCGACTTCATCTGCGTGGATTTTTAAGCTTTTTTTTATTCCTATTTTTTTTATTTCCTTTTCTATTCTAATGTTATTAGATTTAATTATCATCACAATCAATCATACAAACAGGAAAATTATTACCTGCTCGCACCAAATACTGAATCAGCCTTCCTAGCGATAGTTACCAAAAGTACTGCTATCTCCTATATTATAAGCTAAACAGGCGGGTCATCTGGATGTGAAGTGATTGCAGCACCCGAGGAAATGCCGCTGCGTCGGCTTTTAGGGAATTTGTTTAGCTTAGTGCTTATACTATCGCAAGTGATATAATCATTCTAAACAATGGGGTCAGCTATACAGGTTTGACTCATTAAATACGGTTTGACCAGGCGCGTCCGTGTTATCCCGGGAAAAGTTTCCAGTACCTAACTCGGAAGACAGATAAAGTGACTTCATTTTCACTTCACGGGTTCATTTTCATTTCAACCATGACCTATTCTATGAACCGTGGATTCTATTCTATAAAATTGTGCCTATTTTAAACTTGCCTTTACACAAATTTAAGAGATCCATTAGAAATATGCTCCTGAAAAAGCTTATTATACTGTTGAAGATTATGTAAATGATATAAATGCATGGATTTGACTCGATCCAGCAATGCTAAGGACAGTGCTTACTTATCTACACATTGGTGTAATTGTAAATGATTTTTTAAAAAGATCAACCACCGTGTTTCTTGCTGGTGTGTCTCCAAACCAGTGTAATATGAAATGGATGCTGCCCCCAGCGTAGAATCCACCTTTTAACTCCAAGACTCCATCGGTATCGTCCAACTTGGAACCAGAAAATACAAGTTCGGCATGCCTATATCATAGTGACGATGCCAGCAATAAAGACCAGCATAAGAAGCCCCCTTGCTAACTTTTTGTCGGGCATATTCCGGCAAAACAAGTATGTTAACCTGCTAAATATTGTAGTTTTGATGGAACACAATATACTTGTTAAAAACTCTTTTAATAATTATTAATCAAAACATTTCAGACACGTTTGAGGGGATTATTTCCTTATTAGGGTTTTCGGTCTGGGAAAACACCTCCTCTTGGATCATTTCTCCAATTTTCAGTCGTGTTGACAACTACAGCTGTTTTAGTATCGAGATCGAAATGAATTCAGGATCAAAAAGCGGGTGAGTTTTTTTTTTTCAAATATATATATAGCGAGCAAACGAGCAGGCGGGTAGCAGCAGCAGCAGTATAGAGATAAGTCTGTGGATTTGGGATCTTTTCCTGACCTCATGAAATGTAGTAAATTGATTACTCTTTTTAAATCAGGTAGCAAAAGTGATCCAAATAATTACAGACCAATTTCAATTTTGCCAACCCTTAGCAAGATATTTGAAAAAATTATGCTCCAACATTTTAATTTATATAAACTACTTCACCCCGAGCAGTATGGTTTTACGAAAGGTCGATCAACAGTCGATGCGGGCGCGGCGCTGTTGAAACATATATTTGATGCCTGGGAGAACTCACAGAATGCTATTGGTATTTTCTGTGATTTGTCTAAGGCATTCGACTGTGTTGAGCACAAGACACTGTTGACCAAATTGAACCACTACGGAATCAAAGACACTGCACTCATTGCGTCATATCTTAGTGACCGTATTCAGATGGTTTTAATGTCCTATGTCCCCCCAGTGGGGCAGAGGGCGTCTACAGTGTTGCCCCATCTCGAGCGGTTAGAAGCTACGCCCTTGACCTCATCCCACGTCATCCCTATCCTCGCGACCTCCGCCAGAACCGTACGTCGCCAAGTTTGTTTGGGTCGACCACGCTTTCCGTGACCGTATTCAGACGATATGTGTAAATGATGTGAAATCAGTCTCGTTAATGGGTGTCCCTCAAGGCTCTAATCTGGGTGTCTTCGTGTTCTTGGTATATATAAATGAGTTACCATATTTCGTCCAGGATACTTGCGATATTGTGCTATTTGCTGATGATACGTCTTTAATTTTTAAAGTCGATAGAAATAAGGAAGATTTTGACGACGTAAATAGTGCCATTTCTCAGGTCACTCATTAGTTTACTGTAAACAACTTACTTTTAAATGCAAAAAAACTAACTGTATTGAGTTCACACTGCCCAATATCAAGAATACACTTAAAATTAATCTAGTGGTAAACAATGATTTGTTAAAAATAGAAGAGACCGCAGTGTTCTTGGGAGTGACCTTAGATGCTAAGCTTCAATGGGGCACCCATATATCAAATCTAGCTGATAAACTCAGTTCTGCTGCTTACGCTGTCAGAAAGATTCGGCAGTTAACAGACGTTGAAACTGCAAAGATTGTGTATTTTGCTTATTTTCATAGTATTATGTCTTATGGAATCTTGCTGTGGGGTAAAGCGGCAGATATTCAAAAAATATTTGTATTACAAAAAAGGGCAATACATGCAATATATAATTTAAACCACGTGAATCCCTTAGAGAGAAATTCAAGGAAATAGGTATTCTTACAGTAGCTTCGCAAAATATTTACAGTAATTTAATCTTTGTAAAACAGTACGTTCAGAATTACAAAAGAATATGCGATCTGCACGATAGGCCAACTAGAAACTGCCATAAGCTCGTGACTATCGCTCCGCCTCAAGAAAGTCCGAAGGTCGTTCGTGGGAATGAGCATTCTATTTTATAACAAAATTCCACAATCTATTTTAAACTTGCCTTTACACAAGTTTAAGAAATCCATTAAAAGTATGCGTTTGAAAAAAGCTTATTATACTGTTGAAGATTACGTAAATGACAAAAGAGCATTTGACTCGCTTCAGCAATGCTAAGGACAGCGGAACTACTTATGTGTAGTATACACAAATTAAATGTTTTTTTTTTTCAAAAGAGCAACCGCCGAGTTTCTTGCTGGTTCTTCTCGGTAGGAACGGCATTCCGAACCAGTGGTAGATTCATTCGACTATTCATAAGAACTTGTAAAAAGTCTATTTGAATAAAAAACTTTTGAATTTTGATTTTTTTTTTAAATTTAGGTCTACGAGCTATAAAAAAATCCAGCTTCTGAGTCAACGCAATCAAATAACGGCCGTATATGCCGCATATTTTGCATAATTTGACCAATAAATCAAAACCTAAGGGTACCTAGGTACTTCCCGTTTATCTAGAGTTATTGTGCGCGACTCAGACTCACACTTAACCGGTTTTTTGTCAGCGACGAATAGTTTTTTATTTCATAGTAAACATAAAATGGTTGTTACACAGATCAGAGAATATCTGTGGGTTGCTATGAATTAATGTTATTTTTATTTCAAATCAGTCGTAAATATGCATCAGATTAAATTCGAATGTATTTTAAAGATGCGAAAGTTTGGATGGATGGATGGATTGATGGATGTTTGTTACTCAATCACGCCAGAACGGCTGAACGGATCTGGAATAGCACTTATGCTACATTTTATCCCTGGAAATTAAGGATTTCCCGCGGAAACCAAAAAAACCTCAATCTTATCTTATCTCATTAAATTTTTGTAGACTCGCTGGACTCCGGATATACCAGAAGCCGGTTCATATAGCCCTGAGAGATTTAATTGTGTACAGCGATGAGGCGAAGAAGGATTATATTCTCTTTGATGTTTGGGGAGATCAGGGCGATGGCTATCATAATAAAGAGTTTCATCTGAAGCACTTTGATAGCAACTTTCAGGTATGCTCATCTGTATCTTATACCTTTAAACGAGCAATTCTTGTATATATATGTAGTAGACTATAATCCTCTAATAATATGCAAAAAGTTTTATATCGCCACATTTAACGCCAGATCAGTTGCAAATGAAACCCGATTGGTAGAGTTAGAATACGCAATTTCACTTATAAAATGGAAGGCCATTAGCTTGTGGAATGAACTGCCCTCGCACATTCATCGAGCTAAAACTCTTAATAAGTTTAAAATTGACGTAAAAAATCATTACATGTCTCTCTGTTATCATCAATAGCGACATGTTTAATTTGTCCGTTATTTATATGTGTATTTATTTATGTATTTAATCTTACGTATGTCTATTTTATTTATTTTGTATATATTAGTGTATTAATACGTTATTATTTTATGATATTGGTTAGTTTATGTATCTATTAGTATTTAAGTTTATTTTTATGCACCACCTCCCACTGTCCACTTGTTCATTTTCTCCGTATCGATAAGGTTGTCTGGAAGAGATCGCTACTTAGCGATAAGACCGCCTTATTGTACCTACGTCTTAAGTTTTCATATTTGTTTTCTGTTTCGTTTTTGTTTTTGTGGTGTACAATAAAGAATATACAATACAATACAATACAATATTATCGGTATTTATGAAGTGAGAAGAGAAGGGCTAAAAATTTTAGACAGAGGCTACTACGTGTTCTATCACTATGGTAAAATCCAAGGCGAGAAAGGTGTTGGTTTCTTGGTAAGAAAACAAAAGGAGACTACAATCTATGACTTCATCGCAATATCCGACAGAGTTTGCGTGTTGCAAGTAGAAATATACGAAACAATGTACTTCCTAATACAGGTTTATGCACCCACCGAAAACTGTCGCGAAGCTGAAATAACTGAGTTCTATGAAGATCTTAAGAATGCAATGGAAAAATGCACCGGAAACACGATTTTCATGGGAGACATGAACGCAAAAGTGGGTAAACCAGAACCGAATGAACATTTAGTAATGGGTCGTTATGGATACGGAAAAAGAAATAAAAGAGGACAAATGTTTTTAAATTTCTGTCTGCAATATAAATTAAAAATAGCAAACACAATATTTATAAAATCTGACAAGTTACGATGGACATGGCTCGCGCCCAATGGCAGAACAAAAAACCAAATAGACTACATGGCAACAAATGTTCCGATGGCTGTAGAAAACTGTACCACACTTAGCCAGCTACTACACCCAAGTGATCAACGGTTAATCAGATTGACCTTGAAAATAGATAAAATAAAACCATCTCGCGCTCATTACACCACAAGAAAATCAAATAGGCATCTGGATAATGCACTTTTCGAACAAGAGATCTCTACTCTCCCTAAAGATATGGATAAGTCTGTGCAAACTTTTTATGACAAATCCGAAAATTTACTCTTTAAATGCTCAAAAAGCGCTTCTTTAACAAAAAATTACAAAAAACATACGATAATAACTGAAGATATTGTCAAACTAAAAACCCAAATGCACTCACTTAAAAGCAAGAAAAACAAATCGAAAGAAGAAAAACTAAGACTAAGCAAATTATACAGAGAAACAAAAAATAAAATTAATCAAAATATAGAAGACTACCGATTGGATACCCTGGAACAAGCAATAGTAAAAACAGGAGGAACAAAAAAGGCCTATAAACAGTTAAATAGCACCAGACAAATTATGACACATCTACAAAATTCATCAGGGTCAATTGTCACGAACCGAAAGGATCTAATACAAATAGCCACTCAATTTTACCAAAATCTATATGAAAGCAGTGGCAACACCACAAGTTCGGAGCCGATTCGTCTAAATAATAACGACTCCGTACCACTCTTTACAGAATCTGAGATAGAACTGTCAATAAAAACCTTAAAAGTAGACAAATGCCCATGATCTGACGGAATAACGAATGATATGTTGAAAGCCGGCTCTAAAGTCTTAATTAAACCACTTACTTCACTCTTCTAATTTTAGAGCAGAAAACGCTGCCTATCCAATGGTCAAGCTCAGAAATCATATTACTATATAAAAAAGGAGATGCTAAACAAATGACAAATTATAGACCCATTAGCCTTGTATCCTCTATTTACAAAGTTTTCGCGACAACTTTACTCCGCCGCATCACAAAAAATATTGACGAAAACCAACCAGTTGAACAAGCAGGATTTATAAGCAACTACTCCACTATTGACCATATCCACACACTTAAGGGCGCCTTCAAATTTGCCGCAAAGTGCCGCGCGGAAGCAGCGCGGCTGCAGCGCTGCGGTCGCGCTGCTTTGTATATCCATATAAATAAAAAACACGCGACTGCAGCGCTGCAGCCGCGTAACATTAATAGTAACACAGAGCAGTGTTTCTTCGTCAGAGTCCATCGTGAAAATAAATATAGGTACAACCCTATGATGTTCGAGCCTCGCGACAGGAGCGCGGCCGCAGCGCTGCAGCCGCGCTGCAGCCGCGCTACGCTTTGCGGCAAATTTGAAGGCGCCCTAAGAAAGTAATGGAAAAATATACGGAATTTGAAAAACAGCTATATATAGCTTTTATAGATTATTCAAAAGCTTTTGATTCCTTGTACCATACTTCAATATGGAAATCACTAAACGAGCAAGGGTTAAATGGTGAATACATAGAACTTATAAGAGAAATTTACAAAATACATTATACATAATTTACAATTACTAAATACCAATAAAACAATTTAAAGAAACTATTACCCGTTACGAGACGTATTCACGTACAGCAAACGGCCGTGTCCATAACACAGTCACACTCCATTTTTTTTCTAATAAATAGGTAACGGTTTTTTTGAGAAAAAGATAATTGTATGAGGTAAAAAAAGGACCCACGTACATTTTTAAGTATTTTTCCGTAAACTGTCAAATAGCCAATTCACACGAATAATACAGTCGGCGCTATTCCCAGAGACTTCCAACGTGAACCATAGATACATTCTTCACGCAATTACAGAATACAATACAACAAGAGACGAGCCACAGACTCGGCTAGTCGGAGCAGTACAGTGATAATATTATTTTCTCTCAGACTGGGCCTAACAGTACTATTACCTATTCTGTGAATGGTGTAAATGGTGAAACACGTACTTCTTCATATTTTAACGAAAGCCCAAATGCTGTTTCATGGCCCTAGCTTGAGAAATTAAGGATTTTCATACAAACTCTCAACCCCTATTTCACCCCTTCGGGGGTGGAATTTTGAAAAACTGTGAAACACATATGTTTTCATTTTCAACCCGCAGCTCATATATCAAGTTTCATGGCTATAACTTGAGAAATTAAGGACTTTCATACAAACTTTCAACCCCTATTTCACCCCTTCGGGGGTAGAATTTCGGGATATAAAGTATCCTATGTCCTACTTCGTAGTATGGGCTCAAATCGTGCCAAGTTTCGTTTGAATTCATTCGGTAGTTTCGGCGTGATGCGCGGCCAAGATACATACAGACAGACAGACCGACAGACAGACAGACAGACAGACAAAAATGAAAAAAAATACAGATTTGGCTTCAGTATCGAATAATGAGTGCCCTCCAAAAAAAAAATTCAAAATATCTTCAATGTACAGAATTGGACCTGTTACAGTTTTATTATATGACGTATAGATTCATTTATTTAATAGTCTACATAATATATTGATATATAATATAATACTATTAAAAACTAAATTAAATCTAAATTAAAAACTAAACATTAAAAATATCATCTATGCCGCTGTAATGAGGCAATGTGCCCAGAACGCTGGCTGCGTTACCTCGCTGAATAGCCAAACTTAGATATGAAAACTTTTCCGTTTCATAATTCAACTCCGTAGTAGGAGCACAAGGAAGGACTATTCCTCGTGCTCCCATCAATAGGACAAATTAATAGGAGCACGAGAAACGCCCCTTAGACCCACCACGCTGCTCAATGCGGATTGGCGGGCTTCACAGGTCCAATTCTGTACATTGAAGACATTTTTGTTTTTGAAAGTCACTCTATAATCGATACTGAAGCCAAAACCGTTATTATTAACTAGTTCATTTATGCGTTGTCCGATTTCATTCATTCTTTTTCTGTCTGAAAGGAGATAATTTGAAGATCTTTCCGTAAATAATTCATAGTCATAGGTTTTGTAGTTCAGAAATTACAGACATCTCTCAGTATTGAGTCCAGTTAACTTGAAACCCGGAATGTAATTTGAAATTTCGAGAGAATAATTATTCCTTGAGCACTCTGGAGGTGAACGAAGGCAGGATTTTTCACAATTCCACCCCCAAAGGGGATAAAAAGGGCGTGAAAGTTTGTATTAAAGTCGGTATAATATAAGGGTGGGTAAAAATTGCAACAAAAATTTAAAAAAAATAGGGGATCAAAGTTTGTAAGAGTCCTTTATCTGTGAAAGTGAAGATTTTGGCTTCCGGTTCAAAATAAAGAAGTGCGTGTTTAGCCGTTTTTTAAACCGTGGTAATTTCACCACCATTGTGGTTAAATAGGGGATGAAAGTTTGTATGGGACTTTTAGGAACCTAATTCCACGCGGACGAAGTCGCGGGCAGAAACCCTACTTACTAGATAAAAAAATAAAGCTATAAGAGGAGGAGCTGCCACAAATCATATGATAGAAATAGAACGGGCACAGAGAGCCATCATCAAAGTTATGCTACGGAAACCGCGTAGATTTCCAACTGAACAGTTATTCAAGGAATCACAACTACTAACTGTTCGTCAACTGTATATAATGCATACCATTCTACGATATCATGCGAACAACTCCTTTCCTATGTCACCGGAACACAAAAAAGGCGAAAGACACACATTGCCTTGCCTAGAACCAAAACCACATTTGCCAGACGACAAACTATCTAGAGCCATATTTGTTTAGATGTATCAACAAAAAAATTTAAATAACTCATTTAAGGAAGCATGGTCTTAAAAAATGTCTAAAAAACCACATATCTAAATATAATTACGAGGAAACAGAAAATCTATTGAATACATACATTGCACAAAATATCATTTGACCTTAAAACAGCCACAGGCACTCGCGTACACGCTCACTAGCACACACATAGCAACTCACACATTAATACATTCACACACACACACACACACACACACACGCACACACACTTACACATAAACACACACACAATATTTTGTATTTCTTAACTAAGTTAATTAATTTTAAGTTCAACCACTATTTTGTATGGGAAGGAACTGGCTCCTAAGATACGGGATCTCCTAGTTTAGGAGCCAGGACTCCTTTGAGGATGAAATGTACAAAATTTAGTAATAAATAAATATTCATTCATTCATTCATTCATTCATTCATTCATTCATTCATTCATTCATTCATAATTTCATGTTTCCGAATTGATTTCCTTCAGATCATCGTAGAGGCCATTTACGGTAAAGATCCTGTGCACGTAGATATCATCTACATGGAATTAAAGCAGAGAACTGAGTGCACGGGCTATACGCCATATACGGTACCAACCAGACAAACCACTTCAACAACAATATCAACAACCACTACAATGTCGACAACAACAACTGAACCACCCATAGGAGAAAACGGTAGAATGGGTATACCTTTTTTCCGCGTCTTCGTTGGCTGAATTTAGTTTCTTTATAGGTCTTCTCGACTAAAATACCTCTACATGTGTTACAAGTGATGACATACGGGTGGAGACATGGTCGCTATGGGCACAGTCTAACACAGTCTAAGAACAAGAATATACTCTGTTCTCTCCTATCTGTACTCACTGAGGCCTACTTAATCAGTTACCCGCTGTGGTGTGACAGGGACGAAACGGAGGAAACTGTTAGATTTTTCAATTTATTGAGTACAAATTAGTATGCAGTTTGCTATCATATGGTTTTCTACCTTTAAACCTGGTTAACCTTTAAATCATATGGTTTTTTACCTAAAACCACAGGTTTGTGGCGGTCTTCGCAGTCCGCACATAAACCAATAGATGGCACTACTAGTAGCGCACGAAGAACACGAAGAGTTTAAATCACGATTACAAAGTTCAAGGGTCGGACCAGTGGTCCCCGAGCACAATACTCGCTCGGAGGATGATCATCCTATTGTTACGGTCGAGCCATATCACCTGCTCCCGCACAGGTTGGGAGAGATACGTACCTTGCTACAACTGTCACGGTAGACGGATCTGACATTTGTGTGAGCGTCGATCCACTGTATGAACTGTGCTATGGACTTGATAAGAAGGCTCAGGGTCACTCAGAAAAGAGGAGATCCGTTTATCTAGATAATACTTAAAAGATAGAACTGGTTCTACCTCATCGAGGTATGGTGACTCTGGAGTCGCCATACCTCGATGAGGTGCAAAGTTAAAGTGGCAGTGGGTGGGATCTTTATAAGATTTTAGCCGCTTATTATTCCTGTTTGCATGCGCTTAGTAAATATCAATAAATCAATATTAATTCAATAATAATATAATATGTTCATACTTAGGTGATACAATAACTGACAAGGTTACGAAATCCGACACAATATGGGTAGACTCGCGACCCGCAAGTACACTATCTAACCTGTGGCCAACAACAACATTGCCAACAACCAAACAGTCAATAACAACTCAAACACTACAAGAAGGAAACGGTATGTAATTGTTTTTTTAAGTTTGTTTCTTATAGTCTTTCTAATGCACCATTCGTGGTTACCTTTCAGACCAAAGCTTAGCAAACCATTCATTAAAGACGACATTAAACATTGTAGACATTGGTCGTCAACAGACAGACGTTTTTTTTTACCCACTACAAGTTAGCCCTTGACTGCGTTCTCACCTGATGGTAAGTGACGATGCAGTCTAAGATGGTAGCGGGATAACCTGTTAGGGGCATGGCAGTAATAAATACCAATGCAAAGTAAAGTGAGATTGGCATTCCTTAAGGAGGAATGTCATAACATACAACTTCTTATTTGTAAGGAGCGGAGAAGCAATCTACGTAAATTGTCTAATTACAAGAAATTTAAATTACTTACCTAAAATTAATAATATATACGGGAAAAGAAAATTTTTGTATATCTTGGCCAAAATTGAACAATTTACCTTTGTCACTTCAAAATATTATTAGTAACTTAAAAAAAAAACATTTTTATAAGGAAACTAGCAGATGTCTGCGACTTCGTCCGCGTGGTTTAAGTTTTTTTCCCCACAAGTACCTACTCCTTAATTTTCCGGTATAAAAAGTAGCCTGTCACTCTCCAAGTCCTCAACTATATACTCATACAAAAATCAAGTTGATCCGTTGCTCTGTTGCGGTGTGATTGAAGGACAAACTCTCTATTGAACATCCTTGAGGATAAAATGTTCGAAAACTGTGAATCACGTAATTCTTCATTTCAAACCGAAATTCCAAATACTGTCATCTATACTTTTAATAATTGTGAATAAAAACACTAGTTTTCTATTAGTATTTATTACTTCTGTTCACAATTCGGTACACTTAAGTTAATTTAATATTACATTATAAGCACAGCTAGACATCCATGGTCCAACGAGACAAGATGGCTGCTCCGCGCAAGCCCATAGACATATACATTAATATAAAGACCATAGACTACGTGTTGCCACACCTCACATTTCCTCCTCATTTCATTTTTTTCCTTTTACAATTTTAAGCAATAAAATCTTTAAAATAAGAAGGCTGTCTTAGTGGTCTACCAAATCTAGATACCTTTACATTTTCACTCTTGACATTTACATTTTCATTATTGACATTTACTTACACTATCTTTATTAACATTTTCATTACTACCATTGACATTTGGTGACTGTACACCATTTAGCCATTCATCGTTACAATCATTATTATTTTCTACATTATTATATTATTATTATTTTATACATTATTAGATTTTTTAAAAAAAATTACTACTTGATGTTAGCCCTTGACTGCGATCTCACCTGATGGTAAGTGATGATGCAGTCTAAGATGGTAGCGGGCTAACCTGTTAGGGGCATGGCAGTTATATTAAACCCATACCCCTATTCGGTTTCTACACGGCATCGTACCGGAACGCTAAATCGCTTGGCGGCACGTCTTTACCGGTAGGGTGGTAACTAGCCACGGCCGAAGCCTCCCACCAGGCCAGACCAGGGAAAATTCAGAAATTATAAATTTCCAAACCCTGCCGGGGATCGAACCCGGGACCTGCGCACGTTAAGGCAACAGTGCTCAACACTGCGCCACGGAGGTCGTCGAAAGTGAAGTGGCAGCGGGTGGGATCTTTCTTAGATTTTCGCCGCTTATTATTCCTAGTTGCATGCTCATAATAACTAGTAGGTAATGCATATTATCATAATAACTAGTACTCATATAACTCGCTTAATTCCTCACCTACCGCAGCTCAGAGTTTTTTAAGGGACAATGTTAAAGAGTGCAATGCTTCATTTGAATTTAAACACATTAATGCATTAGATATTATTAAAAATTTCAAGTTGTTAAAATTGAAAAACACGGGGGACCTATGGGGTATGTCCGTTAAAGTAATATCAAACATCATTAGCGATATCGCCCCTTACCTAGCTATAATTTTTAATGAATGTGTTGACCTAGGTACATTTCCAAACCTAATGAAACATGGTAAACTCATTCCTCTATTTAAGTCGGGCAATAAAAACGACCTTAACAATTACAGACCCATTTCTATCTTACCAACTCTCAGTAAGGTCTTTGAAAAAGTAATTTTGAGCCAATTAATGAATCATTCTAACGGCAATAACTTACTTCACCCCGAGCAGTACGGTTTCACTAAAGGTCGAAACACAACTGATGCGGGCGCAAAACTTCTAAAACATATATACGATGCCTGGGAGCGATCACAGAATGCTATTGGTGTCTTCTGTGACCTTTCTAAGGCATTTGATTGTGTTGATCACAAAACTTTGTTGCTTAAACTAAGCCACTATGGCATTGGAAGCGTTGCACTTGATCTCATTGCCTCTTATCTTGGTGACAGAACTCAGAGGGTTTGCATTAACAATGTGAGGTCGGAGGGCTCGTCTGCATTAATGGGTGTCCCACAGGGCTCAATCTTGGGTCCTTTTCTATTTTTAGTGTATATAAATGATTTGCCATACCATGTGAACAATGTTTGTGATATTGTATTGTTTGCTGACGACACATCGCTTATTTTTAAAGTTGATAGGAGTAAGGACAATTTTGACGATGTAAACAATGCAATATCACACGTATCACACTGGTTTACTGTCAATAATTTGTTACTGAATGCAAAGAAAACCAAGTGCTTAGAGTTTGTTTTACCTAATGTAAAGAATATCGATAAATCAATAATGTTAAATGGGGAAACACTAAAAATGGAGAACTCCACAGTTTTCTTGGGGGTGACCTTGGATAATAAGCTTCAATGGGGCGCTCATATAGAGACACTAGCGGGAAAACTTAGCTCGGCTGCTTTTGCTGTCAGGAAAATTAGACAGTTTACCGATATTGAAACGGCTAGGCTTGTCTACTTTGCCTACTTCCACAGTGTCATGTCGTATGGCATTTTATTGTGGGGCAGAGCAGCTGATATCCAAACAATTTTTATATTACAGAAAAGAGCTATCCGTTCTATTTATAAACTCGGATCACGCGAATCACTTCGTGACAAATTTAAAGAGATTGGTATACTTACGGTGCCTTCACAATACATTTACAATAATATAGTCTTTGTCAGGAAAAACATTAATCTTTATAAGCAAATAAGTGATACTCACAATCGATGTACTAGAAACCGCCATAAACTTGTAACAGCGTCATATCGTGTGCGCAAGGTGCAGAAATCCTTTGTGGGGTCGAGTATTCGCTTTTATAACATGGTACCAAAAGAGTTTCTGGAGTTGCCATTATAAGTATAAATTTAAAGACTGTGTTAAACAGCATCTGTTATGTCGAGGTTATTAAAGTACTATAGATGATTTTCTCGATGACAAAGTTGCATGGAAGCAACCGGCTTCGCATCCAGCAACCCACAAGTCAGTGTAATACCTACTTGTTACGTAGCGTATGCATTTTATATTATATACAAATTGTTACATTTTTCTGTTTTGAAAAGAGCAACTGCTGAGTTTCTTGCCGGTTCTTCTCAGTAGAATTATTTTTCCGAATCGGTGGTAGATTCTTACGACTTATCATAGTGGCACAAGTTGTCCTACATGAAATAAATAAATCATTTCATTTCATTTATAATATTTATCTAATTTTAGTATTTGTTGTTCAAGAACAGGATATAATTCAAATAATTTATCAAGTTTCAGGCTCAGCCTTTCAGAAAATTGAGAGTTCTGAGGTCAACTTTGGACGTTTGAAAATCACCACTTTTAAAGCCCCCCATTTCGTAAATTTTAGGGGAAAAATTGAAAAAAATTTTTTTTTTGGACTCTATTCCTAATTATCTTTAAAATGAATGATATACCGCAACGCTATAAAAAATATTTTACTTCGCATTCGCTTCTATGAGAGCCCCCCCTGAAATAAAGATTTTTATAACTTTTTAAGCCATATTCGGCTGGAGGCCATCGGTTTACATATTATTATATTTGAATTTGAAGTAATTACGTTCAGTAATTCAGAAGTTATAAGGCTCTGACAGACGGACGGACGGATGGACGGACAAGTGCAAATTCACTCTAGTAGACTCAGAGACCTTCGCTTCGCTCGGTCAAATTTCAATATATCAATAATAATATAACATGCTCATGCTCAGGTGATACAATAACTGACAAGGCTATGACAGCCACAGGCCACGGTCTTGCGCGCCGCTTGGATCCAGCGGCTCCCTAAAATTCAGCCGCCAAGTTATAAGGACCTTTTGGACCAATTTTTTTCTACGGCTCGATCTATTAGCCAATTTATTGCAGAAATGATGCAAATTTCGTTATTTCTAATGTTTTCAAGTTGATTTACTAACTACAGATATTTTTATTTCTTTTCAGGATGTGATTCAAGAAATACCCAAATGATAATATTCCTATTAACTATCCTGGGAATAGTCTTATTGATTTTCGTGTGCGTCCTCGCTGTAGTGCTAGCGCGGCGACGGGGTACTTACAGACTCAATGACTTAAGGGCGATCATTGTGGGTACTTCATCATTCATTGACCATGAAAAGAAACCATCTGACGCGCGATATTCGACTAAGGATGGTGGTGATGTCGTCATAGATTGTAAAGAATCAAAGCAACAAAATTGTCAAAATAACGAAATAGATAATTAATAGATTTAAAAGGGCATTTCTTTTAATTTCACTACACGTGCCTCTTGACTGCGACCCCAGCTAGTAAGCGATGCATAGCGATGAAGCGATGACACGATGACGCGAAGGCCTGCACACATAGACTACACGCAGGGCAGAGGATTTTTCCCGCGACGAATCTATATTTCTATACCTACTCTATAGTATAGACATAGAGTATAGAAATATTCTTTCTAAGTTTGGATGGATGGATGGATGTTTGTTACTTACGCCAGAACGGCTGAACGGATCTGGATGAAATTTGGCACAGAGGTTGATTATAGTCTGGAATCATCGACCATACAGCCTATCTGGAATAGTACATAGTACATAGAAAGAAATAAAGAAAATGCACTTATACGTATTTATTTTACGTAGTTTTTTCCGTGGTGTCACCTGAATCAGGCTGAAAATCAGCGCTTTATGGTTAGTGATTGCACTGAACATACAGCATTATATGCTGTGCCTGGGCCATTTTTCGGGTTGTGCCATACATGATATAGTTGATCCCTGCGCCTCATCGTTGTTGTTTAGATATTACCTAGTTCTTGTTTAGATCGTTGAGGTGCAGGGGTGATCTACCTCTTTAGGTATGTTTGTTATGTGTGGCACAATTTGGCAATAAATGTTTTTTCTTTCTCTCTTTCTTTCTATTTATTCAAAAATTGTGTTGCAGACAAACATCTGGCATACCTACATAGTTGTACACAAAAGTATGTTTGTCTGCATTGACTTAGTAGGTAGCTATATGTTTGTCTGTGACACCACCCGGAATGGGTGTACAGCTCAGCCGTGTGCCCAGCACATCGACCATACAACTAATAGACTCCTCATATAGGGCGAACACTTTCAGACAACACATCAGACTTAATAGGTCTTATATAATTCCACGCCCTTGTAACAAAACCTACCGAGTTATTTAAATATTAATTAGAGTATATTATCGATAATTAATTATCGATAAATAATTATTAGGAGTTAGGACCCCATCCCATTTGATTTATGATTTTTTTGACCTTGAGTAGGTATACCAATCAGCGTTTAGTACCCCGCGCCCGCTTACTTGAGTCATTTGACTGAATTGTTTGCATTACGAAAGCATAGTAATTAGGCGTCTATTGGTTGTGTGGTCGATGGCCCAGCATCATACATACAAATGCATGCATGATCCCGGACGCTGATTTTCAGCTGTGACCCGGGTGACGTCACAGCCAACAGATCTGAATACATATACCTCTATAAACTACATAAGCAATATTAACAAATCTTTATTTCACTATACCTAAGTCAAAACATAATCACGTAAATATTCATTCATAATTTTATTAATCAAGGCCAAGGCAAAAGAATCAACAAACAAAATATTATGTAATTAAATATTAGAAGGATCTTAAATATATAATTATAAACGTATATTATATCAAGAAGATATAATACAACAGATGGTATGCAAAGAAATTTAAAACATAAAAACAAATTTAGCTACGCAACTTTTTATCCCGGAAAATTAAAGAGTTCCCGCGGAACCAAAAAAGCTCAAACCACGCGGAGGAAGTCGCTGGCATGAGCTACTATAGTGTATCTTAGATATAACTAAGTTAAAAGCTTTATAATCTCAAGATCATATTATGTTTTATATTCAAATAAACTTTTACAAGTGCTTTTGAATCGTCGAGTGAATCTACCACTGGTTCGGAATACTATCCAACCGAGAAGAACCAGCAAGAAACACCGATAACACAGCTGAATAGCCTTTACAAGTTAACGAATAGTAACTTCGACCAACTTCACGGCAACTACGGAACCCTACACTGCGTGTAATGTTATTGTTATACTAGCTGATGCCCGCGACTTCGTCCGCGTGGATTGAGGTTTACCGGTTCCGGTTTCTCTTTAATTTTCCGGGATAAAATGTAGCCTATATGCTATTCCTGACTATAATCTACCTCTGTGCCAAATTTCATCCAGATCCGTTCAGCCGTTGGGGCGTGATTGAGTAACAAACATCCATCCATACATCCATCCAAACTTTCGCATTTATAATATTTATTTGATGGATCGTACACCTTGTTTACTGACGGAACCAAAAATATTAGAGATGGCAATGGTGCAGCATTTTATGATCTTCGATGTGCTTAATTACACTAACAATTGTTTTAAAATAAATAGCAATGTCTCGGTTATGTCTTTAGAGCTTATTGCAATCGCTGAAGCACTAAATTATGCACAAAAGTTGCAGTGTAAAAAGATATAGTAAGAGTGCATTACAACATACAGCTCGATGTGCCTCTAGTCGCGCAGAGGTATTTCGATACCACTACAGCCCAATAACGTCCCACGGCTGGGCACAGGCCTCCACTCTCATAGGAGAGAGGGAATTAGAGCTTAGACCCACTTACTTAATTTATTTAACTTACTTAATTATGGCCCGACCCGGGACTCGAACCCGGGACCTCGTCGGCCGCAGTCGAACATGCCAACCACTAGACCAACGAGGCAGTACGTTAGTACATTATACCTCAATTGCTAAAACCACAGCCCGGAGATAGAGACGGCTATGCTAAAACTCAGCTCCGACTCTCTCGGCTTGTGTGTAAACGTGCTTAGAACGGCGCTTTTGATGTTATCGAGTTTTCCACTCGTACCTATCAAGTTTTCATCGATGTTTCGCGTTGACAACGTCCTACTCGTATAACTAGCTGATGCCCGCGACTTCGTCTGCGTGGATTGAGGTTTTTTGAACTCTTTAATTTTTTCGGGATAAAAAGTAGGTAGCCTATGTCCTTTCCCGGCATGTAACCTACGCCTATACCAAATTTGATCAAAATCGGTTGAAAAGATGGGCCGTGAAAGCGTAGCAAATAGCAATAATACCTAAGTAGGTACCTACTTACCTGCAAGTAGGTAATATATATTTTATAAATCTAAAACTCGAATCTACACCTACCTATTATTATTTAGGAAGGAATTAAGCTCATTTCTGGCAACCATATCCTTTATGGCTATAAGCAAGTGGGTAGACAGAGTATACTTAAGTACTTTATGTGCAAGTGCTTGCCTCAGCTGATGCATAGAGCAAGAGATGCAAGACGTCACTAATTGTCAGTCAGAGCGCTCGCTTAGCATGCGAGAGGTACCGGCGGGCTGATTACGTATCTCGCGACCGGTTTGCGACAGGCGTAAATCTCGCGATCGCTGCTGTCAAACGGCAATTTTGTATTACTTAACAGCGGCTATCGATAGCAAAAGTGCATGAAAAGTGCATTTTGCGGCAGGCGAGCAATAGACGTGCGATCGGCTTGCGTAATACGAATTCTAGTGACGTTTTGCGACCGATTTCGTAGTGATTGCTGTCGCATTGCTACTGCTGTCGCTACTGCAAATTTTACGTAATCAGGCTGCCGGATCGATACCCGGCGCCTCCAATTATTTTTATTTGTCGGAACATGAAAATCTAATGGAAAATTAATTTACAATTTATTTAGTTTTATATACATTGTATTAACACATAACATAAAGGGTAGGTACATTAAATATCCTACTTGTACAAATGAAATCAAAGTTTACAATATTTTGTTCTTGGGTAAAATTCTGTTTCTTGAAAATAAAATGTACCGTGGGTTCTTTGATTATGTAATAGCGTGGGTTAGAGGTCTTTTGTCACAGTCTTTTGTGGGTCTTTGAGCATGGGTTATATTACTCTATGATCATGTAGGATTATAGTCCATAATCCTGGATTTAACCTGCTCATAACGGCTGGAATCCAGAGCCGTGCGGCGTGAAGGTTAATTACTGGTCTCTGGTAAGTGGTTACCTACTAGAAAAAAAGGGCTAGTAATCTGTGACTAGGAATTTGTAAACAAAACAAAAATTAAAATCTGTTTATACAATAATTTGTCGTTCGAATCGAGATTCGAGGCGTTTGATTGTTAAGAACACTTAGGTACTCAAAGGTATTAATGATTTATCAGAATTAAAGTTTCGCCACAGTTTCATTTATCAATGAATTTGAATAGAATGTCACTCAAACTCATTGTTCGTTGATTAAATTCGCTCGGCCACTCTGAAAATGGAAAGTACGTGTAGACTGTGCTTGAATGAGACGCCTGATGTATTAGAAGACCTGTGGGAAGGATGTGATGTCATGGATAAGTTATCCACTAGTCTCTCTCACTATGTAAGTACGTTCTGCAATCATAACCTTTAATAATGTCATCTCAAGAATTTCGGCCAAGGCGGCCTTAAGATTAGTCTTCTGCGTGGGAGATAAAGTTCACAAGTGTGTGCACAAACACAGGTGCACTCTATTCCCTTACTCTCTTAAGCCGATTGGACGGAAAATCCGACACGAACGGAGTGATCAGGCGCAGGACCGATGGCTTTACGTGCTCTCCGAGGCATCCTACTGGCCTAAATACTGGGTTATAACTCTGGGCTAGTATTGCGGATTGCATGTCAAAAACCCCCAATACTTACTTAATAATATTATGTCCCAACTCAGGAATCTAACTCATGACTATATCATATGCAGTTTTTGTTTGTTTGTTTTAAATTCTTTATTGCACATGATATAATACAATGCACGTAGGCGAACTTAATACCTAGAGGTATTCTCTTCCAATTAAAATTTGGTAGTGGGGACAGGGTTGAAAAAATAGTGTGTATAATATAAAGAGAAAAATTGGGGAAAGAAGAAACATATTTAGGTAGTAGGTGTAATATAGTGAAGTTGACCATACTAAGCACTAGCTAGACCAAAGAGGCAGCTCATAAAGTACCCAGAAATAGTTCATAAACTATAAACAAGCACCTTAAGTACCTAGCACATACGGGAGGACATCATTCTAATGTCAATATTAGTACTTATGCACTTTCCTAACTTTGCTCTCAACCATAGGTGCTACAACTGCTGCTGCTTCATTGGTCTTTCATTTGTATCTACGTTGACCCACTGTATGAATATTTACTTACATTGTGATATTAGTTTGGATTTATCTACATGTCATCATATACATGAAGGAGCTGTGTCTATGTGTGTGTGTTCTTTTGGCCAAGAAATCTTACTTTAAAAGATTTGATCATTTAAAAATTATCAAGTGAACAAAAATATTTTCAGATATCCTTGACTGAAGATTTACCGAGAAAGATATGTTATCAGTGTATCCAAACAGTCAACGACATTCATTCATTCCATCAACAAATAAGCCAGAACGAAAGTATGTTACAAAAGAAAATCAATAAAGATGAATGCATGGATGCTATTAAAGAAGACAACAATTCAAACGGTCACGATCAATTAATCTTAAGTGAAACATTCAAATGTGATGAACCAGCAGTTGTAGAGAAACCTGTCAAAACTGAAATTCACGAAGACAATAATTCAATCACTAACAATACCAGAACACAATGTGAAAAGGAAAACATAAATTATTGTAAAGCAAAAAATGAAATTCTAAATGTTAATAATATTCGAACAGAAAGTGTAAAAGTAAATAGAAAAATTATTAAAAGTGTTGATGGAATAGACAATGCAGAATTAAAAACAGACAATAACTTGGAGATTAATCATCCAAAGGAACCAATTTCTGAACCTGGTGATGATGTACCATTATCGATATTGAAAGAAAGCAAAATTAAAGCATTGAATGATTTTGATGTCAACAATTTAGCGAATAAGTTCACATGTTTAACATGCTTTGAAGTATTCAGCAATCAGTTGGAATTGTTAAGACATTACCAACACATCGAGTTAGAGAAATTCAATAAGACTAACAATACATTAAATGCAGATATAAAACCTGTAAAATACAAAACGTTAACGGAAACCGATGGCAGTATTACATATAAATGTGATAGATGTTATAAGAAGTACAAACTTAAGAAATACATTGATCGACATATCAAGAGTCATATTGAAAGGAGACCCTTCTTATGTAAATTATGTGGTGAGATATGTTTTTTTTAAATATTCACTATATAGATAGATAGATTGATAAATGATTTATTTGTCCATGAAAAAAATTTACAATATGTGCTTACAGAAGTAAGTCAATAGTTAATTAATTATTATTGCCTATTACAATCATTTGTGATCAAATAAGGCTCCTCACTCAGCACAAAGCCGCAGCAAGCTGCAGAACTGTTTTGCAGGAGGAGCTTTAAAGTGTCCATAGATGTGTAGTGTTTTGAGAATATTCGATGTTAATGATTGATTAAAAATAAGATTCAATATTTACTGATTCATGGTTGGACTTGCAACAGTAAGATATTTAATTAATATTTAGATTAGGTGATCTGTGATTTACCAAATAATTTTTTAAATGCCAATAGAGAACACAAAAGGGTCAAAATATTATCAAATATACCTAAAATCGGAGCGTAGATGTATATTACATTAGTTTGTATTTCACTTCAATACATGATGCAGTATTTCCGAAGTTATAACGACGAGAAGTTTCAGCCCTTTTTTGAATTTCCGAGATTACGCGCGCTCATACTATGACGTCACACCCACGGTTATGACTCATTTTTGGGTCCTCGGGCACATAAAAAAGAGTTTATCAGGTGGTTTAACCATACATCCATCCAAACTTTCGCATTCATAATATTTATTTGATAATTTGCATTTGCAATTTATGACTATTGACGAACAAAAAAAGTTTGCCTTGTAGGTAAAACATACCAGACTGCATCAATAATAGTGGCCCACGGCAAGATGCATAGCGGGCAGATGTATGTGTGTGCGTACCGGTGCGGCTACACGTCGGTACACAAACATGTTGTTACGGACCATGAGAAACGTCACCGGAAGGAATACAAGGTATGTGAAGAATATGAGCCCGCCTTGAATGACTATGGTCAAATTGGCTGAGCCTAAACCTTGTATAAGTAGGAAAGAACGTTCAGTTCTTCAAATATAGTTTTATTATTCCAGTATTACCATAATCCATGCCCAAATAATGCGAAGCTTAATTATTATCCTGAGAAACATGGTGAGCAATACTTGAAAATATTTTTTCATCATACCTATTCGAAAAACGCATATTGCCTTCAGAGGATAGCGGGAGCAAAGTGTAACTTGTAGGCCCATAGGACTTTTCATTTCTCTCTTCTGATTGGTCCGAAGTCACATCATCAATTTGTTGATCGAATATACGACTTTGCATTTCTCTGTTCTGATTGGTCCGAAGTCACGTGATCAATTTGTTGATCGGATATACGTCTACATTTTATTTAAAATTTAAATATACGTCTAAATAAAGTCTATACAATTACATAGAAGGTTGATAGGAGTATCTTCTGATTGGTGCTTAAACGTATAGGTAATGTCCATACATAGTAGGTTGATACTCCTAGCTTTTTCTCATACGTAATGATGAAAAATAGTGTGTGTCACTCGGGGCCAAATTTTTTGTTCTCGGGCGGCGTATATTGAATTCCTCGCTACGCTCAGGATTCTACTTTAGAACCCCTCGCTACGCTCGGGATTCTACTATGGAATCCTTCACTTCGCTCTGAATTCAAAATAGCGCCCTCGGGGAACAAAAATTTTCTTTGGCCCCATGTAACACAAATAACTATTTTTGACTCGCTAACCACAATAACTAGTGCCATCTAGTGTGAGAAAGCAGTTATTTGGTGAAACGTTTTTTATTTATTTTCTCAGTTTTCAGAGCTTTCAGACTCCTGAAACTTTTTATCTGAAAACTATAAAATATAACAATTAGAATAATAAGGAAATCATTGCTGCACATTTTTGATATCTAGGCAAGCTCCTATAGTTCCACTGGGCATGTCCTTTAGAAGCTCCCTTAAAAATATAAAGAGTTCGAAAGCTATGTTAAAGTTACCCTCGACGCACCCAAAAACATCTGCATATAGTTAAAGTTTAAACTGATTGCAGATTGAGTACAAATAACAAAAAAAAAAGAAAGCCATAATTATAGTTTTTGTACAGTTAGGAAAAAAATCGAGCTCGTTTCGCTCGTGCTTTTATTCATTACTAGATGATGCCCGCGACTTCGTCCGCGTGGATTAAGGTTTTTTTATTCCCAAGGGCCTATTGTCCTTCCCCGGAATACAAACTCTCTATACCAAATTTCATCAAAATCGATTGAACTGATGGGCCGTGAAAGCGTAGCAGACAGACAGATAGACAGGCAGACACACTTTCGCATTTATAATATTATTATGGATTTATGTTATAGTATGAATGCGGAACGTGCGGCAAAGGCTTCCAAGTGCGCACTTCGTATCAACAACATCAGAACATTCATAACGATGTCAAGCCCTTCGGCTGCGAACAGTGTTCCAAGACATTCCACTTGCACAAGTCAGTCACTACTTACTACAATGTTCCGTGTAGTAGTTCCATGGGCGTTACTACCATCGCTTATCGCAGTATTATTCCAAAATGAAAAATGAAATGAAATGAAAATGAAAATGAAATGAAAATGAAATTTATTGGTAAAAATATTCGTCGTTTTACAATTTTGTCGGGAACCCTGAAGTAAGTTTGAAAAAAACCTGTATCTCAGTTGTAACCTGTAATGACAGTTTTATGCCACGTATAAATGACATTTTAATCAATAGTTATATATTGTTTATTATTTTACTAGATGATTCCCGCGACTTCGTCAGCGTGGATTAAGATTTTTTGATTCCCGCGGGATCTGTTTAATTTTCCGGGATAAAAAGTAGCCTGTGTCCTGCCAGATTTGAGATCTTTAATCCAGTCCTTTTACGCGACTGTCTATGCCATCCAGTAGCGATATATTAAAGTATCGAAACTACTTTCAAAGGCCCATATTCGATGGAACTCTTTGAATGAGGAATTCAAATTTCGTCACTGGCAGGTAAGTGAACCGTGGCAGAGTGGTCAAGGCGCTCAGGGCGCGATTCCCAGAGAGACGCAGGTTCAAATCCTGCCGGTTCCGAAAATTTTTGATACGTGTTTAAGTTTAGAAACTTTCCTCGTGTGTGACGCACTGTAATAAAATTATAAAATGCCCTGATTCATTTTTATATTTTGTCTGAAAAAAAAAATCCTGAAAATATTATGGTCTGAATTGAGCTTTCAATGCTGGCTCTGTTATGTTCTTTAGAAATATCTATCTTTGTAATTGTAACTTGTATTGTATTGTAAAACTAGCATTTTTTTTTTTTGTGTCAGATATCTCATGGCACATAAGAGCAGCGTACACCCGCAGTCGTCGCGGCGCAAGCCGTGGGTGTGCAAACACTGCGCGATGCCGTGCGACTCCAAACACAGCCTCAACTTGCATCTGAAGGTGAGTCAGATGTCTCATGGCACATAAGAGCAGCGTACACCCGCAGTCGTCGCGGCGCAAGCTGTGGGTGTGCAAACACTGCGCGATGCCGTGCGACTCCAAACACAGCCTCAACTTGCATCTGAAGGTGAGTCAGATGTCTCATGGCACATAAGAGCAGCGTACACCCGCAGTCGTCGCGGCGCAAGCCGTGGGTGTGCAAACACTGCGCGATGCCGTGCGACTCCAAACACAGCCTCAACTTGCATCTGAAGGTGAGTCAGATGTCTCATGGCACATAAGAGCAGCGTACACCCGCAGTCGTCGCGGCGCAAGCTGTGGGTGTGCAAACACTGCGCGATGCCGTGCGACTCCAAACACAGCCTCAACTTGCATCTGAAGGTGAGTCAGATGTCTCATGGCACATAAGAGCAGCGTACACCCGCAGTCGTCGCGGCGCAAGCCGTGGGTGTGCAAACACTGCGCGATGCCGTGCGACTCCAAACACAGCCTCAACTTGCATCTGAAGGTGAGTCAGATGTCTCATGGCACATAAGAGCAGCGTACACCCGCAGTCGTCGCGGCGCAAGCTGTGGGTGTGCAAACACTGCGCGATGCCGTGCGACTCCAAACACAGCCTCAACTTGCATCTGAAGGTGAGTCAGATGTCTCATGGCACATAAGAGCAGCGTACACCCGCAGTCGTCGCGGCGCAAGCTGTGGGTGTGCAAACACTGCGCGATGCCGTGCGACTCCAAACACAGCCTCAACTTGCATCTGAAGGTGAGTCAGATGTCTCATGGCACATAAGAGCAGCGTACACCCGCAGTCGTCGCGGCGCAAGCTGTGGGTGTGCAAACACTGCGCGATGCCGTGCGACTCCAAACACAGCCTCAACTTGCATCTGAAGGTGAGTCAGATGTCTTATAGCACATAAGAGCAGCGTACACCCGCACTTCCAAGATTCATGGTGTCTAAAATAATGTAAAGTATAACAAGTGTGTCAATAAGAAAATTATATTAAAAGTTGATGTCATTTTCGTAATTAGTACCCTAAGATACTTATCTGAATTATTTCGATGAATTTACGTCCACAGCTACAGACTACAGTTATGGCATACGCTCATATTCTTAATCTAATTATATGAAAGGAAAAGGTGACTGATTGACTGACTGACGGATCTATCAACGCACAGCTTAAATCACTGGACGGATTAGGCTGAAATTTGGCATACAGATAGTTTTTATCACGTTAGCATACGCTAAGAAAAGATTTTTGAAAGTTGAACGCCTTAAGGGGTAAAGTAGGGGTTTGAAATTTGTACGAAAATCGAACTTAAAGTGAGCGAAGCTGCCTGCAAAAGCTAGTTCTATATGAAATACCTAATTCTACTTCCAGCAAACCCACGATATAGTCACAACGAAGCCTTCCCTATGTGACATTTGCGGCAAGGTCGTGAGAGACACGCATCAGTTGCGGCACCATAAGAGAGCGGTGCATTTGAAAATAAGACCTTATTCTTGTGGGTAAGTTCTTCCTGAACGACTCTCTCTCTCACACACGCATCTGTTGCGGCAAGGTCGTGAGTGACGCATAAATTGCGGCACCATAAGAAAGTGTTGCATTTGAAAATAAGACCTTATTCTCATATATTTGTATATGGATGCGAATGTGAGTTTGTTTGTTTTTTACGCTTTCATGGCCCAATTATATTTAACGGTTTACTTTTTAACCGATTTTGATGAATATATGTACTACTGTTTAACCTAAAAATAATTAAGGAGTTGCCACAGGAATTTTTAAAAAAACTTAAGCCAGCTAGTCTATATCTATACTTATAATAAAACTGTAACAGGTCCAATTCTGTACATTGAAGATATTTTGAAAATTTTTTGGGAGGGCACTCATTATTCGATACTGAAGCCAAATCTGTAATTTTTTTCATTTTTGTCTGTCTGACTGTCTGTCTGTCTGTCTGTCTGTCTGTCTGTCTGTATCTTGGCCGCGCATCACGCCGAAACTACTGAATGATTTCAAACGAAACTTGGCACGATTTGAGCCCATACTACGAGGTAGGACATAGGATACTTTTTATCCCGAAATTCTACCCCCGAAGGGGTGAAATAGGGGTTGAAAGTTTGTATGAGTCGTTAATTTCTCAAGTTATAGCCATGAAACTTGATATATGAGCTGCGGGTTGAAAATGAAAACATATTATGTGTTTCACAGTTTTTCAAAATTCCACCCCCGAAGGGGTGAAAAAGGGGTTGAGAGTTTTTATGAAAATCCTTAATTTCTCAAGTTATAGCCATGACAGCATTTGGGATTTCGTTAAAATATGAAAAGTACGTATTTCACCATTATAGGGGGATTATACCGTGGGATAGTAATATAGGCTACTTTTTAATTTTTATCCTGGAAAATTAACTTAAAAACTTATTCCACGCGAACGAAGTCGCGGGCATCAGCTATAAAGAATATACATACATACATACTTAAGCTACTTTTTATCCCGGAAAATTAATGAGTTCCCGCGGGAATCGAAAAAACTTAGTCCACGCGGACGAAGTCGCGGGCATCAGCTAGTATTAAATAAAATCCGTCGCCAATCGTAGTGATTCAAATCGAAGATGACCAACTGGATACGCGCACCCATTTTTTATGTTTTATTTCTCATACGTTCCAGCTTTTGCAGCAAGTCGTTCCAAAAGAAGTACACACTAAAAGTGCACGAGCAGACGCACACTGGCAAGCGGTACCGCTGCAGCGTGTGCGACCGGCTGTTCACACGCAACGATACGCTCGCCAGGCATTTGAACAAGTGAGTGTGATTCCACCAGAAATAGAAACTTTGAATTGGACATAACAGTATGCGACAGAGAACACTTCTACGAGTTGGTGTCCCTCTCGCGCACATGGCCACTGCCATAGACTTACGAATAATAAAGATTGGTCATTCAAGCCACATGTGTATTTTTGACGTATAAACTTTCTTCTTATATTGTTTTGTGGCGTTTATTAGTGCCGCACCAGCACAACTTTGTTTTTGAATTCTTTAATAATCACTCGATTTTTTTTCAGTTGTCACACAGATTGTAAGAACAAGTGTCAAAAATGCGATAAAACGTTTCCTACAAAGCTAAAACTGACCGCACATCAAAAGATATTATGCACTTCTATCATTATAGAGGACTCGCAGACCCGGTGAAACTTATAGATCATAAACTTATAGATGAAAAGAAGTCTGCTAAAATAATGCTAAAATAAGAGAAAACTTTTATAAATAAACAGTTATTGACTGCATTACAACGATTGTTTTATTATAATATATTTTATCATCCTGTCTTCTGATACCAATTTGGCTTATTCCGATGTACCTGTCTAAAAATGTACTTACTGCTGCCCTCTCATAGTGCTCTTTGTAGAAATCAACAACTTTGTGTATAGTTCGCGCACGAGTTCAGTGCAGAGCAAATGTATGGTGACACATACATTTACTCTGCATTCAACTCGCACGCGAACTTTAGGTCTTCAATATTCAGAGGAAACTACTAATTTCCTACCTCCATGGTAAAGGTATTGCGGTTTGTCGTAAATTATTCTATGGCCTGCAATCCAAATAAAATAAATAATAAAACCAGTAGTAAAATATAATAATAAGTCTATTTAGATAACCCATAGATTTATTAAATTATATTTACTACCTATGATAATGCTTGTAAGATATAGCAATGAGTTTCATGGTTTCTATCTATATAAATCGATAGGGAGACTGACTTATTTATTAACGCACAGCTCAAACGGGCCTGCAGCATGGACGTATCGGACTGAGCATAGAATAATAATATTAACCCTAAAAATATATAACCCTGGGGTGAGGAGCATACGAAGCCGCGGGTAGCCGCGAAAGCTAATTTCAAATAAGAAATCATTGATTTATTACATAGAAGAAGGAACCTATATCTTGCTCTGTCTACGATTTATTACAATAACCGAATTGGACAATGGACTATTCGTATATATTCCTGTCAGATTGCTAAATTGAACGCAGCGGCCTCAGCGGCGTTAGATAAAAATTGACAATGAGATTTGACGTTTACAGTTTACACTTGACAAGTTGACATTTTAGGCTAGTCTCCAAGGAATATACTACTCTCCTCATTTCGATTTTCGAATTCGAATTTCGAAATGTTTTTCTTGGTGGTTTTTACTTTTCGTCATTTTGTGTACGATTTAATTTACATACTTACTCATGCTTAGTCAATGATTCTTAAAAAAAAAAATACTTGGTGGTAATAGTTCTCAGAAGGAAAAGGTTTATTTTGTGGAAATAATGTAGTGAAAACGATTTGTAAATAGCTTTTTAAAAATGGGCACCAAAGACGCGTTTTCATATTGTTTAGGATGTTTATCTCACAAAGACGATAAACTGACACAGCCCTATAATATTCAGTATGAAGCGCTAAAAACGGTACTACAGGTAACTATATCCGTAGTACTTACAAGTAAATGCATTAGGTACCTACTTTAAAATAAATCACTTATACCTAGCGCGTCCAACCATTTATTTAACTTTTGACAAAAGCACGACCATGAAGTTTCATAATTATTCACAGGCAAATAGGCAAAAAAAATAAATACTTCATAGCCACAGTATTTTTGCAATTGTGAAGCGACATGCCCTTTTATCTGATATTTGGTAACTCGCTTAATCATGTACTAACAGTACGACTTTCCTTTTTAAAATAGTCACACACCTGCAAGACAAGCTCTCTTAATTGTCCTTTAAGGGCCAATCATTATACACCTTTGGTGATAGGTGGTTTCGATGACCTGCCTGATTGATGTAACCAAATTGTGAAATGTACATTTACTGTATTGCATTACATAGATGATTAATTTTATTACATACAATATACTTAGTCATTTAAATGTCTGTGTTTGTTTACAAAACAAAAATGTTGAGCTAAAATTAAATATCAATGTTTCTATATGTTTATCGATTCATAAATGTTCTTCATAACCCTTAGTCGATTGTTATCATAAGTCATAAGTCATAAATATTTATTCAATATAGGTAGATGCACTACACTTATTGACGTCCAGTTACATAAAAATATGATGGTGATAATCTGTTCCGGTATCTTAAAACTAAAGCTACGAGGGTTCCAAACGCGCCCAGGTCTGAGAAGAGCCCACAACAAACTCAGCTGGGGGGTTTTTTTTTTTCAAAAATTTAATTGGTAACTCATTAGAACATCATTGACTTGAGCTGCCATTGGACAGAGTATAGTTATCAGTGCAGTATAATTATTGCAAAGAGTACTTAATATGAGATTTTATTCAGGTCTAATGATTTATGTCATGATAGTGATATTGCCCGCAATATTTTACAGATAGATGCTGTAAACTTATGCTACATTTGCAAGCAAATTGCACAGAAAAGTGAGCAATTTATACAGAATGTGCAGAGACATCAGATTTACTTGGAGAAATATACAAGTGTAAGTTGCATTACTGGTTTTAAATAACTTATCCTACTTACTTATATCATAAAGGTGAAAATTGACTGACAAAAACAGCTTGTATGAATCTTTTTTCAAAAATGGTCTTGCCCTTGGTGTCAATTTTTTCATTTTCATTTAAATTAAAAAAGAAAAGGAAGCAATGACAAGTTATCAGTTGGAATATGCCTAGAAGTATTTTTATTTTTTATAATTGATTAAATTTCTTTTCTTGAAAAATATCAATTTTAGTAAGCAATTACTAAGGATAACGTTTTTGCGGCACTTGCTTTTGAGACTCTAGGCCTATGGTCTTTGGACATGAAGAATATTATAAATGTTGTGTCCCAAAAACTAATCCATGCCTCAGGTGACCCAAGAGCTGGCAATTATTTACTTAGTCCAATAGCTTAGCCTTGCCATTGGACTAAGGGAAGGGACTCTGAGAATTGAGTTATTCTCAGATAAAGATAATATATTAATTAGTAGTAGTTTTATTTCTTTGTATGATTGAAATAAAAGTGATCAAGTAATCAGAATAACAGATTTCAGGTTCAACAATTGAGACTAGTCATCAATACAAACCGCTGATCAATCTATCAAAGTTAACATTAAATGGAATAGATTTGACCAACGATAATGAAGATTTAGAGAAACCTATATCTGTGGTATACAGTTCGCATACCAAAAATGCTGACATTAAATTAGAATTGAAAGAAGAGCTGACTTTAGATAATCATTCAGATGCGGAATTCTTTGATGGTAATGGTATGTCTATTTATTTCTAAACTATATGTCCACAACTTTGTAAGTTTGTTCGCATGTATTAAGGTTTGATGATTCCTGTGGAAACTTTATTGTCCCAGGATAAAAAGTAGCCCATTTCTTTCCCTGGGATGCATCATCTGTGTACCAAAGGACATTGCCCAAATTCGCCTAAGAATCAACATACGTTTGAAATATACAGTAATTCTTAGCTTATTTTATAACCTTTATTCCAAATATTAGAATTCAACGGACACTTCAAATTAATTAAAAATAAATAAATGGGTATTAAATTGACTACCATACTTTTCCGCCTCTCGATTATTAACCACAGATCAATAACTTACAGGTTAAAATAATAAACAATACCCCCGCTTGAGCGCTGGATCCGTATCGTAAGAAACAAGATAAAAGCAGCTTAAAGTGCTAAGTGCGCTAGTATTCTGAATCTCGCAACGCCATCTATTGAAAGTACTATAATTTAATATTTCTAACTCCATCTGTGAAGTTCTCGATGAACTACAACAATACTTCTCTTACCTGCAGACATGTATAACGCCATCTGTGATGTTTTTTATGAACTACGGCGAATCTTGTCATATCTACATACTGTTTACAGCTCTTTTACAATAATTGGACAAAGAAGATATTTATTTGTTCAAGCAGATTGATTGGGAAAGTTGAAATAACCTCAAAATTGAAAATATTTTTGGTAATAAGTAAATTCTCAGCAAGTGTCCGTTGTTTTAATCTGTTCTCGAGCTTAAAAATGTATTTATTTGGACCCAGTAACCAATGTTTTATTACGGTTGGTTCTTAGGCGAACTTTGTATGGCGACAGAGCAATCTCCTTTTGTCAAAAAGGTGGGTAATGAAAGTGTAATGATAGACAGACAGACAGACGCACACATTTTCGCATTTATAACTCAGACTCAAACACAAAGTATATCTATTAAATAAAAGTAAAATGAAAAATTTTAAAAACCCCCCGACACAAAAAATAAACTCTAAAAAGTAACAAATAGTCAGATCCCCTCATCAACTATTAAAGAGCTGATGATCTTCAAACGGCTGACCAGGTCATGGTTACCTTACCATATACTTTCAATATCATTGAAGTAACACGGTACCAAATTTCGAATCGATCAGACATAAGGAAGTTAGTCAGATTCCCACATGAACTAGAAAAGAGCTGATGAGATCATCAGCTGTTCAGATGAACAGATTTTCATGAAACATGGCTAAGAACACTCGGGATACAATTATCTATGACACAAAAAAAACTAAACGAAAATCGGTTCATCCGTTTGGGTGCTACGATTCCACAGACAGAATACACCGACAGACACGTTAAACTTATAACACCCCGCTCTTTGCGTCGGGGGTTAATTAGGTAGGTACACTGTACACTTATTGACGTCCAATTACTTACTTATAAAACATGATGGTGATAATCAGTTACGGTATTTTAAAACTAAAGCTACGAGGGTTCCAAACGCGCCCTGGTCTGAGAAGAGCCCACAACAAACTCAGCCGGATCAGCCTCAAACTATAATATTAGAATAAATGGAAATTGAGGCTAATTTGGTTGTACAACATCTCTTAACTAAACTAAAATGACAGCTTTAATATATATATAGCTGCTCGTGCTGATTCACTGATTGATCACCTCTCCTGTAAAATTTTGTATGAACATTTTTTTTTTCACTCATCGTTTCGTATAAAAGACAAAAATTCATTAAGAGGAAAAATACAGAGAGAGCTGATGATTGAGGATTTCGAAGACGGATGAAGAGCACCAGCCAGGGTATCTAAGATAGGTGGGGGGTGCTCGACCAAATGTCACTCGAAACTTCATCCGATTGACAGTGAGCTGAAAAAAGATTCAAAATGGCGGATTTAAGATGGCCGCCATACAAATTTCGACGGTGTCTATCTCGGAGAGTATAAAAGATGGAAGAGTGGTTTCTTGGCAAAAGATGATCAGGACATGAGGGTCTACTTGATGAACAGGAAAAAAATTGAAGATGGCGGAATTTATTTTTCCATAGAAAATGTATGGCGAATATTGAAGAGGCTACAAGTGTACGGTCCCTTTTAAAAATTTGTTTTATGGAAGAATTCTCATTTTGACGAATGGTAAGGAGAAAAAAATATGGAGAGAGATGATAATCGAAGGTTCGGATGATAAGTGAGGAGCACGGTCAGGGTATTAAAGATAGGTAGGGGCTGCTCAAACAAAAAATACTCGAAACTTCATACAATTGGCAGTGAGCTGAAAAAAAAAACCAAAATGGCGGATTCAAGATGGCGGCTATCTCAGACAGTATTAATAAAAGATGGAAGAGTGGTTTGTGGGTAGAAAATTATCAGGGCCTGAAAGTCTACTTGATGAGCAGAAAAAATTAAGATGGCAGAATCTACGAACATTGAAGACAGTAGAAGAAGTTTGGAAATATGCATGAGTTTGATATTTTTTTGCAAGATTTGTTCTTTATGGAAGAATTATTGTCGGTCGGCCATTAGGAAAGCCAAGCAAATTTCAAAATGGCCGCTTTACCTATTTCGTCGGTGTCTATCTCGGAGAGTATAAAAGATGGAAGGGTGGTTTCTTGGCAAAAGATGATCAGAACAGGTCTACTTGATGAACCGGAAAAAAATTCAAGATGGCGGAATTTATTTTCCATAGAAAATGTATGGCGAATATTGAAGAGGCTACAAGTGTAGAACTATGCAAGACTACGGTTCCTTTTCAAGATTTGTTTTTATGGAAGAAATCTCATTTTGACGAATGGTTCGGAGAAAAAAATATGGAGAGAGATGATGATCGAAGGTTCGGATGATGGGTAAGGAGCACGGTCAGGGTATTAAAGATAGGTACCTACTTAGGGGCTGCTCAAACAAAAAGTTGTTTTATGTTTTTCCTTTATGAGAATTTTCTTTTAAGAATGGCCGATCAAATCGTCAAAGTTCGGCGTCAAAGTAAAATAAACCATAACAGCATTGAATTAGAGCTCAATTTCGTTTTTCGAAATTGAGCTCTAATTTAATGCTGTTATGGTTTATTTTACTTTGACGACGAACTTTGACGATTTGATCGGTCATTCTTACATAATCGGGGGGCAGGATAGTAGGACAGCGAGTAAGTAGGCAGTGGACCACGCGGTCCACTACGCGGTCCGCTGTAGCGGGCCGCGCAACCACGCGCCATACTAGTTATTTATATTGCTATCCCTTTCATAATACTATATGCGGAAAGGGGTTGTACTAGATTAAGAGCAGTCATTTTAGTTTAGAATAGAGATTGTGTTATACAGAAATGGCCAAATTATGTATATAAAAACCGGCCAAGTGCGAGTCGGACTCGCGCACCGAGGGTTCCGTACGAACCTGTAGTAAGTTTTAAATTATTAAAAAAAACTTCTTACTAGATCTCGTTCAAACCAATTTTCGGTGGAAGTTTGCATGGTAATGTACATCATATATTTTGTTTAGCTTTATCATTCTCTTATTTTAGAAGTTACTGTTACACACATTTTACCACTTTGGAAGTGTCTCTCGCGCAAACTATTCAGTTTAGAAAAAAATAATATTGGATACCTCAATATCATTTTTGAAGACCTATCCATAGATACCCCACACGTATGGGTTTGATGAAAAAATTTTTTTTTATTTTCAGTTCTAAATATGGGGAACCCCGAAAATATTTATTGTTTTTTTCTATTTTTGTGTGCAAATCTTAATGCGGTTCACAGAATACATCTAGGTACTTACCAAGTTTCAACAGTACCTATAGTTCTTATAGTTTCGGAAAAAGTGGCTGTGACATACGGACGGACAGACAGACAGACAGGACATGAGGAATCCATAAGGGTTCCGTTTTTTGCCATTTGGCTATGGAACCCTAAAAAAAAGAAACTTTCAAAGCTTAAACCCTTGCTTTTAGAAACGATTTAAATACCTAAGTAATTGGGTATTTAACTACTAGTCAAATAAATTGATTTTTAGTGATTATTAAATAGAGGCTCACCCAAAAAACCAACATCATACCACCATATTAACAAATAACCATTTTAAAGTATCGAAATACCCAATTTACATAATTGTCTCTATAGAGACAATGATGCTTTTTTAAAGTTTTTTTTCATGTTATAACATGAAAAAAAACTTAGAAAAAGCATTTTTTTCAAACTTGATGGTGAAACTTTTACCTATCTAGTATGTAATATAATATGGATTACAGATTTTCAAGATCCATCCATAAAAGAAGAAGAATGTCTGTTGGAAGGTTTGAAAGAAGAAACTGATCGAGTGTTCAGTGAGAACTTAAACCAACATATGAGATCCTTAAGAAAAACTAAACTCAAAAAGACATCAATAAACACAAAGAAAAAGGCAAAAAAGAAAAATGGAGTCGATGAAATAATTGGTAATCACTTTTTTATTAGCTTTTATAATATTATAACTAGTGGTTCGCCCCGAACTGAGACCTCGCGGTTTCACAGAGCGCCATCTATTGACATCAGTGTGAAGTTCTGTTAAAAATAACATCATCATTAAAAATTAAATAATTTCGTTTCCTTATAATATTTATCTAATTTTAGTATTTGTTGTTCAAGTACAGAATATAATTCAAATAATTGATCAAGTTTCAGGCTTGAGAGTTCAGAAAATTGAGAGTTTTGAGGTCAACTTTGGACGTTAGAAAATCGCCACTTTGAAAGCCCCCCATTTCGTCAATTTTAGGGGAAAAATTAAAAAAAATATATTTTTGGACTCTATTCCTAATTATCTTTAAAATGATATACCGCAACCCTATGTAACGCTATGAAAAATATTTTACTTCGCATTCGCTTCTATGAGAGCCCCCCTGAAATAAAGATTTTTATAACTTTTTAAGCCATATTCGGCGGGAGGCCATCGGTTTACGTATTATATTTAAATTTGAAGTAATTACGTTCAGCAATTCAGAAGTTATAAGGCTCTGACAGACGGACGGACGGACGGACAAGTGCCAATTCGCCCAAGTAGACTCAGAGACCTTCGCTTCGCTCGGTCAATAATTATTCTTTTTACAGCTGTCAAACCTACAGTAGGTCAGCTAAATAGATCTTTAACCAAAATAAGAAGAACACCACACAGTAATATTCTACTCGTATAATTGTACTAGTGCAATAATATAACCATATTCATGCATACAATATCACTAGTAGTGCGGTTATTGTTTAATTATATGCGTTATACGGTTCATCCCTGCGCCTCTTCGTTGCTGTTTAGATTCTAGATCTTTTACAGATCGCTGAGGTGCGGGGGTGATCTACCTCTTTAGGTAGGCATAGGCATAGGCATCTTCTAGGCAAGCGCGCTCCAACCTAGACCTCATCATTGCTTTGCACTAAGCATGATTGTCGTCAAGCGCAAGCCTATCTCGCAATAAAAATTAAAAAAAAAGGTAGGTATACTTGTAATGTATGGCACAATTTGTAAATAAATGTTCTTTCTTCTTCTTTACATTAACTGTAATTTTGTACTTTGCACACTCGTAAAATAAATAGCTATTACAGATCAGAAAGCGATAATAATAGTACGTGTAACGAAAGACCAAGTTATGAGAGAGAGGACTAAAATGCGTGAAGATCCAAAGTATAAGAATTTAGCATATAAGTGCAAAGACTGCATCGTTGGATTTAATTTTAAGGACAGCTATGAAAAACATATGGAAGCACACAGTGAGGTGAGATAATATGCTAAGTTCACAGAATAGGTTCGGCCTGCAATTTTAGTGATCATACTAATATTATAAATGCGAAAGTGTGTTTGTTTGTTGGTTTGTCCTTCAATCACGCCGCAACGGAGCAACGGATCGACGTGATTTTTGGCATGGGTATAGTTGAGGACCTGGAGAGTGACATAGGCTATCCCGCGGGTATAAAAAAAAACTTAAACCACGCGGACGAAGCCGCGGGCATCAGCTAGTTTAATATAAATTGACGACCTCCCTGGCGCAGAGTTGAGCGCTGTTGTCTTAACGTGGGGTTGTCCCGGGTTCGATTTCCAGCAGGTTTAATTTGGGAATTTATTATTTCTGAGTTTTCTCTAGTCTGGTCTTGTGGGAGGCTTCGGCCGTGGCTAGTTACCACCCCAGCATAGGTTTATATAACCCCTAATACGTTATCCCGCTACCATCTTAGACTGCATCATCACTCATCAGGTGAGATCTCAGTCAAGGGCGAACTTGTAGTGGAATAAAAAAGCCGTCAAATTTTAGTATCCATACTAATATTATAAATGCGAAAGTGTGTCTGTCTGTCTGTCTGTCTGTCCGTCTGTCTGTCTGTCTGTCTGCTACGCTTTCACGGCCCATCTGCTCAACCGATTTTGATGGAATTTGGTACACGGGTAGATTGTATCCCGGGGAAGGACATAGGCTACTTTTTATCCCGGAAAATGAAAGGGTTCCCGCGGGATTCAAAAAATCTTAATCCTCGCGGATGAAATCGCGGGAATCATCTAGTATAATATTATATATTTGTTTTTAATTTATAGAATAAGCGCTTGGCTGCAATCAGACATGCTGGCAAGCAGTGATGCAGCCTAAGGTGGACTATTTACATGCCGACCATTTTTTTCTTGTAATATACTCGATTTTGAGCATGTAGGGTAAACGAGAAATTAGCCGGCAATGACAACATCTCTCTCTCTCGTCGCGAGATATCTCGTTGTACGCATGCTTGCCCTACAGTTATCTTGGGTATGTTCCAATATACACTGCGAACACTGTAAGGTGTGACGTCATTTATAGTATACTGCGAAGTCTTTCCTTTATAGTTAGCTATACTGGTTACTGTTTAAAACGTACCGCAGTCAGCACAGAGCACGTTACCTCGAAAACGCCAGTGATCACAGTACAAAAATGGCGACGATTTATGACGTCATATATTTCCCTAGGATACTGCGGCAGTGTACTGTCAGTCCATAACGGAACGAATTTCTCCCCAGTAAGAGCACTGAACAGTGCTCGCAGTGTATATCGGAACATACCCCTTATCTTACCTTTCTTTAGGCGATGGGTGAATACAAATGTGAAATATGCAAGAAAAGAACGAACACCATGGAGAAGCTTATTAGTCATAAGAAATACCATCAAATGTGAGTATTCAAATTCAAATAGATATCGCTACTAGCTGATGCACGCGACTTTGTCCGCGTGGAATGAGGTTTTTTAGTTCCCGCGGGAAATCTTTAATTTTCCGGGATAAAAAGCCTGTGTGTTATTCCAGACTATAATCTATCTATGTGCCTTATTTCATTCAAATCCATTCAGCCGTTCTGGCGTGTAATAAACATCCATCCAAACTTTCGCATATATTCTTTTTTTATATATTAGATAGAGGGCAAACGAGCAGGCGGGTCACCTGATATGCCGCCCATAAAAATGTGCAGCACCAAAGAAGCCAATGCGTTGCCGGACATCGAGATTTTTTATCCGCCCTTTGAAGAACTCCATATTATAATAATGAGGGAACACAGAAGATGGAAGCTGGTTCCATAATTTGCATTTATAATATTTATAATGTCACATGGCCACCAGCCCCCGTATTCTATAACTCACTGGCTATCAAAAAATGAAAGCCACTGACATATATTTTTTATCCATTGAACGTTTGCTATGAATTAATGTTATTTTTATTTCATAGTTAACCTTCAATGGTTAATATATACATGTCAGTTGCTTTCATTTTTGAAAGTCACTCAGAGAATAGAGGTACTGACACCCTATTCTCTCAGTGGCTACCAAACGTTTTTTATTCAAATATTTATATTTTATAGTTTATTCAAATAATTTTTTTAGTTTATTTTTATTCAAATAAACTTTAAAAAGTTTGTTTTAATAAAACATGATTACAGTTTACTTTAGTACTTACTTTAAACTTGGTTGCGTCGGTTGCAGACGTTACAAATGCGGCGAGTGCGGCCTGACGCGAGTACACAGGAGGTCTATAAAGGATCACTTTACTACCGCGCACTTGGGCCATAATGTTCACTACGCATGCTCGCACTGTGACAAAGTGTTCAAGTAAGTACCTATTTACCGATGGAAATTATGTTTTTTTTATAATATATATATATATAAAATTCAAAGTCCTGACTGACTGACTTATATATCAACGCACAGCCTAAACCGCTGGTCCTAGAGACATGAAATTTGGAGGGTGTGTTCTTTGTGAAGAGTAGGTATCCACTAAGAAATAATTTTTCGAAATTCCACCCCCAAAGGGGTAAAATAGGGGTTGAAAGTTTGTATGAAAGTCCGTCATTTTTCAAGTTATATTTATGAAACTTGGTATTTGAGCTACCGGTTTAAAATGAAGAAGTACGTGTTTCGCCATTTTTGAAAATTCTACCCCCATAGGGCTGAAAAAGGGGTTGAAAGTTTGTAGGAAAGTCCGTCATTTTTCAAGCTGTAGCCAACAGCTGTAAACTTGGTGTTTGGGATTTAAAATACGTGATTCACCGTTTTTGAAAATTCTTTTCCCAAGGACGTCAAATAGAGAGTTTGACCTTCGATCACGCCGAAATAGAGCAACAGATCAACGTGATTTTTTGCATGGGTATAGTTGAGGACCTGGAGAGTGACATAATATAGGCTTCTTTTTATCCCGGAAAATTAAGGAGTGCCTGTGGGAATTAAAAACTTATGCCACGCGAACGAAGTCGCGGGCGTGCGCTAGTACATAATATGTACCTATGTAAAGTCGTTTTTATTTCACCGCTATCAAAACTATTGAGTATACTTTTTCCACACTCTCTCTGTCTGCGTCGTATTCCTCATAGCTGAGGGTCGTGACCCCTTTCCATTAATCACATAATGGCAGTGGTCTTGGGATAATAATGCTGTGGGTTCCAAGGACCTTCCGCATACGACTCGACTAAGAGTACTATTTCAACTCTTAGGTTTCTAACGATTATATTGTCAGATGTTAGTGATAATAACTTTTGGTTTAAATTCTTACTTGTGAGTTCATGAAAAGTAAACGTACTTACTTGTTTACTGTAATTGATAATAATAATTAAAATAGTTATCAAACATAAAATCAAATAAATTTTATAAATGCGAAAGTTTGGAGGGATGTATGGATGTTCGTTACTCAATCACGCCCGAACGGCTGAACGGATCTGGATGAAATTTGGCACAGAGATAGATCTGGAATAACACATAGACTACTTTTTATCCCGGAAAACTAAGGTGTTCCCGCGGGAACAAAAACACCTCAATCTACGCGGACGTAGTCGCGGGCATCAGCTAGTTTTTAATAAACAGTGGATATTGCGTCTTGGCTTTATATAAAAATCACTAAAAAATAATTTATTTTTGACTAAGGCAACATCCCAATTGTATCTAAATCAGTTGAACAGACGGGTCGTGAACTCGTAGCAGACAGACAGACAGACACATTTTCGCATTTGTAATATTAGCGTCCTTTTTGGACAAGGGTTGCAGCAGCCCCCCAATCATATAAGAATGTCCGATCAATCGTTTAAGATTTTTGTCAAAGTAAAATAAACCATAACTGCATTGAATTAGAGCTCAATTTCATCTGCCCATTCTTATACGTTTAGGGTATCGTACATACCTAAACGTATAAGAATGGGCAGACGAAATTGAGCTCTAATTCAATGCTGTTATGGTTTATTTTACTTTGACAAAAATCTTAAACGATTGATCGGACATTCTTACATGATTGGGGCCCTGATCGAGCCCAATGGCGAGAGTTGGAGGAGGCCTATGCCATCAGGCACGCGGAACTTAGAGACATAATTTAGAAAACTAATATTTTTATATAAAACTTCTATGTATTAGATAAGTTAGGTTCGGAAATAAAAGGCTATTTTATTTATTTATTTTATTAATATTAGCGTGGATTTGTTTCAGCCGCAAAGTTTGTCTGAATAGACACTTGGCGTACGTCCGGAGAACCGACAGAAGTATCAACTGCGAGTTTTGCGACAAAACGCTGAGCAGCAAGGAAGGCCTCAAGAACCATATTATGCAGTGAGTACTTTAAAAAAAAAATAGCAGTCATAGGGACTGCCGATAGAAGTGAAAACGAATATTTAATTTTTTTTTTATATAAAAAAAAAAAAAATTAAAATGTAAACCTTAAAACTAACGCATTAAAGTTTAATTACGAATGTAGTATATTTAGCCAGACTCACGCACAAAGGGTTCACTAAACACAAAAAAAAAACAAACATCCATCCATCCAAACTTTCACATCTATACTAATATTATAAATGCGAAAGTTTGAATGGATGGATGGATCAATCAAGCCAGAACGGCTGAACGGATCTGGATGAAAGGCACATAAATAGATAATAGTCCGGAATAACACATATGCTACTCTTATCCCGGAAAAAAAATAAAAATAAAAAAATTAGAGAGTTCCCGCGGGAACCAAAATACCTCAATCCAAGCGGACTAAGTCGCGGGCATCAGCTAGTTTATAATATTAGTATGTACTTGTAGTTTTTTTTTACATTTACAGTGGATTTCATTTATTACGACCTTGGTTGTAGCGACCATTTACCTATAGCGACGTTAAATCTAAGTCCCTTGAATTTAAAGCATATTTTAGTACAAAATTCATGTGGCTATAGCGACTTTGGATGTAACGCCGAGTTCGGGTGTAGAGACTGTTTTTAATGAATCATATTTTGTAACAAATTCCTAGAAATCCCATGCAGATATTGCGACCGGAGTCGGCCGCCAAAGACACAAAAGATTTCTTTCTTTCAGTAACATTTCTTATCTTTTGTTTACATCCACACAGATGGTCAGCAAGTGTGGAGACCTCTTTGAGGAATTATACATAATAATTCAATGGGAGACCTTTACCTTTTGTTTATACATATCAGCTAAGTAGGTAGGGAAGCGCGTACGTTTCGGAGGTAAATTGAAACAAACTATTATTACACATTTTTTTAAATGTACCAGTTAATGTGTGCAAATATTTTCAATAATAAATGAATATAAACTATACATGTGTACGTGTCTGTATCTCTTTACCATTGCCTGTAACAACTTCCGGATATAACGACGAAAATAGAGTGGTCCCTTCATCGTCGTTATACCCGAAATCCACTGATTGAAAACAATACAATAGAATTTAAATCTAGCTAGCCAGATTTAATTACTATATGAATCATGTCCGAGTGGAATGTTGGCAAGAATGGCTGGCTGCATTTCCGCGCTGGACAGCCAGGCTGATTCTTTGCGCAAAAAATGAGCCAGCCCTTCTGTATAGATTGGTATGGATTGAGATGAATGTGCACCTACACTAACATGTATGTTTGGATAGAAGCAGGCGTTACTGTGCGGAAGTCCATGATAATGAAGGCACCAGAAGTTTAATTCGCTATAATCCGCGACAATAGGTAAACCTATGTGGTACAGTGTGTATCCCGCACTTATAGACGGCGATATTCACCACACCACAGAAATCTTCCAAACTACTCTCAACGTACGTTTAACTCCGATACCGAGTTTTCCGGGATAAAAAGTAGCCTATGACCTTCCCCGGGATACAACCTATCCCTGTGCCAAATTTCATCAAAATTGGTTTAACAGATGGACCGTGAAAGCGTAACAGACAGTTGCTACGCAGTACGCATTTACAAGTACAAATTTGTATAGTATGGATTAAACTTCTAGTTCCTTCACGAACATGTACAGTTCGCGCGCGAGTTGAATGCAGAGTAAATGTATGTGTCACTATGTTCAGCAAGCACCCAACGCGTGTGCCGGGCCACACGTTCAAGCACCACATCTGCGAGGATTGCGGCGCCGGCTTCAAGAACCCTTCCCAGCTCAAGAACCATCGGGTCAAGCATTCCGATGCCAAGGAGTACTATTGCGTCGAGTGCGATAGGTATTTTATGATTTTTACTAGAGATTAAACGGCATTTTTTTTTAATCCACTTTAGCCCTTGACTGCGGATATCCGGTAACTATCCGGTATCCGGCCTATCTGGTGTAAATTTACTATCCGTCCGGATCTGGACGGATAGTAAATTTACACCGGATAGTTACCGGATATCCGCAGTCCAAGGGCTAACTTGTAGTGGATAAAAAAAAGAAAAAAGTAAAAATGCAGTGCCGTGCCGTCGCGTCGTATTGAGTCAATATCCGGCCAGTTATCTGATGTTCAAAAACTACCTACGCCAATTTCGTTTTATCAACTTTAAAACATAAGTTTTGTGAGATAACTAAATATTAAGAAAACGGGGCCAGATAGTTGCCTCAGGCGGATACATGCCCCGGTTTTGAATACACTATGTTAGGTTAGGTTAGGTTAGATCCTCTATTTAATCAGATATCAGATAAATATTATAAATGCGAAAGTTTGGATGGATGTATGGATGTGTGGATGTATGGATGTTTGTTACTCAATCACGCCCCAACAGCTGAACGGATCTGGATGAAATTTGGCACAGAGATAGACTATAGTCTGGAATAACACATAGGCTACTTTTTATCCCGGAAAATTAAGGAGTTCCCGCGGGAACCGAAAAACCTCGATCCACGCGGACGAAGTCGCGGGGATCAGCTAGTATGCGTATATATATGTGTTTGTTCCAGAGGTTTCAAATCCAACTTCGCCTTGAACCAGCATCTGAAGATAGCATCTCCGCACGTCAACTATTTAGAGCTAAAGTAAGAAATTTTAGTTTTAAAATTAGTAAAAGTTAAGATAGGAAATTCGTTGAGCTCACGAAGGCTGACCTATTTTCACTCATCGAAGGCTGGCACTTCAAGTTCAGTTCCAAACACCAAAACACTGCCACTGCTAGACTAGGGCTAATGCTTTGCCAACAACACAGCGACACACTTTGAGACGCAAGAATTCTATTTTTTATCGATCACAAAACATAAGAGATATAACGATCGTAGTCACATCCGTGACGTCATTACTATGTACGTGGTACTATGTAGGTACGTCGATTTTCACTCATCGAAGGCTGGCCTATTTTCACTCATCGAAGACTGGTCTATTTTCACTCATCGAAGGCTGGCCTATTTTCACTCATCGAAGGCTGGCCTATTTTCACTCATCGAAGGCTGGCCTATTTTCACTCATCGAAGGCTGGCCTATTTTCACTCATCGAAGGCTGGCCTATTTTCACTCATCGAAGGCTGGCCTATTTTCACTCATCGAAGGCTGGCCTATGTTCAACCACAGTGTAAGTATAATATTCATACATTGGGTCGACGGCCATACAAATGGCAGACCCGGCTACCGTGACAGTTATAGCTCCTAGACTACTAGAAGAACGGTATGGTAAGGAATTGCATGCGAGCTTGACATTAGAGTGACTGATTTTGGTGGTGGTAAATTCCGAGAGGTGCCTCCGTTACGGCCCTGTCGGCCCGTAGCGTTGTTCTGTGTAAACGTCTCCGTCGAAGGACTAGTAGGAAAAATTCACAGTTTTCGCAGTCCCCGGAGCTATGGCCAAAAATACGTCTCAGGCGATTTGCATCTGATAACCATTTTCAATGGTAAAAAACGTATCTCTATCTCCTTATACTGTGTCTAATATAATGTATAATCTAAACTAATATTATAATAGAAAAGATTTGTTTGTTTGTAATGGATAAACTCAAAAACTACTCACCCGATTTTAAAAATTCTTTCACCAATAGAAAGCTACTATATTACGGGGTCTCACAAATGTGAACAAGTGTGACAAGGACGGGGGAGGGGTCAAAAAATCACGAAATTATAGTGCTCGCGTTATGAACTGAGGCGTTGGGCCATAAATGACAATAACTATAGGAATGTGCAACGCTTTGCGCCTTATCGATAAAGTATTCAGGTAGGTTCGATCTCGATAGTTTTGTATAATGGAAAATTTATCTCTAACGTGGATTTCTAAAAATTAAAAGGTGATATTAACGTGCAAGCTCGAATAGTTATTAACAATATGTATTTGTTTTTAAATGAATTGAAAAGTGATCCCGAAAAAATATTCCCGATACACGGGAAAATGTTGAGTTTATTTGTGGTATTAGGTATAGACTTTATTAACCTAAATAATATAATAAAATATTTGTTAAATATACGAGTATGTTGTCGATAAATGTTATCGATATCAACTACCTGCTGTTACGCACCTCATTATGATGCTCCATAAGCCCAATGAGTGCGAGCGAGATAGACGGATTAGAATGATTTATGGCCCAACGCCTCAGTTCTTAACGCGAGCACTATAGTGTGACGTGCTTTATGGATGACCCCATATTATATTGCAGACTCCAGTGTGACCAGTGCGACAAAAGGTTCGGAGTGAAGAGGGACTTGGAGCGCCATATGAACCGAGTGCATCTCAACCGCAGACCCTACCAGTGCGACCAGTGCGACCGGGTGAGGCAGAACATCATACTAAATATAAACACACACAAACACGCACACACACACACACACAGATCACGCACACACACACATACTACTCACCAGTTCCCATTGCCTAAGTTAACTAATAACCATTGACTTACCAATACATTAGACGCACCATCGAAACGCAAAAAACGGCACGGTCAAATTGTGCACAAACAGGTATTCTGAACAATTTTCGCCTCAGTCGCGCATGAGTACACTAGGCGACAAAATGTCGTATGTGTCGAATTGTTATTACAAAATTGAACCCTAAATATAAAGCTATATGGTTGGTGTTTGTGAACCGTTTGGTGTCTCATTCTATATTATCTATAGCTGTGTTTGTTTATGCAATTGTGGACGCTTTTTGAGTATTAATTTGTAGGTAATGTTGTATCCTTAGTTGGTAAATCGATGCTAATAACGTACAATATAATATTGATTTTTTGTGTATAATATAGTTTATAGTATTTTTAGTGAATGCATAAATAACTACTAAATAAACATGTGCTTGTGCACACATTTGGGTAACGAGGGAGACGGCTGGTTATCCTTAACACAGATCTAAAAAATCTAGCTAGGATAGCCACTTCTTGATCTTGCAACATTTTATCTATATTTATTGATGTAAGCACAATAATATTGTTAACTTCAAATAGTTCCAAGATCTATTACAATGTAACACAAAATGATTGAAAATAAACGATTTATTTATTTATTATTTAGTAATATTATAAATGCGAAAGTGTGTTTTGTTTGTTGGTTTGTCCTTGAAGACCTGTATGGCTAGCATGCGCACTACGAGTAAAATTATGTCTACCCGTTATCTCTATCTGTCTACCGAAGTTAACTTGTCTCGTTACGTCAAATGTAGAGATAAAAGTAATATTTCTTATCTGTGGTATTTTTCTCTACGAACATTTACATGTCGACTATTTTTTTCTTGTAATTTTTTTTTCTTATGGGTAATTGTAATTTGTATTTGTCCGCATTTTGTGCATATTATGGTAAATGAAAAATTTGTCGGCAACGACAAAATCTCTCTCTCTCGTCGCGAGATAATCTCGTTGTGCGGATGCTTAGCACACAGGAGAGTGACATAGGAAATTCCCGGAAAATTAAGGAGTTCCCGCGGGAATCAAAAACTTAAACCACGCGGACGAAGTCGCGGGCATCAGCTAGTAAATTATATCTGAAGAATGAAGCGACGAAGTATAACTACCCTTATTCTAAATTATTTTAATTCGACTAATCATATTAGCATTCGATGACATTAGCGTCAAAGTAAAATGAACCTTAATTGCATTGATTAAGAGCACAATTTCGTGTATATGCATTCATTTAATTTTACGTATTACGATACGTTTCTAAATTAAAATCGATTTTACTGAATTTGTGGCTTTAAATCGATGCTTTTTAGGTTAATTTTACTTACTAAGTACATTTTGCACAAATCGAATCTTATGTACACATAATACATATTAATGCAAATGAAGAATCTGAATCTGAAAAAAATGCTTATACGATCAATCGAATTAAAACTCAGAATAAGGCGTCACATCTTTATATAGTACTAGATTATTATACGGCGTGATTGAAGGACAAACACACTTTCGCAATTATAGTATTAATATGATAGGATTGTGGTTGATGTAAATCATGTCGAGTATAAAATAATGACTTGATCTAGGTTGGACTGCACTAGAAGGCAAAATGTTTTTTTTAATGAGCGTTGCTTTGTTTCAGGCATACGTAAACTTATGGTCTCTCACGGATCACAAGCGCTTTACGCACGAGGGAGAAAAACGGCCCCTGAAGCATCCCTGCCCGATGTGCGATAAAGTGTTCGCTGTGAGTAAACCAGCAGGCTTAGTGTGTGCATAACGTGTGTCCTCGTTTACCCTAATATGCACAAAATCCAGTATTATTACAAGAAAAAAAAATTGGCAGTCATAGGGACTGCCGATAGAAGTGAAAACGAGTATATTTTTTTTTAATTTTTTAATGAAAAAAATAATTAAAATATAAACCTTAAAACTATGGCAATAAAATTTAATTAGGTACGCATCTAGTATATTTATATTTAAGACCTTTTGTCTTCGTAAAAACGCGAACATTTCGACGCGGAGCATGTCGGTGACGCGAATTCACAAGTTTACCCCCTACTAAAAAGTGCTCAACGCGGCTAGCCTAAAGAAGTTTTCACTTCAAAAATAGTCGGCATGTTAGGGTTCGTAGAGGGAAATACCACAGACAAGATATATCTTATAGCTGTGGTATTTTTCTACGAACTTCTACGATACTATACTACTTAGTTTATACTAGGCTACTTTTAATCCCGGAAAATTAAGGAGTTCCCGCGGGAATCTCTAAAAAGAGTTATCTGAATTGTCTAAAAAGAGCAACCACCGAGTTTCTTGCTGGTTCTCGGTAGGAATGGCATTCCGAACCAGTGCTTGAGGATTCAAAAGTACTTGTAAAAGTTTATTTGAATAAAAAAAGTTTGTTTTTTTTTAAATTTTGAATCAAAAACGGAGTTCCCGCGGGAATCAGAAGCCGCGGGCTTCATTTAGTATTAGGATATACATATATTGTGTCTCTAAGACTCTAGTCAAATTAAACATCTATGATGTTTCCAGCTAAAGTCAACGTGCAAAGTGCACATGTACACGCACACAGGCGAGCGGCCGTACGCGTGTCCCGAGTGTGACGCCACCTTCAACCAGCCCGGCATTCGCGCCACGCACGTGCGGCTCGTGCATATGCGGCTCGCGAGGGACGGACAGCCTAAGAAACGCGGCTAGCTGTGCGACTGTACGCAATAAACATTGAAATTAACTCTTGTCTTTCATTTTCAACATTCTTATTGCTAACAACAGCTAACTTTAGTAGATAAAAACAAATTGTTCGTCAGCGCCCTCTACGTGGCTAGGTTACGCCGCTACCCGCTGACAGGTGGCGTATGCCACTCGCCGATAGGTGGCGCCACTACAAAACTGGTTCAGAAACCGTGACGTCGCTTTTAGTTACTCCACTCACCACCGCTAGGTGGCGTCACCTCGAAAACCGCAGCTGCTAATAGCTACCATAGTGGTATAATATTATAACCTTTTTATATATAATATATATCTAATAATATATAATATATATAAAAAAATATATATAAAATAATAATAATATATAATATATATCTAATATATATATATCTATCATATTATGATAGCTACTGTTGGTAAGTTAATTATGATGCATTCTAAGATGGTAGTGGACTAAACTGTTATAGGTATGGTAGCTGCATTACTATACCGCTACTTAGTATTACTACCACATACTTAGTACCTAATAACTTACATCCATCAAAACGTTTAACGTTGTATCACCAATTAAAACTTTGGGCGAGCGGCCGTACCTACGCGTGTCCCGAGTGTGACGCCACCTTTAACCATTCGCGCCACGCACGTGCGGCTCGCGAGGGACGGACAGCCCAAGAAACGCGGCTAGCTGTGCGACTGTACACAATGTAGTAAAGTCTGAATAGTCCAGGCTGGGAGCCAAATAGTGACGTCCAAGAAAAAAATTCCTCGTACCTAGACCTATCAGAAAATACCCCATGTATGTTTAGCGATTTTTGGTAGTTTTCAAGTTATAATTTTTTAAAGTTTTCTCGTTAGATTTCAGAGGGAGTGAGTGTTAAAATTTTTTTCTTTTTATTTAGTGTTTTTTTCAGAACATTTTTTTCTGAACATACTTGCTATGAAGTGTGCTAGGTACTTTGCATAAAATAATTACCTACCATCATAACATTAGCCCAAGTTGGAAAATTTTTGGTCGAAAGTGAAAAGTTTACGTTCGTCAGAAGTAGAGACGAATTTTCAACTTATGATTAAATACTATAAACCTGTCTACGTCACTTCCGACTAATTTTAAAAACTTTTGAGGTTCCTAAGCTTCCCTTAGTAGGTACTTTAGGGGGCATTATTGTGAGAAATCGGACTTCAAATGTGGTAAGGCGGTAATTTAATAAAATTTGATTCTTAAAATTGAGTTTTGCCTATTTTTGACAATATTATGGCTATTTGCAGTAGGAAATTTTTGAATTAAAGTATTTTCTCCAAAAATAATCGATATTTTTCGAATAAGTGACATCAAGGTTACTGAAAAAGTTATTTGGATTTTTTTAGTTTTTTACAGTCAGTAGGTAGGTAGTTACTTAGGCCAAAAAAACCGAATTGCACCCGGTTAGGTGCTAACTTATCTTATTATCCTTCGATTGTGAAGATTGTGCATTGTAGAGTCAACATCTCCTGAAGATGCTCCGGTGTCGGAGTGAAACGTACGTTGAGGGTATTTTGGAAGATTTATGTGGTGTGGAGAATATCGCGGGCTGCCAGTTCAAGATACGCACTGTACCACATAGATTTGCCTTCTATGGCGGATTATAGCGAATTAAACTTCTAGTTTTTTCAATATCATGGACTTCCGCAAAGTAACGCCTGCTTCTATCCAATATAGGAACTCCTTTGCAAAAAAAAAACGGGCACCCAAAACTTTTCTGTACAACTATGGAATACTTAAACAAAAGAGGTTTTCTATGCATTCAATTAATTAGAAACAATTGTCTGCGTGTATTAAAAAGTACTGGCAAGTAAAACAAGATGTTCTAAATTTGAAAATTTCAAAGTTATTCAAAAATATTCTATTCGATTCGAGCATTTGCTCCACAGATCACTCATAAACTAGATTTGCTCGCAGTTTGTGTTTAGATATTGTGCTTTAAATAAATAAAAAAGGGTTTTTCGTAATTTTAATGAATTGATGATCATGTAAAATTGTTTAAATTGGTTTTTCGTGACAAATTTTATACTGTAATATGGCAGACAAAACAATAATTATCGCTGGTAATATAGTGACTCTTCTTCAAGAAGGCTGTACTCATTGAATTATATGTACGTAGGTACGTTAGTACATAATACCTCAATGGCTGTACTCAATGTTATGTATCTGAACGGTTTGGTGTCAGTCGTTCCACTGTTCAGAGGACGGACTAGGTTTCAAGAAACTGGTTCTTTGAAAAGAAGACCGGGATCAGGAAGAAAACGATGTACTGAGCCCAGGGACGATTGATATATTGTGAGCCAAGCTTTACGAAATCGGAAGTCTACCTACAAAAACATGTTCGAAATGTGAGTGTTAGCGTATAGGGGCCTGTTACACTATCAATACCGTATCGCGATCCACGGATCGTGATATTTTTCGTGACAGTATTGATGGTAGGGTCTCAAACGGATCGTGATATTTTTCGTGACAGTATTGATGGTAGGGTCTCAAACGGATCGTGATATTTTTCGTGACAGTATTGATGGTAGGGTCTCAAACGGATCGTGATATTTTTCGTGACAGTATTGATGGTAGGGTCTCAAACGGATCGTGATATTTTTCGTGACAGTATTGATGGTAGGGTCTCAAACGGATCGTGATATTTTTCGTGACAGTATTGATGGTAGGGTCTCAAACTGTCAATATATTATCATCATCAGTACCTACTGTGTTCGAGTTCGTAGAGAATAGTTGTGCTCTCAGAGTAAACATACTCTGTGGTTGTGTCTTAATATATTTAAAAATCCTTAATTAAAAAAGAGTCTACTTTGGTCTAAAAATTAATCTGTGTCAAAAATCTTCAACACAGACCCTTAATAATTAAAAATGGATCCGAAAAAAAGCAGCTGTCGCTATAATATATGCGATGGCGATTAAAACTAATAAATAACGAAGGCGTTGGGTAAAAAATTGGATTTTAAAACGAAATCAGTACCTACAGTCGCAAGAAATGCTTTTATACGATGACTTGGATGATTAGTTATCTACGAAAATTATATTAGAATGAAAGACGATTTGTTTTAGGCCTTACTGCGAAGACTATTAATTTTTTTTAACGTCGCGTCGTCTCGAGTCTCATTTGGTTTTATTTTACTATAGGTATAAAAGTAATATAACTACGAGTATAGCAGCCTGTCCAGCTCCTCAGCTGACAGACAGACAGACAGGCAGACAGACAGACAGACAGACAGCGGAGTCTTAGTAATAGGGTCCCGTTTTTACCCTTTGGGTACGGAACCCTAAAAAAACGGTAACAGGTAGACGGTTCAAATTTTCACAGAATATTAACTTGTATATTACCTTTCAAAATAAATAATTAAATATCAATAAAGTAAATATTAAAGGGGGGCTCCCATACAACAAACGTAATTTTTAAGCAATTTTTTTTAATAATTTAAAACTTACTACAGGTTTGTACGGAACCCTCGGTGCGCGAGTCCGACTCGCACTTGGCCGGTTTTTTTTATTCATTTATCTAGCTGACCCGGCGAACTTTGTTCCGCCTTATAGGCAATAAATGAGCAGATTATTGATTTTAAGTTAAATTTTTTATTAGGATGATAAATATTATAAATAAAAAAAATTAAGTATTTTAATGATTCTTTATTGGCCATGTATTTTGGTACATGGGTTTTGGTTTTGCATAGAATCATTATTCATTGGGATTCCAAAGCGCCTGGTACGTTTCAAAGGTAGGTATATAAAAATCGTTTTAATTCTACTCCAACATCTTGCGAGGTCTGCGAGACGTCGGCAGGAGTCGGAGATCCATATTCCCAAAATTCCTCGTCCTGCATGTTCCGTTCGCATAAATTATACGTAGGTATAGTCTATGTATAGAACTCGCAGAGTTCTATACGTTCCGTCGTCGGCTGTCGAACACGTACCTACTGATGGTACAGCGCGTTTACACTAGTGTCAGTATTATTGAAGCCACGCCCCCTGGATCGCGGATTTCAAGAACATCCGGTAATCCATCAATATTATCGCAAAACCATCAATATTTGGATCGCGGATCGCGTGACAATACCTACCTACTCGTCTAACACCCGCCTATAGACTGTCAGGAGGAGACTTCTAGAAGTCGGTAAGTATACACAGTCGAAGACCAGCCAGGGGTCCTAAATTACTCAGTGGGCACCGTATTGCAAGGTTAAGATTTTCCCAAAACTGTACGACGTGGACCGATGTAGAATGGAGCAAGGTTTTATTTTCTGATGAAGCCAGAATCTCTTTATTTGGTGAGGACCGACGTCGTAAAGTGCTAAGAAGACCAGGAGAGCGTTTTGCAGAGGTGAGAGGTAGGTATGTTTTGAAGAAATTACGCCGTACGGTGGGCCCTGGGGGCTCTGTCATGTTTTGGGCTGGCATAACTTCTGAAGATCGTGACGTACAGAGTTAGTTTTCGTAGAATATGACTCTCTAAATGCACAATGCTACATCACGGAACTCCTAATTCCTCATGCACAACCAGCGGTAGCTGTTACAGGAAGTGCTGCTGTGTTTTTGGACGACAATGCTCGAGCACACCGAGCGGGCGACGTAGACGCTACTTATGTGAAGTCGGGATCCGCCGTTTAGATTGGCCAAATAAGTAAGGTCTGGCGGCTCTGGGATCTTGCTCTATTATTGAGATATTTGCAAGAAACCAAACCCCATTTATTTTTTCAGTTAATTGTTAATTGTTGACTGCCTCGTTGGTCTAGTGGTTGGCATGTTCGCCTGCGGAAGACGAGGTCCCGGGTTCGAGTCCCGGGTTGGGCCATAATTGAGTGTTGGGTTTTTCTGACTAGAAATTCTCAGTACTAGCCGGGGTTAGGAAGTTGGCGGTGTTTCACCTCCGTGCCTCGGTGAGCACGTTAAGCCGTCGGTCCCGGTTATTATCACTAACATGATAATAGTCGTTAAAGCCCGCCAACCCGCATTGGAGCAGCGTGGTGGGTCTAAGCTCTAATTCCCTCTCTCTAGAGTGGAGGCCTGTACCCAGCAGTGGGACGTTAATGGGCTGGTAGTGGTGGTGGTGGCTAATAACTTTTGCAATTTTTGCAAGCGGGTCTTGAATTTTGTCCGAAAATCATCTACACGCTATTCCGAATCGAATGACACCTGGTTCATATTTTTCGGAAGCGGAGAAAAAGGTTTGACACAAAAAGCACTTGTTAACTAATTCAGATGATTAAGAATAAAAGTAAGCGCCGCGCCCTCTGCCTTATACATATTTTTATTTATTTTTCAACTAAATCTAGTGATTACAAATGTAAGTAAAATATTAAATAGCTAAAAGACAAAAATTAAGAAACAAATACAAATGCTTTCTTTTCTAATATCACTTATTCAATACCAAACAGACAAATAAAAGATTAATTATTTAGAGTAGAGTTATTACAATGTATGACGACATCACCACCATCCTTAGTCGAATATCGCGCGTCAGATGGTTTCTTTTCATGGTCAATGAATGATGAAGCGCCCACAATGTTCGACTTTAAGTCATTTTTTAGTCCGTAACTGCCCCACTTGCCGCGCTAGCACTACAGGGAGGACGCACACGAAAGTCAATAAGACTATTCCCAGAAGCTATTAGGTATAATATAATTGGGAGATTTCTTGAATCACATCCTGAAAAGAAATAAAAAAAATTGTAGTAAGTAAATCAACTTTAGAGATAACGAACGCGCCTTTAACTAAACATTCACGTAATTTCTGCATTAGTTAGTAGAATAGAATTGGTCTAAAAAGTCCAAAAACTTTGGCTGGATTTCAGGGAGCCGCTGGGTTCAGGCGGCGCAAGACCGTGGCCTGTGGAAATCTCTACAAGAGACCTGTGTCCAACAGTGGACGTCTATTATTATTATACATAATATTAACTACAAACAATACTATCTACATAATAAATAGTACGTTCCTTCATAATAGTAGATTATTCAACATGGGGGTAATGCAAGGTCTTACGTCACGGGCGCCGGGATACACCCCAAGCGCAAGGAGGGATTTTAGAGTAACTCCCGAGCGTAGCGAGGGTGTTGCATCTAGAATCCTGAGTGAAGCGCCCAAGACAAAGACATCATTACCCCTGCGTTGAATACTCTAATTTTCACACCTCGCGAGGCAATAAAATCAAAATAAAAAAATTATTCAATATCTAATCAATTTCATATCTATTTTGAATACTAAAAATGCCAATGAATGAATTAATAAATTAATGATAGATCTTTTAAGTAAACTAGCGATACGGCTTCTGAAATTAGGCAATTGGCACCTCTTGTAGTTTTCCATTTGCAGGAATCTTCGTATGCTTTTAAATATTTGTCTTCAGAAGTTTCTGGGAGCAAATCGTTTATTATACTTAGAGCATCTATTTAAAATAGTTTCCGGAGTTAAATTACTGCAGCTATCTTCGTCACTCGACATTTGAATTTTAAATTAAATAAAGGTTCAATTTCAATAACACCAGAATATACCTATAGAACGTTTTGTCGAAATAATTGTTGGAGGGAATTTTCAACAATCTTTACTCTGTGGTTCATGTGAAAGGGACGTGAGACGCAGTGCCGTAAATAGCCTTTTCTGCGCCCTGTGCGAGCTTCTATTACTGCGCCCTTGTTAGGGTTCCGTAGCCAAATTTGGCAAAAACGGAACCCTTATAGATTCGTCATGTCTGTCTGTCTGTCTGTCCGTCCGTATGTCACAGCCACTTTTTTCCGAAACTATAAGAACTATACTGTTGAAACTTGGTAAGTAGATGTATTCTGTGAACCGCATTAAGATTTTCTTACAAAAATAGAAAAAAAACAATAAATTTTGGGGGTTCCCCATACTAATTAAAAATCATTTTTCAAAAAATAATTAAAAATATTCTGTCCAGGATTTCTGTTGTCTACCCATTTTTAATTTATTTTCCAATATATGAAATTTATTATAAAATAAATTTGATTCTCTTATCAAACCGGTACGTCTCGATTTAGATTCGGATCTTCTACTATACTGTCAATATTTAAAGTTTCTAACCCTAGCGGTTTAGGCTGTGCGTTGATCCCATAACGATTTTATGTATATTATATAGATAGATTTTAGTTAAGTACTTCGGCATGATTGTGCATACCGGCAGATTATGTTATTCCCGTGATCCGTGAATAATTTTCTTCAAACTAAAAAAAAAAACCGTGCTCGAGAATGTAGGCAGGTGACATTTTTTTTGCAAGTTTGTTACTATTAGGTCACGCTAAAATCGTCAGATTATTTGAATGTAGACCTACTCTTTTTAGCATGTAATTAACTCACTCTACCTTAATCTGACGCGCTCGAGTATTTCTGATGATCGATTTTTTTTTAACTATTCTGATCTGCTGTCCTAGATAGACCCATCAATATAGAGAGATATACGATGAAGGTACTCTATAGGGTTCAAAGAATCGCCCCTTATATTAATCTGCCGCGCTGGAGTAAATCCAAAAATCCCCTCTTCGGCTCGTAGCCGCGGCCGGCCGCTTGACTCCGTTAAACACTAAACACATTACGCTCGTGCGCTGCCACAAAATGAGCGCGATGTTTTGTCTAATTTAACAGACGTTTATGATGATACTGGCATGTAGGTACGTATGTGTTGGAATCGAGCACTAGGGGCGCAGCGGGAACTTATCAGGAGCAAACCGAAAAAATAATAGTCCTGCCTGGTCTGGCCATTCTTGCGCCCCCCAGAGTCTACGCCCTGTGCCTGGGCACCGGTGGCACCGCCCTATTTACGGCACTGGTGAGACGTCATCACTCATTGAAGCGAGATAGCAAAAGAGAGAGACGCCGTCATACGTCGAAGCGCGAAAGCAATACTTGAAATGAACTGAATTTTCTTTGGATGCGGGATCTTTCGAAATTCAAATCACATTACATGCTATGGGGGTAATGGATTTCAGTACAACATTACAACCCCGCTAAGCCTTGAGAATGTAATGACGTAGTTTACCTTTAGATAACAGGCCTTGTATTAAGGCATTGACGAGCGAGTGGTGTGAAAATAAATATTATAAACTACTTACTATAAATATAAATAATATTATATAAACATATAAATAAGAATGAATTAATATTAACATAGAATGACTGACTAAGTATATAACTACTGTGATAGGTAAATTCTTCAAACGACTTTTAAAAATATTAAGTGATTTGGATTGTCGGATATCTGCAGGAAGAGAGTTCCAGAGCTTGGCGCAGCTTGAAACTGAAATGTCTGGAATGTCTAGTGTCGACTATAATGAATGGCTTGCAAAGCTTTGGTCTGAAAGGTAACCACAGATGGTGCATTAGAAAGACTAGATATAAGAAACAAACTTTAAAAAACAGTTACATACCGTTTCCTTCTTGTAGTGTTTGAGTTGTTGTTGGCTGTTTGGTTGTTAGCAAGGTTGTTGGCCATGTTGTTGTCATAACCTTGTCAGTTTTTGTATCACCTGAGTATGAACATGTTATATTATTATTGATTTATTGATATTTATTATGAGCATGCAAACAGCAATAATAAGCGGTGAAAATCTGATAAAGATTCTTTCCACCCACTGCCACTTCAACTTTGCACCTCATCGAGGTATGGTGACTCTGGTTCTATCTACTAGGTAACTATTGTCTAGTTATACGGATCTCATCATTTCTGATTTGCTCACTCGCCCGCTGAGTGACCCTGAGCCTTCACAACAAGTCCATAGCACAGTTCTTACAGTGGATCGACGCTTATACAAATTTATGTCAGACCCGACTACTTTGACAGTTATAGCAAGGTACGTAGGTACCTATCTCTCTCAACCTGTGCGCGAGCAGGTTATATGGCTCGACCGTAACAATAGGATGATCATCCTCCGAGCGAGAATTGTGATCGGGGACCACTGATCCGACCATTGATCTTTGAAAGTTGTATAAGTAGGTATATAGCGGAATTCAGAGAAAACTTCGTAATCGCGATTTAGGCTCTTCGTGTTCTTCGTGCGCTACTAGTAGTGCCATCTATTGGTTTATGTGCGGACTGCGAAGACCGCCACAAACCTGTGGTTGAGACCATTGACTTTTATTTTGTATACTGTGTTATACATATAAGTCAATGGTTGAGACATGTTTAGAGGTAGAAAACCATATGATAGGAAATTGCATCCTAATTTGTACTCAATAAATTGAAAAATCTAACATGTTCCTCCGTTTCCTCCCTGTCACACCACAGCGGGTAACTGTACAGATAGAAAAGAATCTTCTTGTTCTTAGACTGTGTTATACTGTGCCCATAGTAAGTGACCATGTCTCGACCCGTACGTCATCACATAGAGGTATTTTAGTCAAAAAGACCCATAAAGAAACTAAATTCAGCCAACGAAGACGCGGAAAAAGGTGTACCCATAGTTACCGTTTTCTCGCATTGCTCGGTCTGTTGTTGTTGTCGACATTGTAGTGGTTGTTGAAGAGGTTCGTCTCCTTGGTATCGTATATGGTGTATGGCCCGTGCACTCAGTTGTCCGCTTTAATTTTATGTAGCAGATTCCCATGTACACAGGAAGTTCACCGTAAATACCCTCTACGATGATCTGAAGGAAAACAATTCGGAAGCATGAAATTATAGCTTTCTTTTGTATCTAGTAAGTACTAGCTTCTGCTCGCGACTTCGTCCGCGTGGAATTAGATTCCTAAAAGTCCCATACAAACTTTCATCTCCTATTTAACCACTTTGGTGCTGAAATTTTTAAACCGGAATCCAAAATCTTAACTTTCTTTGATCCCCTAATTTTTGTAATTTTTGTTACAGTGTTTACCCACACTTATATACCCACTTTAATACAAACTTACTCCCTTTTTATCCCCTTTGGGAGTGGAATTTTGAAAAATCGTGTCTTGGTTCACCCCCCGAGTGCTCAAGGAATCCTTTTATTCTCTCGAAATTTCAAATTACATTCCGGGTTTCAAGTTAACTGGACCTAATACTGAGGTACGTCTGTAATTTGTGAACTACAAAACCTATGGCTATGAATTATTTACGGAACGATCTTTAAATTATCTCCTTTCAAACAGAAAAAGAATGAATGAAATCGGACAACGCATAAATGAATTACAACTAGTTAGGTACACCTTTTAACTTTTATCCCCACTCCCAAGGGAACCGTGCTGAATTGCTCAAATCATGCCAAGTTTCGTTTGAATTCATTCAGTAGTTTCGGCGTGATGAATAGTCTATGTCCTTCCCCGCGGGATGCAAACAATCTCTATAACAATTTTCATCTAAAATTGGTTGAAACGATGGGTTGAAAGTGTGTCTGTCTGTCTACTACGGTTTAACGGCTTAAAGTGTAGCTGTCTGCTACGCTTTTGACAGACATATTTTCGCGTTATAATATTATCACAGTTTTACATACAAACATAATATGAGCATAAGTACCTGAAAGTTGCTATCAAAGTGCTTCAGAGGAAACTCTTCAATATACCAGTTATCACCCTGATCTCCCCAAACCTCAGAGATAATATAATCCTTCTTCGTCTCATCGCTGTACTCAATTAAATCACTCAGTTCTATATGAACCGGCTTCTGGTATACCCGGAGTCCAACGAGACTACGAAAATTTAAAGATAAACTGATTGAGGGCTTTTGATCATTCCTGCATTATATAGTCACCACTTAAACGTACTTAATATATTTAAACCATCGACCACACAACCAATAGACGCCTAATTACTATGCTTTCGTAATGCAAACAATTCAGTCAAATGACTCAAGTAAGCGGGCGCGGGGTACTAAACGCTGATTGGTATACTCAAGGTCAAAAAAATCATAAATCAAATGGGATGGGGTCCTAACTCCTAATAATTATTTATCGATAATTAATTATCGATATACTCTAATTATTATTTAAATAACTCGGTAGGTTTTGTTACAAGGGCGTGGAATTATATGAGACCTATTAAGTCAGATGTGTTGTCTGAAAGTGTTCGCCCTATATGAGGAGTCTATTAGTTGTATGGTCGATGATTTAAACACTAGCTGATGCCCACGACTTCATCCGCGTGGATTGAGGATTTTTGGTTACCGCGGGAACTGCTTAATTTCCAGGGATAAAAAGTAGCCTGTGTGCTATTCCAGACTATAATCTATCTCTGTGCCAAATTTCATCCAGATCCGTTCAGCCGTTCTGGCGTGATTGTTACTCAATCCATCAATCCATCCATCCATCCATCCATTCAAACTTTCGCATTTATAATATTAGTATAGATTTATAATCGGATGCATATTTACGACTGAATTAGAGAATAGGTAAATATTTGCACCCATATTCTCCTGAGAGGATATCAAAAAATGTTTAAGTAAACGTACCTACTCTGAAATAAAAATAACATTAATTCATGGCAACCATTGAGGTATTGCTATGAAATAAAAAAAACTGTTCTTGCCTGTCAAAAAACCGGTCAAGTGCGAGTCTGAGTCGCGCACAGTGTTTCTAGATAAACAGGAAGTACCTAACCTTAGGTTTTCATTTATTGGTCAAAATATGCAAAATATGCGGCATAAACCTAACTACCTATAGCGGCCGATTGATTGCGTTGACTTCGAAGTATAGAAGCTTGATTTTTTTAAAGCTCCAAGGGACCGTAGATTTGATATAATTTCAACTTGATACCCGAAAAAAGGTGGTTGACAGATAGACAGACAGACAACGAAGTGATCCTATAAGGTTTCCTTTTCCTCTTGAGGTACGGAACACATATTAAAGCCACTGACATAATATATATTTTTTATAAACTGCCTTATAATACCTAGGAGTTACTGAAAGAGTTAATGGCCATCGTGCCTCGAAATAAAATCGTCTGTAAGTATTAGTATAAGTTTGCTAAATTGTGTTTGAGAAAATGTGGCTTATTCACATAATAAAGCAAAAGATTTCTCACCCGCTTTTTGACTCTGATAACATTTCTAAGTGGTTACACATACAGCCGTAGTTGTCATCACGACTGAAAATTGGAGAAATCGCTCGAATGGAGCTGTTTCCCCGGGCCGAAGACCCGTTAAAGTCTGAAATGTTTTGATTAATAATGATTAAAAGAGTTCTTAACAAGTAATAGAGCAAGATCCCGCGACGATCAGACCTACGTTATTTTATTAAAGCTGAAAGTTTTTCTATGTATGTCTCTAATAGAGGTATAATTAACGATCCCCGACTATGAAGTTTGGATCGCGGTTGCTATGGAAGGTATCAGGTAAAAAAGGTGGCACCTCAAATTCGTTAAAGCATTAAGCTCCGTTTTTTTATATTTTTCTTTGGAATAATATTACAAACCACGTTGTCCATTGTCAGTCTACACCTAAAATAGTACGATTGCAAACCCCTGTCAGACACTCTTAAATTATAAAACAACAGGGTGTCTGACAGGGGGTTGCAATATTATGTCAAGTCTCTAAATAAAATTAATAAGTACTTAAAATAACTGAAATTGATTGAAATTGAAAATGTCATAAGTACGAGTACATTTAGATAGTATTAGTAAGTATTATCTATCGATAAATTAATATTAAGCACTTGTTAAGAGTCAAAGAATTAATATTCTATTATAATTATAACAATCAATCACGTCAATGTATTTGCATAAGCCCAGCATATAGTTCAGCTAAAAACTAAGATGAACAAATTCTATACGAGTAGGTAATTTAAGCCGACGCGACGCAGCGGCGTTTCCTCGGGTGCTGCAACCACTTCACATCCAGATGACCCGCCTGTTTTGCTTATAATATAGGAGATAGCCGTACTTTTGGCAACTATCGCTTGGAAGGCTGATTCAGTATTTGGTGCGTGCAGGTCATAATTTTCCGGTTTGTATTTATGATTGATTGTGATAATAATTAAATCTAATATCTAATAACATCAAAATAGAAAAGACAATAAAAAATCAATCTAGTAAAATATTAATAAAAATATAGCCTTACATAAATACAGCATTTCTGAACCATCATAAGGATACAGATACCAAGTCTGGTCAGCACTTGGATCATTCTTCCAGTCACAGTCGGGATCGCCGGCGTTACATTCTGTCATAATCAGAAAACAATTATAGCAAGAAAAGATTACAATTATTTTGCTTTATTCCGCCAACAGTAGAAATCTGTATGGTCAAAAATGCAGTTACAAGCGAAGCACCGCGCTTGCCTTCCCAAGCAAGACAGCCATGTTCCCAAGCAAGCAATGCCACCACCACTCACATGCACCACCACATGTAAGTCTTTTAAATACTACTCTCAACGCACGTTACGCTCCGACACCGGAGCATCTTCAGGAGATGTCCACTAGACAATCTTGCTTTGTAAAGTCAACATATCCTTTTTATCCAAAAAAATTGGAAAATTAAGTAGTTCCCGCGGGAATCGAACAATCTTAACCAACGCGGACGAAGTCGCGGGCATCATCCATATCCATACTAGCCATACTAATATTATAAATGCGAAAATGTTTCTGTCTGTCTGTCCATCTGTCTGTCTGCTACGCTTTCACGGCCCATCTGTTCAACCGATTTGGATGAAATTGGGTACAGGGTATAGGGTGGGTATAGGTTGTATCCCGGGCAAGGACATTGGCCTCTTTTTATTCCGGAAAATTCAAGAGTTCCCGCGGGAATCGAAAAATCTTAACCAACGCGGACGAAGTCGCGGGCATCATCTAGTAATATAAATGCGAAAGTGTGTCTGTCTGTCTGCTACGCTTTCACGGCCCATCTGTTCAACCGATTTTGATGAACTTTGGTACAGGGATAGGTTGTATCCCGGGCAAGAACATTGGCCTCTTTTTATTCCGGAAAATTCAAGAGTTCCCGCGGGTATCAAAATAAATTATCTGTTCAACAGATTTCGATGAAATTTGGCACCGGGACAAGTTGTATTCTAGGGAAGGACATAGGCCTCTTTTTATTATGGAAAATTCAAGAGTTCCTGCGGGAATTAAAAACTCATGAAGTCGCGGGCATCATCTAGTAATGTAATACTTTTTGTTTGCTATTACAACAAGGGTAAGCAGTGCTTTTATGCCTCTTTTACTTGCTCGCCGCTGACTACCGCCACAGAAAGTGGACAAATGGCTCATTATATCAATGTATACTTAAGTGTAATAAAACTGTACCTAGACAATTTCTGGACATTAATAACTAATAATATATTATATACTGTGTTGAAAACTATACCTACAGCTTACAGCTTCAAGCATAAAAGCTTGGGATGCTTTGACGACCTCCGTGGCGCAGTGTGTAGCGCTGTTGTCTTAACGTGAGGAGGTCCCGGGTTCGATCCCTGGCAGGGTCAATTTGGGAATTTATAATTTCTGAATTTTCCCTGGTCTGGCCTGGTGGGAGGCTTCGGCCGTGGCTTGTTACCACCCTACCGGCAAAGACGTGCCGCCAAGCGATTGAGCATTGCGGTACGATGCCGTGTAGAAACGGAATAGGGGTATGGGTTTAATATAACTGCCATGCCCCTAACAGGTTAGCCCGCTACCATCTTAGACTGCATCATCACTTACCATCAGGTGAGATCGCAGTCAAGGGCTAACTTGTAGTGGATTAAAAAAAAAATGCAGAGCGCAAAATAATGTTTTTTAGAAGTTTTGTCTGTCTGTCTGTTACGGCATCACGCTGCAACTACTGGATGGATTTGAATGCAACTTGACACACATAATTATTATAGCTAACACTTTAAGTTAACATTTAGGCTGTTTTATCTCGAAAATGTGGTTCCCTTCAGGATAAGGGATGACATTATTGGTCGATTATACTCCATAAGTCAGTCAAATTGGAACAGATCTTGGCATTTTTTTTCAAAGTGTATGCTGCCAGGTTGGTCCCATGAAGTTTCATGAAGATCAGGTCAGTAGTTTGGAGATGGAGGGCGGAATTAGGTACTCAACGGGTAATAGAAAATCAATTATTAGTGTAATTAATAGGTAACTTAATTATAAGTTGATTCGTAAGTAAGGTTTAATAAATTCACGTTGGCACCCTGTTACTAAGCCTCCGCTGTCCGTCCGTCCGTCTGTCTATCAGCGGGCTGTATCTCATGAAGCGTAATAGATAGACAGTGGAAAAAGTTTTCACCAAGTGTGTAGGTACATAGGTAATGTAAAAAAGTAAAATGTGAGTGATAAGTGATAAAAATTAAATAAAGCATAATATAAAAAGTAAAGATAATAAAAAAACAATTTCGCCGCCGCCGCCGCTTCTATTATATTGCATACAAAGATGTATGCAAGCGACGCGACGGTACGCCAGCAGGCTTAACATGCGCACAACGAGATATCTCGCGACGAGAGAGAGAGAGATGTTGTCGTTGCCGGCTAATATTTCGTTTACTCTACCTGCGCACCTTCGTTACATGCACAAAATTCGGTTTATTACGAGAAAAAAAGAATCGGCATGTAGGTCCTTGGTTCGTAGTGAAAAATACCACCAATAAGAAATATTACTTTTATCTCTACTTTTGAGGTAACGAAACAAGTCATACGTGACAGTGTCGCTTGTAGTTATATGTATAGTGTTTTGGCCACCGGGCCCGATAAGTTTGTGGGAGTATAACCATGTTAGCTTCGGTAGCCAAATAGAGATAACGGGTAGACATCATTTGACTCGTGCGCATGCTAGCCCCACAGGTATACAGAGGCGGCGAGGCGCGGACGCCGCTTCCATACTTCCAAGGCAACGCCGCCGCCACACCTCCACCGCGCCGCCGCTGCGCCTCTCGTATACATATTATATCCCGCGCCTTAGCTAGTAAATACTACAGTGCCCTGCGTGTTCAGTATAACAATGTGCTGAGGGCGGTGCTGAGGAGGCCTCGACACTGCAGTGCGTCGGCAATGTTCGCGGACGGCCGCGTGGATGTTTTCTACGCGATCGTACGCAAGCGTGCCGCGTCTAAGATGTGCAGGCTAGTGAGCAGCACCAACACCCTCCTCAGCACATTGCTGGACAGTCCTCTCTGGAGGTGCTGGAATGGTGCACACATGCTCATTAGGAGGCCCCAAAGAGCCCTGTAAATATGTTGAGGCTTTAGGAATAAGAGTAGGTTAGGTTAGGTTAGGTATTTTGTTTTGTTTTTTTTACTAACACAGGTTAAGTGATTGTTACTAACAAATTATGGGCTGTAGCTGCCTGAAATAAAAAGTTATTAATTTATTTATTTATTTTAAATATTAAAGGTAAGTCCTGCCATGCGAAGCTGTATCAAACAAAACATAAGGACAGTTGAGTTTACCGTTGTAGTTGCTCGCAATTGTTGTTGAAGTGTCTTCATCTTCTCCCCGAGCTGTAGAATTGGTCAAAGAGAAATTAAAATATGTGGGTAACAACTAACAACTTATAAAATTAGAGCTACTTTTATTTCATATATTTTCACATAGTTGAAAAGTGGCGTTTGCTGGTTTTGTAAATTGGAACCTTATTAAACTTATTCAGTTCGATTCGAATATTTTCCTTACAAGAGAAAGAGAGAGCCATATGAAAAAATATAATTTCGTCAACTGGCGAATCCAGTCCTGCCAGTCTCGTAGAGCGTTTACGGTTATTTCGCTACTGCGCTGCATATAACATTTGCAAAAAAATACAAAAAAATATTATACTTATTATTTTTTTTTTTAAATTTATTTTTTTTATGAAATGCCCAAACTTATGAGCATGCAAACAGGAATAATAAACGGCGAAATCACACTGCCACTTAAACTTTGCAGAACTCCTCATTTCTGATTTGCTCACTCGCCCGCTGAGTGACCCTGAGCCTTCTCATCAAGTCCATAGCACTTTATAGGTACAGTGGATCGACGCTTATACAAATTAATATCAGACCCGAGTACTGTGACAGTTGTAGCAAGGTACGTATCTCTCTCAACCTGTACGGGAGCAGGTGATATGGCTCGACCGTAACAATAGGATGATCATCCTCCGAGCAAGAATTGTGATCGGGGACCACTGGTCCGACCATTGATCTTTCAAAGTTGTTTATAATATAGCGGAATTCAGAGAAAACTTCGTAATCGCTATTTAGGCTCTTCGTGTTCTTCGTGCGCTACTAGTAGTTCCATCTATTGGTTTATGTGCAGACTGCGAAGACCGCCACAAACCTGTGGTTGAGACAATTGGCTTATATGTAAGTTGAGACAGGTTTATAGGTAGAAAATCATATGATAGGAAATTGCATCCTAATTTGTACTCAATAAATTGCAAAATCTAACAGTTCCTCCGTTTCCTCCCTGTCACACCACAGCGGGTAACTGATTGTAGACCCCAGGGAGTACAGATATAGGAAAGAACAGAGTATCTTCTTGTTCTTAGACTGTGTTATACTGTGCCCATAGTAAGCGACCATGTCTCGACCCGTACGTCATCACAATATAGAGGTATTTTAGTCGAAAAGACCCATATAGAAACTAAATTCAGCCAACGAAGACGCGGAAAAACGGTATAGGCATAGTTACCGTTTTCTCGCATTGCTCGTTCTGTTGTTGTTATCGGCATTGTAGTGGTTGTTGAAGAGGTTCGTCTCCTTGGTATCGTATATGGTGTATGGCCCGTGCACTCAGTTGTCCGCTTTAATTTTATGTAGCAGATTCCCATGTACACAGGAAGTTCACCGTAAATACCCTCTACGATGATCTGAAGGAAAACAATTCGGAAGCATGAAATTATAGCTTTATTTTTTTATCTAGTAAGTGCTAGCTTCTGCTCGCGACTTCGTCCGTGTGGAATTAGATTCCTAAAAGTCCCATACAAACTTTCATCTCCTATTTACCCACTTTGGTGCTGAAATTTTTAAACCGGAAGCCAAAATCTTAACTTTCTTTGATTCCCTAATTTTTGTAATTTTTGTTACAGTGTTTACCCACACTTATATACCCACTTTAATACAAACTTACTCCCTTTTTATCCCCTTAGGGGGTGGAATTTTGAAAAATCGTGTCTTAGTTCACCCCCAGCGTGCTCAAGGAATCATTTTATTCTCTCGAAATTTCAAATTACATTCCGGGTTTCAAGTTAACTGGACCTAATACTGAGGTACCTACGTCTGTAATTTCAAAACCTATGACTATGAATTATAAATACGGAACGATCTTCAAATTAACTCCTTTCAAACAGAAAAAGAATGAATGAAACCGGACAACGCTTATATGAATTACAACTAGTTAAGTACACCTTTAAACTTTTATCCCCTCTCCCAAGGGAACCGTGCTGAATTTCAGGTTAAAGTCGGGTCCTCGTAGTATGAACTCAAGTTTCGTTTGAATTCATTCAGTAATTTCGGCGTGATGAGTGGTCTATGTCCTTCCCCGGGATGCAAACTATCTCTATAGAGATATCCAACCAATTTAGATGAAAATTGGTATACCAATTTTCATCTAAATTGGTTGGAACGATGGGTTGAAAGTGTGTCTGTCGTCTACTACGGTTTAACGGCTTAAAGCGTAGCAGATAGACAGACATATTTTCGCATCTATAATATTAGCATAGTTTTACATACATACATAATATGAGCATACCTGAAAGTTGCTATCATAGTGCTTCAGAGGAAACTCTTCAATATACCAGTCAACGCCCTGATCTCCCCAAACCTCAGAGATAATATAATCCTTCTTCGCCTCATCGCTGTACTCAAATAAATCACTCAGTTCTATATGAACCGGCTTCTGGTATACTCGGAGTCCAACGAGACTACGAAAATTTAAAGATAAATTGATTGAGGGCTTTTGATCATTCCTGCATAATAGTCACCACATAAACGTAAAATATTTAAACACTAGCTGATGCCCACGACTTCATCCGCGTGGATTGAGGTTTTTTTGGTTCCCGCGGGAACTGCTTAATTTCCAGGGATAAAAAGTAGCCTGTGTGCTATTTCAGACTTTAATCTATCTCTGTGCCAAATTTCATCCAGATCCGTTCAGCCGCTCTGGCGTGATTGAGTAACAAACATCCATCAATCCATCCATCCATCCATCCAAACTTTCGCATTTATAATATTAGTATAGATTTATAATCGGATACATATTTACGACTGAATTAGAGAATAAATATCTGCACCCCTATTCTCCTGAGAGGCTATCAAAAAATGTTTGTTTAAGTAAACGTACCTACTCTGAAATAAAAATAACATTAATTCATAGCAACCATTGTGGGATTACTATGAAATAAAAAAATGTTCTTGGCTGTCAAAAAACCGGTCAAGTGCGAGTCTGAGTCGCGCACAATGTTTCTAGATAAACAGGAAGTACCTACCCTTAGGTTTTCATTTATTGGTAAAAATATGCAAAATGTGCGGCATATTACCTACCTACGGCCGATTGATTGCGTTGACTTAGAAGTATACAAGCTTGATTTTTTTATAGCTCCAAGGGACCGTAGACCTAAGTATTTGATATAGGTTATTTCAACTTGATACCTTCACGCGTTCCCGAAAAAAGGTGGTTGACAGACAGACAGACAGACAGACAACGAAGTGATCCTATAAGGTTTCCTTTTTCCTCTTGAGGTACGGAACACATATTAAAGCCATAATATATTTTTATAAACTGCCATAAAATACCTAAGAGTTACTGCAGGAGTTAATGGTCATCGTGCCTCGAAATAAAATCATTTCCTCACAGGAGGAAGTATTAGTATACTTAAATAAAAAATAAAAAAAATAAGTATTAGTATAAGTTTGCTAAATTGTGTTTGAGAAAATGTGGCTTTTCACATAATAAAACAAAAGATTTCTCACCCGCTTTTTGACTCTGTTATCATTTGTAAGTGGTTACACATACAGCCGTAGTTGTCATCACGACTGAAAATTGGAGAAATCGCCCGAATGGAGCTGTTTCCCCAGGCCGAAGACCCGTTAAAGTCTGAAATGTTTTGTTTAATAATGATTAAAAGAGAATTTTTTAACAAGTAATAGAGCAAGCTCCCGCGACGATCAGACCTACGTTATTTTATTAAAGCTGAAAGTTTTTCTATGTATGTCTCTAATAGAGGTATAATTAACGATCCCCGACTATGAAGTTTGGATCGCGGTTGCTTTGGAAGGTATCAGGTAAAAAAGGTGGCACCTCAAATTCGTTAAAGCATTGAGCTCCGTTTACGATTGCAAACCCCTGTCAGACACTCTTAAATTATAAAAAAACAACAGGGTGTCTGAAAGGGGGTTGCAATATAATGTCAAGTCTTTAAATAAAATAACTGAAATTGATTGAAATTGAAAATGTCATAAATACATTTAGATAGTATTATCTATCGATGAATTAATATTAAGCACTTGTTAAGAGTCAAAGAATTAATACTCTATTATAATTATTACAATCAATCATGTCAATGTATTTGCATAAGCCCAGCATACTTTCAGCTAAAAACTAAACTGAACAAATTCTATACAAGTAATTTAAGCCGACGCAGCGGCGTTTCCTCGGGTGCTGCAATCACTTCACATCCAGATGACCCGCCTGTTTTGCTAATAATATAGGAGATAGCCGTACTTTTGGTAACTATCGCTAGGAAGGCTGATTCAGTATTTGGTGCGTGCAGGTAATAATTTTCCGGTTTGTATTTATGATTGATTGTGATAATAATTAAATCAAATATCTAATTTATTATCAGAATAGAAAAGACAATAAAAAATCAATCTAGTAAAATATTAATAAAAATATAGCCTTACATAAATACAGCATTTTTGAACCATCATAAGGATACAGAACCCAAGCCTGGTCAGCACTTGGATCATTCTTCCAGTCACAGTCGGGATCGCCGGCGTTACATTCTGTCATAATCAGAAAACAATTATAGCAAGAAAAGATTACAATTATTTTGCTATAATCCGCCAGCAGAAAAATCTGTATGGTCAAAAATGCAGTTACAAGCGAAGCATCGCTTACTTACCCAAGCAAGAAATCCATGTTCCCAAGCAAGCAATGCCACCACCACTCACATGCACCACCACATGTAAGACTTTTAAATACTACTCTCAACGCACGTTGCGCTCCGACACCGGAGCATCTTCAGGAGATGTCCACTTAGACAATCTTGCATTGTAAAGTCAACATCTCCTTTTTATCAAAAAAAAATGGAAAATTAAGTAGTTCCCGCGGGAATCGAACAATCTTAACCAAGGCGGACGAAGTCGCGGGCATCATCCATACTAATATTATAAATGCGAAAATGTTTCTGTCTGTCTGTCCATCTGTCTGTCTGCTACGCTTTCACGGTCCATCTGTTCAACCGATTTGGATGAAATTTGGTACAGGGATAGGTTGTATCCCGGGCAAGGACATTGGCCTCTTTTTATTACGGAAAATTCAAGATTTCCCGCGGGAATCGAAAAATCTTTATCAACGCGGACGAAGTCGCGGGCATCATCTAGTAATATAAATGCGAAAGTGTGTCTGTCTGTCTGCTACGCTTTCACGGCCCATCTGTTCAACCGATTTTGATGAACTTTGGTAGGTACAGGGATAGGTTGTATCCCGGGCAAGGACATTATCCTCTTTTTATTTCGGAAAATCCAAGAGTTCCCGCGGGAATCAAAATAAATTATCTGTTCAACAGATTTCGATGAAATTTGGCACCGGGACAAGTTGTATTCTAGGGAAGGACATAGGCCTCTTTTTATATATGGAAAATTCAAGAGTTCCTGTGGGAAACTCATGAAACTCATGAAGTCGCGGGCATCATCTAGTAATGTAATACTTTTTGTTTGCAATTACAACAAGGGTAAGCAGTGCTTTTATGCCTCTTTTACTTGCTCGCCGCGGACTACCGCCACAGATAGTGGACAAATGGCTCATTATCAATGTATACTTAAGTGTAATAAAACTGTAACTAGACAATTTCTGGACATTAATAATTAATAATATATTATATACTATGTTGAAAACTATACAGCTTCAAGCATAAAAGCTTGGGATGCTTTGACGACCTCCGTGGCGCAGTGTGTAGTCTTAACGTGAGGAGGTCCCGGGTTCGATCCCTGGCAGGGTCAATTTGGGAATTCATAATTTTTGAATTTTCCCTGGTCTGGCCTGGTGGTAGGCTTTGGCCGTGGCTAGTTAGTAGCAGGGATGTAACGGAGGTAAGTTTACCGGAACCGAATTCGGAATCGGAGTTTTAAAATTTGATTTATCGGAATCGGAACCGGAATCGGAGGCAGAGTCGGAGTCAGAGGCAGAGTCAGAAGTGGTCATAAGAGAGATTATTTTCATTTAAGTAAGAACACATAAAAACATCATTCAGTCAACCTTTTTTCATTTTAATTATAAAATAACCTTATAACGTTAAATTTCTATTTGCTATGCTTCGACCTCCGATTAAAACCTCCGATTAAAAAGTTTCGGAACCGAAATCGGAACCGAAAGTGTAATAATAATCGGAAGTTTCGACTTAACGGAATCGGAATCGAAGCTCCGTAACATCCCTGGTTAGTAGTTACCACCCTACCGGCAAAGACGTGCCGCCAAGCGATTGAGCATTCCGGTACGATGCCGTGTAGAAACGGAATAGGGGTATGGGTTTAATATAACTGCCATGCCCCTAACAGGTTAGCCCGCTACCATCTTAGACTGCATCATCACTTACCATCAGGTGAGATCGCAGTCAAGGGCTAACTTGTAGTGGATTAAAAAAAAATGCAGAGCGCAAAATAATGTTTTTAGAAGTTTTGTCTGTGTGTCTGTTACGGCATCACGCTGCAACTACTGGATGGATTTGAATGCAACTTGACACACATAATTATTATAGCTAACACTTTGAGTTAACATTTAGGCTGTTTTATCCCGAAAATGTGGTTCCCTTCAGGATAAGAGATTACATTATTGGTCGATTATATTCCATACTTAAGTCAGTCAAATTGGAACAGATCTTGGCAATTCTTTTTTTTTTTACAAAGTGTATGCTGCCAGGTTGGTCCCATGTAAGTTATTTGAAGATCAGGTCAGTAGTTCGGAGATGGAGGGCGGATCTCCTCAACGGGTAACAGCAAATCAATTATTTATTAGTTTAATAATAACTTAATTATAAGTTGATTCGTAAGGTTTAATAAATTCACTTTGGCACCCTATTACTCAGCCTCCGCTGTCCGTCCGTCTGTCTATCAGCGGGCTGTATCTCATGAAGCGTAATAGATAGACAGTGGAAAAAGTTTTCACCAAGTGTGTAGGTGTGTGTGTTTTCACAAAATGTGAGTGATAAGTGATAAAAATTAAATAAAGCATAATATAAAAAGTAAAAATAATAAAAAAACTATTTCGCCCGCACCGCCGCCGCTTCTATCATATTTCATACAAAAATGTATGCAAGCGACGCGACGGTACGCCAGCCCCCCTAGCATGGGCCGAGACAATTTTCTCCCCGAGGAAAGGATAAAATTTTTATTCCTAAATAAATAACTAATAAAAACGCTAAATAACGGTGGATAAATAGTCCCCCAAGTCCCCGTGAAATGTCAAACGGGGATAAACTTCTCCTCTCCCTTGTTGCCGTGCTCTGAGAAGTGGATTAGTTAATTTTATCTCTTGTCAGTGGATATAATCGGGGGATAAGATTTTTATCCCCTGCCCATGCTAGGGGGGCTGCAGGCTTAGCATGCGCACAACGAGATATCTCGCGACGAGAGAGAGATGTTGTCGTTGCCGGCTAATTTTTCGTTTACCCTAACATGCACAAAATTCGGTTTATTACGAGAAAAACGAATCGGCATGTAGGTAAGGGTTCGTAGTGAAAAATACCACAGATAAGAAATATTACTTTATACTACACCCGCTCGGAAAGTACCTTCTTGATTTTGTCAAAACTAGGTAGAAAGTACGTCATTGCTACAAACCAAATATGCGGGAGGAAAAGATGTATCCCACCAAAACCATTTCATGGATAGGCTGCCAAAACTCGCATACAAGTCCAAATCATAATGCTTTCACTGTTAAAAAGCTATGAGATCTCTAGTAGAGCCAAGCCCCTAGTTGAGCTCCGATTTGTGCTGCGCATCATCATAGCCCATGGGGCCAGTTCCAAGTCCAAAGTGTACAGGTTTAAGTACTTTTGGCTGTACCACATTTACTACATAGAAGTCCTGACTCTATAAACTCTACATCTTGATAAAAAGTTGTGGCTTGGCTGTTTCGTGATCCAATCAATCATTTAATGTTCGTGGAATAGGTATAGTTTGTGCGAGAATCACGAAACGGCCAAGCCACATCTTTTTATCAAGATGTAGAGTTTATAGAGTCAGGACTTCTATGTAGTAAATGTGGTACAGCCAAAAGTACTTAAACCTGTACACTTTGGACTTGGAACTGGCCCCATGGGCTATGATGATGCGCAGCACAAATCGGAGCTCAACTAGGGGCTTGGCTCTACTAGAGATCTCATAACTTTTTAACAGTGAAAGCATTATGATTTGGACTTGTATGCGAGTTTTGGCAGCCTATCCATGAAATGGTTTTGGTGGGATTTCATTTCTTTTTGGCAGGCGCACTAAATTTTTTAATTTTTTGGACTCTATTTCTCGCACTACAGTTATACCTTTTTTCATTGCCCACTCTTTATCGTTGCCTCTTTTCTTTGTGGGTTTGCTATATGTATGTAATGAGCGGCAAATCCCTACATACTTAAGTTAGTTCTTATTTTCGAGTCTGGTGCTGAGTATTAAAGATATTTGGTTGTATGGGCCAGCCGGTTTCTATCTGCTTAATGTAGATTAGCGACCCGCCCCGCTTTGCAAGGTCTATATGAAAATCATGATAATAGTCCATTATTTTTTACCCACTAAAGCCAGTGGGCACTGAGCAGCACATAAGGTTTTACATTAGCACTGCGATATGATTAATCTTTATAATATAGAGTGCCTTGAAGAATGAATAAAGTGAAGTGCCGGAAGAATTTTTAAAATCGGTTGAGTATTTTTTTGATTTTATCCACAGCAAACTCACGATCAAATCTTTCCTCTTTATAATATTAGTTTAGATCCATACTAATATTATAAATGCGAAAGTGTCTGTCTGTCTGCTGCGCTTTAACGGCCCATCTTTTCAACCGATTTTGATGAAATTTGGTACAGGGATAGTTTGTATCCCGGGGCTACTTTTTATCCCGGAAAATTAAACAGTTCCCGCTGGAATCAAAAAACCTTAATACACGCAGACGAAGTCGCGGGCATCATCTAGTTTTCTATAAATTGTCACGCGTTAATTTAATTCAAACCAATGAACAGAGTATTTAGTTCGGAGAGCAGAGTTGGACGAAAATATCGTTGATTACCTACTTATTGAACAATTCCTAAAGGGATGCCGATGGGATCGGGTCTTACATGGACTCTTCGCCAATGATTACTGTAGATATATTTACCTCTGAAAAATATTTTATGTTGTAAGTATATTTTATAATTTTTCAGTAATAAAATGAAAATAATGACAATAAAAAATGACAAGATTACGTGATTATTATTGGCGACCTAGGTTTGGCCGAGTGGTTACAGACCATGACTGTTGAGGGAGAGGTCGCGGGTTCGAATTCTGCTAGGGGCATAATGTTTGTATTCAGAACATTTGTACCTGAGTCATGAATTGTATATTTATATTATTTATGTATGGTATTATGTATGTATACGGCATTTTGCACATATTTCTTTAAGTACCGACTGTAGAGCTATTATGCACCCCCTATAGGAGGGGTTGGAAGGAAAAGTTTCTAATTTCTTAATTTTCCCATTATTTATATGAAATTCCTAGCCCACATACCAAATTTCAGCTTTCTAGGGCTTTGGGAAGTACCTACCCTAGAGGTTTTGATTTTCATCAGCGATTTATAAGGCTAAATTACGAAACCGATGTATTTCAGTTATCGATAAATCTGAAACTATAAATGCTAGACAATTGATACTTGGTATGTTGAAAATGAATGTTATCCTGAAAATTTCAGCTTTCCAGCATCATCCGGACTGAAGCTATGACGGTTAGAAAATACGTGGAAACGCTGTCAAATATGCACCCCCAATAAGAGGGGTTGGAAAAAGAAAGTTTCAGATTTCTTAATTATTCAATTGTTTATATGCAATTCCTAGTCTACATACCAAATTTCAGCTTTTCAGGACTTTAGGAAGTACCCTAGAGGTTTTGACTTTCATGTGATTTAGTAAAAGTAAGAAACCCCCAAAAGTACGTATTTCAGGTATCAATAAATCTGAAACCATAAATGCTAGATAATTGAAACTTAGTATGTTTAATAAATCTGCCAACGGCATGTTATCCTGGAAATTACAGCTTTCTACCATCATCCGTACCGAAGTTATGACTGTTCTAAAATACGAGGAAATGCTGTCAGATTTGCACCCCCTATACGAGGGGTTGGAGGGGAAAAGTTTCAGATTTCTTAATTTTCCTGTTGTTTATATGCAAATTCTAGCCTACATACCAAATTTCAGCCTTCTAGCACTTCAGGAAGTACCTTTTTCATGTTGATGACGGTCAGTGAGTCAGTCACGAAATCGACGTATTTCAGGTATCAATAAATCTGAAGTGAATAAATCAATAAAGCTAGAAAATTGATACTTGGTATATTTGGTAAGTTCGCCAACAACATCTTATCCTGAAAATTTCAGCTTTCTAGCACCATCTGGATTTAAGCTATGACGGTTCGAAAATCCGACGAAACGCTTCGAGAAAAGGTAGGTAGTGCCCCGTTTCCTTTGGCTCGCTTTGGCGGGGTCACTCCCGTGACCCCAGATGAAATTTCATTTCTAACGTGCTAAGCGGGGAGAAAACTGTATGAAAATCCATTTCTAACGCGCTGTTTTTTTTAAATTTTGAATAAATATGGTATCCGGACGTTGAGAATTTGAATATGTCTTACCTATAATATTAGAAGCAGCTTCACCATATTTGAGAAAAGTCAAATATGGTAAATGTCGATGTCGACATCGATGTCGATTGTCGATATATCGATATGCATGCCGATTTTGATGGTCGATATCGATATCGATTGTCGATGTCGTTTGTCGATATCGATGTACGATTGTCGATGTCGATTGTCGATGTCGTTTGTCGATATCGATGTCGATTGTTGATATCGATGTTGATACTCATATCGATTGACGATATCGATGTCGATGGTCCTTATCTTTGTCGATTGTCGGTATCGAGTCGATTGTCGATATCGATTGCCGATATCGCTATCGATTGTCGATATCTATGTCGATTGTCGATATCGAAATCTATATATTGCAATAATCCTCAAAATGTAGCCTAGTTGTGATAGTGAAGCTTCGACTGAAGCGACTCATATAATTATGATTTATGATAGAACTTCACTTTACAAGTTCGTTTAATCACTAATTATCGCTTATTTTCCTCGCAGGTGTAGTATAAAGCACTATGTATCACTCGATAGAAAGTACGATTCCTACCTCGCGTGTATTGCGGCCCTTCGGCTACGCCTCGGGCCTCAAACTACACCCTCGATAGTAATCGGTCACTTTCTCCCCTCGGTGAACAATGTACTATTTATCTATACTTTTGACGTAACGAAATAAGTCATATGTGTATAGTCCAATGAATAAGGAAAAAGGTATAGTCCCACAAACTTATCTGACCCGGTGACAGCGTCGCGATATATGTATAATATGAAATATAAAATAAAAACAATAACTAAACAGGCATAAAAATTTGTTCCAATTTTGGCCACCGGGCCAGATAAGTTTGTGGGACTATAACCATGTTAGCTTCGGTAGACAAATAGAGATAACGGGTAAACATGATTTGACTCGTGCGCATGCTAGCCCCACAGGTATACAGAGGCGGCGAGGCGCGGACGCCGCTTCCATACTTCCAAGGCAACGCCGCCGCCACACCTCCACCGCGCCGCCGCTGCGCCTCTCGTATATTATATCCTGCGCCTAGTAAATATTATAGGTAAGTCCTGCCATGCGAAGCTGTATCAAACAAAACATAAGGACAGCTGAGTTTACCGTTGTAGTTGCTCGCAATTGTTGATGTTGATGTTGAAGTGTATTCATCTTCTCCACGAGCTGTAGAGTTGGTCAATGAGAAATTAAAATATGTAGGCAACAACTTATAAGAATAAAATTAGAGCTACTTTTATTTCACACTAGATGATGCCCGCGACAGATGTAGAAAGGTTATCTCTCTCAACCTGTGCGCGAGCAGGTTATATGGCTCGACCGTAACAATAGGATGATCATCATCCGAGCGAGAATTGTGTTTGGGGACCACTGATCCGACCATTGATCTTTGAAAGTTGTATAAGTGTATAGCGGAATTCAGAGAAAACTTCGTATTCGCGATTTAGGCTCTTCGTGTTCTTCGTGCGCTACTAGTAGTGCCATCTATTGGTTTATGTGCGGACTGCGAAGACCGCCACAAACCTGTGGTTGAGACCATTGACTTATACATCTGTGTTATACATATAAGTCAATGGTTGAGACATGTTTAGAGGTAGAAAACCTCATGATAGGAAATTGCATCCTAATTTGTACTCAATAAATTGAAAAATCTAACATGTTCCTCCGTTTCGTCCCTGTCACACCACAGCGGGTAACTGATTAAGTAGACCCCAGGGAGTAAAGATAGGAAAGAACAGAGTATCTTCTTGTTCTTAGACTGTGTTATACTGTGCCCATAGTTAGCGACCATGTCTCAACCCGTACGTCACTACGTACATAGAGGTATTTTAGTCGAAAAGACCCATAAAGAAACTAAATTCAGCCAACGAAGACGCGGAAAAATTTTAAAGGTATACCCATAGTTACCGTTTTCTCGCATTGCTCGTTCTGTTGTTGTTGTCGACATTCTAGTGGTTGCTGAAGTGGTTTGTCCGTTTGGTTTCGTATATGGTGTATGGCCCGTGCACTCAGTTCTCCGTTTTAATTCTATGGGGCTGGTTGTCATGTACACAGGAAGTTCACCGTAAATACCCTCTAAGATGATCTGAAGGAAATCAATTCGGAAGCATGAAATTATAGCTTTATTTTTTTTATCTAGTAAGTACTAGCTTCTTCGTCCGCGTGGAATTAGATTCCTAAAAGTCCCATACAAACTTTCATCTCCTATTTTACCACTATGGTGCTGAAATTTTTAAACCGGAAGCCAAAATCTTAACTTTCTTTGATCCCCTAATTTTTGTAAGTAATTTTTGTTACAGTGTGTACCCACAATTATATACCGACTTTAACACAAACTTACTCCCTTTTTATCCCCTTCGGGGGTGGAATTTTGAAAAATCGTGTCTTAGTTCACCCCCAGAGTGCTCAAGGAATAATTTTATTCTCTCGAAATTTCAAATTACATTCCGGGTTTCAAGTTAACTGGACCTAATTGCTGAACTACAAAACCTATGACTATGAATTATTTACGGAACGATCTTCAATTTAACTCCTTTCAAACAGAAAAAGAATGAATGAAATCGGACAACGCTTAAATGAATTACAACTAGTTAAGTAGGTACACATTTTAACTTTTATCTCCTTTCCCAAGGGAACCGTGCTGAATTGCAGGTTAAAGTCGGGTCCTCGTAGTATGAACTCAAACCATGCCAAGTTTCGTTTGAATTCATTCAGTAGTTTCGGCGTGATGAGTAGTCTAATATCCTTCCCCGGGATGCAAACTATCTCTATACCAATTTTCATCTAAATTGGTTGAAACGATGGGTTGAAAGTGTGTATGTCGGTCTACTACGCTTTAACGGCTCAAAGCGTAGCAGACATACAGACACACCTTCGCATTTATAATATTAGCACAGTTTTACATACATACAGATGAACATACCTGAAAGTTGCTATCAAAGTGCTTCAACGGAAACTCTTCTTCAGTATACCAGACGTAGCCCTGATGTCCCCAAATCTCAAAAATAATATAATCCTTCTTCGCCTCATCGCTGTACGCCATTAAATCTCTCAGGGCTATAATATGAACCGGCTTCTGGTATACCCGGAGTCCGACGAGTCTACGAAAATTTTAAGATAAACTGATTGAGGGCTTTTGATCATTCCTGCATAATAGTCACCACTTAAACGTAATATATTAATTTTAAACACTAGCTGATGCCCACGACTGCATCCGCGTGGATTGAGGTTTTTTTGGTTCCCGCGGGAACTGCTTAATTTTCAGGGATAAAAAGTAGCCTGTGTGCTATTCCAGACTATAATCTATCTCTGTGCCAAATTTCATCCAGATCCGTTCAGCCGTTCTGGCGTGATTGAGTAACAAACATCCATCAATCCATCCATCCATCCATCGAAACTTTCGCATTTATAATATTAGTATAGACAGTGGCGTGCACAGAGTTTGAAGCTAGGGTAGGCATTAGTTAGTCAGAAAACCTATTTACTGGCTGTCATGATGAAAAATGAGCATTGGCGTAATTTCCTTTTGGGTAAGCAGTGCTTTTATGCCTCTATGAACTGCACGCCACTGAGTATAGATTTATAATCGGATGCATATTTACGACTGAATTAGAGAATAGGTAAATATTTGTAACCCTATTCTCCTGAGAGGCTATCAAAAAATGTTTAAATAAACGTACCTACTCTGAAATAAAAATAACATTAATTCATAGCAATCATTGTGGGATTACTAGGAAATAAAAAAAATGTTCTTGGCTGTCAAAAAACCGGTCAAGTGCGAGTCTGAGTCACGCACAATGTTTCTAGATAAACGGAAAGTACCTTCTCTTAGGATTTATTAGTCAAAATATGCAAAATGTGAGGCATATACCTACGGCCGATTGATTACGTTGACTTAGAAGTATAGAAACTTGATTTTTTTATAGCTCCAAGGGACCGTAGACCTAAGTATTTGATATAATTTCAACTTGACACCTCCCCACGCGTTCCCGCAAAAAGGTGGTTGATAGATAGACAGACAGACAGACAATGAAGTGATCCTATAAGGTTTCCTTTTTCCTCTTGAGGTACGGGACACTAAATATTAAAGCCATAATATCTGACATAATATTAATATATATATAGCTGCTCGTGCTGACTGACTCATTGATCACCTCTCCTGTAAAATTTTGTATGAACATTTTTTTTTTCACTCATCGTTTCGTATAGAAGGCAAAAATTCATTAAGAGGAAAAATACAGAGAGAGCTGATGATTGAGGATTTCGAAGACGGATGAAGAGCACCAGCCAGGGTATCGAAGATAGGTGGGGGGTGCTCGACCAAATGTCACTCGGAACTTCATCCAATTGACAGTGAGCTGAAAAAAAATTCAAAATGGCGGATTTAAGATGGCCGCCATACAAATTTCGACAGTGTCTATCTCGGAGAGTATAAAAGATGGAAGAGTGGTTTCTTGGCAAAAGATGATCAGGACATGAGGGTCTACTTGATGAACAGGAAAAAAATTCAAGATGGCGGAATTTATTTTTCCATAGAAAAGGGTATTGAAGATAGGTGGGGGTTGCTCGACCAAATGTCACTCGAAACTTCATCCAATTGACAGTGAGCTGAAAAAATTTCAAAATGGCGGATTTAAGATGGCCGCCATACAAATTTCGTCGGTGTCTATCACGGAGAGTATAAAAGATGGAAGAGTGGTTTCGTGGCAAAAGATGATCGGGACATGAAGGTCTACTTGATGAACAGGAAAAAAATTCAAGATGGCGGAATTTATTTTTCCATAGAAAAGGGTAGGTATTGAAGATAGGTGGGGGGTGCTCGAACAAATGTCACTCGAAACTTCATCCAATTGACAGTGAGCTGAAAAAAAAATTCAAAATGGCGGATTTAAGATGGCCGCCATACAAATTTCGTCGGTGTCTATCTCGGAGAGTATAAAAGATGGAAGAGTGGTTTCTTGGCAAAAGATGATCAGAACATGAAGGTCTACTTGATGAACAGGAAAAAAATTCAAGATGGCGGAATTTATTTTCCATAGAAAATGTATGGCGAATATTGAAGAGGCTACAAGTGTGGAACTATGCAAGACTACGGTACCTTTTCAAGATTTGTTTTTATGGAAGAAATCTCATTTTGAGGAATGGTTCGGGGAAATGAAATGAAATGAAATGAAATGAAAATATACTTTATTGTACACCATACATTAAAAAAAACACATTTAAACAAAACAAGAAATTATGAAAAACTGTACAATAGGCGGCCTTATCGCTGAGAAGCGATCTCTTCCAGGCAACCTAGTGAAGGAAATAATAACAAAAAATTTGAAGGAGGGTGCACACAAAGTAGGTAATACAATTAACGGATAAAACACTTAAACAAAGGTAACAAATCTAAAGACTATTATAATATAATATAATACACAAATCTGTACATATAAAATACATATAATACATAAATATTATACATACATACATATATACATACATACAATATATTATACACACAACTTAAATATATAACAAATAATAGATATATATACATATTTGGATATAAGCTATCTATCTAAGGAATTGGATACTAAGGAGGCAAAAAGTGCTTTTTTAAGAGATTCTTAAAAATAGGCAAAGATTTTGCCTGCCTAATATTAAGAGGGAGAGAGTTCCAAAGACGAACAGCTTTAACGGAAAAGGATTTGGAGTAGAAAGCAGTGCTATGAGAAGGAATTCTAAGAATTAGATTATCCTCAGAGCGGAGAGATCGACCCGAGTGAGAATCACTGAGAAACTCAAACCGTTCTTTCAGATAAGGAGGAGTGGCTGGATTGAAAAGAACACAGTACAAGAGAGATAAAAGATGAGTATTCCTGCGAAAATGAATTGGGAGCCACTCGAGTTTATTGCGAAATTCAGAAACGTGGTCATATTTACGAAGCCCAAATATGAACCGTATACAAAGATTTTGAATGCGCTCGAGTTTATTTAGTTGCTCCACACTTAAGTCTAAATAACAAGCATCAGCATAATCAAGAATTGGTAAGAGGAGAGATTGTGCAAGCGCAATTTTAGTAGGTATGGGTAGAAAGTTAGTCAACCTCCGGAGAGAGCCGACAGCAGCAAACACCTTTCTACTTACTTCACTAACCTGGGGAACCCAAGACAGAAACTTGTCAAATACAACGCCAAGGTTTTTAACTGTATCACTATACTGTAATTGGACCCCATCAAAAACAACATGGGGAAGAGTAGCCCAGTCTATGCGTGATATTAGATTTTGGCTACCTATTATAATGACTTGTGTCTTGGAAGGATTTACTTTTAGTCCGTAAGACTTGCTCCATTGAACAATGGAATCTAAATCTTTATTAACTAAATCAATAGTCCTGGGTAAATCTTGTAATTTAGACTGAGCATACACTTGGAGATCATCAGCATACAGGTGGTAGTGAGAAGATATATGCTGAGTGATTGAACTTATGAAAATCGAAAATAGGAGAGGAGACAACACGCCACCTTGCGGTACGCCGGCACTTATCGAACACCAGTCAGAAAAACTTTCGTCGATACGTATCCGCTGCCTGCGCCCATGCAAGTAACTATGAAACCAGTCAACGACCTCAGGAGATATGTTAAGAGAAACTAGAATTGCTAAAAGTAATTCATAATCAACATTGTTGAAAGCATTGCTGAAATCAAGTAAAGTCAACACTGTTACACATTGGTTATCCATACCGGAACGGATGTCATCGGTAATTTTGACTAATGCAGTAGTTGTACTATGGCCGGGACGGAAACCGGATTGAAAAGGATTTAAAAGGTTACATCTTGATAGAAATAGTGTCATTTGCTTATGAACTATACGCTCAAAAACTTTAGAAAGAAATGGTAAAATGGAAATAGGGCGATAATCAGAAAAACTGGATGGATTTGATTTTTTTGGAATAGGAGTTACCTGTGCATCCTTCCAAGAAGAAGGAAAAACACCGGTGCAGATAGAATGATTAAAAATGGACGCAATGATAGGAGCTAGAAGATCAAGAAGAGGAATAACCATTTTACGACTTATGCAGTCAATACCAACAGCATCAGAGTTGACCTCCTTAATACTTCTCTTAACATCACTGCAGTCAATTTGACTAAATATAAAAGCGGGATCATCAGGAGTGGGCAAAGCCAGAATTTGATTTTTTGTATTTAATTTTGTAGTACTATCAATGGTACAAGATGTGGAAAAATGCTGATTAAGCTGATTAAAATTAATATTACTTGACTGACTATTACTATTCGCTTTCCCAACTCCAAGAGATTTCAGAAACTTCCATACCCTTCCGGAATCTTCTTCCTCGAGTACAGATTTATGGATATGGCGTCGTTGTTTATCTCTACACAACCTGTTGCATCGATTCCGAATGTGTTTATATTTGTCCCGATTGGCATCACTGGCAACAGATTTGTATTTTGCTTTTGCTACATTTTTCTTATGTTGCAAAGTTTTAACTTCTTCAGTGAGCCAAGGAGCAGGAAGATGCTTAATTCTTACTGGGCGTATCGGAGCATGGGTATCATACAATTTCGTCAAAAGAGAATTAAAAATTTCTACCCGATCATCAATATTATCTCCAGTTAGAACTTCAGTCCAATCAATTTGAGATGCATCGTCTCGCAAACTGACAGGATCCATACCACTAAAATTACGCTTGAGAAAAAGTAAAATAACCCATAACAGTATTGAATTAGAGCTCAATTTCGTGTTTCGAAATTGAGCTCTAATTTAATGTTGTTATGGTTTATTTTACTTTGACGCCGAACTTTGACGATTTGTTCGGCCATTCTTACATAAACGGGGGGAAGGATAGTAGGACAGCGAGTAAGTAGACAGTGGACCACGCGGTCCACTACGCGGTCCGCTTTAGCGGGCCGCGCAACCACGCGCCATACTAGTTAATATATATATAGCTGCTCGTGCTGACTGACTGACTCATTGATCACCTCTCCTGTAAAATTTTGTATGAAAATATTTTTTTTTACTCATCGTTTCGTATAGAAGACAAAAATTCATTCGGAGGAAAAATACGGAGAGAGCTGATGATTGAGGATTTCGAAGACGGATGAAGAGCACCAGCCAGGGTATCGAAGATAGGTGGGGGGTGCTCGACCAAATGTCACTCGAAACTTCATCCGATTGACAGTGAGCTGAAAAAAATTTCAAAATGGCGGATTTAAGATGGCCGCCATACAAATTTCGCCGGTGGATATCTCGGAGAGTATAAAAGATGGAAGAGTGGTTTCTTGACAAAAGATGATCAGGACATGAAGGTCTACTTAATGAATAAGAAAAAAATTCAAGATGGCGGAATTTATTTTTCCATAGAAAAGGGTATTGAAGATAGGTGGGGGGTGCTCGACCAAATGTCACTCGAAACTTCATCCAATTGAAAGTGAGCTGAAAAAAATTTCAAAATGGCGGATTTAAGATGGCCGCCATACAAATTTCGTCGGTGTCTATCACGGAGAGTATAAAAGATGGAAGAGTGGTTTCTTGGCAAAAGATGATCAGAACATGAAAGTCTACTTGATGAACAGCAAAAAAATTCAAGATGGCGGAATTTATTTTCCATAGAAAATGTATGGCGAATATTGAAGAGGCTACAATAATTAGTGTAGAAATATGCAAGACTACGGTTCCTTTTCAAGATTTATTTTTATGGAAGAATTCTCATTTTGACGAATGGTTCGGAGAAAAAATATGGAGAGAGATGATGATCGAAGGTTCGAATGATGGGTGAGGAGCACACTCAGGGTATTAAAGATAGGTAGGGGCTGCTTAAACAAAAAATACTCGAAACTTCATACAATTGGCAGTGTGCTGAAAAAAATGCAAAATGGCGAATTCAAGGTGGCGGCTATCTCAGACAGTATAATTAAAGATGGAAGAGTGGTTTTTGGTTAGAAAATTATCAGGGCCTGAAAGTCTACTTGATGAGCAGAAAAAATTAAGATGGCAGAATCTACGAACATTGAAGAGAGTAGAAGAAGTTAGGAAATATGAATGATTTTGATATGGTTTTTTACAAGATTTGTTCTTTATGGAAGAATTATTGTCGGTTTGCCATTAGGAAAGCCAGCTTTGTTTTGTTTTTTCCTTTATGAGAATTTTCTTTTACGTCGGACGCTTGGCGTGCTGATGTTTCCACTGTGCTCACTAGCATAGCAGTGTTGTTCAGTTTTTTTTTTTTATCCACTACAAGTTAGCCCTTGACTGCGATCTCACCTGATGGTAAGTGATAATGCAGTCTAAGATGGTAGCGGGCTAACCTGTTAGGGGCATGGCAGTTTTATTAAACCCATACCCCTATTCGGTTTCTACACGGCATCGTACCGGAACGCTTAATCGCTTGGCGGCACGTCTTTGCCGGTAGGGTGGTAACTAGCCATGGCTGAAGCCTCCGACCAGGCCAGACCAGGGAAATTCAGAAATTATAAATTTTCCAAACCCTGCCGGGGATCGAACCCGGGACCTCCACACGTTAATTCAACAGCGCTCAACACTGCGCCACGGAGGTCGTCGAACACGTAGACAGTAAACCAGGATATTAGGACAGCGAGTAAGTAGACAGTGGATCACAGTGGGCCACGCGGTCCACCACGCAGTCCGCTAGCGGGCCGCGCACCCACGCGCCATACTAGTATTTTTATAAACTGCTTTAAAATACCTAGGAATGGATACTGAAGGAGTTAATGGCCATCGTGCCTCGAAATAAAATCATTTCTTCCTGTAAGTATTAGTATAAGTTTGCTAAATTGTGTTTGAGAAAATATGGCTTATTCACAGAATAAAACAAAAGATTGCTCACCCGATTTTTGACTCTAATGACATTAGTAAGTAGATACGCATACAGCCGTAGTCATCACGACTAAAAATTGGAGAAATCGCCCGAATGGAGCTGTTTCCCCGGGCCGAAGACCCGTTAAAGACTGAAATGTTTTGATTGATAATGATTAAAAGAGTTTTTAACAAGTAATAGAGCAAGATCCTGCGACGATCAGACCTACGTTATTGAAAATTGAAAATACCATACATTTAGATAGTATTAGTAAGTATTATCTATCGATAAATTTATATTAAGCATTTGTTAAGAGTCAAAGAAATCTATTATAATTATTACAATCAATCATGTCAATGTATTTGCATAAGCATTATAGTTCAGCTAAAAACTAAGCTGAACAAATTCTGTACGAGTAAAAGCCGACGCAGCGGCGTTTCCCGACCCGCCTGTTTTGCTAATAATATAGGAGATAGCCGTACTTTTGGTAACTATCGCTAGGAAGGCTGATTCAGTATTTGGTGCGTGCAGGTAATAATTTTCCGGTTTGTATTTATGATTGATTGTGATAATAATTAAATCTTATAGCTAATAATATCAGAATAGAAAAGACAATAAAAAACAATCTAGTAAAATATTTAAAAAAATATAGCCTTACATGAATACAGCCATTTTGAACCTGCAAGAGAAGACAGATACCAAGCCTGGTCAGCACTTGGATCATTCTTCCAGTCACAGTCGGGATCGCCGGCGATACATTCTGTCATAATCAGAAAACACTAATTATAGGTTCAAAACTGAACTACCACCAGTGGCGGGAAGTAAAGTCAGTCATGCATCCATACTAATATTTATTTACTACTAGCTGATGCCCGCGACGTCGTACGCGTGAAATAAGTTTTTTTCAATTCCTACGGAAACTCCTTAATTTACCGGGATAATGTAATAAAGTAGCCTATGTCACTCTCCAGGTCCTCAACTATACCCATGCCAAAAATCACGTCGATCCGTTGCTCCGTTGCGGCATGATTGAAGGACAAACCAACAAACAAACACACTTTCGCATTTATAATAATATTAGTATGATGCGAAAGTTGGGATGTATGGATGTTTGCTACTCAATCACGCCAGAACGGCTGAAGGATGGCACAGAGATAGATTATAGTCGGTAGTAATACATAGGCTACTTTATATCCCGGAAAATTAAAGAGTTCCCGTGGGAACCAAATAACCTCAATCCACGCGGTCGAAGTCGCAGGCATCAGCTAGTGTATAATAAAAATGTAAAATAAAATAAAAATATTAACTAAACAGGCACAAAAATTAGTTCCAATTTTGGCCACCGGGACAGATAAGTTTGTGGGACTATAACCATGTTAGCTTCGGTAGCCAAATAGAGATAACGGGTAGACATCATTAGACTCGTGCGCATGCTAGCCCCACTGGTATACAGAGGCCACAGCAGAGGCGGCGAGGCGCGGACGCCGCTTCCATACTTCCAAGGCAACGCCGCCGCCACACCTCCACCGCGCCGCCGCTGCGCCTCTCGTATATTATATCCCGCGCCTTAGCTAGTAAATATTATAGGTAAGTCCTGCCATGCGAAGCTGCATCAAACAAAACATAAGGACAGCTGAGTTTACCGTTGTAGTTGCTCGCTGTTGTTGTTGAGCGAAAATACTCGTATTCTATGTCTATGGTTGAAGTCATCAACCATTCATCTTCTCCCCGAGCTGTAGAGTTGGTCAAAGAGAAATTAAAATATGTAGGTAACAACTTATAAAAATAAAATTAGACCTACTTTTATTTCATATTTCACATAGTTGAAAAGTGGCGTTTGCTGGTTTGTAAATTGGAACCTTATTAAACTTATTCAGTTCGATTCGAATATTTTCCTTACAAGAGAAAGAGACAGCCATATGTAATATGTACAGTCAGCGTCAAAATTGCATATAGAATAAGCAAACAAGTTGCTTTGCATTCGGTCGGACACCCACACACTTACAGTAGTATAATATAAGTCATTCAGCTTGTAGGTATTGTAATAGCTGCGTAATATCGATAATTTCACACCCCAAGTAAGTGAGCTCAATGGCGAGGCGTGGAACTACTCAGACTGCGCAACGCAACTGTTGTAGGTTCAAATCTCGACCCCGTGTAAGCTGTTTTTACTGTTTTTATTTGATGAGTGATATTTTTATACCAGTAATAGCATATGCGGGTAGTTTAAAATATCACTGAACAGATATGGTCACTGAGTACTGACGGACGGAAGATTTGACAATCGTTAGTCGTTACTAGCAAATACTACAAAATTATTATAATTTACAAAGTTTTGCTGTTTCTTATCTTCAACAATAATGCAGGCTAATATTAATATGCAGAAGAGGATGCATATTATTAATGAGTTAAATAATATCGAATACAATATAGCTCAAATTTGCAATGAAACTGGTTTCACCGTGAGTAACTATTGTTTTAATTGTTAAAAAATGTGTGTTCATAAACTTAGGATTTGTTACATAACGTTTTATAAGTAAATAACTATTAAATTTAGGCAAGATACTTAGTAGTTTCAAAAGTGGTTATTTTAATCTCGCTGTTTGGTTTTTAGTGGACAACCAAGTTGGGTGTCGCATCCCGACGAAGAGAGTAATGCTTCACAACGAAGACATAATATTATGGATAAACAATATGAGAACAATAGCTTCATACCAACTGTCGAGTTCGCGAACATGTTCGATACTTAAACACCAGCGCCAAAGCTGCACATTATAAGACATGGAAGTGTTGTCCAGCTGTTGATGTGCCACAACTATCATTTTGTGCATGATAATTGTTGTCCTGTGCATCGAGCACATATAGTGCGTAATTGGTTTAATCAAAACCCAGACAACAGTTATTCCCTGGCCAGTAAGATCACCAAACTTAAATCCTATTGAATATTATGAGGTTTGATGGTGCAAAGGTGGGATAATATGCGAAATGAAAGGACTGCAGAGGAAACGGAGGCTCACTGTTGGAAGTATGGGAGAATATATTTAGGGGAACGGATATCTGTCCCAATATTACAAACGGATTAACCCGGCGGCGCTTGCTTGCTGTTATTGAAAAAAGTGGAGGTTCTATTGAATAGTAATACTTTTAAAGCTATATAAAATTTAATTTTTAACTCTTTAAATATGAAACATAACGTATTTTATTATTATTAATAATTATTATTAGTATATCTTATCAAAATTAACAGACAAAAAAGCAGCGCCGCCCATTGGTTACTAGATTTTTAAGGTTTAGCTTCAATTTTCTTTTCTTTATGAAAACGATTACTTAAGCTATAACCTTAAAAAATTATAGAAAAAGTAGCTGAAGTTATTTATTACTTTTGAGAAAATGTAACATGATAACAATGAAAATAAAGTCGATTATCTAATAAAAAGTGTTTCATCCAATTTATTTTGTTTGTTTTATTAATTAACACCACTAACATAGTTACAAATAGTAAGTAACGTTTATAAATGGATGTTATGTCTGTAAATAAAGATCTATTATAATAAAGAATAACAAACAGTCATTTATTCAAAACAAAATAAAAACTGCAATAAGATTCGAACCTAGGTCATATGATGCCTCGTATATCAATTTCCAACTATATTACCACGACACTGGGAGTGGTTACTGATAAAGCGATGAAATAAACAATCACAATAGACAAGTTTATTGAATATAAATGTTTTGAACCTAATGCTAATGTCTTAAGGTTGATATTGTTGACAGTTTATGGTAATATGCAGGTAGTATTGAACTGAAATCGTTTGAACCTTATGTTGTTGAATTAAGGTTGATAATATTATTGACAGTTTATGTTTATCAGTGTGAGTGACCACGTGAGTGATTCACAGCATTGCTTGCAGGCGGTTTTAGCCTTAGAGCTATGTATGCAATTATGCCGTCGACTGTACTTCTTTATTTTTTACTGAAAGCCAAAATACCAAGTTTCGTATCAACGAAACTTGGTATTTTGGTACATTTCTCAATATATTTTTCAATTTATATCAATAAATTGAAAAATATATTGAGAAATGAAGGACTTTCATAGAATCTTTCATCCTCTATTTCACCCCTTTGGGAGTGGAATTCTCAAAAACTGTGAAATACGTATTTCTTAATTTTTTACCGGTAGCTTATATACCAAGTTTCATGGATATAACTTGATAAATGATGGACTTTCATACAAATTTTCAACCCCTATTTCACCCCCTTAGGGGTAGAATTTTGAAAAATCCTTCCTTATTGAGCGCCTACGTCACAAAAGAAACCTACTGTCAAAATTTCAAGTTTCTAACCCCAGCGGTTTAGGCTGTGCGTTGATATATAAGTCAGTCAGTCAGGACTTTGAATTTTATAATATATATATATAATGAATAAGGATTTAAGGTATAGTCCCACAAACTTAGCTGACCCGGTGACAGCGTCGCTAGTATTTATATAAATATGAAAAATAAAATAGCCATGAAAATTAGTTCCAATTTTGGACATCGGGCCAGGGGGTCTACTCTCTTTCTCTAAAACGAAACTTCGCAAACAAACGAACGAAATTTCGTTAACTCCTCTCCTACATAATATTATTATCTCTATGCTCCCCTCTATTTCGTTTTCGTACACGCAGACGAAGTACGGATCCATAGAAAATTTTCGTGACCGATTGGATTAAACGATTTTGTGTGGGTCTCAAAACTCTAACTTTAATAAATTCATAATAATTGCAAAAATTTACGAACAAAAAATACTTACTTTTCCGTCAAAAAACATAATGGGGTCTCCTATACACAAGCACAGCGCGCGAAGAGCGACGCAACACTATAATTGGCTACTTGACAGCTGTAACTATAAAATATGAAATATGTTAGATTTGGTAGCTTGTAGGTTAACAAAATTATGCAATATGTATTTTGCATTAAAATAAATTGTATATATTTTATTTATGCAAAACAAATTTGAGATTTTTTATCTGTGGATTGCCAGACCCGAAACGCGGACGCCATTGATTTAGCATCGTGTGACGTCACAACTCGTAAACCACAGACAGGGTACTTTTTATCTCATACAAACGTCACTGTGAGGTCGTGTGTTATACATAAAAATCGTTTTCGTTTTGTTGAGAAAATTAACATAAAATATTTCGATTTGAGCTTATGAAAGGTTTCACGAAATGGAGTCAGGCTATACAAAAGCTGATAGTGCAAAGCTGCCTAAAGTCGATTCATATAAGGTTGCAAATTTATTTGGGTGTAATCCACAGTGTAATCCTAACTTTTGCTCTGCCGAGTTTCGTAATGTAAAAACTTCCATGTACCTACTTAAGTACCGAAATAAACAAAGTAATATTATTTAGGTCTCGTGTTTAAGACCTAAGAAAGTACTGCTGTAAAGTGACAGAAAAATAATTTATTTTAATTTTATGTCATGTTAGAAAAAAATGTTAGATCATGTTCATTTTTGCTAGATCGAGTCATAAGTTGATTTCTTCCTAAATAACTACTAAAATCAAAGTGGTCTTCACAAAGTAATATCGCAGATTTATCCGTTTTAAATTCCGGGTCTCGGCAGATTGACTGTAACCACTGCTTTAGACGTTTATGACATAGGTATGTGAGCGCCACTTGACGACAGCGCCGCTCGATGTTAGTGCCGCTTGCTGACTACAGATGGCGCTGAACCTGTGGCGCGGCAAAGTTGTCTATACGCGTGGTTTTCCGCCATTAATGGCGTGACGTCACAATACTGCTTTGGAATTTACATTATAGCAACTTCAAAGTCTTTAACCATTCGATACTCAGATTTGCCTTGAGTAGCAAGTGTTACAGAAAGTAGACCTATCTTTATACCTTGGTCGCGAGTGGTTATGGATCTAGTTGTTGTTATATTGTTACATTGCAATTAATTTAATATATTTTCTTATATGTTATTGTGTTTCTTCCTTAATAAATGGTCGAGTCTGTGTATTACATATTGTTAGTTTGCATCTTAAAACCCTATCCATCACCACACGCATGTAGGTCTATAATATCAGAAGTGCTCAAGAAGAAGACGCCCATAATTGGTTTGGTAATCAAAGGATAAACTGTAAGTTTTTGAACATTTCTTTACAAATTACAAATGTGGGTTAACGACATTAATATAACAGAGGTAAACGCATTGCACTGCCTCATAGCTGTAATTTTTTTTTTCTTTTGAAAGTAGGTAGTTTACGTATGTGCTTGTTAACGCTCGATGAGATAACGAGTATTACAACGATAATGTAGTTAACGATCGATGAGTAAAAATGTCCTTTAATAGAGTTCGGTTAATTTATTTTTTATTATTACCTTCACTTTTACATCTTATTACGTAATTAACTAGAACCATAGGGAAAGTATATGGTTTCTTAGTGTGTTAATTGTCAGAGATGCCGAGCGGTACTTATTCAAGCTAAAAGTTTTATCTGTTTACTGTGCTAAAAGTTATCTTAAAAGAATTGCTTTTGATTTCAAAGTGACGTTAAAGACAAGCTCAAGTTTACATAGCGGCTTCCATGAATAAATATATTTTATTTTCAATTCCGAGAAGTAAAACTAAATAGTTACGAATTTATTTCAAATTGTACCTACAATGTTTTTTTTTAAATTGAAATTAGTTTTATAACTTAAAAATATCATTTTTCGAACTGAGTTTCCATTAATTACGAATCGTGTTGATACTTGAATCGATTCTTCTACATTGTATTAACAATCCACGTGCGAATAATATTTTTTTCGGACTACCTACAATTCTAAAATATATAAACGGTGAGTAACGAAGTTACATAATAATTTACGGATTATATTAGTTGTGGGTTAAAATATTACTTTTGAAGTGAAATTAATTTTTCACAAATTAAAATTACACTTAACGATGATTCAGCATATCCGAACTGAATAACTGAATCAATACTGAACAAATAATTACATTAACATTAAAGGTCATCAGTTAACTCTAATTTAGTTTACATTTATTGAATTTTCATTAGGAATGTTACTTCCGGTTTATGAACAAATTTGATTCTTTACATTTAACGAATTGAATATACTTACAATTTGGAACGTTACTTCCGGTTCACGAACAATTTTGATTCTTTACATTTAACGGATTGAATATACAATTTGGAATGTTACTTCAGTTTTACGAAAATTTTTACACATTTTCAATTTGAATATTGAAAAATCAGTTTTTACAGTAATATAACGTTACGATTATTCATTTTACAATAATATCTCGTTACGGTTATTAACGCTTAACGCATTTTGAAACATTCTAATTTAAAACTTGGCAATTGAATTTACACATGAAATTTTAACTGTCTAAATTATTATACTGGACTTTTGAGAAATGAAATATTACGATAAATATACACAAAATATTGTGGCTAAAACGTTCGTAGCATTTTTGGAATCAAACTGTAAACTGTGTACAGCTTTTCGCGTACCATGTGGTATGTCGTAAACCCACTTTACTTGACAATTAACTGTGGCTATGTACATTACTAGATTTACACTACAAAGTTACTTAGTAATTTGTATCAAATGGTTTAATGATGTTTGCATGTACCATAAGGTCACGTGGTATGTAGGAAATCCACTTTGCACAATATATGGTACATTTGATAAAATTTACTTTACGAGCAGACACCAATGTTACTTAGCAATTTGTATCAAATGGTTTAATGATGTTTGCATGTACCATAAGGTCACGTGGTATGTAGGAAATCCACTTTGCACAATATACGGTACATTTGATAAAATTTACTTTACGAGTTGATACTTTCGCTTTGCGTATCGGTTGCAATGTGAGGGATGAGTAGTACTTACCCTAAGCGGAGATGAGAGTTTACAAATTACAACCGCTTGTTAACGATACAGGGTACATGGTGTACAAAACTAGTGATACTGTATGTGTACATCACTTGTTATAGAAACCATGATACACAAGTACAACGTGTAAGTGGATTATGCCGGCGATTCATCTTGCACGTATTTCGCATTTGTCACATACGCAAGTCGAGAATGAAGCGAAAGGGATTGACATTAGTTATCGAATCATGAATACAATTTTATCATGCGTTGGACGGTGAGCAAAACAAAAGGCCGAGTGTGAGCGATAAATATTAAGTTTCATAGTAAAGTATCTGCGCCTTAACTTGTTTTTTTTCATTTGTCTAATGTATTTGCTTTCGAACATAAGATTTCAATATGGTTTCAATCATTAACATGTTTGACGACCTTTACTGGTCTTTAGATCTCAAGTGGTTTAATCCATATTGTGAATCTTACATTTGCGTTGTCACAAGTTAACCGTTTGTCCCGAATTCATTGTACACATTTGGGATGAACGGATGGTAAACAGAAATTGTAACATTTCGTTTTTTGTTCTCAGCAAATACACCAGACATGAACGCGTTCGGGACGCACGCGTGGTCAGATGGCCGAATGTGAGCGCCACTTGACGACAGCGCCGCTCGATGTTAGTGCCGCTTGCTGACTACAGATGGCGCTGAACCTGTGGCGCGGCAAAGTTGTCTATACGCGTGGTTTTCCGCCATTGATGGCGTGACGTCACAATACTGCTTTGGAATTTACATTATAACAACTTCAAAGTCTTTAACCATTCGATACTCAGATTTGCCTTGAGTAGCAAGTGTTACAGAAAGTAGACCTATCTTTATACCTTGGTCGCGAGTGGTTATGGATCTAGTTGTTGTTATATTGTTACATTGCAATTAATTTAATATATTATCTTATATGTTATTGTGTTTCTTCCTTATTAAATGGTCGAGTCTGTGTATTACATATTGTTAGTTTGCATCTTAAAACCCTATCCATCACCACACGCATGTAGGTCTATAATAGGTACTATTGTAGGTATGTGTTTATAGTATACAATTTGTCAGGATATTAATTAATTAGGTATTTTATTTATACGAGTAGTATTTCTACACACGTCTTGAGTTTGTAATTTTCACAATTTCATTAAAAAAGCTGTAAACTTTCCACTCGAAATTACTTAAGACTTGGAGCGTCGTAGTTAGCTTTGTTTTATTTAGAGCTATGACGTCACAGCTAGCAAATGTCACGTGACCGGCTGTTTTCGCGCGAATGTAAAATTATTGTATTAAAAATGTAATTTTTTCTAATAAATAACGCTGTTTTTGAGAAAAAAACATTGTAAGAGGTATAAAATGAACCCACGTACATTTTTAAGTATTTTTCCGAAAACTGTCAAATAGCCAATTCGTGTTTAGACTTGTCGCCCGCTTCATTCTCCCATTGTAACCCCTCACCTCAGCACGCACGGTGTCAAGATATTCGCTTTGTTTCAACCGTCCACCGTTTCAACCGTACCCAGTCTACCCTAGTGCCATCTATTGGTTTATGTGCGGACTGCGAAGACCGCCACAAACCTGTGGTTGAGACCATTGACTTATATTATGTATACTGTGTTATATAAGTCAATGGTTGAGATAGGTTTAGAGGTAGAAAACCATATGATAGTTATGTAGGAAATTGCATCCTAAGTAATTTGAACTCAATAAATTAAAAAATCGAACATGTTCCTCCGTTTCGTCCCTGTCACACCACAGCGGGTAGGTTACTGATTAAGTAGACCCCAGGGAGAACAGATAGGAAAGAACAGAGTATCTTCTTGTTCTTAGACTGTGTTATACTGTGTCCATAGTTAGCGACCATGTCTCGACCCGTACCACAGAATAGGTAATAGTAGTAACAGAAGAGTTACTCCGCGAAGACCTTTTAACCATCAGCGACTCAGGTTACGTCGTAATAAAGTGCAATTCAGCTCGCACAGCGCTGCGAGTGAAAATAATTAAATACCTACCTCTATATATCTCTTTCTATCGCGTAACTCTTATCCCTTCAGACGCGGCGCGTGTAGCCTTAGGGTTGACTACTTCTAAATTCTTACTATCGGTATCATTACTATGGGTCGGTAATCGGTTGCAATGATGACGACAATTACTTTAAAAATAGATAAAAGATATATTATTATTATTCATAGATTTTGTAGAAACCAAATAGGGATATGGGTTTAACATGCTGCCATGCCCCTAACTGGTTAGCCCGCTACCATCTTACACTGCATCATCACTTACCATCAGGTGAGATTGCAGTCAAGGGCTAACTTGTAGTGGATAAAAAAAAGTCGTTATATATTCCACAAGTAGTGAAATATCAATGAATATTTTACACTTATATGGGGTGGAAGGGGGCCCATGCCAGAGTTTACGAGACAAAATAATATACCCACATTATGGATTAATCATCATCGACTCATCGGCGGCCCACCAGTCCCACTACTAAGCACGACTCACGAGGCTCTTCTCAGAATGAGAAGGGTTTAAGCCATATATTCCTCCACACTGGCCAATTTCTTGTTGGCAGACATATTAGGGTTTTTTATAATGATTATAGAACTTCAGGCATGTTTTCAGCTTTACACACGATTTTTGTTCACCGTAAATGATATATTTTAATTAATTAAGTTGGAGGTGCGTTCTCAGGATCGAACCCCAGACTTGGAGGCTGAAGTCTACCCATTAGGCTATCACTATAATATTGGATACTACCTATGGTTTATATTTACTTTTGTTTAAAACTGTATCTTGTGTGGATATAAAAATAAAACTACCCACATTATGTATTAATATTAGTTTTGTTTAGAACTCTAAGTAGGTACGTATGTACTATGTACCTAGATAGGCAAATAATACAAACTTACCTTTCAGGGTCCTTAGGAAGTGCAAAGAGCGATAAGTTAGGTCTTAATAATTAGAGTTTAAACGACCTAATGTGATACGACATCGTTTACTGATCTTTCTTTGTTTATCCATAACGAGAACTTGAGTAAAAGTCAAACGTATAACTACGGTCCGCGCGCAACACTCGACTGATACGAGTGCCGTCGAGCGTCCACGCAGCAGTAGTTAAATATCTCAGGTCACGTGACAAGTGAGCCAGGCCTGCCCGTACGTCACTACGTACATAGAGGCATTTTAGTCGACAAGACCTATAAAGAAATTAAATTCAGCCAACGAAGACGCGGAAAAAGGCATACCCATAGTTACCGTTTTCTCGCATTGCTCGTTCTGTTGTTGTTGTCGACATTGTAGTGGTTGTTGAAGTGGTTTGTCCGTTTGGTTCCGCATATGTCGTACTGCCCGCGCAGTTGTGCTCAGTTGTCCGCTTTAATTCCATGGGGTTGATTGTCACTTCCACAGGAAATTCACCGTAAATACCCTCTATGATGATCTGAAGGAAATCAATTCGGAAGCATGAAATTATAGCTTTATTTTTTTATCTAGTAAGTACTAGCTTCTGCCCGCGACTTCGTTCGCGTGAAATTAGTTTCAAGTTAACTGGACCTAATACTGAGGTACGTCTGTAATTTCTGAACTACAAAACCTATGACTATGAATTATTTATGGAACGATCTTCAAAATAACTCCTTTCAAACAGAAAAAGCATCAATGAAATCGGACAACGCATAAATGAATTACAACTAGTTAAGTAGGTACACATTTTAACTTTTATCCCCTTTCCCAAGGGAACCGTGCTGAATTTCAGGTTAAAGTCGGGTCCTCGTAGTATGAACTCAAATCATGCCAAGTTTCGTTTGAATTCATTCAGTAGTTTCGGCGTGATGAGTAGTCTATGTCCTTCCCCGCGGGATGCAAACAATCTCTATACCAATTTTCATCTAAATTGGTTGAAACGATGGGTTGAAAGTGTGTCTGTCTGTCTACTACGGTTTAACGGCTTAAAGCGTAGCAGACAGACAGACATATTTTCGCATTTATAATATTAGCACAGTTTTACATACATACATATGAGCATACCTGAAAGTTGCTATCAAAGTGCTTCAGAGGAAACTCTTCACTAGAATAGTTATCGCCCTGATCTCCCCAAAACTCAAAGATAATATAATCCTTCTTCGCCTCATCGCTGTACTCAATTAAATCACTCAGTGCTATATGAACCGGCTTCTGGTATACCCGGAGTCCAACGAGTCTACGAAAATATAAAGATAAACTGATTGAGGGCTTTTGATCATTCCTGCATAATAGTCACCACTTAAACGTAATATATTGCCCACGACTACATCTGCGTGGTTTGAGGTTTTTTTGGTTCCCGCGGGAACTGCTTAATTTCCAGGAATAAAAAGTAGCCTGTGTTAAGTAAAGACTCCGTCAGTGTGTTTATTCGTGACCATTGACAATAGTCTTTACGAACCAAATTCAAACTGATTGTTTGACAGTATATGAAACAATGTTGTGTGAGGTTTTGTGTCAAAGTGAAAAAAAAACATTAAATTCCTGTGCTAAAATAAAATCTCGATAAAGTGTTAATAAACTGTATTTCGTATCTACTACATGGTGTAAGGTGTCCTGCTGCATTCCACCATGTAAGGTTAGATTATAATAGGTTATGGGTCAGCAAGCAAGTCTAAGGACCCGCATGGGAAGTTAAGAACGAGCACTGCAGTTTAAAAATCCGCCCTGTATAATGGAGAATATTACCGGTAAAATACAAATTGGTCTACTAGAAGGGAAAAATAACTGGGATACTTGGAAATATAAAGTCAAATGCCTATTAAAGACCGTCCCGAAAGCGCTTGATGTGGTACAAGGCTCGTTCCAAAGACCCACAGAGCCAGTCACCGGATCTGGAGATGCCGTAATGAGTACGTATAACCAGAGTCTAGACTGTTTCACTAAGGCCGATTCCACAGCTCTTCTAATACTAACGACCAATATGCAGGAAGACACACTTAGGAAAGTTATGCGTTACACGACCGCGCGTGATGTTTGGCTAGAGTTGCACCGCCTATTCGATGGTAGTGATGAAGACAAGGCATACAATCTTTGTATGAGTTTTTTCGGCTATAAAAAAGATGCAGGAGATGATGTTGCTAGCCACATGTCTAAATTAAAGAATATTTGGACACAGCTGAATCAAGAACTGAAGAGGGACAATAACGAGGAGCTACCAGAATTGCTTTTGATTTGCAAAATTCTTGATACCCTTGATGATACCTTCTTTTCTTTTAGAAGCAGTTGGCTGTTGTCACCGAAATCTGATAGAACAGTGGAAAGCCTCACGAGTCATCTGTGTGCATTTGAGCGTCAATTGCACAGCAACAATAGCACTCAACAAGAAGCTCTTGTCACGAACTCCAGCAAGAACACCGCCTCTCAGGAGAAGAAGAAGGATAAGAAATTAAAATTATTGTCAGGCAATCTAGGGCATCGAGTTAAAAACTGTCACAAGTTGATAAAAGATGGCAGACCTCCGAAAAGCAGTAATTCGCAACCGACGCCTTCAACTTCTAAAGACGCTAACATAGTCCTGATGTCAGTAGAAAGCACAGAAGTTTTTTCAATCGAACGTGACACAGAAAATTGGTACGTGGATAACGGCGCCACGAGCCATGTAACAAATCGGGCTGACTTATACCAAAATTTTGAACGTTTTGACGAGATTCGTACTGTAACTACGGCTAATGGCAATGCGATTAGTGCTAAAGGCAAAGGTTAAGTAAATATCGAGGCAAAAGTTCGAGGGAAAGCGATCGGTATTACCCTGCAAGACGTTTGGTATGTCCCAGCCATAAATAAAAATTTGTTTTCAGTTTTGGCACTACACGACAAAATTCCGAACAGCGTATTCTCATCGACGACAAAAGAATGCACTGTCTATGTCAACGGAGAAGCAAGCTTAATAGGAAGACGCCAGCAGCAAGGTGGCTTATATCTCCTAGACGTGCGCAATATACCACCTGCAAGGCCAATCGAAGTCTATGCGACATCTGCAACGATGCAGTTATACCATGAGAGACTTGTACATCAGAATAAGAGGCATGTGAAAGCTACGGTTAAACGCGAACTGGGCCTAGATCTACCTCTCGACAAGGACTCGTGTGAAGGCTGCTTATATGGGAAAGCCCATAGACTTAAATTCGGTACGAGAGCTAGAGCAACAGCGCCAGGAGAGCTCGTACACACCGACGTTTGTGGACCATTTCAACCTAGTTTTACGAATTTGAAATATTACGTTTTGTTCAAGGATGATTTTACCGGGTACCGTATGGTATATTTTTTGAGACAGAAATCTGAAGTGAAGGATAAACTCGCCCTCATGATTAATCAGACTAAAGTCGTAGGACATACCATAAAATGCCTTTTGAGTGACAACGGTGGCGAGTTTGACAACCAGGCAGTTCGGCAAATTCTGAATTCACACGGCATTCAGCAACGGCTAGTCGCGCCATACACCCCAGAACAGAATGGAGTCAGCGAGCGTGAGAACCGGACACTTGTGGAGACAGCCCGATCGCTGATGTATGCGCATGAACCGATGCCGCAACAACTGTGGGCTGAACTAATCAATACTGCTGCATATGTCCTAAACAGAACAGGTCCAACAAACAAAGACAAGTCTCCTTATGAACTTTGGAAAGAGGCCGATCATCAAACACCTTCGTGTAATAGGATGCACAGCCTACGTCCATATCCCGAAGCAAAAGAGGAAGAAGCTTGACAAGAAAGCGATTAAGGGCAGTCTGATTGGATACGATGAAGATTGTTACCGTATTTGGATCACTGACGGAAAGAAAAACGTTCTTGTTCGTTCGCGCGATGTAATTTTCGACGAGAAGCCACTACCGATTGCAATTACTGAACCGAGTTGTGTAGAGACCGACACGAACACGAGGGAGTACAAGTTGCTATTGCCGATGGACGGCGCCATTGACAAGGGAACGGCTAACCAAGAATTACACGAGGATCCACTAACAATTCAATCCGAAGGAGACCTGCATCAAGATCCACAGACAGTGCCATCCGAGGGAGACCCTGAACAAGCAGTACTACCGAACGATACTGAACGTGTTCTCGTGGAAGTCCCTGAAGATACAGTTTCGAATGACCTTGAACGTGTTCTCGAGGGAAATGACCTGGAACAAGTCCGAGTCGAAGATAACACCGTTCATGAGTCTGATGTAGATGATGAAGTGTTCCATGATGCTGTACCACCGCCACGCTACGATCTCCGCGATCGAAGTCAGTTGAGACCGCCCAAGAGATTTGATGACTATGTGTGCGTAACCGAATCTTTTCCTAAAGATTATAAAGACGCCATGAATCGAGAGGATCGAAACAACTGGCTGCAAGCCATGGACAGTGAAATGAAGTCTCTGAGGGAGCTGAACGTATGGACGCCTTGCGACTTACCTAAGGGCAGGAAGGCTCTGCCATGCAAGTGGGTTCTAAGAATCAAGAGCAACCCCGACGGCAGCATAGATAAGTACAAAGCTCGGCTAGTAGTTAAGGGATTCAAACAGCGGAAAGGCCTTGACTATGAGCAAACGTTTAGTACCGTTGCGAGACTCGCTACAATACGAGCACTTCTAAGCGTCAGTGCCCAGGAAAAATTACACCTCGTACAGTTTGATGTCACAACTGCGTTCCTGAATGGTACATTGACAGAAGAAATCTACATGCAGAAACCGGAGGGATATAATGATAATTCATCAAAAGTATATCGCCTGAATCGTAGCCTTTACGGGTTAAAGCAAGCACCAAGGTGCTGGAACTCTTGTTTTGAAGGTATATTACTTGAAATGAACTTCAAGCAGAGTGAGGCAGATTTTTGCCTATTTACGAAGAAAATCGGAGATAAGAAAATACTTATCACACTATATGTAGACGACGGTTTGGTCGCTGCAACCGATGCAGAACTGGCGAACAGTTTTCTGGAAGATCTCAGAAAAAAAACTGAAAATCACCACCAAACCTGCCTCTTACTACTTGGGTCTTGAAATTGGAAAAGCAGCAGATGGTTCTATAAATATTAAGCAAGAATCCTACACGAAGAAGATTTTGCAACGTTTTGGGATGGCTGATTGTAATCCAGTTTCAACTCCAATCGAGAAAGAGGGTGTTCAACTAGAGAAAGCTTGCAAACAGGAAAATAATTTTCCTTATAGAGAAGCTGTCGGCGCTCTTGCGTATTTAATGGTAGGCACTCGCCCTGATATAGCGTATGCTGTAGGCGTAGTTTCACGAAAACTGGAGAATCCTACAAAAGACGATTGGAATAAAGTCAAACGAATATTTCGGTACTTAAAAGGAACTTCTAACGTTGGGATTACGTACAGCAGTGGACCTAATCACCTCGTAGGTTATAGTGATGCTGATCATGGAGGAGACGCCACCACTGGTCGTTCAACAACAGGCGTAGTTTGCCAATATGCTGGCGCAGTTGTATCGTGGCTCAGTCAGCGACAGGCAACAGTTGCCATATCAACCACAGAAGCCGAAATCGTCGCTGCTAGCGAAGCTGCACGAGAATTGGTTTGGCTTCAGCGGATTTTCAAGATGTTAACGGGTCTAGAAGAGATACCTACTCTTAAAGTGGACAACGAGGCCGCAATTAGATTAGCGCATAATCCGGAGTTCCACAAGAGGACGAAACACATTCGTGTTACGCATTTATTTGTAAGAGAGATGGTACAAAGTAGCACGCTGAATGTCATCAAGACACCATCAGTAGACCAATTAGCTGATTTGCTAACAAAACCCGTTCCGCGACCTCGGCTGACAGACCTACGCATAAGGCTTGGGTTAAAAATCCTGTCAACAATACAATAGAATTAGGGAAAGTGTTAAGTAAAGACTCCTTCAGTGTGTTTATTCGTGACCATTGACAATAGTCTTTACGAACCAAATTCAAACTGATTGTTTGACAGTATATGAAACAATGTTGTGTGAGGTTTTGTGTCAAAGTGAAAAAAAAAAACATTAAATTCCTGTGCTAAAATAAAATCTCGATAAAGTGTTAATAAACTGTATTTCGTATCTACTACATGGTGTAAGGTGTCCTGCTGCATTCCACCAAGTAAGGTTAGATTATAATAGCCTGTGTGCTATTCCAGACTATAATCTATCTATCTCTGTGCCAAATTTCATCCAGATCCGTTCAGCTGTTCTGGCGTGATTGAGTACAACAAACATCCATCAATCCATCCATCCATCCATCCAAACTTTCGCATTTATAATATTAGTATAGATTTATAATCGGATGCATATTTACGACTGAATTAGAGAATAAATATCTGCACCCCTATTCTCCTGAGAGGCTATCAAAAAATGTTTAAGTAAACGTACCTACTCTGAAATAAAAAAAACATTAATTCATAGTAACCATTGTGGGATTACTATAAAATAAAAAAACTGTTCTTGGCAGTGGCGTAGAGTGGGTTTTCGCCGCCCCCCTATTTTAATTATTAGTTTAAAGTTTAAATATTTTATTCAACGGACCTAATGTACATCGTACAACTTATTGAAAGTCAAGATAAACTACCACTGCTTCGTAAGGAATACACATCTATGCTATGGGAAGAAATGGCGCAAGAAACCCACAGAAAGTTTATCTTTTAAAAAGTCAGAATGTTTACAGGTAATCCGGTCAAATTAGACATTAAAATAGTGATCAAATACTAAAAATAGTATACTAAAAATAGTGATAATAAGGTACACCAGTAGAAATAAAGTGCCAAAGGTGCGCGATGGTATACCTAGCGCCATATTCGTAATGAAATAATCTTTATTTTAACTAAACTTTAATTCATTATCTAGACCAGTGCAAATTACTAGTACCTATCGATTTACCTAAAAAAAGGTCCTAAAAAGGTCCTAACTTTTTCCCTAACAATCACCATTCCTAAGATATCGCGATTCGTTCACTGTTAGAATCGACCACGAATTTCAGCAGTTACTCTGTGTACTGAAGCAAACATTGATTCTCGCTTCAATTTGTTCTCGTACGATAACCCAACATCTACATTTCCGTCGGCAAAAATATGCCTCCTCCTGATAATATTGTAGAGCGTCATCCACAAATTCCTCTCGTTTTTCTTCTAATACGGTGTGTAAAGCACTTATTCTCTGAGCACACTGATGTTTGTTCAGTCCCTCTGTTTGCAAATAGATACTTTAGAGTATCATTAACTTCACGCAGTACCGGTTGCCAGAAGCTTAAGTAACATAAAAATGAAAATGATTGCATAGCGACTAATCAACTTCCCGCATCTGTCCGTGTGATCAAGCTTTCATTAGTTTCCGTCAGTTTTTTCAGTGCAGTCAAAGTTGCTTTGTATGATGTCTAATGGAATTCACAGCATCACCTCTAGCGCTGCGTCTTGAACTCTTTCTAAAGTTATTACCGTGCCCGCAAGAAGAAAGCTCCCCACCGCTGCGTTGACGTAGAAAAAACAGTGTAGCAGCGTTCTAGCGTGCCAAAGAAAGTCGCACCCTTGCGGGTTCGCTTGGCACGTCACATTGCGGGCGCGATTTAGAGTTTTTTTTTTTTAAATTTCCAATTGAAAATATCGTGGCGCTTGCCGCGGCCCCCTTTCGTATGCCGCCCAGGGCCATATAAATGTGCGGTATATGCGGCCTACACATATATTGACGTATTGCCTACGGCATATGTATATTGATTGCGTTGACTTAGAAGTATATAAGCTTGTTTTTTTTTATAGCTCCAAGGGACCGTAGACCTGAGTATTTGATATAATTTCAACTTGATACCTCCCCACGGGTTCCCGAAAAAAGGTGGTTGACAGATAGACAGACAGACAGACAATGAAGTGATCTTATAAGGTTTCCTTTTTCCTCTTGAGGTACAGAACACTAAATATTAAAGCCACTGACATAATATATTTTTATAAACTGCTATAAAATGCCTAGGAGTGGAAACTGAAGGAGTTAATGGCCATCGTGCCTCGAAATAAAATCATTTCTTCCTGTAAGTATTAGTATAAGTTTGCTAAATTGTGTTTGAGAAAATATGGCTTATTCACAGAATAAAACAAAAGATTGCTCACCCGATTTTTGACTCTGATAACATTTGTAAGTGGTAATACATACAGCCGTAGCTGTCATCACGACTGAAAATTGGAGAAATCGCCCGAATGGAGCTGTTTCCCCGGGCCGAAGACCCGTCAAAGTCTGAAATGTATTGATTAATAATGATTTAAAGAGTTTTTAACAAGTAATAAAGCTAGATCCCGCGACGATCAGACCTACGTTATTGAAAATTGAAAATTTCATACATTTAGATAGTATTATTAAGTATTATCTATCGATAAATTAATACTAAGCACTTGTTATGAGTCAAAGAAATATTCCATTATAATTATTACAATCAATCATGTCAATGTATTTGCATAAGCCCAGCATATAGTTTAGCTAAAAACTAAGCTGAACAAATTCTATACGAGTAAAAGCCGACGCAGCGGCGATTCCTCGGGTGCTGCAACCACTTCACATCCAGATGACCCGCCTGTTTTGCTTATAATATAGGAGATAGCCGTACTTTTGGCAACTATCGCTAGGAAGGCTGATTCAGTATTTGGTGCGTGCAGGTAATAATTTTCCGGTTAGTATTTATGATTGATTGTGATAATAATTACACACACAAGTATTTAAATATACTTTAAAGGAGGTTCCAGCCCCAATTTTATAGAATTGTTTGTATTATGTTTCATAAAAACCAAATAAATCATTTATTATTTATTATAATAATCAAATCTAATATCTAATAATATCAGAATAGAAAAGACAATAAAAAAATCAATCTAGTAAAATATTAATAAAAATATAGCCTTACATAATTTATACAGCCGTTTTGAACCATCATAAGGATACAGTTGCCAAGCCTGGTCAGCACTTGGATCATTCTTCCAGTCACAGTCGGGATCGCCGGCGTTACATTCTGTCATAATCAGAAAACAATTATAGCAAGAAAAGATTACAATTATTTTGCTTTATTCCGCCAACAGTAGAAATCATGTATGGTCAAAAATGCAGTTACAAGCGAAGCACCGCGCTTGCCTTCCCAAGCAAGAAAGCCATGTTCCCAAGCAAGCAATGCCACCACCACTCACATGCACCACCACACAAGACTTTTAAATACTACTCTCAACGCACGTTTCGCTCTGACACCGGAGCATCTTCAGGAGATCTCCACTAGACAATCTTGCTTTGTAAAGTCGACATCTCCTTTTTATCCCGGAAAATTAAGTAGTTCCCGCGGGAATCGAAAAATCTTAACCAACGCGGACGAAGTCGCGGGCATCATCCATACTAATATTATAAATGCGAAAGTGTTTCTGTCTGTCTGTTCATCTGTCTGTCTGCTACGCTTGCACGGCCCATCTGTTCAACCGATTTGGATGAAATTTGGTACAGGGATAGGTTGTATCCCAGGCAAGGACGTTGGCCTCTTTTTATTCCGGAAAATTCAAGAGTTCCCGCGGGAATCGAAAAATCATAACCAACGCGGACGAAGTCGCGGACATCATCTAGTAATATAAATGCGAAAGTGTGTCTGTCTGTCTGCTACGCTTTCACGGCCCATCTGTCCAACCGATTTTGATGAACTTTGGTACAGGGATAGAATTGTATCCCGGGCAAGTACATTGGCCTCTTTTTATTTTGGAAAATCCAAGAGTTCCCGCGGGAATCAAAATAAATTATCTGTTCAACAGATTTCGATGAAATTTGGCACCGGGACAAGTTGTATTCTGGGGAAGGACATAGGCCTCTTTTTATAATGGAAAATTCAAGAGTTCCTGCGGGAATTAAAAACTCATGAAGTCGCGGGCATCATCTAGTAATGTAATACTTTTTGTTTGCTATTACAACAAGGGTAAGCAGTGCTTTTATGCCTCTTTTACTTGCTTGCCGCTGACTACCACCACAGATAGTGGACAAATGGCTCATTATCGATGTATATACTTAAGTGTAATAAAACTGTAACTAGACAGTTTCTGGACATTAATATGGATGGTTCGGAGATGGTTCGGAAATGGAGGGCGGGATTCCTCAACGGGTGACAGCAAATCAATTAATTATTATTAGTGTAATAATAGCTTAATTATAAATTTATTCGTAAGGTTTAATAAATTCACGTTGGCACCCTATTACTAAGCCTCCGCTGTCCGTCCGTCCGTCTGTCTATCAGCGGGCTGTATCTCATGAAGCGTAATAGATAGACAGTGGAAAAAGTTTTCAATAAGTGTGTAGGTACATAATGTAAAAAGAAAATGTGAGTGATAAGTGATAAAAATTAAACAAAGCATAATATAAAAAGTAAAAATAATAAAAAAACAATTTCGCCCGCACCGCCGCCGCTTCTACCATATATCATACAAAGATGTATGCAAGCGACGCGACGGTACGCCAGCAGGCTTAGCATGCGCACAACGAGATATCTCGCGACGAGAGAGAGATGTTGTCGTTGGCGGCTAATTTTTCGTTTACCCTAACATGCACAAAATTTGGTTTATTACGAGAAAAAAGAATCGGCATGTAGGTAAGGGTTCGTAGTGAAAAGTACCACCAATAAGAAATATTATTTTTATCTCTACTTTTGAGGTAACGAAAGAAGTCATACGTGACAGCGTCGCATATATATGTATAGTAAAAATGTAAAATAAAATAAAAAAAATAACTAAACAGGCATAAAAACTAGTTCCAATTTTGGCCACCGGGACAGATAAGTTTGTGGGACTATAACCATGTTAGCTTCGGTAGACAAATAGAGATAACGGGTAAACATGATTTGACTCGTGCGCATGCTAGCCCCACAGGTATACAGAGGCGGCGAGGCGCGGACGCCACTTCCATACTTCCAAGGCAACGCCGCCGCCACACCTCCATCGCGCCGCCGCTGCGCCTCTCGTATATTATATCCCGCGCCTTAGCTAGTAAATATTATAGGTAAGTCCTGCCATGCGAAGCTGTATCAAACAAAACGTAAGGACAGCTGAGTTTACCGTTGTAGTTGCTCGCAATTGTTGATGTTGATGTTGAAGTGTATTCATCTTCTCCATGAGCTGTAGAGTTGGTCAATGAGAAATTAAAATATGTAGGCAACAACTTATAAGAATAAAATTAGAGCTACTTTTATTTCACACTAGACGATGCCCGCGACAGTTGTAGCAAGGTGCGTATCTCTCTCAACCTGTGCGGGAGCAGGTGATATGGTTCGACCGTAACAATAGGATGATCATCCTCCGAGCGAGAATTGTGATCGAAGACCACTGATCCGACCATTGATCTTTGAAAGTTGTATAAGTGTATAGCGGAATTCAGAGAAAACTTCGTAATCGCGATTTAGGCTCTTCGTGTTCTTCGTGCGCTACTAGTAGTGCCATCTATTGGTTTATGTGCGGACTGCGAAGACCGCCACAAACCTGTGGTTGAGACCATTGACTTATATGTATACTGTGTTATACATATAAGTCAATGGTTGAGACATGTTTAGAGGTAGAAAACCTCATGATAGGAAATTGCATCCTAATTTGTACTCAATAAATTGAAAAATCTAACATGTTCCTCCGTTTCGTCCCTGTCACACCACAGCGGGTAACTGATTAAGTAGACCCCAGGGAGTACAGATAGGAAAGAACAGAGTATCTTCTTGTTCTTAGACTGTGTTATACTGTGCCCATAGTTAGCGACCATGTCTTAACCCGTACGTCACTACGTACATAGAGGTATTTTAGTCGAAAAGACCCATAAAGAAACTAAATTCAGCCAACGAAGACGCGGAAAAATTATTAAAGGTATACCCATAGTTACCGTTTTCTCGCATTGCTCGTTCTGTTGTTGTTGTCGACATTCTAGTGGTTGTTGAAGTGGTTTGTCCGTTTGGTTCCGTATATGGTGTATGGTGCGTGCACTCAGTTTTCCGCTTTAATTCTATGGGGCTGGTTGTCATGTACACAGGAATTTCACCGTAAATACCCTCTAAGATGATCTGAAGGAAATCAATTCGGAAGCATGAAATTATAGCTTTATTTTTTTTATCTAGTAAGTACTAGCTTCTTCGTCCGCGTGGAATTAGATTCCTAAAAGTCCCATACAAACTTTCATCTCCTATTTTACCACTATGGTGCTGAAATTTTTAAATCGGAAGCCAAAATCTTAACTTTCTTTGATCCCCTAATTTTTGTAAGTAATTTTTGTTACAGTGTGTACCTACAATTATATACCGACTTTAACACAAACTTACTCCCTTTTTATCCCCTTCGGGGGTGGAATTTTGAAAAATCGTGTCTTAGTTCACCCCCAGAGTGCTCAAGGAATAATTTTATTCTCTCGAAATTTCAAATTACATTCCGGGTTTCAAGTTAACTGGACCTAATTTCTGAACTACAAAACCTATGACTATGAATTATTTACGGAACGATCTTCAATTTAACTCCTTTCAAACAGAAAAAGAATGAATGAAATCGGACAACGCTTAAATGAATTACAACTAGTTAAGTAGGTACACATTTTAACTTTTATCTCCTTTCCCAAGGGAACCGTGCTGAATTTCAGGTTAAAGTCGGGTCCTCGTAGTATGAACTCAAACCATGCCAAGTTTCGTTTGAATTCATTCAGTAGTTTCGGCGTGATGAGTAGTCTAATATCCTTCCCCGGGATGCAAACTATCTCTATACCAATTTTCATCTAAATTGGTTGAAACGATGGGTTGAAAGTGTGTATGTCGGTCTACTACGCTTTAACGGCTCAAAGCGTAGCAGACATACAGACACACCTTCGCATTTATAATATTAGCACAGTTTTACATACATACAGATGAACATACCTGAAAGTTGCTATCAAAGTGCTTCAACGGAAACTCTTCAGTATACCAGCCGTTGCCCTGATGCCCCCAAATCTCAAAAATAATATAATCCTTCTTCGCCTCATCGCTGTACGCCATTAAATCTCTCAGGGCTATAATATGAACCGGCTTCTGGTATACCCGGAGTCCGACGAGTCTACGAAAATTTTAAGATAAACTGATTGAGGGCTTTTGATCATTCCTGCATAATAGTCACCACTTAAACGTAATATATTAATTTTAAACACTAGCTGATGCCCACGACTGCATCCGCGTGGATTGAGGTTTTTTTGGTTCCCGCGGGAACTGCTTAATTTTCAGGGATAAAAAGTAGCCTGTGTGCTATTCCAGACTATAATCTATCTCTGTGCCAAATTTCATCCAGATCCGTTCAGCCGTTCTGGCGTGATTGAGTAACAAACATCCATCAATCCATCCATCCATCCATCGAAACTTTCGCATTTATAATATTAGTATAGACAGTGGCGTGCACAGAGTTTGAAGCTAGGGTAGGCATTAGTTAGTCAGAAAACCTATTTACTGGCTGTCATGATGAAAAATGAGCATTAGCGTAATTTCCTTTTGGGTAAGCAGTGCTTTTATGCCTCTATGAACTGCACGCCACTGAGTATAGATTTATAATCGGATGCATATTTACGACTGAATTAGAGAATAGGTAAATATTTGCACCCCTATTCTCCTGAGAGGCTATCAAAAAATGTTTAAATAAACGTACCTACTCTGAAATAAAAATAACATTAATTCATAGCAATCATTGTGGGATTACTAGGAAATAAAAAAAATGTTCTTGGCTGTCAAAAAACCGGTCAAGTGCGAGTCTGAGTCACGCACAATGTTTCTAGATAAACGGAAAGTACCTTCTCTTAGGATTTATTAGTCAAAATATGCAAAATGTGAGGCATATACCTACGGCCGATTGATTACGTTGACTTAGAAGTATAGAAACTTGATTTTTTTATAGCTCCAAGGGACCGTAGACCTAAGTATTTGATATAATTTCAACTTGATACCTCCCCACGCGTTCCCGAAAAAAGGTGGTTGATAGATAGACAGACAGACAGACAATAAAGTGATCCTATAAGGTTTCCTTTTTCCTCTTGAGGTACGGGACACTAAATATTAAAGCCATAATATCTGACATAATATATTTTTATAAACTGCTTTAAAATACCTAGGAATGGATACTGAAGGAGTTAATGGCCATCGTGCCTCGAAATAAAATCATTTCTTCCTGTAAGTATTAGTATAAGTTTGCTAAATTGTGTTTGAGAAAATATGGCTTATTCACAGAATAAAACAAAAGATTGCTCACCCGCTTTTTGACTCTGATGACATTTGTAAGTAGATACGCATACAGCCGTAGTCATCACGACTAAATATTGGAGAAATCGCCCGAATGGAGCTGTTTCCCCGGGCCGAAGACCCGTTAAAGGCTGAAATGTTTTGATTGATAATGATTAAAAGAGTTTTTAACAAGTAATAGAGCAAGATCCTGCGACGATCAGACCTACGTTATTGAAAATTGAAAATATCATACATTTAGATAGTATTAGTAAGTATTGTCTATCGATAAATTTATATTAAGCATTTGTTAAGAGTCAAAGAAATCTATTATAATTATTACAATCAATCATGTCAATGTATTTGCATAAGCATTATAGTTCAGCTAAAAACTAAGCTGAACAAATTCTGTACGAGTAAAAGCCGACGCAGCGGCGTTTCCCGACCCGCCTGTTTTGCTAATAATATAGGAGATAGCCGTACTTTTGGTAACTATCGCTAGGAAGGCTGATTCAGTATTTGGTGCGTGCAGGTAATAATTTTCCGGTTTGTATTTATGATTGATTGTGATAATAATTAAATCTAATAGCTAATAATATCAGAATAGAAAAAACAATAAAAAACAATCTAGTAAAATATTTAAAAAATATAGCCTTACATGGATACAGCCATTTTGAACCTGCAAGAGAAGACAGATACCAAGCCTGGTCAGCACTTGGATCATTCTTCCAGTCACAGTCGGGATCGCCGGCGATACATTCTGTCATAATCAGAAAACACTAATTATAGGTTCAAAACTGAACTACCACCAGTGGCGGGAAGTAAAGTCAGTCATGCATCCATACTAATATTTATTTACTACTAGCTGATGCCCGCGACGTCGTACGCGTGAAATAAGTTTTTTTCAATTCCTACGGGAACTCCTTAATTTACCGGGATAATGTAATAAAGTAGCTTATGTCACTCTCCAGGTCCTCAACTATACCCCTGCCAAAAATCACGTCGATCCGTTGCCCCGTTGCGGCATGATTGAAGGACAAACCAACAAACAAACACACTTTCGCATTTATAATAATATTAGTATGATGCGAAAGTTGGGATGTATGGATGTTTGCTACTCAATCACGCCAGAACGGCTGAAGGATGGCACAGAGATAGATATAGTCGGTAGTAATACATAGGCTACTTTATATCCCGGAAAATTAAAGAGTTCCCGTGGGAACCAAATAACCTCAATGTACGCGGACGAAGTCGCACGCATCAGCTAGTGTATAATAAAAATGTAAAATAAAATAAAAATATTAACTAAACAGGCACAAAAATTAGTTCCAATTTTGGCCACCGGGTCAGATAAGTTTGTGGGACTATAACCATGTTAGCTTCGGTAGCCAAATAGAGATAACGGGTAGACATCATTTGACTCGTGCGCATGCTGGCCCCACTGGTATACAGAGGCCACAGCAGAGGCGGCGAGGCGCGGACGCCGCTTCCATACTTCCAAGGCAACGCCGCCGCCACACCTCCACCGCGCCGCCGCTGCGCCTCTCGTATACCTATTATATCCCGCGCCTTAGCTAGTTAATATTATAGGTAAGTCCTGCCATGCTAAGCTGTATCAAACAAAACATAAGGACAGCTGAGTTTACCGTTGTAGTTGCTCGCTGTTGTTGTTGAAGTGTATTCATCTTCTCCCCGAGCTGTAGAGTTGGTCAAAGAGAAATTAAAATATGTCGGTAACAACTTATAAAAATAAAATTAGAGCTACTTTTATTTCACATTTCACATAGTTGAAAAGTGGCGTTTGCTGGTTTGTAAATTGGAACCTTAATAAACTTATTCAGTTCGATTCGAATATTTTCCTTACAAGAGAAAGAGACAGCCATATGTAATATGTACCTACTCAGTTCAACATAAAGATGCAACTCCTCAATAAATCGATGTAGGTTGTATACTCATCGATTTGGAAGAAAGGTGCATTAAAAATGTAAGTAGGTTAGATAAATAATATTACAATAGCAAGTAAGGTTTCTTTGTTAATTCTTTTAGTTAGTAAAGAGTAGATATTATGAATAAAGACGTCTTCACCAACAGTCTCCATCATTTTAATACGAACCAAAACCACATTACTTCACTTAAATAAGAATATCATTGATGTCTCGCAAGGGTTCAAGAGCTGGCGACGAAATTCGGGAAGGTCCTTTTGGCAAGCTGAAATTGTGAAAAAATATAATTTCGTCAATTGGCGAATCCAGTCCTGCCAGTCTCGTAGAGCGTTTGCGGTTATTTCGCTACTGCGCTGCATATAACATTTACAAAAAAATAATACAAAATTTTTTTTTTTTTTTAGTTTGTTGTTGAGTTCGCCAACATATTATGGAGATTTAGGGATATGGAGAGCCGGAACTATACTGGAAACACGCGGTTTCTCAATAACCAATCCTCGCGCTGTGATTGTGATTCAGCATGCGTCGGTTAGCTATCTTTGTCGCACCAATGGCTGCGCGTAAGACTTTTTGTCGTACTCATTTATACTCTTTATTCACGTCTGGGATATTTTTTTTATCCACTATATGTAAGCCCTTGACTGCGATCTCACTTGATGGTAAGTGATGATGCAGTCTAAGATGGTAGCGGGCTAACCTGTTAGGGGCATGGCAGTTGTATTAAACTCATACCCCTATTCCGTTTCTACACGGCATCGTACCGGAACGCTAAATCGCTTGGCGGCACGTATTTGCCGGTAGGGTGGTAACTAGCCACGACCGAAGGCTGGGAACCAGGCTAGACCAGGGAAAATTCAGAAATTATAAATTCCCAAACGGATCCTGCCGGGGATCAAACCCGAGAACCTCCGCACGTTAAGACAGGGCTCAACACTACGTCACGGAGGTCGTAAAAAAGAATTGTTTAAAACCGCAAAATTAGTTTGGCGATTTGCAGGTATTATTGAAATCATACTAATATTATAAATTTATGCGAAAGTGTGTTTGTTTGTTAGTTTATTGGTTTGTTGGTTTGTCCTTCAATCACGCCGCAACGGAGCAACGGATTGACGTGATTTTTGGCATGGGTATAGTTAAGGACCTGGAGAGTGACATAGGCTACTTTTTATCCCGGAAAACCGTGGGAATAACAAAAAACTTAAACCACGCGGACAAAGTCGCGGGCATCAGCTAGTTACTCATTAAATACGTGATTACAATTTCAGATTGTCAAAAGTATATTTTTTGGGAATTTTGATAAAATATGTTTGAAGAGGTCTGGTAATACTTTATAACCAACAAAAACGTCTGGGATATTTTTTCGAATTCTGTACGTGCTAAATGAAAAGATTAAAAAAAACAAGTTGCCAAAACAATATTTTTTGGTTTTTTTTTTGCAAATGTTATACTTATGCAGCGCTGTAACGAAATAACCGCAAACGCTCTACCAGACTGGCAGGACTGGATTCGCCAATTGAGGAAATTATATTTTTTCACAATTTCAACTTGCCAAAAGGACCTTCCCGAAATTCGTCGCCAGCTCTCCGTCTACAAGACATTATTGAAACTCGGCCCGTGGTCTCCAAGGAAAACGGAAAAATCCATACTAATAATATTATAAATTGGAAAGTGTGTCTGTCTGTCTGCCTGTCTAAGCTTTCACGGCCCATCTGTTCAGCCGATTTTGATGAAATTTGGAATTTGGTAGGTTGTATTGTATCCCGGGGATGGATAGGCTAATTTTCTATCCCGAAAAATTAAAGAGTTCCCCTGGAAAACACCTTTTAATCCACGCGGACGAAGTCGCCGGGATCATCTGAGCATTAACTGTTATGAAATCTAAGGCATAGGTACTTCCCGCTTGCCGGTTTTAGCTAATTTTGCTTTCTCTCAGTAATTAAATAAATTAAATAGGTATTTTAATTTAATATAAATTAAATAATAATACATACCTACGGCACTGAACGACCCGAAGATAAGCAAAATTTTTAAACACTGATCAAACATTTTGAACTTTAAACCAACAAGCAATAGCCTGATTTTCAGAGCTGGAAAATTAAAAATATAATATAACTAACTCGAAATCCACAAAATATCATAGTATGTCAATCTTCATGAAAAAATATATTTATGAAACAAATTTTTATAGTTACATTTATATTACGTTCGAAGTAAACCAATAACCACTAGTTGTGTTACATAGTTTGACGCAACTAAATTTTATTTCTTTAGCTTTGGTATTTATATAATAATATTATCTTATAGTAGGTACTAATCGTAATACCACAGAGTAGGTAGTACCATAGAATAGGCAATAGGTAATACCTACTTAGTAGGTTTGTGAGTTGTGGATTATAGAGATGCATTCCTCGTACATTACTTAGCCAAAGAACCGAGGAATTAATCAATTATATAATTATACCTTTAGTATGTTATAGTCAAAAGTGCAGGTGTTAGACAAATACTATACCTACCTTAATACCTACTTTACTATACCTATGTACTAGATAAGCACTAAACCAATATAATGTAATGTAGGTACCTAACTACCTACTAACCCACGATTGTACCAAATGTCTCCATATCTCGCCAGACAATCTCTTAGACGACAGACATAAGGACATATTTATTCTCAAGCCCGCCAACTCGCATTGGAGCAGCGTGGTGGGTCTAAGCTCTATTTCCCTCTCTCCTATGAGAGTGGAGGCCTGTGCCCAGCAGTGGGACGTTAATGGGCTGTAGTGGTGGTGGTGGTGGTTCAAGCTTATCCCTTTCCCGACAAAGAAGCAACTACTATAGCGAAATGTCTTCTAACTTTCTGTCAACATTACGGCATCCCAAACCGTTTCCATTCAGACTTAGGTGGCGAATTCGTTAATAATATATCCTGAAACAATGAATTAAATTACTTGGCTCACGACACACGTTCAACACAACATATCATCCACAAACCAACGGTGCATTAGAACGATTCCACGTAGTGCTCAGAGATCACAGTCATACGTAAGTAGTATAAAATTGGGCTAACTGACTCAACACTGTTTGAATAGATCACTACAGCAGTTGCATTGTTGCATTGCATGCAATGTTGCAATCCATGCAACATTGCACGCAATGCATCACAGCAGCTGTAGTGATCTATTCAAACAGTGTTTAGTCAGTTAGCCCATTTTGATGAGATCTATTCAAACGGTATTGATTCAAACACTCCATTTTTAGAAATAGAGCAGTTCAATACTGAACACTGCTTGGTTGCTGCGATGCATTGCATGCAATGTTGCAAATGTTGCAATCCATGCAACATTTGCAACACTGCAACACTGCACGCAATGCATACAATGCAGCTGCTGTAGTGATCTATTCAAACAGTGTTTAGTCAGTTAGCTCATTTTAAGTGATCTATTCAAACGGTATTGATTCAAACACCCTATTTTTAGAAATAGAGCAGTTGAATACTGAACACTGCTTGCTTGCTGCGATGCATTGTATGCAATGTTGTTTCACTCAATGCATCGCAGCAGCTGTAGTGATCTATTCAAACAGTGTTTAGTCAGTTAGCTCATTGCAGTTTCATATTGAAAAAATGCTTTCGAATAGCGGTGATTCATTTAGCCCGAGGGCTATTTGACTCACTAACTATTTGTTAATAGTAGTCTTGCAGCATTGTAGACAATGAATCACAGCAACTGCTCTATAAGAATATGATCTATACAAATACTGGTGAGTCAGTAAGCCCGTGCAGTTTAGTACTGAACCTACATTGCATGCAACTGTAACATTACGTATAGCAGTTTTATATTGAAAACTGCTTTCGAATAGTAGTGATTCAGGTAGATAATTTAGGATGTTAAGTAATAAAAAACATAAAATTAAATCAGTTTATTTTCTTTACACCATTCATTTAAACATAAAACATTTTTTAAAGCACACACATTTGAATGATAAATACAACTGTATACACTATCCAACTTACTATACTTATTATATAAACTTAATAAATTAGGACAACCATGGTCTTCTAAATTAAAAACTTGGTTACTTTTACATATTTCGTTAATCCAAGAAACTTTTTCGAGACCTTTAGTATAAATTATTTTATTAGCTAAGATCTGTGCAATATGGTTTTCATGATTTGAATAAGGTATATAGCCTTCTTTCCAGAAAATTCCTCGATTCCTTTCTATCCAGCTTACTTGTCTTCTTTCTGTTTTTGTCAATTCATGAAATGAGTAGGGTTGCTTAAATAAGAAAACTTGAATCGTCCTACCATATGCAATAGCAAATTCCTTCAAAATGAACTTATTGTCGTCGGTTTTAAATCCTTGAACGTCGACTATTGCATTCATGATATTTTACGGACAATATTGCTTAGGGGTTTATATTCAATAAGACGGTCGTTTATGATGAGACAATATGCGGTTGTGTTGGCTGGAATATCTTCAGCACTTTCAATTTCTAATCTCACGTCAACTGGTCCAGTTTTTAATGTTTCGTTCTGTCTTGAACAATCAATAATGAACAATGGAGCTTTTTCTTTAAATTTGTAGAGATCTAATAACGGATCAGCTCGACGAGCGCTATAATAAGACTGTTGAAATTTTGCATACATCTCATATAATATGCCGTATTTATCTTGATCAAATTTCAAATTCAGTGACTCATATGGATAGTACATAGAGTTTAGAAATAATGTAATATTACTTAACTTGCAGTGATCAAATATAGAGCAGTCTTTAGCTTTATTATTTTTTCTATCGGTTTGCAAGCCGAAGATAACATATCGTGGTTTTTCAATCTGTGAAGTAGTTTTTATTGACCATGAATGTTTTGTTGTTTTAGGTAATAATGGGTATTCATATAAATCCCAATTTCTAAAAGCTATTTGAATAGGTCTATCTTTTTCTAAATATTTAAGTAATAAAAGTTTGTCACAATCTGATACTTTTATATGAGGCATTCGCCATTGGACTCTTTGTATGTCTATTTTTGCATAAGAAATATCATCCGAAATTTTTACGCTGTTTAAATTAGTGTTACTCCTATTCAGTATAAGCTCGTGTTTACAGTTCAAAATTATTTTGCTATAGTCTTCTGCAAAACCTAATATTTTGTTTAAGGGTATAACAACATTGAAATGACCATCGCTTGTCAATCCGTTTAAATTCCATCCCCATAATGCTGCAACTTTACAATCACCAGCACTCATAGACGCATAAGATTTCATGGTAGTCGTTATACCCGCATTTTTTATACGATCTATTTCGATGCCATTAATTTCGTACCTAATATCTTGGAACAGGAACATAATAGGGTTATTAGTGAATTCCACATTTTTCTTAATGGGCTTGTGTTCTTTTCCAATGTAGGTTGCGTATCCCTCGATATAAATGGAACTTCCTGATGGCAATAGGTACAAGTCTTGCTGTTGGATGGGGATTCGGATTTCATCATTTTCTGCGAAACTGTTATTATAGGGATTATAGGTGTGTATTTCATAACTTTCAATGGAATTATCAAACTGTGGTAAATCTGTTATTTGAAGTATGTTCATATTTTTAATCCGAGAGCTCGAAGAAAGGCTTTATTCTTCTTAGATATTAATTTACTGGTAGCACCTTTAATACGTCTATTCTGTTTAGAAATACAAGATTTAATGCTTCTAGCATTATTATTAGGAGGCTTATAATAAACAATCATTTTATTTTTCTTAAATGAAGACGCAGTTGAATAGTTTCTCCTCTAAAGTCAATATATTTACCGTTTTCGTCCACAACTTTTATAGTTATAGATGTTATGTTGCTAGTGTTAATTGGTAAATAAATTATATTTTGGGGTACCTCTATGTAACGATAACCGGGAGGAATATTAGGCACAAATTCGTATAGTACATGCGATGGTAAGCCGTTAATGAATGAATCCTTAACAAGATCACACTCGATTCTTATAAGAGACGGGGATAGAATACTGACTGGATATTCAGATTCATGCCATTTATTTGGTTCTAATTTTATTTTTTTAAATCCGAGAAGAGATCCTACACTATTGTTTACATTAAAATTTACTGTTTCTGAGCAAAATATTGAACATTTTAAGGTGTTATTGTTAGGCTGAATTTTTATTTCACAATCTTTTAAATTTTTTTCTAAATAAGTTAATATGTCATACAAGTCGTAATTACCACCTGGTATGAATAGTAATTTACCATCATCACCATAAGAAAATACATTATTGTTCTCGTTTACATTTCTTGCAGCATTAAGCACAGAAAAGTATAATAAACCACACTCATATCTGTCATCAATACTTAACGATGGGTGAAAATATGTTTGTAGCAACGACTCATTACCACTGATGGTTAAAGTGATAGACATGATTACAAACTAAAGATAAGTTGCCATTCGAGCACTATTTATCCATTTTTTTAGTAAACCAAAAATTCTTAAGAAATTTTATACATAAATGTCCGCAATTATAAGGATGATCTTTTTGAACGTTTTCATAATTATATTGCACTTCTTTTCCTAAATATTTGATTACTTCTTTTGGTGGTTTAAGATTTCCATAACTGTCAAAGTATTCTATATAATCATTATATTTAACGTAAGCTACCCAATGAGTTCCAGAATTTTCCGAATGATCTAAATTAACAATACCACATTCTTTTTTAAGAGGATGAATGGGTAATTCATTTCTCATAAAAACTCCTCGAAAATGCGGGATGTTTGCTGTATACTTTAAAATATCGAGGTTAGTAAGAGCTCTATTGGGTAGCCGAGCTAGTTTTTTTTTTTTTTATCCGTAGTATATATCCCAAGACCTCCTTTGTGAGGTTTAATTTGTAATCCATTCCCAATTGAAAGAGATTCCATTTTTTCATTATGTCTTTTTAGTTCAGTTAAACGTTTCTTAGCCATTTTAAATTCATTTATAACTTTAGCTATTGCGGCAGCTCCACCTGCCAAGCTTCCTGTTGCTGACAGCCCTGCAAAAATAGGTATTAATGGAAGTACACCACCAGTTTTTGGTATAGGTATAATGCGAGGATGTTTTATAACAGAATTGGTAACAAAGTTCTTTGCAGCTGCCATGGCGAGATTGATTGCTCTTTTTTCATTTTTAGGGTTGACTTTTCGTAAGTATTTTTTAGTATGAGAGACGATATGGTGAAACTTCTTTTTTAAACCAGAGCTTTGTTTTATTTTTAATGCCTTTTTACTTTTTTTTGCCTTTAAGCCCGCTCCGATCCGAACCTTTGCTAACATAGCATTTTTGACTAAGTTAGCTGCAAATTTTTCACCAAAAGATGCATCTGAGGCGGAAGCACGTTTTTCCGCCATTCTCATTAGTTTAATATCTGCTTTTCGACGATCGCTTAGATTGGCAGAGTTATTGTAAGCAATATCGTGTTCTTTGCAATATTCATCCAACTGGTTAACACCTTTATCTCCTCTATTAAGCCTTTGAATTAATCTTGTTCCAGGACCGCAATAATTATATCCGGGTAAATGAATTTCGATTGGTAAGTGATCGATTAACCAATTTAGAAGACCACTTTTACACATTCTAAGAGCTATACTAAATTTTACAAACGAAACATTACTTTAAGTAGTATATTCGGAATACTATCCAGATACGTGTTGAGTTATTTTTACAGTCCTCACAAAACATTTGATTTGTGTATCCAGCTGTTTTCTGTTGATGGTAGTCCTAACCATTTTACAAAAATACTAGAGGATGCTCGCGACTTCGTTCGCGTGGCATAAGTTTTTTTAATTTCCACAGGCACTCCTTAATTTTCCGGGATAAATCCTATATATATCACTCTCCAGGTCCTCAACTATACCCATGCAAAAAATCACGTTGATCCGTTGCTCTGTTGCGGCGTGATTGAAGGACAAACTCTCTATTTAACGTCCTTGGGGATAAAATTTTCAAAAACTGTGAAACACGTATTTCTTTATTTTAAACCAGAAGCCCAAATACCAACTTTCATGGTTATACCTTGAAAAATGAAGGACTTTCATACAAACTTTCAACCCCTATTTAACGCCTTTGGGGGTAGAATTTTCAAAAACTGTGAAACACGTATTTCTTTATTTTAAACCAGAAGCTCAAATACCAAGTTTCATGGATATAACTTGAGAAATGACGGACTTTCATACAAACTTTTCCCCCCTATTTCACCCCCTTAGGGGTGGAATTTTGAAAATTCCTTCCTTAGTGAGCGCCTACGTCACAAAAGGAACCTACTGTCAAAATTTCAAGTTTCTAACCCCAGCGGTTTGGGCTGTGCGTTGATATATAAGTCAGTCAGTCAGTCAGTCAGTCAGGACTTTGAATTTTATATAAATAGAAGATTACTGCGGTTTCTTTTTAAAACTTTTTCTATTAGATATATGTTTGGGTGTTTAGTTTTTTGTAGCTCATAACTATAAAATGCACCCATAATCGGTTGACCTTTCACATCTTCAATCAAGTATGTCACCGGGTTTGTGTGTTGTATTTTAACAATCCATACTAATATTATAAATGCGAAAGTGTGTCTGTCTGTCTGTCTGTCTGTCTGTCTGTCTGTCTGTCTGTCTGCTACGCTTTCCCGGCCCATCTTTTCAACCGATTTTGCTGAAATTTGGTATAAAGGTAGGTTATATCCCGGGGAAGGACATAGGCTACTTTTAATCCCGGAAAATTAAGGAGTTCCCGCGGGAATCAAAAAATCTTGATCCACGCAGACGAAGTCGCGGGCATCATCTAGTAATATTATAAATGCGAAAGTGTGTCTGTCTGTCTGTCTGCTACGCTTTCACGGCTCATCTGTTGTACCGATTTGGATGAAATTTGGTACAGGGATAGGTTGTATCCCGAGGAAGGACATAGGTTACTTTTTATCCCGGAAAATCTTAATTCATGCGGACGAAGTCGCGGGAATCAGCTATCTTAAATATTTCTGTTGACCAATTTGGAGTATATCCTTTTTCAAATATTCCTTTATATTTGCTTACACGTACAAAATCTCCAATGTCCATTCGTTGAGTCCTAATATTCTGTTTTTGGTGATTATTTCTTAAGTATCTTTGTTTAACATCATTCATATTATTTTTGTTGACTTCTATAGGCTTTAACCCAATTGTTCTATGTTTGGTATGATTATATATATGAATTAATTTGTCTAGGGTGCCGTCTATCCATTTGTAATCTCCTTTGAAACTGAATTCTTTGTACATTTTAGATTTTAAAGTTCTAATAAATCTTTCCGCGATTGAAGCTTTCTTTGAAGAGTAGGTAGAATAATGATTTACTGCATAAGTTTTCATCAATTTTTGAAAGTTTTTATTATAAAACTCCGTTCCTAAATCAGTTTGCAGGTTTTTGGGAATACGACCGTTGTCTAATAATTGTTTAAAAACATCACACACCTCATTTTTAGGGTTCCGTAGCCAAATTTGGCAAAAACGGAACCCTTATAGATTCGTCATGTCTGTCTGTCTGTCTGTCTGTCTGTCTGTCCGTCCGTATGTCACAGCCACTTTTTTCCGAAACTATAAGAACTATACTGTTGAAACTTGGTAAGTAGATGTATTCTGTGAACCGCATTAAGATTTTTACACAAAAATAGAAAAAAAACAATAAATTTTGGGGGTCCCCATACTTAGAACTGAAACTCAAAACATTTTTTTTCATCAAACCCATACGTGTGGGGTATCTATGGATAGGTCTTCAAAAATGATATTGAGGTTTCTAATATCATTTTTTTCTAAACTGAATAGTTTGCGCGAGAGACACTTCCAAAGTGGTAAAATGTTGGTCCCCCCCCCCGTAACTTCTAAAATAAGAGAATAATAAAACTAAAAAAAATATATGATGTACATTACCATGCAAACTTCCACCGAAAATTGGTTTGAACGAGATCTAGTAAGTAGTTTTTTTTTTAATAATTTAAAACTTACTACAGGTTTGTACGGAACCCTCGGTGCGCGATTCCGACTCGCACTTGGCCGGTTTTTACTTTTAGACTTAAGCGGATAGGCCCAAGCAAATTTTGAAAATGTGTCGATCACAACCACAATATACCTAAAGCCACGATTTTCTTTACACATTGACTGCATATCAATCAAATCAGCTTGCCATAAATCATCTATACATTTAGTAATAACACTTCTCCGCGGAAAATTTTTCCGCGCATTTTTATGTATTTCGTTTACTATATCTCTTTTGCTCATTTTCACAGTATTTTAAGTCAATTTTTGTTTCTAAGCTTCTTATCTTACTATTAATTTCAGCAATCAACTGCTCGTTTTCATTTTTAGCAATTCTTAACAACTCTGATATTGATTTATCAACGTACTCTTTTGAAGCAGCATCGGTAGCATCTACCGGATTTTTCAGATGTTTTATTAATTTGTTTTGCGCATTAAAATTATCTTCGTCAGAACATTTTAAAATAAACTGCAATGGAACCAGATTATTAGTTACTCTTTTTTTCTTAAAAATGTGATGTCCAAATTTATCTACATTCATATTGGAACTGATACTTTATACTGATTTTATATTCAAGATACTTGTCTTTTTATTCTTTGATTATACCTGCTTCTTTCAACTCTTCGATTATAGAAATTATTTCATTATCGTGGCTAGTATTTCCAGCGTCTTTAGACGCTATTCATAATTGAAGTCTTTCAATCAACTCATTTGGATCGTCCCAATAAATAAAATCAGTATTAGGAACATATTTTTTTAAATTTGGTATACCATAACCAAATTTTTGATTATTTGCATTTGTTATATACTCAGAAAATAACGGTTTTATAACGTCACGATATTTTACACTTTTGTCACCTCTTATTTGCCCTTTCGGATTGTAGTCCCGTTTATGCGCATTAGTGTGGTACAACATATCCTTATATGTTAATTGATCTTTGTCTGTGACAAATGTTAGATTAGGTTTCTTGCAAAACAATAATTCTCTCAAACCTGATGTCAGTTCATATTGCTTGCCATCTATATTAATCAAAATTGTTTTATCATTATTTGTAGGATTATCCAATGTGGATAATGTAACAATTGAATTTCCCATGAATAAATCTCTACCTACGCTGCGAATTCCAAATGGAACATTCAAGCTGTCATAAATATCGGTAATGTCATCCTTTTTTAACGACCTTTCTAAAACTTTTTCTATCTTAAACGGACTTTTATTATCTTCATCCTGGTTAGAAAATTCAGGAGCACTTAATGCGTTAATTTCATTCAAATTATTTGAACTATCATATAAATCTTCTACTTCATGATCTGAACTTGAACTTAAATATGTTTTATCGTCTTTTCTTTGCGGTATCAATTTATGAATATTTTTATCAATATTAACATTAAGTAATGAATTCAATGGATCAACAACCGGTCTTAATATTTTATTAATTGTTACATTATTTTCTTCTTAATTTTTTTTCATATTTTTAATTTTCTTTTTTATCGAGCATACTGATTCAACCAAACGTGCTTTGAGATCTTTTTCCATTTTAAAAACAGAACAAACGAAATTTCAATATTGGACGACTACTGTATGCAAATTTGAAAACTATACTAATGTTGGGGAAGTATATTTAATATTTTTATAACAATTAATTAGGTACCAACCATATATTTAAAAATAAAAAAATATGTCAAATCCCTTTCTGTACCTTCCTTTGTCTATTGCACAGTCCTTATTAATAATAACAAAATCATAAGGTTGTGCCCATACACTTGAGCAAAGATTTTTGAATTGCAACCAAGTAATATCAGTATTCACATGCTCATCATATATGTGTTTTTAATTTACATAATCTTGTTTAAATATAATCAATAAATTAGCATTATCCCGAACAAGCTGTTTTGGAATTTTCGAATATGTTTGAGACAGATAAAAGCAATCTAATTGTTTGTGTCTACCCATAGCGAAAAAATTGCGAATATTGCTTTGATTGTCGCAGACTATGTCGTCGAAAATAATAATAGAATTATTCAAAACATCACAAGGATCTATAACTTCCTTTTGGTCATTACAAAAAAATTTACTTCAGGAATCATTTTTAAAACATGATTCAGAAAGCGGTACTTCGGCTGAAATGCAGTTTTAGAGTATAAGTATACATTTTTGAATTTGAGACCGTTTTCATGCAGCAATAAACTTAGCATGACATTCGTTTTACCGCAGTTAGATGGTCCGCATATTAAACATCGTATAGAATTAGGAAGTAATACACTATGTTTAACGATATCATTTCTTTCTGATATCTGTACATCTGATATTTCTAGTGATAGTGGATGCTTTACTAACTTCATTTTTAGCAATGCCTGCTTTTAATTAGTCAGTATGCTTTTATAGCTTCATTTTCACATATAGGTATGGTAGGGTAATAAAAAATAAATAAAACAAAATTGGAAGTACTCTTTTATTAAATTTTTTTAATATTACAGTTGTAATTACATTAGACATAATAAGATACATGATTACGATTATAATTATGATTATGATTATTAAAATTACAAGTTAAGTACAAATTAATTATTAAGATGTGTTACATTAAAGTTTTCGAGTGACTTCTATTACGTGACACCTATAATTGAATTAAGTATATTAAATGTCAATAAAAGTTTTCGTTAGGTTTTTAACAATAAAATCTTAATATAATTCACAATCACAATGTCCCCAGGGTAATGTATTAATACGATTCGGAAGTATTTTTCTTTTATCATCATTACTATTTAAAACAATTTTATTAATTTCTTGTGTATATAGAACGTGTTTAATGGACTTAATTATGTTCATCTTAGATTTATAACTTTTGGTATTATATAAAGCTTTTATATAGTCAGCAGAACTCAAGCTTTTAGTTACAGGTCGAGTAACTCCTTTAGCTTTTTTTATCTGCACCTTAACGCTGTTTATACAATAAAGTTTTGCTCTGAGACCAATAAATTCACTAATCACATCACCACCCATTTCATCTTTAAACAGTCCTGGTACTCTAGCATTAACTTTAGGAATATTATAAGCATTTTCATCATGGTAATTACTGGTATCAAACTTTTCAATATTCTGAATGATATCTTGATAAATGTCATTAGTTTCTACTAAATAAAGTAAACTGTCAGTATCTGTGTAACAAAGTTTTGCATTATTAGAATACTTATCTTTAATAAAATTATAGTGAAACTGGTACATATGTTGTTTAGCATGCTCTAATACAGTAAAACCAATATATATAGGCCGATCCAGTAAAACTTTTTCTTTTTTTAATTGAATACCTACGAAATCTTCATCAAAGATACAAACACTTTTTAAATTTGGTTTTGATAACAATTTTTCAGCACCAATTTTTTTATTTGTAATATTATTATTATCTTTCCAATGTGAAACTAATCTGACATCTAATTGCTTGCGACGGTTTTCAATTGTTTTCCCAAAAATTGCATTATTCATCAATTTGAATAAATCTTTTTCAAAATTTGATGTAGATGCTTGACGCAGTTGAGTATTTAAATCAATATACCCTCTTAAGAAATAATCTTGTCTAAAGGAAATAATTCTATGAATTTTTTTCAAAGTTAAACCATGTTCTAAGCATTGTTTTAAATGCATGTAATGAATAACATAATTGTGTTTATCATTTAAATTAGCTAGTAATTTAGAAGATTTTCCTCCTGGGGGAATAATTTTTTCTGGTGCAAAGGGTAAATCAGAATGAAGGATATGAAGGTAATCAGGGTAACCTAAATCAACTTCTAAAATATAACCATATTCTGAATGATTGTCTTTATTCAATATATCAAAGTTTTCAATTTCATATTGTGACAAGAAACGAAATTCTGAAATAGGTAACTTTCTTGTCATGGCATGACCATATAAATTGTTAGCATCGAGGTATATCAGATACGTAGGTGGTTTCGTATCATCGTAATCTGGTAAATATATATTATTTGCTTTAGCATGTCTAAGAGAACATTGCGCAAGACCGCCTCTAATTCCTTGTTCTATCATTTGGTACATTTCTAAATTACTTACTAAATTTAATTCGACACCAGTGTATAACAGCATAGCATCCCAACTTAAGCTGGGTGACGATACATAGTGAGCAGGGTCAAGTTTATAGTACTGTAAACATGTACGTCTAAAATGTTCGAAAACGTCACAAAGCAATAACACGTCAGTTTTTAAATATAAATCTGAATAATCGCCGAGTGTTTTAATATTAAAAGAATTCCAAATTTTTTGCACTCTTTGGTAGTCGCTATTAGATATATGTTCAGAATTCAGACTGTTATAAAAACATTCCTTTAATGGAAGTTCCTTATCATCGTACTTAGACCAGCTGTCAACGTATTCATATGGAAAGATTCCTTTATTTTTTAGTAATATAAACTCATTACTATCGAATTCTTTACATAGATGAATACTTTCTTCTTTGGTTAAATTTTTGCTTAATACATCTAAACTAGAACTTAAAAACTGAAATGAATCAATAAATTTAATTTGAACGTTATGAGCAGTACCTTTATTATGTATCATTTTAGTGATTGATATATATTTTTCTTTTGTTTTGGGTATGACTTTTAATATTCCATCATATTTTGATAATTCTTTTATAAAAAGGTGACTATCATACCCAGATAAGTTATGAAATATAACGGGAACAAATTGAGGAGTTTTGTACATCAGATTACAGTGAGAATGTGCTGCACCTCGAAATTCAGATGTCATATGATCATGATCGCGAACTTTGTCTCCAAGCAAAGGTTGATTACAGATATGACAAACAATTGCATTTTTATAAGCTTTTCTTTGCTCATTTGTTAATAAACGCATGGTCTTTTTTTCGCGCAACTTTTTATCGATATTTTGTACATCAGTAATCAATTGCTCTATAAAAACTTTTATACAATCAGGACCTCTGTAAGTTCTATACTTATTTAATGTAGAATCATGATCGCAACATATATAATAGCCAAAACTAGATGGTATATGTACATTTACATTACTCGTGTTGTTGCTAGATTTTTGTTGATCGCATTTTAATAAAATGCTTTCAAAATCTGCGTATATCACAAAGTTTATTTTTAACTTTCTTTCAAAATGTTCAAACTTTAACTTGCTATTCTCTTTCGGCAAGATACATAATATTTCAGAGCATTTGTGAGAAAAATATTTAGGTTTACTGCTAAAAAACTGTAAACATGAATCGCAAAGCCATAGTTTATCATGATGTTTAGTAATTTGTCGCCTTACTAATTGAGGAAGATCTTTTATCAAACAATAGTGACCAATTTCTTTTTTCTCGAAATATAATAAATTCACATGATTAACTTTTTTCGCGTTTGTTAAATATAATGGACCAGTAATATTATATTTTTTATCAAGACCGTAAATATTAACGCTTACATTAGGGTTTCTCTTTTCAAAAATTTTTATGTCATGACAACTTGGTGGAAAGCTCATTCCTTTTACATCAAGAACATTTTTATAGTGTGGGTAATTACTAACTCGGCTTACATTTTTTTTCTGAGGATATAGCGCAGCGACTATACTCCACATAAAACAATGACTGTCATTATTTTTAATGTTTAAACAACTTTTCGTATTTTTTATCGCTGGCGGTAGATCTATATAACTACCTCCTTTCATTGGTGAATACTTATTTATATTTACTTCTAAATGACTCACAGCGAGAAATGACCAACCAGACTCACAATGTTCAAATTCTGAAATCTTTTGTTTTAAAGCATTGACTGCTGTGCAGAACATTTCACTCAAATCACTGTTACTATATATTGTCCTGTATTTTGTACTGAATAATTTTAATTGTTCTTTATTTGTATGTGGTAAAATAAAATTTGCATAAAATTCAAAATTCACTTTGATACATTTATGTTTCGTTATTGAATCCTTTATTAAAATATTGATGTCTTTTTCACAACTACATAGGAAGGCCTCTGGTAGAAGGTGCTCATTTTCCTGTGAAGGATTTAATCGATAAGTAATTATTCTGTTTTTAAAGGCAGTCGCAATAATTTTTATATTTTCAAACTTTGTATTGATTAAAGTATTTGTTTTATGTAAATTTGTTCTTTTATGAAATGGAAAGTCAGATTTTGCTAGTTTCACTTTACATTTATCACATTCTATAGTCTGCATGTCTAATTTATTTTTAATAACTCGCAGCGGTGGTGGCGCTGTAAAGAAAATGATTATACTTTATAAACATTTTTATTATAAAAGTGAATTACAAAAATAATAGCATGAAATATTATAATCTAATATAGAAAAATTAAATACATTTCATATTATAATTATTAATAATGATTTATAATTGTTCATTATAATTAATTATTCATATTATTAATTATTATTATTATAAATATAGGAATTCATAATAACAGGTGGACAGTCACTGAATTCCTTCCGGGCAGCACTTAAAAATTCTGATAAGCGCTGCCATGCAACTGTATCAGAATCAGTGCGACTCTTTAGCGATAACACAGCATGGCGCCACCTATTTATGTTAGGTACCTTTTCTATTTCATCTGCCTTATATATTTTTAAATCTATGTAATGACTACCCGTTTTGTTATTAAACATTTGTTTTGAAATTCCGTCCGGCAGTCTCTTTATCATACACGATGGAAGCGAGTATTTACCAGAATTTGCCCCAAAATCAGTCCCAAAAAGTTCTTCTGCGGTGTTTTGCTTTTGCAATTGCTTGACCGACGTTTTCTTTGTCTTCGACTTCTTTTTCATAATGTGCATTTCGTCCTCTGATGATGATTCTTGCTTAGACCTGAAATAGTATAAATATAACAACCCTAAATTTTTTTTAAAAATGTTATTTGTTGTTTTTGTGATATTATATTAATTTTATGATTATATAAATACAATAATATATTATGTCGCATAAACGGTGGCCTATGTAGGAAAAGACGGGTGACGCGTCTGGAAAGCACGTCTCATTTTTCTTTTTAAATCAGCAGAATCGCTGACCTTTAGTAGGTCACCGTCTCTGCTGTCACTATCTACTGCACTAGAACTGTTATTTGCTTATCCAAATGAGGTACTGAAGTTAATTATCGAAAAGCAAACTAGAATAACATCCATCGCGGACTCCCGCGATGAATGACCTTGATAAAATAGCCACCGCATATGCGGATACGTCGCAGATTGCAACCGAAGGTTACTATTTGAATGAATGGCTTAAACACTGATTTTAATAGTTGCCTAGTCTATCACTGGCACTGCAATCACTAAATAAATGGACAACCTACAAATACAATTCATAAAAACCCTACACAGTAATTGTAATTATTGCTTCTAATAGTTTATCTATCACTGGCTTGGAAAAGCCTTACTACAGTCACAATTAAGGAAATCACTAATATCAAAGGAAATCAAATGAAATACTACGATTATTACCATACGTAGGTAGGTATGCCTACGTAGGTAGTTTAATAATTATTATTTAACCTCACAGTTTCTAATCTTTAATTACTTTAAAGAAACACTGGATTAAATGTTTAAATTCAAATTGTTTTTATTGCAATTATGAAATGAACAAGTGAATCTACCACCAGCTCGGAAATGGCCACTCACGCTGAGAAGAGCTGGCAAGAAACTCAACGGTAGCTCTTTTTAAAACAATGTTATTACAATATTAACTTAGTTTACGATATTCAAGATCGAAACCTATTCACAAATATTTATCACTACTGGAACATTATTTGAATTAGTCTAGAATCAAACTAAAACCTAGCAAAACCTAGGCACACAATTTTAGGCGGAAAATCAAATAGAAGTTGGTCTTATGACCGTTCTCTTACCGAGCTCGCAGAATAATGCGTCACAAAACGGCCATTGCCTATGTTGCCTTTCTTAAGCGCACAGTCGCGCCCCCAGTCGGCAGCTCGCGGCGTTACAACGGCCGACTCGCTCCGATTGGTGGAACGATATGGCAAGTGAACAATATAAACTCTTATTATTAACAAATCACTTAACTACAGTGTAAATAAGCTTAGTTAGCTTCTAAAATCATTAAAACAATTTATGAGCAATTTAAACACGCAATAAATAGTGAACCGACAAGTATGTACTTGCGGCCAAGACTATTAGGTTAGCATCAATAAATAAACAAGACAATAGCACAGTCGCGCCCCCAGTCAGCAGCTCGCGGCATAACAACAGCTGACTCGCTCCGATTGGCGGAACGATATGGCGGGTAAACAATTGAAACTCTTATTATTAACAAATCAGTTAGCTACAGCGTAAATAAGCTTAGCTAGCTTCTAAAATCATTAAAACAATTTATGAGCAATTTAAACAGACAATAAATAGTGAACCGACAAGTAAGTACTTGCGGCCTAGACTAGCCTTTTAAATCAATAAACAGTTATCTAAATGTTGGGATAGTAGTAACAATAAGTAATAAATCGCTAATATTATGACAAGATTCCTCAGGTCGGGTTGCAGGGTCGAAGCCCTGCTGACTTCTCCCACGATATATATAATAATATATAAATAATACAATAATATATTACATATATAAAATTAACATGTTATATTTAATATTATTAATATAATAACATAATATATTATATAGTAATAAAAATTATGCTTATTAACCTTTTTTTTGACGATGGTCTGCTCATTCGCGGGGTTGTGCTCATGGTCGCAATTTTCTTCAACCTTTTTGCAGCCTTGGGAGGATATTCTTCCTCTGAAGAATACAATATTTGCTTGGATCTGAAAATATAAAATGAGTTATCATTAACTGTGAGCTATTATATACTATATAATATTATAATATTATATAGTAATATAGTTACTATATAATACTATAATATAGTTACGCATTATAATATAATAATTTATTATTTTATTATAGTAGTTATATAACAACCTTTCTGGTGACATTTCTTCAACGGTCGCACGTTTTTTGAACTTTCTGGGTTTTTTATCAAGAACTTCTACAAATTCTTCATCACAAGAATATTCATTATCATCTTGAGACCTGAAAATTTTAAATAATGCTATGAATTCTTATTTTATAATTTTATTATAAATAAACATTATAATAATTACATAAAAATATAATAAATCTTTTAAAAATAGCCATATTATGTTTTATTCTTGTAAAGTTATTATTTATAAACATGAATTCCAAATTATCAATTTATTATACAAATAATATATTATTATAATTATTAATGAAAAATAAGTACTTATTTATTGATATATAATATAATACTATTAAAAACTAAATTAAATCTAAATTAAAAACTAAACATTAAAAATATCATCTATGCCGCTGTAATGAGGCAATGTGCCCAGAACGCTGGCTGCGTTACCTCGCTGAATAGCCAAACTTATATGTTGGCCGAGGTAACTGCCAGCCCTCTGATCACCTGTGGACTCTGTGAGACGAGAAGATAGATCCTTAAAAAAGGATCTAGCATCTTCGCCCCACGACCCCAGGGTTTCAACACCAAAAGGCACAAAGATGAAATTATTTTCTATAATTTCATACTTGCGCCTCTTGGCTCTTTCTGCATTAGTCGCTGCCGCCCCCGCTGTCATGGAGGTCGCCTGCAAGTGGGACAACGTCAGCGTATCCACACATGTGGCATCCCAAACAAGCGACCTTCCTTGCCTCCACGGAACAAGAGTCATCCCGTCAGGTCTCTTACCATCACAGCGCGCCAAGCCATTAGGCTCTAAAACTGCAGGCACTTTAGCGGTGGCAAGAGACCTACGAATGATGTCATTCAGGGAAGCATGACGCGAAAGACGACCGACACTTCTAATACAAGAAAGCCCGTGATGGCCATACGCGTCCACTGCCACACCACAGTGGCAAAGATGTGGCTGCTGTAACTTGGCGCCAAGTCGAAGACCAACCGCAATCGTCAGAGTGAGGTGGTCCAACAAAGTGCCTAAATGCTTAGACGGGAGAGCTTGAAGCCAGTAACTTGATTCCCTCGTAGACACCGCAAGAAGGCGAGCACGGTCGCTTGCAGTAGGTGATGAATTTATAAGCTCCTGCAAAACATCCGAACACAGTGCGTCGTCCCATTGTCTTTGAGAAAACAAAGATACTGGTTCCTTACTAGGACATGCCACATTGAAAGCAACTCTAGCTTCTGCCAAATACGACAGCTCAATGGAACCTAATGATTGGTTTATAATATTGCCAAAGAGCTTAAACGTACTATAAGCAGAAGATAGAAATGCTGGTAATGATACACTGCTAATTTTACGAATGCCTAAACCACCGTACCGAACTGGGAGAGAAGCTTGTGTCCATGACGTCCCATCTAAAGGACAATTTAGAATTTTGGATAGAGTGTTTTGAATTTTCTTATCTAAATCATTCAATAAGGGAAGGAATTTCCAAAGTGGTGAGCATCGAAGAAAATAGGTAAATTTTGGAACGAAAAGACAGTATTTTATAATAAAAAGGGCCATGTGTGAATTAATTTGGAAGAGGCGTTCCGAACATTGATCAAATTTAGTAATTTGGTCATTGATAAAAAGCGGAATAGAATCAACTAAGACGGGAGCCCCAAGAAGGCGAAGCGAGTCTTCACTTAAAATTTTGATTCCTGGTGCCAAATTATTAAATTTTTCAGTAATTATTTGTCTTTTTTGGGTTTCCATTGAATTTGGAATATAGAGCTCACACTTGCCAAAATTCAATTCCAAACCAACAGATTTAAATTGTTCAATTAAAACCGTAAGATCGCCTAAAACAGATGAAGCTTCACCTCCTAAAGTTCCATCATCTAGATACCAAATGTTAAATTTAGAATTCAATTCCGAAATAATTGGGTGAATAGCCAAACTGAACATGGCAGGTCCCAGTGGATCCCCCTGTTGGCAACCTACAGCAGAGCTTAGAAAATTGGATTTATACAATAATTTGGAAGGTTCCGCGTAACATTGCCAAAGGTAAGGGAACACTTTTGGTATTTTGTTTTTAACCTCAGAGAGGAGGATGTTACGATCAATTGAGTTAAATGCATTTTTAACATCAACTTTCAGCAACACCTCCTCGCCTGAGTTTAATAGAAAAGTACGAGCAGCGTGAACTGCAGCTTCACAACCACCCTTACATCCGAAGCCTAGCTGTATAGGTTGAAAAAATTCTGACATAGATGGCGCAATGTTCCTGCAGCAGATTTTGGAAACAATGCGTCTTATGGTGGAACCCACAGCAATTGGTCGTACACCGCCATCTTTTTTGGCAAGAGCGCAAAGATTTGCGCCATACAAAATTGGTGTTATTTCTTTAGGTACGGCACCCGATAACATTAAGTTAACTAAATTTGTGATTGATTTTAAAAGTTCTTTACCAATATCACCATTTATACCAATTAAATCTTTAAAATGCTGTGGCGATATAGCATCTATACCGCCAGCAGAACCACTTCTGAAAGACAATACAGCAGCACGAACATCCTCCGCCTTAGCCAGAAGCGAAGTTGTGTCTGCGATATTCAGATCTGATAGAACAGGAGAAATAGGCTCCGGATGTTTTGAACGAAGAGCCTCTAAGGTCTCTTCTGTTTCAGGGGCCAACACATCACTTGAAAATAAAAGCCGAGCTGCACCCTTATAATCGCCATCACTAATTTTATTTTCAATATATAATACAGAGTCAAATCTTTTGTTGATTTTATTATTTACTTCTGGAGTATTATTGTTATAACCATAATTTTGGTCATAACATTTACCGCAATTATTTTTTATTTTTTGAGTAAGGGAGCAGCTCTCGCTTTTGTCTACATTTAAAACTCTGTAAGCAAAAGTTAGTAAATGTTCCCAACTTTGAGTAGTATTTTGAGTAACTACATCATTAATCGTTTTCTTTAAAGTGTTTGCTACAATTAAACGAGAACCTCTAGGAATACGTTTAATAATAGGTACATTGTTTTTCAAAAAGCTAAGATGTTGCCAAAATTCAGTTGATGAAATATTTGAGGTATTAATTGGTGCAGAATTTTGAATTTGAGTAATTTGTGACTGCTGGTTTACCGAAACAATTTTGTGAATTTTTCCAATGTGTATGTTAAGGCCTGTTTTATTTTTGAAATACTTAGGTTGGGAACAGTACTTACAGAGCAGTTGGCTTTCCAGTGATGAATTATTCCCAAGGTTACCAACTGAAGCACTCATTGAATTGGCGACAAGAAAACAGCTTAATAAATTACAAAAAGCAATAAAAAATTAAAAGTTAATGATAAAATACACACAAAAGAAAAAAAAAAAGTATAGTATATGAAAAATACTATTTAGCATATTATTCATATACTTAATAATAATTGGTATTTAATATATTTATTACTTACATGAAACAAATAATATATTATTATAATCATTAATAAAAATTACTATTTATCATATTATTCTAGATAATAATTGTTATTTAATATATTATTACTTACATGATTAATTAATTCAATTATACGTGTCACGTAATTGAAGTCACCCGATAAACTAATCTTAGCTTCAATCAATAGTAAAAACCTATCCATTAAAATGTCAAGCGGTTTTTTTCATAACTGAAGTGGGTTCCGTCTAATTATTTATCACTTATTTATCACTCGATAGTCAAATAAGAATGCGAACATGGTTCTACTTTCGAGGATCGCTAATAGTACTTTTGTTAACGCATGCATTTTATCGATATCATAATAAGTACTCAGGTGGCCAGTTGTTGTGGATTTATCGGATACTTCAAGCAAAGTATTATTTAATACGGCTATATTCAATATTGAAATTTAACCAACTACAAACGTTGGCGAATGAAGAAAATAGTATTGATTCATAAAATTCACCATCTCTGCTAATATTCGGGTGAAGAAAGATTTGTTTGTTTGTTTGTAATTGATAAACTCTGAAACTTTATACCTATGTATGTGATATAGTTTTCAGAGTTAGTTTATAGTTCGACAGTTTGTAAGTTCTGATTAGTACAAATAAGTCCCGCCTAAATCATAGTCACCCGCATTTTCATCATAACAAACTGGCATCAAGCGTCTAAATGTCGCGAATTGACACCGCTTTTACCATTTTTAGAGTGAGCGCATCTCAAATAAAACCATAGAGTGAATAATAAACTAGATATGTCTTATAAATTAGACAGCAACAATGGAAAATTAACTGTAACTATATTGCAAATAGGTCTGTATTACCAAAAGATACATATTTAATCCTTTACCAACGCTACCTATACCAAGATCTGTGGTTTAAAACATGTTTTATCAGGATTATAGCAATTGTTTTTCCATCATTCCATGATAAACGCGCGCACCACAATGTCGGTAAGTCTGTTTTAATACATTTTTCATTAATTTAGCTGTAGAAATTATTTATCACCATTTTTTTTATTTATTGTAATTATTTATTTATTTAACCTCAGAATCGTTCGCATAGATTAAAGTTTTTTCAAGATTTTTTTTCTGGATAAAAAGTACCTAGCCTATAAATATGGAGTATCAGAACAGCATTACGAATTTCATGATTTTTATTATTGACCCTCATGTGACATGTCTGATTTAACTCTATGCTTTAAAGTAATTAATCTAAAAAAATCAAAGTAAGCAAATACACAGACAGACATCATCGTTTCTTACTTAGATTTTAATACAACTTTTTTTATTTCAGGATTCAGAAGACTTAATTTGTTTCAACAGTAGAGCTGCTCCATCCAAGAGATCAAAAAATGAAAACGTTGTTTATACATACATAAAGAAACCGAAGTGGAGTGGTACCAAGGTCATAAAGCTTGAAATATACGATTACAATGAAATGAAAAATAATTTGAGTGAGTGCAAATGCTGTGCTGAAGTGTGTGCGCAACAAATTATAGTGAATACCATGTTAGACGATGTATATTTTCTTACAAAAGAACTGTTAAAAAAAATTGAAGAAAATATTGTAAAAGATAATAATGGGTATAGTCCAATATATTAAAAATTATTTTAAATAAATTAATTGTACCTTTGCGATGGTTTTTATTTATCTAATGTTTGTTGTCTTATGGAAACTTATTTAACAAATAACAATATTTCTTGTTTTCAAAATATTTCTTATGCAATAATAAAATTAAAAAAGATAAAAGTTACATATAATTGATACTGAACTTAGCAAATTTTCATTCCAATTAGCTCGGTTAAATTCAGCATGAATTTAATACCTGATGATGTGGTTGAGGTTATTCTTATAAGAAAAAGCCTACTAGGTTGGTCTGTGTCAATAATTGGTCATGAAAAGTACCAAGCTATTTTGCTGCGAAACAGTAATTCCTTTTTCGAAAAAAAACGCTATTTGTATCGACAAGGACAACAGTTAAGAGCACAAGTCTTGCGAATTGACAAACAGTTTATAGATTTAGTAGAAATGGTCTAAAAACTAAATTTTAGTTTATATGTACATATTATTAATTATGTTTAGATAATCATGGAATCATTTTCATTCATTTATTCAATCATTTTCACATTCTGATAATTTTTAAATAAATAACTACTTTGAGTCGTATACTTACCCACTTTATCTATATAATACAGCACTTAACTCTGGTTTTGCTTATATAATGTGAAATATGCCTGTATTTATTAGTATAGCATTAACTGTTTAAGCGCTTACAAACTACTACATTACTAATTATATGTTTTTTACTTTTTGGTTCTTAATAAAATTACCTTTTTATTCAGAATGTACAAAAAGGAACTACAGCCTAAATATTCTTGTTATGCTGCTCAAAGCGTACGATTGCGAAGTTTTGACACCTGGCCTCAGGGTTTAATTCAAAAACCCGAAGAATTGTCGAATGCTGGGTTTTTTTACACAGGAAAAAGTGATGAAGTTATTTGTTACTTCTGCGGTGTTAAGATTAGAGACTGGGATAGTGAAGATATTCCATGGGTGGAACATGCTCGTTGGTGTCAGTCTTGTCCCTATGTTTTACTTGTGAAAGGTGAAAATCATATTAAAAACGTCAATAACGAGGCTAGTAAAATATTAGGAAATTGTGAAAAAAATGATTGTTTCAAGGCTGACAAAGTTTTTGTTGAATATGCTAAAGAAACAAAGACACTGCTTTGTAAAATTTGTCTAATGGAAGAAGTTTGTGTTTGTTATAGACCATGCGGTCATGCTATAACGTGTACCAAGTGCGCTCTATCATTGAATAAATTGATATGTCCAATTTGCAGAAGAACAATCGATAATGTTATCAGAATTTATTTATCATGAGAACAATGTTTAAGTAAATGACAAATAAATTAACATATAATTAATCAGAATATTTTGTTTCATTAATAACCTCCTTTGAAAAAAATATCAATAGCAGATGGAGTGTTTGAATCATCGCTGTTTGAATAGATCGCTTTCATATATAGAGCAGCTGCTGCGATGCATTGCATGCAATGTTGCATGGAATGCAACATTTGCAACATTGCATACAATGCATCGCAGCAAGCAAGCAGTGTTCAGTATTCAACTGCTCTATTTCTAAAAATAGGGTGTTTGAATCAATACCGTTTGAATAGATCACTTAAAAATGGGCTAACTGACTAAACACTGTTTGAATAGATCACTACAGCAGCTGCATTGTATGCATTGTATGCATTGCGTGCAGTGTTGCAGTGTTGCAAATGTTGCATGGAATGCAACATTTGCAACATTGCATGCAATGCATCGCAGCAACCAAGCAGTGTTCAGTATTGAACTGCTCTATTTCTAAAAATGGAGTGTTTGTGTTGAGTGTTTGGCTCATGAATAAGGGCCCCGAACGGGTTCGAAACTAGTCGGGCATTTTTCCGACAAAACACGTGAGTTTATCCGGATATTATGTATAGTTATAATGAATATCACTCACGATAGTTTAAATGTTAAATGTTAAAAGAGTGTTTGAATCAATACCGTTTGAATAGATCTCATCAAAATGGGCTAACTGACTAAACACTGTTTGAATAGATCACTACAGCAGTTGCATTGTTGCATTGCGTGCAATGTTGCATGGATTGCAACATTGCATGCAATGCAACAATGCAACTGCTGTAGTGATCTATTCAAACAGTGTTGAGTCAGTTAGCCCAATTTTATACTACTTACGTATGTACTCAACGAAAAAGTCCCACAATTGGGATCAAATCGTACCACTTACAATTATGTGCCATAATACTTCACTCAATCAGTCCACAGGCTTCACACCTCATGAACTCCTATTCGGATACAAACCTCGTTTGCTTTATAGTATATACTCTTAAAGACTCCCGCGAATACACAACTAGTGACTACCTCAACGACCTTAAAGAACGTCTTAAGATCTCTCGTGACATAGCTCAAAGAAACCTTAACAGCATGAAAGATAGAGCCAAAACACGCTATGACAATAACATAGCAGATTTTCAATTAGGTGAAAAGGTAATGCTCCGCGTCCCAAACCCTAATAACCTAGACAGCAAATGGGAAGGACCCTACGGAATTGTAAGAAAAGGTCTTATTAAGTATAAGAAAGTCAGGTAAAAATCAATTAGTTCATGGCAATCGCATAAGACCTTTACAAGATTGCAATAATCAACTCGACACTTAGTTTTAATTTATACTAGCTGATGCCCGCGACTTCGTCCGCGTGGAATGAGGATTTTCGGTTCCCGCGGAAACTCTTTAATTTTCCGGGATACAAAGTAGCCTATGTGTTATTCCAGACTATAATCTATCTCTGTGCCAAATTTCATCCAGATCCGTTCAGCCGTTGGAGCGTGATTGAGTAACAAACATCCATACATCCATACATCCACACATCCATACATCCATACATCCATCCAAACTTTCGCATTTATAATATTTATCTGATTAGACTAGCTGACCCGGCGAACCTCGTACTAGTGGTCGCCCGCGACTTCGTCCGCGTACAATCTCTGATTTCCTAAGAGATTATGAAATTTTCCTTCTGCAAAAGGCCTATCTACAGAGGCTATACATATATTAGGTATATTATTATAGCTTATACAGGTTTTTATTATTTAAAAACTAATAACCTAATTAATGCTGATTTTCAAATCCATGTATTAAAAAGATAAAATTTCCACGGATTTCAAACCCTCAAAAGCAGTGGGTTCCACATGTACCTCTACAGAATATCATACTATTATATTTAGTTTATTAAGTAGGAGTATGGTTGTAATAAAACTGCCATATCACTAACAGGTAAGCCCGCTATCGTCTAAGACTGCATCATCACTCACCACCAGGTGAGATCGTATTAAAAGGTTAACTTGTAGTGATAAAAAAATTAATAGCATTGCCTCCTCTAGTAATACCTCATCTCTGACCTCGACTGAACGGGAAGTGTCCGTGAAGCTATCACAGGATGCTTGGCGAATAATATCAAACAGATATAATTCTAACCAAAAATTAAAAACCCGGCCAAGTGCGTGTCGAGCTACGCGCAGTGAAGGGTTCCGTAGATGCCCGTCACAATTAACAGACATTGCTTTTATCTTAGTTATATGTACCTATATGTTCCAGTTCAAACCCGATGTGCGACCTCTTGTACGCGGGTTCGATCCCCGGACACGCGCAACTCCAACGTTTCGAAGTTACGTGCGTTTCAAGAAATTAAATATCACTTCTTTTTTTTTTTTATCCACTACAAGTTAGCTCTTGACTGCGATCTCACCTGATGGTAAGTGATGATGCAGTCTAAGATGATAGCGGGCTAACCTGTTAGGGGCATGGCAGTTATATTAAACCCATACCCCTATTCGGTTTCTACACAACATCGTACCGGAACGCTAAATCGCTTGGCGGCACGTCTTTGCCGGTAGGGTGGTAACTAGCCACGGCCGAAGCCTCCCACCAGGCCAGACCAGGGAAAATTCAGAAATTATTAATTCCCAAATTGACCCTGCCGGGGATCGAACCCGGGACCTCCGCACGTTAAGACAGTGCTACACACTGCGCCACGGAGGTCGTCAAACTTGCTTCAAACGATGAAGGAGAACATCGCGAGCATCGGGGAACATCGGGAACCTGCATGCTCGAGAGTTCTTCATGATGTTGTCGAAGGTGTGTCAAGTCTGCCAATCCGCGCCCGGCCAGCGTAGTGGACTATGGCCAAACCCTTCTCATTCCGAGAGCAGACTCGTGCTCAGTTGTGGGAGAGAGAGTTATAGTTAGGAGTTTCGAAAAATCTGTCCTTATTCCTTACTAGATGATGCCCGCGACTTCATCCGCGTGGGTTAAGGAGTTTTGATTCCCGCGGGAACTCTTTAAGTTTCCGAGATAATAAGTGGTCTATGTCCTTTCCCGGGATGCAAACTATCTCCATACCAAATTTCATCAAAATCAGTTAAACAGATTGGCCGTGAAAGCGTAGCAGACAAAAAGACAGACAGACAGACGGACAGACAGTCAAGACAGACACACTTTCGCATTTCTAATATTAGTATGGATTATTTTTGCCAGCTTTTTCTTTTATAATATACCTAGATACAATAAAAATAAAATTGGTTATTAAAAAATTAAAAAACTATGTGGCGAATTCTGCGTAACCCAGTCGCTTATACTAAACTAAAATTACCTATTAATTATTATTAATTAGTGACTGCCTCGTTGGTCTAGTGGTTGGTATGTTCGACTGCGGCCGACGAGGTCCCGGGTTCGAGTCCCGGGTCGGGCCATAATTGAGTATTGGGTTTTTCTGATTAGAAATTCTCAGTACTAGCCCGGAGTTAGGAAGTTGGCGGTGTTTCACCCCCGTGCCTCGGAGAGCAAGAGAAGCCGTCGCGTCGGTCCCGGTTATTATCACTAACATGATAATAGTCGTTAAAGGCCGCCAACCCGCATTGGAGCAGCGTGGTGGGTCTAAGCTCTAATTCCCTCTCTCCTATGTCTCCTGTGGAGGCCTGTGCCTAGCAGTGGGACGTTAATGGGCTGTAGTGATGAAACTAAAATTACAGCTTTAAGTCTAGTTCTGTCCCTTTCTGCAGGGAGTATTATGAAAGGGTTAGGAAAAATTTTAATACTGTCACACTGAATATTATTATACCTCTATGTACTGTCATTTTAGTTTATATATAGGGTGCGTTCCGAAATACACTGAGAGCACTGGAAGTCCCCAGTAAAGAGCACTGCCAGTGCTCGCAGTGCTTATAACGGAACACACACATAGTTTCGAGATTGTGCTAAACAGAAGGAAACTGCTATGGATTTTTATCGTAGCAGTAGTACTTACCTACATATATCAGCCCTCGGGATCGTGCCGGAAGCAGACTTTTGGTTTTGGTGATAACTGAAGATATTAACTGCCATGTTGTAAATTGTTCTAAATAATCTACGCCCCCGTGCTATTTCCGGTAGTTAATCGTAATCTATCAGGCAGTGTATATATTTAGGTAACTATGATCTTTACTAATGTTATATTTTTTATTTATAACCGACTCCCAAAAAAGGAGCAGGTTCTCAATTCGGCGCGTTTCTTTTTTTTTATTGCGAGATAGGCTTGCGCTTGACGACAAAGCAATGGTGAGGTCTAGGTTAGAGCGCGCTGGCCTAGAAGATGCCTATTCACTCTTGCCTTGAAGGTACTTAAGTTATACGTGGCAGGGAATACATGCGCTGGAAGGGCATTCCACATCCTGGCGGTCCGAATCAGGAACGTAGATTTCTGTAGTTAGTAAATCAACTTGAATTCTTTAGAGATAACGAAATTCGCGTCATTTCTTCATTAGTTGGCTAATAGATCGAGCCGTAGAAAAAAATTGGTCCAAATGGTCCATAAAACTTGGCGGCTGAATTTTTTGCAAAAAAAGGTTTGCGCTACGTTTGAAAAGGCATACCTACCCAAAATAAAATAATTAGATGTGGTAAGTAAGTACATAAGTTTTACCTAAGTATGTACTTAGTACTTACCTAAATTCTCTTTGTAGGATTTAATCTTTCTTAAGAGGTTTTTTGCTGGAAATACTCAGAGCATTTTTACAATGTCGTAATTTTCCCCGAATCCCTTTCTTTGATTCTATTTTTCTACCTAATATTGTGTCACAGTTGAGCCCTATGGGATGGGACTTTTACGGTAGGTATTTTTGTAATAAAATCCCACGACGAATTTGTGTGGAAAGTAGAAAGAGTATACCTAGTATTGTAGCGTAGGTAAGTTTAGGCCGAGGGTGAATATTCCCTGGTTTTAGTATATTTTAATCCATTTATAGAAAGTGTCTGTCTGTCTATCTAGTTACGCTTTCACGGCCCATCTTTCCAACCGATTTTGATGATTGGTATAGAGATACAAGGTTGCATCCCGGGGAAGGACATAGGCTAGTTTCTATCCCGGAAAATTAAGGAGTTCCTTCGGGAATAAAAAACTTAACTAACGCGGATGAATCCGCGGACATCATAATATTATCGAGTATGGATTTCGCTTTCGATGTGATGATCAATGTTGGCAAGATGTATCCATACCAATATCCGTAAGAAAAACTTTAACCACGCAGACAAAGTCGCGGGCCAATATCCGTAACTCCGGATCCGTAATCAGCAACGCACTAAAATTAAATTTATTATTCAACTAGATAATGCTCGTGACTTCGTCCGCGTGGATAAAGGTTTTTAATTCCGGGGGGAACTCTTGAATTTTCTGGGAATACCCTATCCCTGTACCAAATTTCATCCAAATCGGTTGAACAGATGGGCCGTGAAAGCGTAACAGACAGTCAGACAGACAGACACACTTTCGCATTTATAATAATGGTAGGTATAATATGACGACTTTAATGGCACGAATTTCGTCCCTAAGTAAAAGTTCATTAACTTCAGTTTGAAGAGAGCATTGTAAGTAGTTGGTGCAAGCTGATTTCTTAATCTGCATAGGTAGGTACGAGGTATTTAAGGCTGAAATAAATGGTTTATTTTTGGTATTAAACTGTTTTAATAAAACGCAATATCATCGCCAATTTGGCTTTACACTAAGCTTTAGGTACACCTTTTATTTCTTTGTTGCACTTTATCGAAATTGTACTACTTACTACGTAAATAGTCTATTTGGTGCTAGCCCTAGTGGTAGAGATGTGACATGAAGAGAGCCTGTCTACGTCTCTAGCACGGGTGTACGGTGTTCCTACGCCGCGGCGACTGTAGGATGTAGCAGATCCCACGGGAGCGGCGCGACTTCCCGCCGGCGCGGATGTGCCGGATCCGGCGCGCACACCACATCCGGTGCGGAGACACGTCCCGAGATAATCTCTTTTTGAAGTGAGTATTATTTATTTACTAGCTGACGCCCGCGACTTCATCCGCGTGGTTTAAGTTTTTTTGATTCCCGCGGGAACTCCTTAATTTTCCGGGATAAAAAGTAGCCTTTGTCACTCTCCAGGTCCTCAATTACTATACCCATGCCAAAAATGACGTCGACCCGTTGCTCCGTTGCGGCGTGATTGAAGGACAAACCAACAAACAAACACACTTTCGCATTTATGATATTAGTATCATTCCATGAAACTAAGGCTAAATAAAACTAAGAAATAAATTAAAATCTTTTTGAAGTTATGCTTCTTTTGGCGCGCGAGGGAAAAAATTTCAGGGAGAATTTTTACGATGCGCGCGCACACCGACACCCAAATTCGCCACCCTGACGATAGTTGGTCAACTTATTAGTCTTGCAGAAAAAGGCTTACCAACAAAATAACTAGTGGTTCGCCCCGAACTGAGACCTCGCGGTATCCATAAACTTACAGAGCGCCATCTTTGTGAAGTTCTGTTAAAAATAGTGAAGCTCATTAAAAATTAAATAATTTCGTTTCCTTAGAATATTTATCTAATTTTAGTATTTGTTGTTCAAGTACAGGATATAATTCAAATAAGTGATCAAGTTTCAGGCTCAGCCTTTTCTTTTTAAGCACAAACGAATAAACTTGTACAGAGCGCCATCTATTGACATAATTGTGAAGTTTGTTAAAAATAATGAAGCTCATTAAAAATTAAATAATTTCGTTTCCTTATAATATTTATCTAATTTTAGTATTTGTTGTTCAAGTACAGGATATAATTCAAATAATTAATCAAGTTTCAGGCTCAGTCTTTCAGAAAATTGGGAGTTCTGAGGTCATCTTTGGACGTCAGAAAATCTCCACTTTGAAAGCCTCCCATTTCGTCAATTTTAGGGTAAAAATTAAAAAAAAAATATTTTTGGACTCTGTTCCTCATTATCTTTAAAATGATATACCGCAACCCTATGTAACGCTATAAAAAATATTTTACTCCGCATTCGCTTCTATGAGAGCCCCCCTGAAATAAAGATTTTTATAACTTTTTAAGCCATATTCGGCGGGAGGCCATCGATTTACATATTATATTTAAATTTGAAGTAATTACGTTCAGTAATTCAGAAGCTATAAGGCTCTGACAGACGGACGGACGGACGGAGGGACGGACAAGTGCAAATTCACTTGAGTGAATTTGCACTTGTCCGTCCCTCCGTCCGAGAGTCCTATATCCATCCTAGTCCTATATCGAGAGTCCGTCCTGAGTCTACTTGAGTAGACTCAGAGACCTTCGCTTCGCTCGGTCAATAATTGTTTAAATCGGTTCCAGATTGACTGACATATATAAGTAATATAATCTATTGCTTTTCGGGATAAAAATATCCTTATTGACCTTAAGTTAGATGTGTTTCATCCCCCTGCTTCAGAGAGCACGCAAAGCCGTCGATCCTGTGCCTGATCTCTCTCTAGTCGTGTCGGATTTTCAGTTCCATCGGGCTCTGAGAGCAAAGGAACTTGTACACTGTAACATCTCCAGCGCAGATGGCTGATCTATATGGCGGTTGGCCGCCGTGGCCGAAGTTCGATCGACAGAGGACATTGTTATGAGGCACTAGAAATAAAAAAAAAAGAAATAAAAAGTTTTTATTTGATTACTACAATATAGAGTTTAAGTAATTATAATCACTAATATCTGATAATAATCGTTACAAAAACCTAAGAGTTTAAATACTCTTAGTAGAGTCGTATGCGGAAGGACGTGGGAACTGGGAACCCACCGCATTATTATCCCAAGAAAACTCCTACCATTATTTGATTAATGGAAAGGGATCACGAGTCACGACCCTCAGTAATACGACGCAGAGAGAAAGAGAGATAGATATGTGACCGAATAGAGGTTTCCGTCTCACAAATATAACATCTCTCAAATAACGACGATAAGAATCTTCGGACCGATCTCGTGAACATGATATGATGTGACGCTTGGCACGTTTACACCTAGCCGGAAGTTGTTAGAGCACGTCATGACAAAGGCTTTCTGTACTTCCCGAAGAGAATTTAGTGCGTGAAATGATACGCAGGTCATTTCTAAATGCTGAAGTACTATTTTGCTTTTATTGTTTGTCTTTTTTTTATCCACTACAAGTTAGCTGTTAGCCCTTGACTGCGATCTCACCTGATGTTAAGTAATGATGCAGTCTAAGATGGTAGCGACTAGCGGGCTAACCTGTTAGGGGCATGGCAGTTATATTAAACCCATACCCCTATTCGGTTTCTACACGGAATCGTAGCGGAATGGCGGCACGTCTTTGCCGGTAGGGTGGTAACTAGCCATGGCCGAAGCCTCCTACCAGGCCAGACCAGGGAAAATTCTGAATTAATTATAAATTTCCAAATTGACCCAGCCGGGGATCGAACCCGGGACCTCCGCACGTAAAGACAACAGCGCTACACACTGCGCCGCGGAGGTCGTCAAGTATTATTTTGCTAACTCAGTGGCTATCAAAAAAATTAAATATTATACTTACTCGTTTATAATATTAATAGTATGATTATCCCAGCATGACAATTATTATGTATTAAATACTAGCTGATGCCCGCGACTTCGTCCGCGTGGATTGAGGTTTTTCGGTTCCCGCGGGAACTCTTTAATTTTCCGGGATAAAAAGTAGCCTATGTGCTATTCCAGACTATAATCTATCTCTGTGCCAAATTTCATCCAGATCCGTTCATCCGTTGGAGCGTGATTGAGTAACAAACATACATCCATCTATCCAAACTTTCGCATTTATAATATTTATTTTCATATTCAAAACATATGCTAATAATTATGGTTTAGTGTATAATACAGAATCCTAGAATAAACACTGTACAGCTACTATTTGCATAATTTAACGAACAACACAACTTCACATACAAAATAATTTAAAGCTCTACAAAACAAGGGAAGTTTGATAAAAAACCTTTTTTCTTAGTAAATAAGAGTGAAAACTCTTTGGGTGTTATAAAGGTTGTGACGTTTTTGAATTGAACACCTGTGCTTTCAATATGTCAATCTGAGGCTGCTAACGTTTGGGCGGAAATTTGGGGCGGGAGTTTTTTTCCACAGAGTGAGCAATATATTTTCTACTAGCGATCCGCCCCGGCTTCGCACGCGTAGCACTAATAATCCTAATAGTCTATAATACCCAATCATCATCATCATCATCCTCAACCGATAGACGTCCACTGCTGGACATAGGTCTCTTGCAGGGATTTCCACACGCCGCGGTCTTGCGCCGCCTGGATCCAGCGGCTCCCTGCGACTCTCCTGATGTCGTCCGTCCAGCGAGTAGGGGGTCTGCCAACGCTGCGCTTTCCAGTGCGTGGTCGCCACTCCAGCACTTTGGGACCCCAACGTCTATCGGTTCTTCTAACTATGTGCCCCGCCCATTGCCACTTCAGCTTCGCAACACGTCGAGCAATGTCGGTTACTTTAGTTCTTCTGCGGATCTCCTCATTTCTGATTTGATCGCGCAAAGAAACCCCGAGCATTGCTCTCTCCATCGCCCGCTGAGTGACCCTGAGCTTTCTTATGAGGCCCATAGTTAGCGACCAAGTCTCGCAACCGTATGTCATCACTGGCAACACGCACTGTTCGAAGACTTTGGTCTTCAGGCACTGAGGAATCTTGGACGAGAAGACATCTCGAAGCTTCCCGAACGCTGCCCAGCCGAGTTGGATTCGGCGGCTCACCTCTTTCTCGAAATTGGACCTACCTAGCTGGACCATGTGTCCCAGGTATATATACTCGTCTACAATTTCGAGTGCAGAGCTCCCAACGCTCCAATACCCAATATAGCTATAAAAATGGTTATTGTGAGTCAACCTTGAAAGATAAATGTATGCTATCCGCTATCGCGAACTTTTTGAGAGGAACAATTCCACCATACATTGTTTTCGTGTAACTTTAACTATTTACGCAGCGCACGCCACGTAAGCTCTCAGAAGAGAGGATTTTTTCCGACTTAGTTCACATAATTGCAATTTTCGTAAAGATCTCTGATTTTTTGAAAATAAAATATAGCCTATGTTACTCGCTGATAATGTAGCTTTCTATAGGTGAAAGAATTTTAAAAATCGGTTGAGTAGTTTTTGAGTTTATCCATTACAAACAAACAAACAAATCTTTCCTTTTTATAATATTAGTTTAGATGAAGAACGCTCGTTTATTATAGGCAAATTATAGCTATTGATTGGTCATAATATTATTAAACACTAAGACGATTTCTTGTTCTGTAATATTCCCTCCTCCTTGCGTCGTATTCCCCATTACTGAGGGTCGTGTCCCCTTCCACCATTGATTCTTCTGTGGACGATGTCGCGCCATGTTGCTCTGTTTTTGCGACATGCAGGGCTTCGTGGACCTTGCTATCGAGAGCGGTGCGGATTTGATCTGACCAACGCATCGGGCCTACGTCCCCGAGGTCTCTTGCCGTCCACTTTGCCAGTAATGACAATCTTTTCAAGATTGTGTCCCTCCCTTCTGGAAATGTGGGCTCGTACGAAGCGATTTGCTTCCTCGTTTCTAATACGAACCGCTAGGATATGGAATGCCCTTCCGGCTTCCGTTTTCCCCTCCTCTTTTAATATAGGTACCTTCAAATCAAGAGTGAATAGGCATCTTCTAGGCAAGCGCGCTCCACCTTAGGCTGCATCACCACTTGCAAGCAAGTCTGATTGCAGCCAAGCGCTGGCCTATATATATAAAAAAAAAAAACAAGGATCCTCTGGAGACAGGTGGTAGGTAGTGATGGTGATGGTGGTGGTGGTGGTGGTGGTGGTGGTGGTGGTGGTGGTGGAGGTGGGTGGCCTTTTTGTGATTTTTAGTTGTTTGAGGATTGATGCGTTGGTTCTGTGAACTTCTGTGCGCTGTATTCTGTAATATTTTAAGACGAAAAAAACCGGGCTGTGTTTGTTGTGTTGTGAACCCTCGTTGATTTCGTACGTTGGACGTCTACAGGTTGAGTCGACGACAAAAGCACTTACGCTTTTCATTTTTTTAATTTTTTTGTCCACTACATGTTAGCCCTTACCTTTACCTGATGGTAAGTGATGATGCAGTTTAAGATGGTACCGGGCTAACCTGTTAGGGGCATGGTAGTTATATATTAAACCCATACCCCTATTCGGTTTCTACACGGCATCGTACCGGAACGCTAAATCGCTTGGCGGCACGTCTTTACCGAGATTACCGAGATTGCACGCTCTTGTAATGAGATATCTCTCTGGGTCACAAATTCCATACAACAGAAGTACCAAATTAATAATGGAAAGGGTGTGAATGGTGGAGGGAGTGGATTCCAAGCATGCGCGGTTTCGAGCATCTTTTGCAACTCGAAATGGCCCTTTGTCTGCCTCCAGCCGAAGGTCGGGAAGGTGTCGTTATTGTTTACGAAAGCTACCATCTTTTTGGGCGGGAAACCGTGAGTTGGTTTTTTTTTTGGTGTAGGATAAAAGTATAAAAGAGTTGTTTTAGATCCTTCGTAGTAGAATATCTATTGAAGTGAGTGGTGTTTTTTTCTTTTAATTTAGTGTGTTTTGGGTATCTATACTAATATTACAAATGCAAAAGTTTGAATGGATGGATGTTTGGTAGGTAGGTACTCAATCACGCCAGAACGGCTGAACGGATTTGGTCGAAATAAGAAGATAAAGATCTAAAGAGCTTTTTTCTGCGTAGTATTTTAATAATATAGTGTTTCGGGTGTGTATCTATACTATAATATTATAAATGCGAATGTTTGGATGAATGGATGGATGTTTGTTAGTCAATCACGCCAGAACGGATCTGGATTGAATTCGGCATAGAGATAGATTATATTATTACAGTCTGGAATAACACATAGGCTACTTTTTGTCCCGGAATATTAAAGAGCGGGAACCAAAAACCTCAATCCAAGCGGACGAAGCTGCGGGCATCAGTTAGTAAGTACCTACATAATCTATGCAATATTACAATATATTGGTACATTTCATACACATAGTACTACGTTGTCATTTTTCAGTAGATTTTGTCCCGGAATATTAAAGAGCGGGAACCAAAAACCTCAATCCAAGCGGAGGAAGCTGCGGGCATCAGTTAGTAAGTACCTACATAATCTATGCAATATTACAATATATTGGTACATTTCATACACATAGTACTACGTTGTCATTTTTCAGTAGAAGCATATCATCATATCATTTCCGAACCGATGGTAGAGTCTTAACGTATCTTATGTGACACAAGTTGTCCTACGTGTCATACCATTTATTGCTTTATTTACTCGAGCTTAGTTATAGCTTTTTGAGAAAATGTTAGCTACATTGGTGATTTTTGAGTTGTGTGTTTTATCACAAAAAGCGAAAACGTAGCGCCTGTGTTTAAAATCTGGTGTCAAAGCGTTGAATGCGATTTCACTTGTTGCTAAGATATGATGCAGTTTAAGATGGAAGATAATGTGGCTGATTCTGTATAACACAATCTCTAAACTAAACTAAAATGGCAGCTTTAAATCTAGTTTCGTCCCATTTCCGTAGGGAGTATTATGAAAGGGTTAGCAATATTTATAACACTCTAATTTTAGTTTAGTTTAGAGATTGTGCACTACAGAATCAGCCCCAATATTTGCAACGACCTCAATTTACATAGACGGGCCCTGTCAAACAAAGACTGTGAACTTATTTTACTAACGCAATCTAGTCTGAAAAGCGGGACAGCGCTATGGCGAGGACAAAGACAGGCTTATGCAGGTGTGGAGCGCGCTCTACAGGTCGGACGCCCAATTTTTTTGCATGAGAGAGCCCATCTAGTACCTTCATATAAATATCGATGATTATTTGTCTTTGAAACGAACTAATCTGATAGATGTTTGGTATACCTATATAGGAAACCCGACTTTCCATGAAGCATATACACGTATGAGCTCCTAAGATCGCTTTGGACTTTACAGCAAAACAAAAACACTGAAATGGTCAACAAAAAAATTAGCAGTATATACACAGCAGTTATAACAGTGTGTTAGCCCCCTTTTAACCCGACTGCACCCACCACCACCACCACCACAGCCCATTAACGCCCCACTGCTGGGCACAGGCCTCCACTCTCATAGGAGAGTGGGAATTAGAACTCAGACCCACCAAGCTGCTCCAATAGGGGTTGGCGGGCTTTAACGACTATTATCATGTTAGTGATAATAACCGGGACCGACGGCTTAACGTGCTCTCCGAGGCACGGAGGTGAAACACCACCAACTTCCTAACTCCGGGCTAGTACCACCTAGTACTGAGAATTTCTAGACATAAATAACCCAATACTTAATTATGGCCCGACCCGGGACTCGAATCCGGGACCTCGTCGGCCACAGTTGAGCATGCTAACCACTAGACCAACGAGGCAGTTGAAGAGCCCCGTGACTGCATCACGAGGAGGTAGTGTTTTTTTGAAACGATTCCTTCGCAAGGAGGAAAATGGTGTAACATCCGTTTTAATTAAGTTCCTGTACATCCGTTTCAGGGGGTCTACTCTCTTTCTCTCAAACGAAACTTCGCAAACGAACGTAATTAGTCGGTTATTAGACCCACACAAAATCGTTCAATCCAATCGGTCACGAAAATTTTCTATGGATCCGTACTTCGTCTGCGTGTACGAAAACGAAATAGAGAGGAGCATAGAGATAATATTATGTAGGAGAGGAGTTAACGAAATTTCGTTCGTTTGTTTGCGAAGTTTCGTTTTAGAGAAAGAGAGTAGACCCCCAGAACACGCGTTTCTTCTAGTAACGGCGATCTTTTTAAATATAGTGTCTAGTAACCATTTTAATTTTTTACCCTCGTGCTGCTAGTGTTTGTCTCATAAAACATCATTGTTATCATAATTTTGCCGTAGTGCCAGCGAATAAGATTTTACCTCAATAATTCAGAAGCGTCCATTATGTATAAATATTACTAGCTGATGCCCACGACTTCGTCCGCGTGGATTGAGGATTTTCGGTTCCCGCGGGAACTCCTTTATTTTCCGGGATAAAAAGTAGCCTATGTTATTCCAGATCATAATCTATCTCTGTGCCAAATTTCATCCAGATCCGTTCAGCCGTTCTGGCGTGATTGAGTAACAAACATCCATCCATACATCCATCCATCCATACATCCATGCATTCATCCAAACTCTCGCATTTATAATATTAGTATAGAAGTATAGATTATTTGTTCCCACAAATTGGTCTTCACAGCTAACTGCCGGTTCTATTCAAATCAAAAGTGAATTCTGAAGTGCCTCATTTAAAAGGAGCGTTTGTGCTCTGAAACAGAAGTCGTTCTTGTGACAGAAATAGATTAAACGGCTTGACTACTGGAACGAGGGATTGTGAGGGGATTGTACACAGTTGGATCAGCAAATTGGCCTGTACAAATGACAATCGCCGATCAATTTATCCACCCAGCGAGCAATGCCAGCGAATCAGGCCCCCAGCTCGATCCCAACACCTTCCGGAGGGTCCTGATTGTGGAGCGATGCTCATAAATTCTTTCAACGACTGACAGTTGAAGGGGCGACATCATATCGTGCCGTTGAGGTCGCCATGCTACCCAGCAGTGCCGCATTCGCGACCAAGCATGTGGCGGACCCACACGCTCCTGTCAATACCGCCATCTTGCTCCGAGTGACGTTTCTCGCGTTCGGATACTTCGTGCTTCGCGATTGACCATGTTTTGTGTGTGTGCGCGTGTATAGTACAGTGTATTTGTGGTGCTGTGTGTGTTTTGTTGTAAGTGTTTACAGATTATACTTTGTTGTTGCCACAGAATCCAACTTTTTTTGGTTCCGAGGTAAACTACCTTCCCGGAGAAGAATTAGGGCTATTAAACGATTTTTAGTTACTAAAATCCTTTGGATGGGTAGGTTGTTGAGCATAAGGCATCTGGCCTATGTGTGTTCTTTCAGGATACCAGTTAATTTTAAATTATTCTGTCAGTTTAAAAAACAAAAACACAGATTTTTCAGCTTTTTCTCTTCCACAATGTTCGCAAAATTGGACAGGAAGATACCAACCAATTTGTATGGAGATTTATTGTGTTCCATGGATTAGAAGATGTTCTTAAACTTGAAACAGGAAATTATATCTCCTTCTTCTTTGTCATATTCTTCGTAAAGTCTTATCCATACTTTGGTGCCTTCGCAGCGATTTTTAGGTATTGCCTTCCACTATGTAAGATCGTTAGCTTTCCTTATTGGAATCCACCACCACCTTACCTGCAACTATAAATTTATCCAAGCTACGTGTTACTTCAGCAGACTCTTCTTCGACATAGTTTAAAACCAGAATTTTGACTATGTCGACATAAAAAAATAGTAAAATAAAGGTAGCTAATTCATGGTCTAAAAACATTCGCTGAATGAATTTTTCGCCTGGCCAAAAACTGGATTTTACGAATATCTTAAACGAAAACCTAAAATAAACAGTTTTTAGAAATTGAAAACTTCACGATTTTCTTGGCGTACACCACATTGCCAAGAAATTAGTACCATTTCGTATGAACTCTGATAAACATATTGATAACATCAGTAACCATAGGAACTTTAACCGCCTGATAATAATAGAATGAACTGAAAAACAACTGATCCTTATAAAATCATAAAATTTGTATTCGAATGGAATCTTTTTTTTCCACTACAAGTTAGCCCTTGACTGCGATCTCACCTGATGGTAAGTGATGATGCAGTCTAAGATGGTAGCGGGCTAACCTGTTAGGGGCATGGCAGTTATATTAAACCCATACCCCTAGTCGGTATCTACACGGCACCGTACTATTACCTATTCTGTGGTACCGGAACGGTAAATCGCTTGGCGGCACATCGTCGCCGTTAGGGTGGTAACTAGCCACGGCCGAAGTATCCCACCAAACCAGACCAGAGAAATTCAGAAATTATAAATTCCCAAATTGACCCTGCCTGGAATCGAGGACCTCCCACATTAAGGCAACAGTGCTTAACACTGCGCCAGGAGAAGGGAGGTCGTCGATCTATTCCTAAGCGTGAGACTTTATTTTGAAGTTTCTATTTCTATTTGATTTATAGGTTTAGCTAGGGTTCTAGTATTCTGTGGTACAATTAGTACGTCCGTATCGGAGGGACACAGCTAAAAGTCCTATCTAACATCGGCGCTTGTTATTCAATTTGTCCGATAGATACCAACCATTTATATAAATCAAATAATCTATTTCGGTTGTCGTTTTATTTTGCTTCAATTACGAGATTTCGATCAATTAAAATGAGAATATCAGTTATTATATCGTGAATATCGTGCCTAGGTAATATGTATTTCGTTTATCTGCTTTTAGGTCTAGCCGAATAAAAGGCGTTGCTCTCTTTTTAGGGTTCCGTACCAAAATGGTAAAAATGGAACCCTTATGGTGCGACTTTCTCCGTCCGTCCGTCCGTCCGTCCGTCTGTCACAGTCGATTATTTCAGTAACTATTAAAGCTATCGACATGAAATTTGGAATAGTTGTGTATAATAGTGGCTTAACATCATTAAAATAAAAAAAAAACGAAAATTATTTTTAGTTTAATTAAAAAAGGGGGAAAATCGGGGCTTTGAAATTTCAAAGGATGATAACTATACTGAGTGGGATATCATATGAAAGGGCTATACTTCTACATTCTAAAACAGATTTTTATTTATTTTTATGCATAAAAGTTTTTGATTTATCGGGCAAAATGTCGAAAAAAAATACCGTCCCCCCCCCTTATCTCCGAAGTTTACCAATTGAAAAATCTGAAATAATTATGGTCAATAGAAGCTTATGTATATTTTACAGGAAAAATAAAACCAACGCTCTAACTAGCATAGTTTTTTTTATATTAATAATAAACCTCTACAAACAAAGTTAGTTTTGCGGTTCATTAAATTCATTATTCGTAAAGCTTACTACAGGTTTGTACGGAACCCTCTACGACGACGACGACGTACGACTTAGCCGGTTTTATTTTCTTCTGGGTCTGGAAAAGATCCATACGAATGACGGACTTCTGCCTACTGGCAGGCATCTCCTTTATTCTTAAAAGTCTAGTTTGTTTTGAATCCCTCTAGTCTACTATTATTTTCTTTTTTTTGTTAGGTTGCTGTATAGTTATTTTCTTCTTTTCTTTTGTGTTTAAATTTATATTTTATTTAGAACCGCTTCTTAGAACTCAATATTTGATCGCTTATAACGATAAGCAATAAAATAAAAATTTAGCACACCAGAAATTAGATCTATTAAAATAAATCATTGATAAGTTATTTTCTTTACTTTGTCAATGCATCGGTCTCGGTTATAAATACCTAAGTATCTATATTTTATGATAATCTTATGTGGGTTTATTTATCTCCCATTTATTTGTACTGATTTTTGTAAAATTATTTCTAAGTAATTAAGTAGTAATGTAAAAGTATTTCTAATTACTTTAATTTAATTTATTTATTTTATTACTTAATTCATGGCAGCAATTTAATGCTAAGCTTTGTAAAAAGTATCGAAATGTTGTCAACTTTTAATCTAGTTGAAGCCTATGAAACTGAAAATCAGCTTCCTTATAGAACAGCCAGAAAAATATGAATTTGAATCGAAGCAGGCGTTAATATAAGCGTTAATACAGGCGTTGAAATATGAATTTTGTTCTAGATAATTGAAGCTACAGTATCTACGTACTTCAAGAAAAATGTTAATACAGTTCCCTTGACTGATACATAATAAGCTGGTGAGGGAAACAAGAGACATTGGAGTTGGAAAAAAGAAATAGAGAAAGAGTTAACAGAGAAGACTAAGAGATGGACCCCACAAATGAAGACATTGAACTAAGCGTTCAAGGAGCCAGTAAGCCCAGGTAAGAGTTTTGACTAACATTTAAAAATTACAGGTCAAGTGCGTAGCAGAACAAGCATTTTGGCAGGTTTATATTAGTCTAGTTTCGCAGTTATAATCTAAAAGCTAAGCTAAGCTAGCTAAAAATTGCTTTTTAGAAGCAACTTACTATTTATTACCTTGCATGTTTGTGGGTTTATTTAAGTCAAATCTTGCAACTGAAATTATCCCCAACCGATTGAGACGAAATTTTGCATACACGTTAACGACTATTACCTATTCTGTGATACACGTTTAAACCTTGAGGATTTGTAAACCAGCCCCCCAATCATGTAAGAATGTTCGATCAAACGTTTAAGATTTTTGTCATAGTAAAATAAACCATAACTGCATTAAATTAGAGCTCAATTTCGTCTGCCGATTCTTATACGTTTAGGTATGTACGATACCCTAAACGTATAAGAATGGGCAGACGAAATTGAGCTCTAATTCAATGCAGTTATGGTTTATTTTACTTTGACAAAAATCTTAAACGATTGATCGGACATTCTTACATGATTGGGGCCCAGGTGGGCGTTTACAGCTGCAACACAGTTTTATACTAACGCAGTTGATTCCGTTCCTTAGGTTTAAAGTATCTACGTTTATGAGAAAATAAATAAATCATAAATTAAAAAAAAAAAATTGGATGGCAGCATGGTTATAGCTAAGTGACGTCATTCTAAATCCAATATTTGATACGGACGATTAAAGTTGGTTTTAAAAAAACCGGCCAAGTGCGAGTCGGACTCGCGCACCGAGGGTTCCGTACAAACCTGTAGTAAGTTTTACGATTTATGACGTATTTAAAATAAAAATTACGTTTGTTGTATGGGAGCCCCCCTTTAATATTTACTTTATTGATATTTAATTATTTATTTTGAAAGGTAATATACAAGTTAATATTCTGTGAAAATTTGAACCGTCTACCTGTTACCGTTTTTAATATTGAGCAAAAAAATACGAAAAATACACGTTTATTGTATGGGGACCCCCCTTATAAAATAGGTACCTATAACCTAGTACTAACCTGATGCTGCGTACCTGGGGTATCGTACATACCTAAACGTATAAGAATCGGCAGACGAAATTGAGCTCTAATTTAATGCAGTTATGGTTTATTTTACTTTGACAAAAATCTTAAACGATTGATCGGACATTCTTACATGATTGGGGCCCAGGTGGGCGTTTACAGCTGCAACACAGTTTTATACTAACGCAGTTGATTCCGTTCCTTAGGTTTAAAGTATCTACGTTTATGAGAAAATAAATAAATCATAAATTAAAAAAAAAAAATTGGATGGCAGCATGGTTATAGCTAAGTGACGTCATTCTAAATCCAATATTTGATACGGACGATAAAAGTTGGTTTTAAAAAAACCGGCCAAGTGCGAGTCGGACTCGCGCACCGAGGGTTCCGTACAAACCTGTAGTAAGTTTTACGATTTATGACGTATTTAAAATAAAAATTACGTTTGTTGTATGGGAGCCCCCCTTTAATATTTACTTTATTGATATTTAATTATTTATTTTGAAAGGTAATATACAAGTTAATATTCTGTGAAAATTTGAACCGTCTACCTGTTACCGTTTTTAATATTGAGCAAAAAAATACGAAAAATACACGTTTATTGTATGGGGACCCCCCTTAATATATATATTTTTTTAATTTTTAGTATTTGTTGTTATAGCGGCAACGGAAATACATCATTTGTGAAAATTTCAGCTTTCTAGCTATCACGGTTTATGAGATACAGCCTGGAGACAGACAGACAGACAGACAGACAGACAGACAGACAGCGGAGTCTTAGTAATAGGGTCCCGTTTTTACCCTTTGGGTACGGAACCCTAAAAACTAAATTATATGAGATTTATATTTTATTTTATTTAGGACTTATTTTTAAACCTGAGTCTAAGAAACCTCTCTAAAATACCTCTCTCTCTACCTCACTGTGTCGTGTTCCCCATTACTGAGGGTTGTGACCCTTCCACCAATAATGCTTTTGTAGACAATGCTTCGTGGACCTTGCTGTCGAGGGCGGTGCAGATATGATCTGACCAACGCATCGGGCTACGTGCCCGAAGTCTCTTTCCGTCCACTTTGCCAGTGATGACTATCTATTTAAGATTGTACCCCTCCCTTCTGGTAATGTGGCCGAATCATGAATGCTCTGGACCTGAAGACAGGTGGTTGATAGCCTTTTCGTGATTTTTAGTTGCTTAAAATACCTATTCAACTAGGTATCACTAGAGGGGTCTCGAGTTTCACGTTCAGGATAATTTCTCACTTCTCATGATAAGAAGGTTTCTTGTTTTACTACAGAACCCTATGCTGAGGAGGAAATGTTATCATGCTAGCGCCTGTTTCGAATAACATAGCAATGTGAGCCTACACAACAAAAACGAATCTATTTTCATTCGCATATTATTTTCAATTACTAATGAGTGTACCTAATAATATAGGTCAAGTAAAAACGGAAAGTCTGTGTGTCTTTCTGTCTGTCTGCTACGCTTTAACGGCCCACTCTTTCAACCGATTTTGATGAAATTTGGTAAAGAGATAGGTTACATCCCGGGGAAAGAAAACTCAGGAGTTCCCCCGGGAATTAACAAACTTAGTCACAGTAGGTACTGTGATTGTAATTTACCTTTTCTTTTGCAGCAAAGTAAAGACCAAATCCGACTTGCCTGAGCGAGGGTCCTGGGGAAGCAAGCTTGATTTCATCCTTTCAGTAGTCGGCTTGGCTATAGGTGAGAATAAGAAAAAAAAGTCATAGGGACTGCTGTTAGAAGTGTTAAACAAGTTTACCCCCTACCAAAAAGTGCTCAACGTTTCATTTTAATAACATTTGCGTTATAGTACAAGGTTAATTTTGGGAAACCAAATTAGCCCCAAAAATGATCCTTGCAGGACTCCTAAAGTGTACAGTACTTATTTGATAGGTAAATTTTCTGAGTTCAATAAGAGTAGGAGGTTTGTAACTTTGTACGATTTATGACCGTATGTCAAAATCTGTAAATCATGATCACTATTCTAAAAAACGGTAGTTTCCAGTTTACAAAGTCGAACGCCTTTAACACAACCAAATATGCCAAATGCAGTTTGAGTTTTGCATTGAATATTAACATACATTACGTACCTACACGTACGACCATCATAATTGCAATATAGTTATTTTTTAAGACCAACTCATCAGGATACATTTGCTGGCTGAAACCCAAACCGGATCTTGGCCTCAAACAGTGGCTCTTCTTGATGGTGTTGAATTTATAACGTCTGTTTAAAGGTCTCGGCAATGTTTGGCGTTTCCCTTACCTCTGCTACAAGAATGGCGGCGGTGCTTTTCTTATCCCGTACTTCCTTACGCTCTTCTTGGCTGGTATCCCGATGTTCTTCATGGAGTTGGCGATGGGGCAGATGCTCACGATCGGTGGTTTGGGCGTGTTCAAGATTGCGCCCATTTTTAAAGGTAAGTTAGTTCGTAACTTACGTCAGTAACATATCTTGTTGGTCTAGTTGTTAGCATGTTCGACTGGAGCCAACGAGGTCCCGGGCTCGAGTCCCAGGTCGGGCCATATTTAAGTATCGAGGTTTTCTGACAAGAAATTCGCAGTACTAGCCCGGAGTTAGGAAGTTTGTTTATAAGTTGATATAAGTTATAACTAACATGATAATAGTGGTTAAAGCCCGCCAACCTGCAATGGAGCAGCGTGGTGGGTCTAAGCTCTATTTCCTCTCTCCTATGAGAGTGGAGGCCTGTGCTTTCTAGAACTACGTGTTTTTCTAGAACTACTTATTTAAAATATGTCATCGTGTTAGATATCGTTTATTATAAAGGCTTTCATCATTCAGGAATTGGATATGCGGCCGCTGTGATGTCATGTTGGATGAACGTTTACTACATCGTGATCCTTGCTTGGGCCATCTTTTACTTTTTCATGTCCATGCGTTCGGGTGAGTTAAAATCATTTTCTTTCTAAAACTTTTGTGAGATAACTTAAAAAATTTAATGTCAGTTGTGCTAATGCATACCTACATTTTATGTGCAAAACTAAAAAAATCCACAACCTATTATGCCTTTACACAAGTTCAAGAAAGCCATTAAAAGTATGCTCTTGAAAAGAGCTGTTGATGATTATATAAATGATAAAAGAACATGGATTTGACAATGTTTAGGACTGCGGTTACTGTAGATCTACACATTGATGTAATAATTGTATATTAATTTTTTCACTAGAGCAACAGCAACCATCGAGTTTCTTGCTTGTTCTTCTCGGTAGGTACAGTATTCCGAACCAGTGGTAGATTCACTCGACTATTGAAAAGCACTTGTTAAAAGTCTACTTGAATAAAAAAGATTTGATTTGGTTTGAAAATAAAGTATTGAATTAAAAATTTCCAGATGTCCCTTGGCGCACGTGTGACAACTACTGGAATACGGAGACCTGCGTGAACCCATATGACAGGAATAACCTTACTTGCTGGTCTAATATGGATATGACGACGATCTGCACTCTTAACGGCAAAAACATCAGCAAAGCCATCTTATCTGACCCTGTCAAGGAGTTCTGGGAGTAAGTAATAAGTTATATTATTAATCAGCTGTAGAAAAATTCTGATTACCTGAAGTTTGTTAATTGATTAAGTATTTCGTTCGATGCAATCTAGAAAGTAATGTTGCTAAGTAGGATAAGCTGGCAAAAATCAGTCAATTTTGCTCTAAAACGTTCTTAATTATGTTTAAAAGAGTATCTACCTACTTTCTCCAAGTGTTTATTAGTCTGTCTCACGGTAATTTCATCAACACGGTAATTATTATTTGCATCAATAAAGCTTCAACTCAGAAGTGTTGCCACTTCTTTATGAAAATTCTTGTCTTCTCCAGACGCCGCGCTCTGCAAATATCCAGTGGTATCGAACATATCGGCAACATTCGTTGGGAGCTCGCTGGGACCCTGCTTTTGGTTTGGATCCTCTGCTACTTCTGCATCTGGAAGGGCGTACGCTGGACCGGCAAAGTTGTTTACTTCACCGCTCTATTCCCTTACTTCTTGCTCACCGTTCTCCTTATTAGAGGTTAGTGTGTGGTTAAATAATTCGGTTTTATATATACTTATGTATCTACACATTGATGTAATTGTAAATTAATATTTTCAAAATAGCAACCACCGAGTTTCTTGCTGGTTCTTCTCGGTAGGAATGTCATTCCGAACAAGTAATTCCGATTCACTCGACTATTCAAAAGCACTTGTAAAAGTCAACTTGAATAAAAAAGATTTGAATTTGAATTTAAATTAGTTTTACAATTTGATGCTTATCGTCTATAATATTATGTATTTTGTATATTTTTTTATCAGGTATAACTTTGCCGGGTGCGATAGAAGGCATCAAGTTCTATGTAATGCCAAACATGTCCAAACTCCTCGAATCAGAAGTATGGATCGATGCTGTCACACAAATATTCTTCTCGTACGGTCTTGGATTGGGCACCTTAGTTGCTTTGGGAAGCTACAACAAGTTTACTAATAATGTCTACAAGTAAGTTACATTAAAACAATAACTAAAAAACTTATCTGATGAAAAAAAAAAAAATTCGTTAAAATTAATAGTACATTGTTACCCTAGGGATGAAAGTAACTTATTTAGTCCCGAGACGGGATTTGGCGCCCGAGCGTAGCGAGGGGGCCTATAGTTCGAGGGACTAAATAAGTCTTTCATCCCGAGGTAAACACTGTGCTTTTCATTACGAATATAAGGAAAGTCAAAATAAAAAGTCTATGAATCAGTTGTCTTTACTTTATGAATAAAGTCTATCTTTCTTCTTGTCTATGGATGCACTCGGGTATAAAAAAAAAAAAAAAAAAAAAAAAAAAAAAAAAAAAAAAAAAAAAAAAAAAAAAAAAAAAAAAAAAGTGTTTCATTTGAACTCCAATAAAAATTCAGTTGAAAACGATTCTCCCTAGGGCTGAAAAGTATTACTTTCAACCCGCTTCTCAGGCAACTTCAAACCTACTTTCCGTGTATGAGTAATGAAAAATAAGTTTGTCGTCATGACTGAATATAATAATGGGAGTAAAACCATTTGCTCCGATACATTGCTTGCATACAACTTATAGCAACAGAATATATTATGATTAATAACTAACTAATTCTTATGTACCCGTCAATAAATAGTAATTATCGTTAATATCAGAGTCAATTAGTAAAATTCGTGGTACCTAGTTAATAATTCGATATTTTTTTCAGGGATGCTCTAATAGTATGTACAGTCAACTCCAGTACATCAATGTTCGCTGGTTTCGTCATATTTTCTGTCGTCGGTTTTATGGCACATGAGCAGCAACGACCGGTCGCTGAAGTCGCAGCATCAGGTTAGTACTAGGTTATAGGTACCTATTTTATTTTCTTAAACGGATGATAATTTTTTAGACTTTCCTAGCAACTTTCTCACAATATGTTACATTTTATGGACATACTTTTGAAGTTTCCTTTCTTCAAAAACTAAATCAAATATAAATATTATAAATGCGAAAGTTTGGATGGATGTATGGATGTATGGATGTATGGATGTGTGGATGTATGGATGTATGGATGTTTGTTACTCAATCACGCCCCAACGGCTGAGCGGATCTGGATGAAATTTGGCATAGAGATAGATTATAGTCTGGAATAACACATAGGCTACTTTTTATTCTGGAAAATTAAGGAGTTCCCGCGGGAACCGAAAAACCTCGATCCACGCGGACGAAGTCGCGGGCATCAGCTAAATATAACAAAATATCATCCAAACCGCTGCAATGCGGTAATGTGCCCAGAACGCTGGCTACGTTACCTCGCTGAATAGCCAAACTTAATATGTCAGCCGAGGTAACTGCCAAGGAAGTGCGGTCCTCTACATCGAGTAGCGATCTTGCTTCACCTTTTGATGGGCAGATCATAATACCATACGCATGTCATTATGATCTGCCCATCGCCAGGCAGGGCATAAAATAATATAAAGTTTTATTTCTAGGTCCCGGCTTAGCTTTCCTGGCATATCCATCAGCAGTGCTTCAACTTCCCGGAGCTCCACTCTGGTCGTGCTTATTCTTCTTCATGCTGCTTCTCATAGGGTTGGACAGCCAGTTCTGCACCATGGAAGGGTTCATCACAGCTGTTATCGACGAGTGGCCCAAACTGTTGAGGAGAAGGAAGGAAATCTTCATTGCTATTACTTGCGTTATATCTTATTTGGTTGGATTGTCTTGTATATCTGAGGTAAGGATAATTTTTTCAGCTCTAGCATAATAAAATGTGCCTTTTAACGTATAAATTACATAATACTTTAGCTAACATGTATCATTCGTTATCAGATGATCAAATACGTTGATGCATGTTTACGACTTTATTAATAGCTTTCGAAAATATACCAATTATCGTATCTCCAATATAAGGACGTAGATGAAGACTATTAAATTATTATCGAAGGAATAAAAGTCGTACTGTAAGCTCGCTTTCGGATTAAAATATTTAAGTTCATCCATCCATCCACCTGTATGCTTCCATGGCTGAGATATAGCCATAGGTCTTATGGAACACGATACCACATAAGAAATTATTTTTTATTGATATAAATATATTAATAGTATTAAGTATATCCATCAAAGTAATAAAATCCCTTGATATTTTTATTGGATAGCTTTCTTGCACCCTTATAAATTATTCTACTGGAAAGCAGATATTGTCGTCAAAGACGCAAGTCGTTGAATGATTAAAGCTGTAATTTATAGATTTTTATACATACAATTCTAGGGTGGCATGTATGTCTTCCAAATTTTGGATTCGTACGCGGTGTCCGGTTTCTGTCTTCTCTTCCTGATATTCTTCGAGTGCGTCTCCATATCCTGGGCGTTTGGCGTGAACCGCTTCTACGACGGCATCAAGGAAATGATCGGTTACTATCCTACCATCTGGTGGAAGTTCTGCTGGGTTGGATTTACCCCCGCTATCTGTATTGTAAGTATGATTCTCAATTATTATCATTGTCATAATATTAAGTTATGATAACATAAAGTATTTCTCATTGCTGAGGGCCGTGACCCCATTCAATTAATCACTTAAGGGGTTTTCTTGGGATAATAATGCGGTGGACTCCCAGGTCCTTCCGCATAGGACTCGACATACAAAACCTGTCAAAACGTCATTGAAAAATCAGCCCTAGAGTACTATTTCAACTCTTAGGTTACTAACGAATAATGAATGTAATAACATGTTAGTGTTAATAACCGGGACCGACGCGACAGCTTGACGTGCTCTCTGAGGCACAGAGGAAACGAAAAGGCCAAATTTGGACTTCCAAATTCGGTCACTCATCCAGTAGTTGGTCTAGTTGGGTCAATGTTACTTTTTTTTTTTTCTTCCCTCGTTTGGACGAGGTTGTGTCATTCTATGGTAGTAAAGATTAAATTATATTTTAAAAAAATCAAATAATTGTTTGTCTTTACCACAGAGCGTTTTCATCTTTAATCTGGTTCAGTGGAAACCAATAAAGTACATGACCTACGAATACCCATGGTGGTCGCATGCGTTTGGCTGGTTCACTGCACTCTCCTCCATGCTTTGCATCCCCGGGTATATGATCTACTTGTGGAGAGTTACGCCCGGGAATAGAATAGAGGTACGTATTATCATCTGTTTTGGTTTCGATTTTAACCATCCTTCAACAATATTTGGTTTTCTTGATAAACCTTTCAATATTAATTTCAATTCATTATTGTTTCTGCTCTTTTTCCAGCTTTTGTACTTTTATTATATTATTTTTAAAATTACTTATTTAAGTAAACAAATCACGAAATGTTTCTTAATCAGAGATAAATTGTAAAAACTGTAGCTTTTAATTTTCTCGATGTTGTCATACCTAGATATGTACCTATATCATGTTCTGTAGCTTGAAAGTTATATTTATTTTCATTAGGTAGGTACTTAGCTCACGTTATTTTTTGAAAGTATTTAATTTATAACTCGAAATTTTATTACTGTTATTTTGATATTTTCAATGTTTTGTTTCCAGAAATTCCACACAATCGTTCGAATTCCTGAAGACGTTCCAGCGTTACGTACTAAAATGCAAGCGGAGGAACAAGCAAAACATGGAACTAAAGCTTAAAATAATATCTTCAATCAATATCAAAATCAAATCGATCTCATTCGGTGAGACATACGAGAATGCGAACATAGAATTGCCGTTTCGATTTTGAGAGTATTTCAAAACGGAATTATGAAAGAAGTACACGCACAATTTTAACATTGTCAGTAGTTTGTGCCATAATTATTAACTGCTTTAGATATAAAATAATGTAGCTTAATCATTTACTCAGGTAATTCATTAAAGGACTTTTAATTTAGATTATATGTATTTTATATGATTATTAGGTTTAATTTTTTTGGTAGGTCAATCTGTGTGATCAAAATGACGTTTTAGTCTCATTTATTTTTGTGACTTTTAAGATAATTTTGGGTGCGTTGCGACGCGTTCATGTATGTTTGTACGTTACGCTATTTTTCATAGATTTTAGTGTTGTGTGTGTGCCATAATATGTTAACTGTATTATTATTGTTGTCTTCCATATAGTAGTCAATATTATGAATAGTTATATTTACGTTGTCAATTTAAATGCAACATTTTTATCTGTCATTAATTAAGTTATATTATATTTAAAAAATATCCTACGATTTGCATTAAATACCAATAAACCCGCTGCTAAATGCTCAACAAATTTATTAAAATATAATTTTATAATTCTCATATAAATATTTTGAACAATTCATCCAAATAAATGATGGTAATAGTTGTACAATACCTTATATAATATGTAAATTGTATATAATATGTACCTATGTATGTTGCATATTAATATATTATGTTTTCTCTTGAAAATATATGCCACAGTATTAATAATGCTTTAAATAATGTTTAAGTTTTTCCTTAAAGGACCTAGGATTAAGTTTAAAAAAAAAATATAAACGGAGATTTAAGTAAGTACATCGTAAAATAAGACTTTAATATAATATTATATATTTATTCAAATCGCTTCGGGACGCGCATGTTTTGATGTTTATAAAATATGTTCTTGAATGTGTATTGTACGTTAGTTGTAAAATTAGCCAGGATGAAATAATTTATTTTATTGGTGTGTTTATGGTAGAGCAAATCAATAGACGATGACAATATTAAAAAATTACGATTGATATCAATACTTTCAATAGACTACAAATGGTCATTTAATTTCCTAATCGTGTTTTTTAATTTCCCAATAAAGATGGAGGAAATATTTGCTACCAAATTTTGCAATAATGACACAAAGGTTCAATCATCAGAATATATTATAGAAATGTTATACGTTATCACGAATTCAATCAAATAATGACATAAAAATATTATTTATAATGATAATATTAGTGATGATGATTATGAAGATAATAATATTATTCTAAGATCATTTCAAAATTATATAATATAAAAATATTATTGCATTTTAGCAACATTTTAATTACGATTACTAAAGGCCGTTAAAATATATAATTATTGTGTAAATTAATATTAACATATTAAATAGGTATTTTTCTTATAAATGTGTGCTAGTATGGCTGTTTATGATATGGTTTGTTTTAATTTTTTATATTTATTGCTATATTTTAGGAGAAACTGACAACGTATATCCTTATCTTTGGTTTTTAGGCTTTAATAGGTTAATTTTATTATTTATTTTTAAATTTATAACGATGGTCGATGTACAACAATCATTTGTGTCCAATTCCCAAACCAAAATATCATTAAGATTTTCTTTATAATATACCGTACAAAATTATATATTTTTACTCAATATTATGTAGTTATTTAGTTAAAATAAAATTTTACAACCAATTTTAATATAAAAATTTCAAACCATCAGACAATGTATGGATTGTATCCACGACCAAAGTAAAATATTTGAATTTTTATTAAATATATAAACAATTTGGAACATAATATACTGTAGAAATGTTCATAATACTTTACCGTAAATTGGCCTATCTTTGATAACATTTTAAATATTTTTAATATATTATGTATATCAAAACGTATATTATGAAGGAGACAATATATTAAGCTCTTTTTATACTTCATATATTTACAAATCTTAATCAATATACTAATTACAATTATTAATAAATATAAAGGAATGTGTGGATTTCCAAAAAACTAAGCGTGTTCAAATATTTTCTATCCATTTGATGTCTATTTATGTCGTCAATTTCTAATATAAATAATAGAAAAATATATTTACGTAAGTATTAAAAGTAGTAGTTTAGGTGTTACGCAATATATATCAAAATATATACTCAAGCTTAAGATATTATAATATTAAAATCGTTGCCAAAATTTGCTTATAAGAATAAATAAATTTTATTAGAAGAAATACTATATTATTGTTTACTTATTATGTACCTAAGCCAAGTAGTGATTTATTACTAAAAATAATTTCAAAATTATGACCTAAATCTTATATATCTTATATTATCTTATATTGTAATTGTCAGATATTTTATTTTATAATCTTGTCGGCGATTTTATTTTTAATAATAATATGTAACGGTATTTTTTGTTTTCATATGTGATTCTTCTGCTAATATTTCAAGTTATATAGATATAATAAAGAATATTAGAAAATTTTCGACATTTTGCGCAAATAGGTACATTCTACATTCAGTAGATTTCATTATGTTAATTAATTCTGAATATTAATGTATTTAAAAACTCTATGTTGCGCTTCCAAATATTTTTAATGAAATAAGGCATAGGCTATTAATTTTAACTAATTTTAGTTGTTTATGTAACGTATCGCTTGTACTTTATAATAATAATATGATGATGATAATACTTTATAATTATGACGAAAATAATATTATAGATAATTATTATCAAGAGAGAAAATTGTTTTAAATGAATAAATAATAAATAATTGGTTAGACATCCACATTTTTAATTTGTAATTGTACCTACACGTACCTATAGTAATCTCAAATCATGTACCTTTGAGAAATCATACACATTTTGAAGATTTAAAAATATTTGAAAGTTGAAACATATCCATTTAATTTTAATAGTTCTAGACAATTTATGCCAAAGGTAACGATGTAATTTTAGAGAATAATTTATTTATTTCATTAAAATATAAAACAATATAAGTGTTTTTTTTATTTTATTTTAAGAAAACACACACAAACAACGAAGTAGTGTATGTAACTTTGAAACAACATTATTATTTTTAAATCTTAAAAATCTGACCCGATGACAGCGTCGCTAGTATCCATTAATAATACAATAAAAACAAAAACTAAACAGGCATAAAAATTAATTCCAATTTTGGCCACCGGGACACATACATTCTGTCAAAAAAGTACCAGGAATTCATCATTTGTTTCTAATTCCAAATTCAATTCAAAAATTATTTTTTGTCGCTAAGTTGACACAACTGTCGTCTATATTGCCGCGAAGTTTGAGCGTCAATTGTTATTTACTTTGTTTACAGTGCGCCATTTTGTCAGTTCATCTCAATAGTGTTTTGCGATTTTTACAATGAATGAAAATATCGAACAAAGAGTTTGTCTCAAATTTTGCATCGCAAATGGAATTTCGTGTCCAAAGTCGCTGAAAATGTTGCAGAAAGCTTACGGGGAATCGACTTTATCAAAAACACGTGCATACGAGTGGTACCATGCATTCAAAAGTGGTCGCGATGTGGTGGAAGATTTGCCTCGCTCTGGTCGGCCATCAACGTCTTCAACTAAAAGGCACAAGGCCATCATTGTGAATGAATTTTTGACCAAAAACTCAACAAATACCATCGAACAACTACCGTATTCACCGGATATGGCTCCGGCCGACTTTTTTCTCTTTCCAAAACTCAAATTACCACTTCGTGGCACCCGTTTCCGATCGATAGAAGACATGTAAAAGAGAATTCGCGGCAAGAACTGAAGTCGATTCCGAAAAATGCCTTTAAAAAATATTTTGAAAATTGGATTATTCGTTGGCGTAAGTGTATTATTTCCGAAGGGGCCTACTTTGAAGGAGATACAATAAATTTGGAAAAATAATTAACATTTTGTATATTATAGACCTTTTCCCGGTACTTTCTTGACAGAGTAGTATGTTTGTATGACTATAAAATCATACATAAAATATTATAAATGCGAAAGTGCGTTTATTTGTTGGTTTGTCTTTTAATCACGCCGCAACGGAGCAACAGATCGACGTGATTTTTGGCATGGGTATAGTTGAGGATCTGGAGAGTGACATAGGCTACTTTTTATCCCGGAAAATTAAGGAGTTCCCGCGGGAATAAAAAAAAACACGCGGACGAAGTCGCGGGCATCAGCTAGTTATTAATATTTGTAGAGCGTGTCAACAGAATCATATTATATACGTAATAATATATTAAATGATTTAAAAAAGTAGTACATAATACAATTTTATTTAAATTTCATTGTGTTTGATTGGTTATTCAAGTAAGAATCATATTTCGTTTGTATATGGAGCGCACTTAGTCAAGAAGTAGAGTTTGAGCGTGCACGTAATAATATATTAAGTCGCTTTTGAGATTATTTGAATAGGAAAATTTTCACTTAAGTTACAAAATTCAACTAAAGACTACTTAGTATGTTTAAAAATTACGCTTGACATAATAAAGAGTGGGGTAAACAGGAACCGGCAGAATATGCGGTTTTATAACGCTAGTATAGATACAGTCATCATCATCTTTTCACTACTGAGCACGAGTTTCCTGTCGGAATGAGAAGGGTTTGGCCATAGTCCACCACGCTTGCCAAGTGCGGATGGGCAGACTTCACATACCTACGAGAACATTATGAAGGACTCTCGGGCATGCAGTCTTTTTCACGATGTTTTCCTTCACCGTTTGAAGATAGTGATACTTAATTTTTTAACAGGCACATAATTTGATAACGTAGACGTACAGTAGGTACTCGGCAGTAAAGATAAAAAAGATCCAGCTTCAGGAAGAGATCATCTGTTGTCAGATGAATTCAGCTTCGTAGAGAATATAAACCCTTATAGTATAAAATCACATTTTGTATGAAGATGTGGAGAAGTCTCGCGAGACATACTGAACCCTCGGGAATGTCCGTTCCGACTCGTTTTTGGTCGGGATACTCCCGAGAGTTCCAAGTCAGTGAATTCTGAGCTTGATTCTGAGCCGCGACGCCAGGAGGCTATACGCAATTATTTGTTCGGCTTATTCATTCAATACCATCTAATTATTATATTGCACTTATTATAACGTCCGTATCCACCATTAGTGTTTATCATGATATAGCAGGGTTTGGATTCTTGAATAAAAGATTAATTAACTTGGATTACCACATATAATATTATATTTTCATTGATAGTTACACGTTACATGGCAATGGCAGCGAGATACAGAGGGACAGAGAGAAGGAATACATAACTGAGATGTCAGACGACAAAGGTGTCAAACGTCAACTGTCACATCTGACTTATAGTTTATACGTTTAAAAACTCAACATTTCATTTATTATGTATAGACTTTTGTAACGTAAATTAAATACCTAATTAAGCAACTTTTATTCACTATATAATATTCGTAAATTTCATTGGGTTTGTTTAACTTCGATCCTAACATTCCCATAAAGATGCCGCATCATTTCCAATAGAAAAAATTGCATGCTTGCTGTCCGCGTTAAGAAAATAGTGACTCATCCCTGTCGGCAGGCTAAGTCACGTCCCCCGACCAATTAAGTTGCAAGACATCAGAAAGCTTTCTGCTTTCTTGCAACTTTATTGGTCGGGCTACATAATATGAAGTAATCAGACTATAACTAGCTAATGACCGCGACTTCGTCCGCGTGGATTGAGGGTTTTTTGGTTTCAGCGGGAACTCTTTATTTTTCCGGGATAAAAAATAGCCTATGTGTAACTGTAACCATACACCTATATAATCTACCTCTGTGCCAAATCTCATCCGGATCCGTACAGCCGTTCTGGCTTGATTGAGTAACAAACATCCATCCATCCAAACGCTTGCATATTTTATGATATTAGTATACGTGAATTCCACTCTAAAAAACACCACTTAAAAAAAACGCTCTTCGTTCGACAAAGGCCTTACACCTAAGCCATGTTGTGGGTGTTAACACCTTTTTCGGCCGATTTTAGCGTTTCCCCGTAAAATAATAAAGTTAACAATGCCTTTTGCAAGATGATGTAACCGCGTGGTCGGTTACCTTGGTATCTAACATGACTAGGTTACAATATTATATTCGATGACATAGTTTTCTTGATGTAAGATTCCTTACTATGAGTTGTACACTTTACCAAGCATAACTGTGCGTGTGGCGAAATTCAGAACTAACAGAATTTATTCCGTGTCGCTGCTGATTTTCATAGACAGTGGCGCCTCCGCCACACGCCATTGATAAGTTTGTCAAGTTGTTACGCAGCTTAGCTCTAAACCTATTATAATAAACGAGGTACTTATAGACGGAGAGCTGGCAACGAATTTCGGGAAGGTCCTTTTGACAAGCTGAAATTGTGGAAAATATAACTTCGTCAATAATTGGCGAATCCAGTCCTACCAGTCTGGTAGAGTTATTTTTGCGATTTGCGGTTATTTTGTATGTCGTATGAAAAGTTCTACTTCTACTTATTAATTGAAAAATAATAAGTGAAAGTACAATAGTTTTTCAAAATGTCGTGTGTACTACCTGCCCGTTGAATTTATGGAATAAAACGCCAATGTCTGTCCCCGGGATGTATCTAAACTACCTACTTAGTACTTACCTCTGTTTTTTGATGCCCGCGGGAACTCTTTAATTTTCCAGGATGAAAAGTACTGTAGGGTAGGGATTTCTTTCTTCCCCGGGATCGGTACAAACTATTACTATACCATTTTTTTTAATCGGTTGAAAAGATGCGTCCTGAGCGTAGCAGACAGATACACTTCAAATACAGAAATTTGTATAGATAAATACCTACACAGGAAAATCAGCTGATATTGGGTAAGTAGATGGTTTCGCAGCTAGAATTTGGTATAGAATTAGGGTAGAATTTAATTATGGTAGAATTAGCTATAGATAGAAATATAATACCATTAAGAAATTAAAATACATACCTATTAATATGGATATGGATTGAATATTAGATAAAAAAGAAATAAATACCTAGGTATACATATATTAATTTATTGTTATGTAGGAGTATTATTTATGGCCCATAGCTATAAATCAATACCTACTAAATATATTTTCGATTTCGATGGCCTAGTTGCTCCTACGCATAACGCAATAAATCCTTTTCGTAAGTAGGCAATTATTATTTGCCTTGTGATTATCATAGGTAGTTATGTAGGTACTTCACACTAATATTATATATGCGAAAGTGTGTTTGTTTGTTGGTTTATTGGAATGTTGGTTTATCCTTCAAACACGTCGCAACAGAGCAACGGATCGACGTGATTTTTGCATGGGTATAGCTGAGGACATAGGCTACTTTTTATCTCGGAAAATTAAGTTCCCGTGAGAATTTAAAAAAAGGCGAAGTCGTGGGAATCCGCTACTTTTACTATAAACTGACCACTGAAACTGGCCCGGCTTTCCACGGGTGGGCTTACCTTTTAATAATTATTGTAAAAGTTTATTTTAAACAAAAGCAATAATTGAGTTTGAGTTTGAATTTATTTGCTGCCTCCCGTCACTTCCAAACTCCAGACGTTAAAGTTCCGCCTTGCTCCTCCAAACTATTCATCAGGGGGCATACTACCATCGCTCAAAGCCGTATTGTTTTAATATTGTTGACGTTAGTGCTTAAGAATTATAATAAGTTTAAAATAAATCGTTACGAAACAACTCTTGACGAAGTAAACAATTCTCTCACTAAAGTGGTACAGTGGTTTGAAGCTAATAACCTACTCCTCAATGGAAAAAAGACAAAGTGTATCAAATTTACATTACCTAATGTCAAACAGGTAAAAACCACTGTACAACTTGATCATGAGGAATTAGATTTAGTGGATACAGCTGTTTTTCTCGGAATAACGTTAGATGGGTGAATTTCCCAACAGCAAAATTTATGCGGCATGGATGAAATCGGTAGTGCAGAACGTTACTATACAGTTCTAATATTTTTTTCTAGGTAGAAGAGGTAGTTACCTATGTACGAGGCTGTAAATATTTCTGGATTAGGATTACAGTTTAAAAAAAAAAAATGGTAAAGCTCCGAATTTTTCATTTCAGTGGCTGTCACTGCAACATGTTTCTGTGTAATTTTCCTCATAAAACAAAAAATATTGGTTACTGAGGTTTATGGCTACCTTTATTTTAATCATGAATAGTGATAGTATAATCCCAAAGTATTTTTTTAATAATATCTACCCAGTTTAATAGCAGGAAAGTAAAAATGAATATGTCACTGAAAAATCTTTAATTTCGGTGACAAAAAGTTTATCAGGTATATTTTTGCTTAAAACAACTCTAGCTCCCCCCGCGTGCGCTTAAAACTTTCGCAACTGTGGCCTCTATATGTTGATCGTGGGAGGACGTGCGCCGCTTGCCTGCGTGTTCCCGTCAAACACATAGGTATGTCATATCGGTGACATGGAACACATTTCTTTTCATTTCCGTGTATAGGTATAACTTGTCTTGCAATAAGCTAGTAAATTTATTTAAGTATTCATGAATGGACTAATGGTACTACGTTTATTTGTGTAGTATTCCTTACATCCTATAATAAATAGTTTTCTCGTTAAGTTAATTCTTTTCTTTGATTTTAATTTCGGTGTTTTCATTTCGGTTGATTCGGTGGCCTAAACTGACCACCGAAATGACAAAATACTCACCGAAATGATAAAAATTCTCATTTCGGTGAGTTTTTATCATTTCGGTGTATAATTGTTTCATTTCGGTGGATGTTTTTATCATTTCGGTTGATTATTATTTCATTTCGGTGAAAATCCAAGCTAGGCGGTGAATATTTCACAATCTTTGAATACATTTTGCTAATGTGTTTCCAAGACCTGTACTTTTGTGCGATTTACTGTCGATCCGTTTCTCCGTTGCAGCGTGATTGAAGGCCAAACCATAATCATAATCATAGCCTTTATTGCTGAATAAATATTTTACAATGTTATGTTGTTTTATTTATTAAAAAAAATATTTCTGAACATCAGCTTGTCCTGCGACATAGGCCTCCTCCAGAGCCTTCCAGATCTTCCTCTCCTGTGTTGTTCGGCGCCAAGTAGCACCAGCCACCACTCTTAAATCATCTTCCCATCTTTTCCTTTGCCTTCCTTTACACCTTTTCCCATCCCTCGGATACCACTCGGTCACTTCCTTAGTCCATTTTCCACCACTGTCTCTCATCATCTTCTTCTGTCGGACCGGCAGTACGTTTTTCGGAAAAATCGGTCTACAGGAGATCTTCTGGTGTATGCCACGCACACTTGGGGTGAAGCCATTGAGAAACACGGCGAGGCACTCGCCGTATCTCTGGACATATCTAAGGCATTTGACCGGGTCTGGCACGGCAGTCTTCTCAGTAAGCTCCCAGCGTACGGTATACCTACTGGTTTCTGTAACTGGATATCTGACTTTCTGAGGGAAAGGTCATTTCGGGTTGTCGTTGACGGCAGCTCATCTGACCTAATGGCTATTAATGCCGGTGTCCTGCTGCACATCAACGATCTCCTCAAACCCGGTATCTTTGGGTACGCTGATGACAGCACTGTTACGGAGAGATACATGTCCAGTTCTAGAGCCAGTGCTACTGAGATACTTGAGCAAAGAGAGGCGTTGGTGAATCGCGTTAGCTTGACTCTTGAGGAGGTCTCCGGTTGGGGTGACGCCAATTTAGTCAAGTTTAATGCCACCAAAACACAGGCGTGTTTATTCACCGCGAAAAAGAGCCTCTTCACCTTGGCTCTAAATTTCCAAAGTATATCCGTCCCGATCAGTGATCATATTGAGCTCTTGGGTATTGAAATCTCATCCAATCTCAATTTCGGGAAATGCATCGAGTTAAAGGCCAAAACAGCTGCCAAAAAACTTGGCATCTTGAACAAGGTGAGGCGGTACTTCACACCGGAATAACGCCTCGCTCTTTATCAGGCCCAAGTTCGTTCTGGCATGGAGTACTGCTGCCACCTTTGGGATGGATCCGCCAAGTACCAATTCGATGCATTAGACTCGATTGATCGCCGGGCCCGAAGAATCATTGGCGATCAATCACTCACGCTGGCGAAACTGCATTGCTTACAGCACCGACGCAATGTCGTTTGCTTATCGGTCTTTTATCGGATATACTTTGGAGAGTGTGCTCAGGAACTTTTCAACCTTGTTCCACCCTCACCGTTCTACCACAGAACAGCAAGAAACCGTTTGCGTTGGCATCCTTATGTGGTTGACGTCCAGTCAGCTCGAACGAAACGGTTCTGTTCTACGTTTCTAATTCGAACCGCTAGGATGTGGAATGCCCTTCCAGCACATGTATTCCCTGCCACGTATAACTTAAGTACCTTCAAGGCAAGAGTGAATAGGCATCTTCTAGGCGGGCGCGCTTCAACCTAGACCTCATCATTGCTTTGTATTAAGCGTGATTGTCGTCAAGCCTATCTTGCAATAAAAAATTAAAAAAATGTGTCCAGTCCAACGCCACTTTAGCCTTCTTATATGCTCTGTTACATCTTTCACTTTGCTGCGTTTTCTAATAGTTTTTAGGTTTTTTAGGGGTTTTTCTGTCTTTCTTTTTTATGTTTATCATACTTCTCTCCATATTATGTTGACAAGTTTCTAGTTTCTGTGTGTTCGCTTTCGTAAGTGACCAAGTTTGGCATCCGTAAGTTATACACGGTATTATGCAAGTATCAAATACTTTTTGCTTTGCATTTACTGGAAGTTCTTTACTTTTCATAATTTCCTTTAAAGACCAGTATCGTTTCCATGCGTTAATTATTCTTTGGTTAACTTCTTTAGTCATCTGATTGTGTGGAGAGATAACTTGTCCCAGATACACATAATCTTCAACATATTCTATTGGTTTGTTATTAACTTTTATAGTAATTTGATCTCCATTTGTCATCAATTTAGTTTTCTCTGTATTCATAGTTAGACCTACCACAGCACTCTCTTTTTCCAGTTGTTGTAACATTATTTCTAGTGTGTTAGGATTGTTGGATATTAGAATAAGGTCATCTGCAAACCTGAGATGGTTTAATTTTTTCCCATTTATATTATTAAGTCCATAGTTATCCCAATCTAGATTTTAAAAAACCTTCTCTAAAATGGCTGAGAACAGTTTAGGGGATAGAGGGTCTCCCTGTCTGACTCCCTTTTTTATTTGTAAATCTTCTCCTTCTTTCTCTAGTCTGACTCGTGCTGAACATTTTCAATTTATCTCTTTTATTAATCTAATGAACTTAGGTGGTACTCCCTGTTCTTCGAGTGCCTGCCATAGGTGGTAGTGTTTTATTGAGTCAAAGGCTTTGTTATAGTCAACAAAGCCTAGGTAGTATTCTTTGTTATATTCATTGCATTTTTCAATGTATATGATCAGTTGTGGAGTAATTGCATCTGAATCCTGCTTGTTCTTTTGTTGGACAAACCAACAAACTAACAAACCAATAAACCAACTAACAAACACACTTTCGCATATGATTTCAACCGACTATAACGAGATTTGATTAAATATAATCCGATTTATTTATTTTAAAGTACCAGGTGAATGCAAAGTTGAAACGCGATCTACCAACTATAATTGACATATTTTTTTAGAATGCCGAGGCCTAGCTTTGACTGCAGATGAAAGAAAGGAAAGAAGAAGATTATGTGAGCAGAGAAGAAAAGAAAGAATGCTTATATTCGTTTTCGGTGGATTTTAATTTCGGTGGATAGGTTTTTTCATTTCGGTGGCTAGTTATTTCATATCGGTGAACGAATTTTTCATTTCAGTGGCATCACAAATTTAAACACGATTTTTCATTAGTTTATTACGACATATTTTGATGGCATTAAATAAGAGCTTGAAGAATATCAAGAAGTACAATAAACTACTGTTTAAATTTGAGAAAACTTGATAATACGAAAGTTCACCGAAATGAAACAAAAAAACGCCTTTGTTGAAATTGACCCAGATGCTAAACTCCAATGGGGTCATCACATAAATGACTTATCGAACAGGCTTAGTTCTGGCAAAGTGATTGTCATAATGTCAATACTAGAAATAAAAATAAACTTGTAATGCCTGCTTCTAGGCTTAGTAAACCTAGCAATTCATTTGTAGGAAAGAGTGTCCGCTTCTACAATAAGCTCCCAGAAGACATGTTGAAGATGTCTCTGAATAAGTTCAAAGTTAATGTAAAACGTAAACTCATTGGAAAATCCTATTACCATGTGAAGGATTACTTAAATGACAAGGAAGCTTGGCAATAATTTGCTCTAATGGCTCTGATAGTTCCTTAGTTAAGATGATTTGTGAGATGGTGATAATGAAAAAAATAAAAAACCCCAGCTGAGTTTGTTGTGGGCTCTTCTCAGACCTGGGCGCGTTCGGAACCCTCGTAGCTTTAGTTTTAAGATACCGTAACAGATTATCACCATCATATTTTTATGTAACTGGACGTCAATAAGTGTAGTGTGTCTACCTAAATTGAATAAATATTTATGACTATGACTAAACCTTATTTTAGGGACGTCAAGGTACGTAAACGTAAACTTAACATAAAACTGTAATTTTGAAATAATAATAAACGATGGTAGTATAGTACCTAACCCCTTAGATTTCTCAGATCTTCACACAATGCACATGCAGCCCCCCTAGCATGGGCCGAGACAATTTTCTCCCCGAGGAAAGGATAAAAATTTTATTCCTAAATCTATATACTTATAATAAAACTGTAACAGGTCCAATTCTGTACATTGAAGATATTTTGAAATTTTTTTTTGGAGGGCACTCATTATTTGATACTGAAGCCAAATCTGTAATTTTTTTCATTTTTGTCTGTCTGTCTGTCTGTCTGTCTGTCTGTCTGTATCTTGGCCGCGCATCACGCCGAAACTACTGAATGAATTCAAACGAAACTTGGCACGATTTGAGCCCATACTACGGGGTAGGACATAGGATACTTTTTATCCCGAAATTCTACCCCCGAAGGGGTGAAATAGGGGTTGAAAGTTTGTATGAAAGTCCTTAATTTCTCAAGTTATAGCCATGAAACTTGATATATGAGCTGCGGATTGAAAATGAAAACATACGTGTTTCACGGTTTTCAAAATTCTACCCCCGAAGGGGTGAAATAGGGGTTTTGAGTTTGTATGAAAATCCTTAATTTCTCAAGTTATAGCCATGAAACTTGATATATGAGCTGCGGGTTGAAAATGAAAACATGTGTTTCACAGTTTTCAAAATTCCACCCCCAAAGGGGTGAAATAGGGGTTGAGAGTTTGTATGAAAATCCTTAATTTCTCAAGTTATAGCCATGAAACAGCATTTGGGCTTTCGTTAAAATATGAAGAAGTATGTGTTTCACCATTATAGGGGGATTATACCGTGGGATAGTATAATATAGGCTACTTTTTATCCTGGAAAATTAACTGAAAAACTTATTCCACGCGGACGAAGTCGCGGGCATCAGCTATAAAGAATATACATACATACATAGGCTACTTTTTATCCCGGAAAATTAATGAGTTCCCGCGGGAATCGAAAAAACTTAGTCCACGCGGACGAAGTCGCGGGCATCAGCTAGTAAATAAATAAAAACGCTAAATAACGGTGGATAAATAGTCCCCCGAGTCCCCGTGAAATGTCAAACGGGGATGAACTTCTCCTCTGCCCTGTTGCCGTGCTCTGAGAAGTGGATAAGTTAATTTTATCTCTTGTCAGTGGATAAAATCGGGGGATAATTTTTTTATCTCCGTCCCATGCTAGCCCTGCAGCAGGGACCAATCTACCCCCCGATTGTGTAAGGAAATCATAATCGTAATTATTCGTCAAAAATGGATAATTCGACCTGTTTAAGAAGTTAATAGCTGATGCCTGCACGTCAAAAAACCCAATAGGTACTTAACTATGGCCCGACCCGGGACTCAAACCCGGGACCTCGTCGGCCGCAGGCGAACATGCTAACCACTACACCAACAGGCAGTTATGATTTAAGTACTTAACTGTTAATTAATTCCTAATAATAGCTGTTATCATATTATAGGTATTTAATATGCGACACACGGTTTCGTTGTGCGTTTCATTCAACATACAAGTTTGCATGAATGTGTCTTGATTTGATGATTTGAGTCATCCATTCTCTCGGTGAAGGTCGGGGTGTGACTCGAGTATTAATCGATTCTGAAGAACATTGATTTTATATAATGATTAAAATGATGACCTTCAACTTTAGCTCTCGTCGAAGGTATAAGTCGATACTCGATACATATTATAATACTGAGAAAAATGCCGATGAAAAATATTTCGGCATTTTTCTCTATGAAATACTACTGATCTATAGTAATATTATGAGTGCGAAAGTTTGGATGGATGTTTGTTACTCAATCACGCCAGAACAGCTGAACGGATATGGATGAAATTTGGCACAGAGATAGATTATAGTTGATTGGTTGTGGATACAACCGTGCGAGCGGCTTAACCGAAACTGGGCACAAACTTACCAACTTTGCGGCGCGCTAGAGGTCGTAATTTTTGTCAAAAATAAAAAATAAAAAAACGAAATTGTAGGTCTGCATACGCTCTACAAGTTCACGAGAAAATCGCAAAAAACTAAATGTTTTTTTCGATTATCTCATTGAGTACCTTAGAGATCAAAAGTATTTTTAAGTAAGTACCTACAGAAATAATTCGTCTTCCTACTATACTCTTTGACCTTGCTGGCAGCAAAAAAGGCCATGTAAGCGAGGGTCACGGGTTCTCCTCCCGGCTGGGCAGACATAAATAAACAATACGCATACCTTCCATGAATTGCAGTCATTTATTTTGTTTTGCATACAAAATACAAATTGACGACTTCCAGATATCCACTGAAGCGAATATATTATAGTAATTGTTCAGTCGACTCAGACATTTTTTATTAAAGTAAAAGTAAAGTAAAGTAAATATTTATTTGGTAAAATATGGTACAGACAAGATGTTATAGGTAAGGTTATTATGTACAAGCATATTTTATCGTTACCGACGTCCAAATATTGAATAATAATATTATAATATTATAATAATATTATATAATGCGAGCTTTTGTGTAACTAAGTACTTACTAAAGTTATGTTTCAAACCGAATATAATATTCTTAGTTAAGAATTCAAGAATTCTGGTACCGAATAAAAACAATGATCTAAAAGATATTCAAAAAGTCCTTTTTTAAATATTACTATTTTATTATTTTTTAATATAGTAATATATTTATTTATTACATGTAGGACCACACAGGTGTTTTACTCTGCTCTACCAACGAGAAGAGCCAGCAAGAAACTCAGAAAATTCAGAAATTGTAGTGGATAAAAAATAACTTTTATAGAAGTGCATGCCCGAGGATCGAACTCCGACCGCTTGAACTGGAGGCCCAAATAATCCTTTTGCCATTAACGCTTTTATGGATTACTAGCTGATGCCCGCGACTTCGGCCGCGTGGTTTAAGTTTTCTTTAATTTCTGCGGGAACTCCTTAATTTTCCGGGATAAAAGCAACCAATCATACTAATATTAGTATGACTAATATTAGTATGACTAATATTAGTTGAGGACCTGTAGAGTGACTTAGGCTATTTTTTATCCCGGAATCAAAAAGACTTAAGCCACGCGGGCGAAGTCGCGGGCTTCAGCTAGTAGGTACTATATCCTAATATTAAAAATGTGAAAGTGTGTTTGTTTGTTGGTTTGTCCTTCAATCACGCCGTAACGGAGCAACGGATCGCCGTAATTTTTTGCATGGGTATAGTTGAGGACCTGGAGAGTGACATAGGCTACTTTTTATCCCGGAAAATTAACGAGTTCCCGCAGGAATTAAAGAAAGCTTAAGCCACGCGGACGAAGGCGCAGGCATCATCTAGTAAACCAATAGACCAACAAACCAACAAACAAACACACTTTCGCATCCATACTATCCATACTTCCATACTAATATTATAAATGCGAAAGTGTGTCTGTCTGTCTGTCCGTCCATCTGTCTGTCTGTCTGTCTGCTACGCTTTCACGGCCCATCTGTTCAACCGATTTTGATAAAATTTGGTACGGGGATAGATTGTATCCCGGGGAAGGACATAGGCTACTTTTTATCCCGGAAAATTAAGAATTTCCCGTGAGAATCGTAAAAACTTAGTCCACGCAGACGAAGTCGCGGGCATCATCTAGTTTATAATAAGCTATCTTCTTACTTAATAAAACAAACACGACAGACAATCAGACTAAACTTAGTATAGGTACATAAGTAGGTATAATAGTTATTGCTATTGGTTCAATAAGTGTTTCTTAGAAAGAGATAACGTCAACAAATAAGTATACGTTTAATAACTATAGAACTATAGGTATTTGTTATGTGCCTAAGGTGGTGATAAGAACATACTGGATTCCTCCACGTCTAATTAACTAGACGATGTCTGTGACTTCGTCCGCGCGGTTTAAAAGTTTATTTTAATTTCCGCCGAAACTTCTTAATTTTCCGATAAAAAGTGGCCATATCCTTCTCCGGGATTCAACCTATATGTATACCAAATTTCTTAAAAATCGGTTGAAAAGATTGGCCGTTATAGCGTAATAGACAGACAGACACACTTTAGCATTTATAATACTAGTGGATGCCCACGACTTCATCCGCGACGTGGGTTAAGTTTTTAAATTCCTATGGGAATTTCTTAATTTTCCGGAATAAAAGCCTCCTTAAAAAAAAATCCAAAATGTGTCCTGTGAAATTTGGTATAGACATAGGTTGTATCCTTGGGATACAACCTATGTCTATACCAAATTTCTTAAAAATCGGTTGAAAAGATGGGTCGTTAAAGCATAGTGGACAGATGGACAGACAGACAGACACACTTTCGCATTTATAATATTAAATATGGATTAGAATGTATTAACGTGCAATTAAAAATTAGACCAGTAGATACCTAATTATAAACGGATCTATATTGTGGATATTTTTTTAGGGTTCCGTTGTAAAACAATGGTTGTTGTTCCGTTGTAACTAATATTATTAATGCGAAAGTTTGGATGGATGGATGGCTGTTTGTTACTGAACCACGCTAGAACGACTTAACGGATTTGGATGAAATTTGGCACAGAGATAGATTATAGTCTGAAATAACACGTAGGCTTTTTATTCCGGAAAATTGAAGAGTTCCCGCAGAACCAAAAAACCTGAATCAAACCTCAATACACGCGGGCATCAGATATAGTTGTAACATCAAAATCAAAATTTATAAAAGAGTAAAGGCATGTTGCTAAGGTTAATTGAAGTAATAGTTTTTTTTTTTTTTTAATGTTTCGCACTCATTTATCCTCTGACAAGACGTCAGAGACGTTTTTAATGCGAATTTTGCTATGAATAGGGCTCACGATAGTCGTGAAATGGTGATATACATTTTGTGTGTTGAAGTAATAGTAATTCACTTTATAAGAAGGCAGGTTCTTTTGACCGATTGCACTAGTTGTAAAGAGAAATTGCTAAAGTTTTCACTAAAGCTCCAAGGCATTCGATAAATCGTCCTGCAGCCATGCCGCATCTCGCGTGCAGACTTTATCTTGTAGAAGCGATACTGTAGAGTAAGTTGTGTCAGAAGTGCCACCAAAATATGCGATTTATGCCTAAGTAATTATTGTTACAGCAGGAATGCGAACAAAATATTCCATGTTAAAAAAAAATCGACCAATTACTAAATCGGAAAGCGTTCTATTAAGACTAGAGAGCCGACAAGAAACTCGGCCATACATTTTCATGAAAACGCAAACGTAATGGCAAAAATTACTCTAAACTGATGTATTATTACAATTTTAAAACCCTTAAGAAGGTGGAATGGTGAGCTAGGAACACTACTAAAAGTGTGAAAGAAGATTTTTGGCAAATAATTTCACAACGTTCAGTTCTCAGTAATTTAATTGTGCTGACAATATTAAATAATAAATAAAATAAAATAGTTTATTTTTCTTTAACTACATTATTTTTAACACGTAAAAGGTTGGAGCCTTCTTTTAAGAGTAATAATACCCCTGTGGCAGAAGACTCCGCTCTTCCTTAACAATAATAATAAAAATAAACAATACGAGTACTATAATAACAGAACATAATATGTGGGTACATAGAAAAGACATACAAAAAACTAATTAATTAAGTGAGTGACAGCTGTATGCGGTGTATGTGTGCGTGTGTGTGTGTGTGTGTATATATGTGCATGTGTATGTGTGTGTGTGTAGTGTAGTGTATGAATTTGTGTAGTGTGTGATCACGAGTGTATGTTTATTCGACATGTGTGTTAGATAAATATTAACAAGCCATATTATAATCTTATATTATAAAGTTAGGTAGGTATATCAATTTTTACTTATATATATAATATATATATTTTTACAGGATGCGTTTCAATAGGGATTCAACTTCGTCATAATTTAATGGTAGTAAATATTTTTTTAAAAGATCCTAATGATCCTAATATTACTAATGAACTTTATTATTAAGTAACAGATTGTAAGACTTTGGCAGCTTTTTTTCAGAACTATCTCAATACTTACACCGTAAGGTATTGACATTAACCGTTTCCTGCAAAATTAACTAACATTATTTAATGTCTTTTGTGTTATATTTTGTTGTAATGTATTTTGAGTATTTTTTTCTTTTTGCTGCGAGTGTTGCTCTGAAAAAGGTACCAGCCAACTCACTTTTTTCATTTGAGGTTAGTAGTATAAAGGTCATCAGCTTAGTTTTTGGAAGGGGCTATATACCTAGAACAAACTCATGTATTATTTCAGAAGATGTTCTGAGACGCATAATCTTTGACAAGACAGAGACGGCAGCGGCATACGGTGACCGAAAATAGATTGCGTCGTGTACGCAAACACAGCGGTCTCCTACGAAGGAAAGGATCCAATAATAAACTTAAATCCTTATAAATTAACTTTAAATACGGCCCTGATAGAAGTAGCGCTAAAAAAAAATTAAATACCTAACCTTTGCATAAAATAGTTAGTAAGAATTAGGCATAAATCAAAAATGCGAATCGTTTTATTATAACTGTATCCCTTTCTAAGGCATAGTGATAGAGTGAAATGGGATAAGTTATCATAGAGTAATAATTAATTGGTGTACTTTAGTGTGTTGTTTGTTTATTTTATATAGTGATAATGTGGTTGATTTTGTGTTTGTTTGTCCTGTCGTTGCGGTATGCTGATGGTAAGTACTTAACTAACATAAGTGACTTCTTAAGTTCCTTATGACAAGTATGCATAGAAGCGATTATTGCTTAGTTTTGCATTCAGCTCTACACATTTTCGTGAATCGTTGATTCGAATTATTCAAAATATGTTTTAACCGACTTAAAAAAAAGGAGGTTATCAATTCGACACGTAGGTATGTATGTATGTATAATTGGAAGTTCTGCAAATATTCACGTATGATAATCTGGGCTTCCAAACCAATATACTAACTTTCGTATGTGTGTAATATCCGCGGATTTCTCCGAAACTATTAATCGGATTATGACCATTATTTTTTTATTTTCTTGTTTAACAGTACAAGTTTCATCAAATTCGGTTCAGTAGTTTTCAAGATATAGAGTTATAGACTGTTAGGTGTGTGGTGAAGACGATTTAACTTTCAATCTTTTAGATTTTCACTTGTTTATTCGAATAAACTTTTACAAGTGATTTTGAATCGTCGATTGAACCTAGGTCCTAGGTACTACTTTTTCGAACGCCAGATTATCTTGACGATTCAAGATTCTGCCCATTCTTATACGTTTAGGGTATCGTACATACCTAAACGTATAAGAATGGGCAGACGAAATTGAGCTCTAATTCGATGCTGTCATGGTTTATTTTACTTTGACGAAAATCTTTAACGTTTGATCGACAATTCTTACGTAATCGGGGGGCAGGTTACAGACTTTACCTTACATGTTCACTTGTCTTTATTTTACAGGAAATCTTGATTTTCCAATCAAAGGGACGTGTTAGAACTCTTGCTCCCACGGGGGTTTTAAAACACCTAAACCTACGCGTATTTAATATACTTAGTACGAGCTAATGTCCGCGACTTCGTCCGCGTGAATTAAGGTTTTTTGCTTCCCGCGGGAACTCTTTAATTTTCCGATCCGTTCAGCCGTTCTCTCGTGATTGAGTAACATGCATTCAAACTTTCGCATTTGTAACATTAAGAACTAGATGATGCCCGCGACTTCGTCCGCGTAGATTAAAATTTTTTGATTCCCGCGGGAACTCTTTAATTTTCCGGGATAGAAATAGTAGCCTATGTCCTTCCCCGGGATATCACCTACCTCTGTACCAAATTTCATCAAAATCGGTTGAACAGATATGCCGTCAAAACGTAGCAGCTACAGATAGACAGACAGACAGACACACTTTCGCATTTATAATATGGATAGATGACCCAAGATCCGAACCCAGGACCTTATGATCCACCAGCCAAATTACCTAACCACTTATAGGCCAATGCGGTATTTTAATAGAGTCACTGGGACAATGTAGCGCGTGTATCTATCTCTGTTTGTACAGTGATAATTAGGAAACCATGATTTTGATAAGAGATTTCTGAGGAGTACGATTTACCACCGCTTTCCTGATAAGGGATTTTGTAATGAGATAATTCTGATGCTGTAGATGTAGAATGCCATCTCATATCATCATCGTACCTACTTACCTACCTCTTTTTCTTAGTTATGTGTCTCTATATTTTACGTGTTTCTAACTTTTCGTAGAAATGTGCGTTTTAAGAAATTAAGCGCTTCCAGTAAAAAGGGGACAACTCAAAATAAATACTTTTCAGGAGAGGTAAAAAATATCGATATATATGTATATGCACCCAGTTTAACAAACTTTAAAAATAAATTGAAGACCTGGCTTGTCGAGAGGTCCTTCTATAGCTACACTGAATTCTTAGATTATAAAATTATATAATAATTACAATGCATACAATGTTATAATATTTATTAAAACGCTAGTAATGTAAGTATAGCAGTATAGTTTAATTATATACTATAAACTATTATTAATTATATTATAAAATATAATATAGTATAATTATATTTTTTGTAACATGCATATTGCATATTTTGTAAAATGACTTGTAAACTAAATTTTACCAATAAACTGACTATTGACTATTGACTATTGACTATAGTTCGCGTACGAGTTGAATGCAGAGCAAATGTATGGTGACACATACATTTACTCTGCATTCAACTCGCGCGCGAACTGTAGGTACTAGATGGACCCTTTCATAGAAAAACATTGGGCGTCCAACCTGAGGGTACCTGCAAGGTATCTGTAGAGATTCTTTGTTTGACAGGGCCCGTCTATGAGGTCGTTGGCAAAAAACATAACTTTTAAAATGTTCTATAGTATTTCACATTTGAAATCAAAACTTTTTTGGGATGAAGTATGTAGACAAAAGCCCTATGATGGGAGTAATTTTCACATCTAGGTACTTTTTATTTTTCATATATTATATTCATAGTCATATATTTTTTTTAGTTTTTCCCGAGTTGTTCCCTTATTTACGAACCGATAATGGAAACAACGTTAGTTATACTGGTCAGATTGTTCGTGCTTATGGAAATATGATGATTTTTTTTTATTTTTTTTTTATTCACTACAAGTTAGCTCTTGACTGCGATCTCACCTGATGGTAAGTGATGATGCAGTCTACGATGGTACCGGGCTAACCTGTTAGGGGCATGATCCCCCTATTCGGTTTCTACACGGCATCGTACCGGCTCTAAATCGCTTGGCGGCACGTCTTTGCCGGTAGGGTGGTACCTAACTAGCCACGGCCGAAGTCTCCCACCAGGCCAGACCAGGGAAAATTCAGAAATTATAAATTCCCAAATTAGAAATTATTCCGGGGTTAAGACAACGCTGCACCACGGAGGTCATTTTGAAATAATACTGCTTTATGCGATGGTAGGTAATAAGAACTAAGAACACTCCCCAGACCAACCATTATAATTTTTGTACTAAAACCAAAAATACTTCCTTAGTAGGTATATTCTGAGAAGTCTATTATTTTTAACCTCCTAACAACATAATACCATAATAGGTTTTTTTAACTTCCTAACAACATAAGAACATACCTTAATAGGTTTTAAAGTATTTGCGGAGGGCACAAACAAATACTTAAGCCCAAAATAGACTGTGAATAACAAGTGACCATAATTTAAAAAGTCGACTGCTCTGCCATTTTGATTTTTTTTCAAATAGCCAATTTATAGCCAGTGTCACGCACGAGGATTCTAACGATACCCTATACATACGAGTCTGTACAGCTATGTGATTCTCTAAGGTAAAATAAAATTTACATCGGTTGCACATCGGATGTTTCATCAGATGTAGAGTATTTTTGGTTATCTAGTCATCTTCGACTCGTCGCTGCTACACTAGCGCTTCATGAGAGACTGTGATGGATGTAGAAAGCTCGTGTGTGACATAAAATGTATGGCAAGTGTTATTCTGCAAGGTATTTATCTCGTCTTCGACTGCATCATACGCCTTCGCCTTCGATTTTAAGTGTCAAAATGAATGCAAAATTTACAACCGTTGCAGACAAGGTCGATCTCTTCGATGTTACATCGCAGACCGCATCGATGCGAGCAACGGTTAAATGTTTCTTAGAGAATCACACTGGGCATTTAGATGTTATGGTGGATTATAGAAACTCACATACATAGTATATACATGCACGCATGGACCCTGAAAGCATTACATACCTTTTTTTGGGCAGTTGTGTAAAAAGCGGCGAAAGCCTAGTGGTATATTATATGTGTATGTTTGTTAAAAAAAAAAGCGAAAATACATACAATGAGAAGTGCTAGAAACAAGCTTAATAAACACAAGTTATGCAGAGGCTAGCGGTCACTAAAAAAATGCAAACTGCATGGCTGTACGGATTTTGACATACTTCTAGACATGTTGTATTATTTATGACCACAGATAACGGAGACCCTGAAAGCATTACATACCTTTTTTTGGGCAGTTGTGTAAATAGCGGCGAAAGCCTAGTGGTATATATGTGTATGTTTGTTAAAAAAACCCACACCTATTTAAAAGCGAAAATACAATGAGAAGTGCTAGAAACAAGCTTAATAAACACAAGTTATGCAGAAGCTAGCGGTCACTAAAAAAAAATGCAAACTGCATGGCTGTACGGATTTTTAACCACTTGCCTGATTCTATAAAACAATTTCCTCTTATGAGATTTAAGAAAGCTTTATTTGACATGCTTCTAGACAAGTTGTATTATTTAAGACCACCGATAACGGAAACCCTGAAAGCATTACACACCTTTTTTTGGGCAGTTGTGTAAAAAGCGGCGAAAGCCTAGTGGTACATATGTGTATGTTTGTTAAAAAAAACCCACACCTATTTAAAAGCGAAAATACAATGAGAAGTGCTAGAAACAAGCTTAATAAACACAAGTTATGCAGAAGCTAGCGGTCACTAAAAAAAAATGCAAACTGCATGGCTGTACGGATTTTTAACCACTTGCCTGATTCTATAAAACAATTTCCTCTTATGAGATTTAAGAAAGCTTTATTTGACATGCTTCTAGACAAGTTGTATTATTTAAGACCACCGATAACGGAAACCCTGAAAGCATTACATACCTTTTTTTGGGCAGTTGTGTAAAAAGTGGCCAAAGCCTAGTGGTATATATGTCTATGTTTGTTAAAAAAAACCCACACCTATTTAAAAGCGAAAATACAATGAGAAGTGCTAGAAACAAGCGTAATAAACACAAGTTATGCAGAAGCTAGCGGTCACTAAAAAAAATGAAAACTGCATGGCTGTACGGATTTTTAACCACTTGCCTGATTCTATAAAACAATTTCCTCTTATGAGATTTAAGAAAGCTTTATTTGACATGCTTCTAGACAAGTTGCATTATTTAGGACGAATGACTACTTGACTGACAAATTGTTTATTTTCTGTATTTTTAGGTATTTGAATTGTTTGACATTTAATTTATTATTTTATTTATTTAATGACATATTTTGATTACTATTATAGGTTTTTTATTTTTATTAGGTATTAATTTTAATTCTGACAAATACCTCTTTTTTACTTAATTGTACATTATTATTATTTTGATTATTACTATCGTTGACATGTTAAAATGAATTTAATGGTTCCATCAAATCCATACTTCCATACTTCCATACTAATATTATAAATGCGAAAGTGTGTCTGTCTGTCTGTCTGTCTGTCTGCTACGCTTTCCCGGCCCATCTTTTCAACCGATTTTGCTGAAATTTGGTATGGAGGTAGGTTATATCCCGGGGAAGGACATAGGCTACTTTTTATCCCGGAAAATTAAGGAGTTCCCGCGGGAATCGAAAAAACTTAGTCCACGCAGACGAAGTCGCGGGAATCATCTAGTTAATATTATAAATGCGAAAGTTTGGATGGATGTATGGATGTATGGATGTTTGTTACTCAATCACGCCCGAACGGCTGAACGGATCCGGATGAAATTTGGCACAGAGATAGATTATAATCTGGAATAACACATAGGCTACTTTTTATCCCGGAAAACTAAGGAGTTCTCGCGGGAACCAAAAAACCTCAATCCACGCGGACGAAGTCGCGGGCATCAGCTAGTTATTATAAATATTGTGTTGTCATAGTGATCGACTTTTTCATACACTAGTGTCAATAATTTTACAGAAAAATAACAAGGCACTCTCCCCTCGCCCCGCAAAAGTTAGTTGAACCAATGAATAGGTAATAAGTTGAACGTGATTTCATATTTTTTTTACGTTTCCAATCCCATGTTTATTTCATCAAAGTTACTAGCTTAGATACAGAACTTGTCTTTTTAATTTTTCAGGGTCCCTCGCAGATCAAATGTCAGAGATAACCCAACTGTGCTGCGGTCAGGGCACGGCGTATGCGCGGAACCACTCTTCGGAAGACTGCTCCTCTTCCATACCACCAGATGTGCCCACCACTTTTGGAACACTCTGTATATTTGCTATGGACCAGTGCTGCAAGGAGTATTTTACGTAAGTATATCCATACTAATATTATAAATGCGAAAGTGTGTCTGTCTGTCTGTTACGCTTACACAGTTCAATCGATTTTGATGAAATTTGGTACAGGGATAGTTTGTATCCCGGGGAAGGCTATCCTGGAAATCAAGGAGTTCCCGCGGGAACCGAAAAACCTCAATACACGCGGATGAAGTCGCGGGCATCAGCTAGTAAATAATAAAGCAATGTTAGTTATACTCTCCTGTTATTTATAATGCATTTTATTTATAGCCACGCAATGCATCATGTTCCATAGGAAAATGGGTTTCTTGCTTTCAGTAGGGTAACCATCTCTTTCATAAATCAAGAAAAATCCACATGTAAATATTTGAGGGCAGCGGATTGTATAGAATTTCTCGGACTATCGTAATATTAACTTTTATCAAAATTTTAAGCTTTTATGTGTAGCTAAAATATAAAAGTTTTATGGTATAAGTACTAGCTGATGCCCGCGACTTCGTCCGCGTGGATTGATGTTTTTCGGTTCCCGCGGGAATTCTTTAATTTTCCGGGATAAAAAGTAGCCTATGTGCTATTCCAGATTATAATCTATCTCTGAGCCAAATTTCATCCAGATCCGTTCAGCCGTTGGAGCGTGATTGAGTAACAAACATCCATACATCCATACATCCATCCAAACTTTCGCATTTATAATATTTTATATGGTATATTTTAATGCGTAGGTTTATATTACTGTTAAGTAGTATTATTAATGCGAAAGTTTGTATTTTTGCTGGTTTGCAACAGAGCAAAGGATCGTCATAGATATACATAAAGACCAGGAGATTGAAATTGGCTTGACAGAGTTCCTACGCGTTTTAAAAATCCTAAATCCTTTCAAACAAAGTCACGGGGATCGCCTCGTATTTGATAATTATTTTTATGACAATATATGTTTTCTTAGTACCTAGGTTATAATATTTTGAAAATATTTTAATTAGTGTAAATTATTATGTAATCCTAAAATAGAAGACGATTAACAACTCTGAATTTTTTCTCAAAGCTATAATTAAAATAATCGACTGTGACAGACGGACGGAGAAAGTCGCACCATAAGGGTTCCATTTTTACCATTTTGGTACGGAACCCTAAAAACCAAGACATGTCCGAGTAAAACAAATAATTTGGCAGCTCTAGGTTTGACTAAACATCAAGATGCATATTGAATTTCTAGTTCGTGTCGGCTTAAACCATTAGGTTTATCGTGGGATGCCAAGGCATTTCTATGATAATATTCGGCGTAGGTACATAATTATATTGAAAACTAGCGGTGTCTGCCATGTGACCAGGCTATTATGCAAATAAAAATATTCTATTCTATTCTATTCTATTACCTTGTATGCCTTTTCATGCTTCAAAAATACTGGAATTGAATTTGAAATGGCATAAGGGCCGTTGGATATGTACCTATTAGGTTTTAACAGATTTTTTTCGGAGTTGGAGAAATTGGCCCTAAAACGCATATACGATAATAATTTAATTGACGACGTCCCTAGCGCAGTGTTGAGCGCCGTTGTCTTTTAACGTTGGAGATTCCGGGTTTGATTCCCGGCAGGGTTAATTTGGGAATTTATAATTTCTGAATTTTCTCTGGTCTGGTCTGGCGGGAGACTTCTGCCGTGGCTAGTACCACCCTACTGGCAAAGACGTACCGCCAAGCGAATTAGCGTTCCGGTACGATGCCGTGTATAGTAACCGACTAGGGATTATGGGTTTTAATATAACTGCCATACCCCTAACAGGTTAGCCCGCTACCATCTTAGACTGCATCATCACTTACCATCAGGTGAGACCGCAGTCAAGGCTGACTTGTGGTGGAATAAAATAAAATAAATATAACCCGAAAAAGTGTAACATAGTGTAACTGATAATAATCAGAATAGCTGAGATCTCTTAAATGAGTCATAAATCTTTCGTTACCAGGCTATCATCGCTAAATTAGCTTAATCATAAAAAAACTGGTCAAGTGCGAGTCAGACTCGCGCACAAGGGGTTCCGTACCACCACACAATATAAATTCTTTTAGCAAATAACAAGAAAGATGTCTTCAACACGTAATCACCTGTGAATAATTATAACCGGCTTACTTAGGGCGCTAAACTGGAAGCGCCTGACAAACAATTCGACAACCTATGAGTACGGAATCCTAATTATTGATTTTCGGATTTTTTCCTATACTTGTGCTATGAGACCTTGCTTCATGCCTAATTTCATGATTCTAGGTCAACGGGAAGTAGTTACCCTAAAGGTTTTGATTTATTGGCGAGTGTCAAAATATACAAAATAGGCGGCATGAACGGCCGTTTCTTTTGATTGCGCTGTACCTACCTACCTAACCTAAGTATTTGATATTAATTTCAAGATACCTCCATGCGTTCCTGAGAAAAAGGTGGTTGTCAGACAGACAGACGGGCAACGAAGTGATCCTATAGGGGTTCCTTTTTTCCTCTTGAGGTACGGAATCCTAATAAAACTGTTGTAAATGACTGTCATAAGGAAAATAGTTACCTAATGATTAAATCAGGTCAAAACAATGTTGTTTTTATTAAAATAGGGTCAAGACTCAAGAGTAATGATAAATAAACCACAATTGAATAAATTATAAACGATTTTAAGAAATCTCGGAGCTTTTATACATACTGACACATTTAAACAATGATCGTATATATAATATAAACTAGAGGTAGGTATACTAGTGGTTCGCCCCGAACTGAGACCTCGCGGTATCCATAAGATAGTTTTAACTACATATACCTATATTGTAATATTATTTGTAAGCACAAACGAATAAACTTTTACAGGACGCCATCTATTGACATCATTGTGAAGTTCTGTTAAAAATACTGAAGCAAATTAAAAATTAAATAATTTCGTTTCCTTATAATATAATATCTAATTTGAGTATTTGTTGTTCAAGTACAGGATATAATTCAAATAATTGATCAAGTTTCAGGCTCAGCCTTTCAGAAAATTGAGAGTTCTGAGGTAAACTTTGGACGTTAGAAAATCTCCACTTTGAAAACCCCCCCATTTCGTCAAATTTAGGCGAACAATAAAAAAAAAATTTTGGACTCTATTTCTAATTATCTTTAAAATGATATGTAACCGCAACCCTATGTAACGCTATAAAAAATATTTTACTTCGCATTCGCTCCTGTGAGAGCCCCCCTGAAATAAAGATTTTTATAACTTTTTAAGCCATATTCGGCTGGATGCCATCGGATTACATATTATATTTAAATTTGAAGTAATTACGTTCAGTAATTCAGAAGTTTTAAGGCTCTGACAGACGGACGGACGGACAAGTGCAAATTCACTCAAGTAGACTCAGAGATCTTCACTTCGCTCGGTCAATTATAGTCTGGAATAACACATAGGCTACTTTTTATCCCGGAAAATTAAAACATCCTTGCATAGCGTTGTACCTAACATAAACCACAATAAAACCTAACGAAGTATATCTATTGGATTCCTTGTAAATGTAAGTTACCTTTTTATTTTCAGGAAGAAAGCAGACTGCGAGACTGGGATCGATTTTGCGACCAGTTCGAAAACTTGTGCTTCTATGAAGGATACGGGGAAAGTAAGTGAAAGGCACCGATACATAATATATCTCTTTTGGCCCTCGCAGCTTATTTTTCAAACGCAGGAGATTTAAAGGGACAATAAACGCGGAAACGCGCGCGACTGTATCACACAGTAGCTTACCACGTGGCCGACGTTGTCGCGTAGACAAGTTTGTCATTTTCAATGGCGTCGTAGGGCGTCGCGTCGCTTCAGTCGCTCACCTAAGACAACTGTACCCTTACTCTGAGATTGATCGAATTTAAAATGCGGTCTCACTAACCCTGGAATTCATAAACGTTGGGTAACCAGTCTCTGGCAAAATGCCGTTCACGATTCGCGTAGGACTTGAATGTAGAATCAACCTTTGTTGCAATTCATAAACGTTCGCCAGACAATCTCCTAGCTGAATGGAGAAGAAATGGAGATGTACAGAATATTGTCTATTGATTGACATGTTATCTGTGGAAATTCTCTATGGATGTCACTTTGACGCACTGAGTCACTCAAGTGAACGTCAATGTTTGTTTACAAACAAACATTGACGCGGTTTTCAATTTCCAATGGTTTCCAATTTTAGGGAATAATAGAAAGCAAAGACCGAAGCGAATTCGAAATTTACGTGGTAAAACGCTGACGAATAATACCACTTTGATAGCGGTGATGCACAACTTCATGATTTGTATATCCTGCATAAAGTCAGAGACGGCCAAGCTGACGGTACATCCTGGGCACGTATAAGAATCGCTCTGGAGCACCTTTGCAAAAATATCGCGAAGATATGTTTGTTCGCAGATAACAAAAGTGCAGCTTACTCTCCATAAACTGAAGTCCAGTAGAACTACTTCAGCTCTTACGAGTACGTTTTAAACTGTTCCGGCATGGTGCAAAGATGTGTTCATCAGTGCAGACTTTTGGCCTGAGGGCATAGTATACCGTCGTTACAGGGAAGCGAGAACAAGAATTCCGTCTGCTTCAATAGACTATAATATACTTATTTTTAGAATTGTATTTTTAGTATTTTATGAATTATATTGTATTGTGTTATAATTATGATTAAATATTGTTGCCTGATTTAAATAAATAATTCAATGTTAAGATCAAAGTTATCATGTTCTTGCTTAGTCACTGAAGTAATAGGATACCAAATTTCGAATCTATCAAACCTGTATTGGTAGTTGCTCTCATACTTTCTTCAACATATTATGATAATCTGCAAATAGCTGAAGAGATTTTCTTGAATCATTGCTAAGAACACTTTCGATCAAGTCCTCTAAACCAAAAAAATTAATCAAAATCGGTTCATCCGTTTGGGAGCTATGTTGCCGCAGACAAATACACAGATGCACAAACACACACACCCTCTTTTAGCGTCGGTAAGTAGTCAAGACTGAAAGACCATGAAGGTACTTATAGAGCTAGTTTTATGGCATTTATACATGGCTTTATATAAAAATTCTATTTTTATTTATGAATGAATAAGTACAGAAAACTACAAAATGTTATAATCCATTTAATATTATTTTAACAATTAATACCAGGCTGAAGAAGGACATCATTCATATTTTTGACTGCTATTATGAATTATGATTCTTGTATTGCTAGCCACTTCCTTTTCGCCTCAAGAAATGCACATATCGTATGAGGTCATCCAACCAAATGAATTAATCCACGACCTTTATTCTAACTTCTTCACACAAGATCTTGGCTCAAACTGAGGATAGTAGAACAACGTATGTTCTGGAATTGCCTTTAGGTACTGTGTAGTACATACATTAACTGTAGTTCCTTTATTTTGCGCTCGATATTATGTATTATTCGTCAACATCCTATGTCCTATGAGATAAGTACAGAGTCATTATAAAAATTTTCTTCTTTCTTGTTTACCTAATTCTGTATACCATCAATTAGCCTTTGCGTCTACTAGCCTTGCATCTTTATGTAGGCTGGCCGATTGTGGTATCTTTCAAGAGTCCGTCCTCATGCGGCACTTCTTTCTTCTGGCAATAATTCATAGCCATCGTTTCAATCCCTCCCCGGCCCACTATTAAATACTGAGCGCGTGCCTCTTCTTAGAACGAGAAGGGTAACTTCCGGAAATACCCGTCTGTATCAGGACAGCATAAATCGTCGTAGTTTTATATGCACTGGCTGTAATTAGCGATTTCATCATCAATGTAAAGCCATCATTCGCTTTACACTACACTTTGGATAATTGGTGGATTTATTGGTTTTACCACAAGTACAAACTTAGAAGAACATGTTGTTTATGACTCAAATCACATTTTTTCTTCGATTTTTTATTAAAAATCAAGATTTATTACGCACAAATAGCCCAAAAAATACAAAAATAAAGCTATGTCAAACTCATGTCATAGCAAAAGCCTCGTTTGATTGTGTCTGATTCGCGGAAATCGGCGAATCAGTATTCAGCCGCTGTTAGCGACCGCATGGAGAGTCTCTTTCGACTATGAAATGCAAAAGAGAGTCTCTTTCGACTATGAAATGCAAAAAGCTTGAATTCGATACATAGCGCTTGAAACGTCTCGGAAAAGAGCCGTTCAGTCGATTATGAATTCCACTGTAAGTGAGGTGAATCACATTTGAGTCAAACTAAAATGGACCCAAAAACTCTTGATTTAAAGCCACAAATTCAGTGCAACCGATTCAAATTTCGAAACGTATCGTTTGGAGCGCTAGCTGTGAATGCATACACGAAATTGAGTTCTAAATTAATAAGATTAAGATTCATTTTAGTTTGATGCATATGTAATTCACCTCACTTAGTGAGACCGTATTTTAAATTCGATCAATCTCAGAGTAAGGGTACGGGTCATGGCGCACGGATTACGCACTCACATTCAAAAAGCATTTATTTTTTTCCTTGCCATAAAGTTCCATTACAGTTTGATATAATGGCAACTTTATTGTCTACTACCATCTAGCGCTAGCCTAATGGGCTAATAACACAGAACATCAGTCAAATCTTTACGAACTAGCGCTATAGATTAAAGTTAAAAAGGTTATCTGTCTTCTTTATGGTTTAAAATAAAAAATACCAAAGAATAAAACAAAAAATATCCTGTTTTTTTTTTTTGAGAACCAATAAAATAAACATTATCACCAGTATCTTTATTTTAAATCTCTGGTTTACTCTATGGTTAGTCATTTTAGAGTATAAAAACACGAAACAAAGACTCTTTTAAATTATTCTCTGTCTAGCACAAAATCAAAAAAACAAATATAAAAAAAAAACAAAGGATCAAATTACAGGGTCAAATTACAACTTCTACCATAGAGTTATTTCACTGAGCACGGCCCCCAAAAAATTCACACTGTTTCCTTGTCTATCCTACTATGTTTTACTAAAGTTTGAGAGGGATCCAGATAGTTTAATATTTTAAACAATCGAAAGTTGGGTCTCCTGGCAGAGGCACATCGCGGCCATACTAAATCGGCCTTTAGAAGGTCGATCCGCAGACAACGGTTTTTCAAGGGCGACCTTCTAAAGGTCGATCCGCAGGCTAGGGGTTAACTTCTAAGTACCTACTTATAATTAATTTCTACGTCTAATTTATAGTTCATTCGTTGTCCTTAGTTTGTTCTAATATACTTAGTGTTCACTACGTTTTTGTGACCTATAGTTATGTAGCACAAGCACTGATTCACTGACACACATAGAGATAAATAACCTGTAATATTATTATCCCCATGCTGACACAGCACTTATACACTTTTTACACTAGTTCGAACGGTTTCGTGTGGGTTTTCGTTCATTCAAAATGGCATCACGCCAAACGACTTAAATAATAATAAATGATTTATTTCACAAACAACAATTCAATAACATTGGGGCTGGAACCTCCTTTTAAATATAATAAAATACCTGTGTCAGGAGGTTCCGCTCTTCCATACATATCATACAGTTACAAAATTTTAAAATTTACATGGTTTTATTTTAATTTTAAATCCTTAAAATTTAAAAATACACAAATGGACAGTGTGTGTGTGTGTGTGTGTGTGTGTGTGTGTGTGTGTGTGTGTGTGTATGTGTAGTTTTTTTTACCTTTAAATTAATTTAGATAAGTTTTCCAAAAGGCTGCAGATCACGGTTTACACGGAAATCCGTGTGCTGGCATCAGGCATGGCGCCATTTGGCTAAGAGATTTCATAGTCACGATCAAATGTACCTATATTTAATACTAGCTGATGCCCGCGACTTCGTCCGCGTGGATTGAGGTTTTTCGTTTCCCGCGGGAACTCCTTAATTTTCCGGGATAAAAAGTAGCCTATGTGCTATTCCAGACTATAATCTATCTCTGTGCCAAATTTCATCCAGATCCGTTCATCCGTTGGAGCGTGATTGAGTAACAAACATACATCCATACATCCAAACTTTCGCATTTTTTTAACAGTTAGTTTTATGTGTTAGGTATTTTAATGTTTAATTTGGATTATATTCAGAGATGCTGCGACCAGTGTATGTCAGGAAGGACCGTGGGTAGGACACGTGGAGTCGCCGCCTGTACAGCGATGGTGCAAGGCAAGAGTGGGGAGCTACTGTTAGCTGGAGATGCTTTTACTCAGTGCTGCAAGGTAACTGTAGGGCTGTAAGGGGGCGCTCACGAAACGAGCGACGGCCGAGCGACGGCGACAGCGGGGCGATGGAAACCGAGAGCTGGTGACAAATTTCGGGAAGGTCCTTTAGGCGAGCTGAAATTGTGGAAAAATATAATTTCGTTCATTGGCGAATCCAGTTCTGCCAGTCTAGTAGAGCGTTTGCGATTATTTCGCTACTGTGCAGCATGTAACATTTGCAAAAAAAAATCGGAAAAAACATTGTTTTGGCAACTTGATTTTTTTTATATTTAAATTTATCCTTCAAGAAATTGAAAAAATAAATCTCAGACGTTTTTGTCGGTTAAAAAGTATTACCAGACCTCTTTCAAATTGTTCCCGAAATTCGTCGCCAGCTCTCCGACTAGTCGCATCGCCCCGCTACCGCTAGTTTCGTGCGCGTACACTAGCAGCATGCGCACAACGAGTTAAATTATGTCTACCCGTTATCTCTATATTTTGTCTACCGAAGCTAACATGGTTACAGTTCGTCAAACTTATCTGACCCGGTGGTCAAAATTGGAACAAATTTTTATGCCTGGACAAAAATATAGCAACTGATGTATAAATATCGGCTCGCTAATCTCACTTATCCACGTCTTCACTGTGCAGGGGCCGGAGCTCGACTGACTTCCCTCAGTCGTTCACCCCCTCCCCGCACTTTGCGTGGGGTGTAGTCTGTAGATCCGAGACGACAAGTGTCTTGAATGTGTGTGTTAGTATGGATGTAATGTAATGAATGTGTTTGTATGTATTATTTGCCTGTATGCTACATAAGTTTTTTTTTAAATTTTATTTTCATATCTACTTGCGACGTTGTCACCGGATCAGGTAAGTTTGAGGGGCTGTACGCAACGACCTCAATTTACATAGACGGGCCCTGTCAAACAAAGAATGTGGACTTATGTTTAACTAGCTGATGCCCGCGACTTCGTCCGCGTGGTTTAAGTTTTTCTGATTCTCGCGTTAACTGCTTAATTTTCCGGGATAAAAAGTAGCCTATGTCACTCTCCAGGTCCTTAACTATACCAATGCCAAAAATCACGTCGATCCGTTGCTCCGTTGCGGCGTGATTGAAGGACAAACCAACAAACCAACAAACAAACACACTTTCGCATTTATAATATTAGTATGATAATGCTAATGCCATCTAGTGTGAAAAGCGGGAACTTGCATGCAACATAGGCGCCATCTTGAATTACACCTTGAAAACGTATGACTCGGTCATAGATGTTACTTGTCTCTGGTCATAGATAGTTTATGGATAGTAAGTATATTTTTTGACGTGCAGGCATCCATGGACTCATTAAACAAACGATTACGATTACGATTTCCTTACACAATCGGAGGGCTGATCCCATGTATACACATGTCTTACTTTTTATTGTTATGTTTTAGGATGCAGTCGAAAATGAGAGCCGAACTTCCAGTCGAAATATCTCAACACTATTCAAGAAACTGTCAGAATACGGTATGTATGCGGATAACCCATTAACGTCCCACTGCTGGGCACAGGCCTCCACTCTCATAGGAGAGAGGGAATTAGAGCTTAGACCCACCACGCTGCTCCAATGCGGGTTGGCGGACTTTTAACGACTATTATCATATTAGTGATAATAGCCGGGACCGACGGCTTAACGTGCTCTCCGAGGCACGGGGGTGAAACACCGCCAACTTCCTAACTCCGGGCTTGTACTGAGAATTTCTGGTCAGAAAAACCCAATACTCAATTATGGCCCGACCCGGGCCTCGAACCCGGGACCACGTCGGCTGCAGTCGATCATGCCAACCACTAGACCAACGAGGCAGTTATGTATGTATAAATGTACCTATTTTTAATATTGAACCACAAGGCCGAAGTGTTAAAAAAAAAAATTAAAATAGTCTGGTCAGGATTTTGATAGGCAAGCTATTTTAGGCGTATTTATCTATTACTAAATAAAAATAAAAAGTATGTTTCATCTGGTTAACAGTTCGGTGAAGGTCGTGGTATATCCGGCTCTCGGACCATAATATGCGTTTGAATAATAATGTAATGTGTAACAACTGTTGGCTATTCTAATACATAAAAAAAATGTTAAAAAAAAAATATGTTTGCAGATTTATCTCCCGTGGCATCAGTGTGTGAAGAATACGCGCCAAATGAATTATGCGCCCACCACTGCATACCACTACCCGGGTCCTATAAATGCGAGTGCAATCCAGGGTTCATGCTTATGGCAGACGGGAGGAATTGTAGAGAGGTAAGAAATATTCATTAAGGGGGGTCTCCATACAACGAACCGCCCCGTTGCCTAGACTAAAAAAGCAACATGAGCTTTAGACACAAGCAGCTCATAGAAAAGTAACTTACACACGTTTTCAGGTCACAAAAAACAGGTGTAAACCCCACAATCCGTGCCAACACAAATGTAATGACAATGGAGTACAGGTGAAGTGCTCTTGCAGGAGAGGTTACCAACTTATGGCCGATGGAAAATCTTGTGAAGGTGAGGATTCTTCGTGGTTTAAGAGCTGGCAGCGAATTTCGGGAAGGTCCTTTTGGCAAGCTGAAATTGTGAAAAAATATAATTTCGTCAATTGGCGAATCCAGTCCTGCCAGTCTGGTAGAGCGTTTGCGGTTATTTCGTATGTCGTACTCATTTGAAAACTTTATTCACGTCTGGGAATTGTTTGAAACCGCAAAATTTGTCTGGTGATTTGCAGGTATTAGTGAAATTACCTACTCAATAAATACGTGATTAAAATTTCAGATTGCCAAATATATATTTTTTTAGGAATTGTAATAAAATATTTTTGAAGAGGTCTGGTAATACTTTATAACCGACAAAAAGTCTGGGATTTTTCTTTCGAATTCCATAATTACAAAATTAAAAGATAAAAAAAGTTCCCAAAAAATATTTTTTGATTATTTTTTTGCAAATGTTGATTGCAAATGCTGCGCAGCAGCGAAATAACCGCAAACGCTCTACCAGACTGGCAGGACTGGATTCGCCAATTGACGAAGTTATATTTTCCACAATTTCAGCTTGCCAAAAGGACCTTCCCGAAATTCGTTGCCAGCTCTTCGTCTATCGTGTTATAACTTGGAAGTTGAAGTGGCAATTGGCGGGGCAAATAGTTTAGAGAACCGTTAGGGGTTTCGTTAAAAATCTATTGTAGCATATACCTATCTAATACTAGAGGTAACCTGTTCGCATGGCTAGGGTCTGGAACACTACCACAAACTGTGTTTCCTACCAATTACAATCCGGGTATCTTTATATCAAGAGTGAATAGGTATCTTCTACGCAAGCGTGTCCCATCTTAGGCCGCATCATCACTTCCCATCAGATGTGATTGCGGTCAATCGTAAGCCTATAATGAATAATAATAAAAAAGGTCGCCCGCGAATTCGTCCTCTTACAATTTCTGATTTCCTATGAGATTTTCCCATATCAAAAGGCCTACTTCTAGCGGCTATAATTATAGCTTATGTAGGTTTATATTATTTAAAACTACTTAATTAATAACTTAATGCCGATTTTGATGTCTTTAACTTCAAAAACTTAGAACCTTCATGCAAACTTCCACCCCCCATTTCACCTTCTTAGTGAATTTTCTCAAAACCGTTTCTTAGCTGATTATACACTATAGAACAAATTTACCTTACAAATTTCAAGTTTGTTGGAAATTAAAGCTAGCTAGCCTAACCTAATTACTATATAAATCATGCCCGCGTGGAATGGTGGCGAGAATACTGGCTGCATTTCCGCGCTGGACAGCCAGGCTGATCCTTTGCGCAAAAAATGAGGCAGCCCTTCTGTCACCAGATGAGGCAATCAACCGCGGTGAAATATCTCGCAAAAAATTTTTGGCACTAAGACTCCACGGCCCCAGGGTCTCCACGGCAAACGGAACAAATATGTAACTCTCTATGAGAGAGGCATACTTCCGCCGTTTGCCGGTTTCAGCCTTTTCTGCTGCGGCTCCCGGCCTTGATGCTGTCTCCCTGATATGACACGGGGCAAGTTGACAAGTTTGTTTGCTTTATAGTTCCTGAGATATCGTGATTAGTCTGTCAGTGAGTGAGTGAATGAGTGGTAGGTATTTTATACTCGCTTTTATACTCGTATAGGTACATTCATATAGATTATGGTTTGTATTTTTCCAGATATCGACGAATGTGTGCTGGATCCACCAGTTTGTCTTGCGAACACGAAATGCTTTAACATCCTCGGATCATACAAATGTATTCCGACAAAGAACGGCATGAATAACGCAGAGAAAGGAAGTTGTCCGCCAGGATTTGCCAAAAATTTTGCTAATAACGCTTGTGATGGTACGTGGGTATATAAATCCATACTAATATTATAAATGGGAATGTGTGCCTGTCTATCTGTCTGTTCTCGCGGGAACTCCTTAATTTTCCAGGATAAAAAGGAGTGAGATGCACCCTATTTCTGTGCTAAATTTCGTCAAAATAGGTGGAAAAGGTTGGCCATGAAAGCGAAGCAGACAGACACACATACACTTTCACATTTATAATACTAGCTGATGCCCGCAACTTCGTCCGCGTGGATTGAGGTTTCTTGGTTCCCGCGGGAACTCTTTAATTTTCCTGCATAAAAAGTAGCATGTGTTATTCCAGGCTATAATCCTATCTCTGTACCAAATTTAATCCAGATCTAATATTAGTATAGATATGAGAGGTATATAAATCCATATATAAATATTATAAATGCGAAAGTTTGGATGGATGGATGTATGTATGGATGTATGTTTGTTACTCAATCACGCTCCAACGGATGAACGGATCTGGATGAAATTTGGCACAGAGATAGATTATAGTCTGGAATAGCACATAGGCTACTTTTTATCCCGGAAAATTAAGAAGTTCCCGCGGGAATCAAAAAAACCTCAACCACGCGGACGAAGTCGCGGGCATCAGCTAGTAAATAATAAATTAAAAATAATCTAATAAATATTATAAAATATGCGAAAGTTTGGATGGATGGATGTATGGATGTATGGATGTTTGTTACTCAATCACGCTCCAACAGCTGAACGGATATGGATGAAATTTGGCACAGAGATAGATTATAGTCTGGAATAGCACATAGGCTACTTTTTATCCCGGAAAATTAAAGAGTTCCCACGGGAACCGAAAAATCTCAATCCACGCGGACGAAGTCGCGGTTAAAATATAAACCTTAAAACTAAGGCATTAAAGTTTAATTACGAATGTAGTAGGTATTTAAGACCGCGCGCATGTCGGTGACGGTAACGCGAATCCACAAGTTTACCTCCTACCAAAAAGTGCTCAACGCGGCTAAGGAAGTTTTCACTTCAAAAAATGTGTCATGTGTTATTCTGCAGATGTAAACGAGTGCAAGCTCCCCAATCCACCATGCCCAAGCTATCTGTGCGAGAATACGATAGGAGCATACAAATGTGGGGGTGTATCCGGCGATCCGTCCAACATTGGCAGTCAGCACAGAACACCGGTGGAAGATAGATGCCCCCCTGGTTTTATTAGCGGCTTGGATGAAGATTGTGAAGGTACTTTTTTGTTATCCACTACAAGGTAGCCCCTGTGATCTCACCTGATGGTAAGTGACGATGCAGTCTAAGATGGTAGCGGGCTAACCTGTTAGGGACATGGCAGTTATATTAAACCCATACCCTAATTGCTCCTAATTGGTGATGGAGGCGCAGGGGTAGTATACCCTTGAGGTGGGCAAATGTGTGGCAGAATTGGAAAATAAATGTTTTTATATCTTTATTTCTTTCTTTCTATGTCTGTTTCTACACCGGCATCGTACCGGAACGCTAAATCGCTTGCACGTAGGCACTGCACGTCTTTGCCGGTAGGGTGGTAACTACCCACGGCCATAGGCTCCCATCAGAGCAGACCAGAGTAAATTCAGAAATTGAAAATTCCCAAGTTGACCCTGCCGGGAATCGAACCCGGGACCACCACGTTAAGACAACAGCGCTTAACACTGAGCCAGGGAGGTCGTCAAAAGAAAGTTTGGAGATATTTTCTGACTACCTCAAACCAACGATGCCTGGGATGATAAAATAGGCTATGGAAAAAAACACTTGTTTAAAGAATATTAAATAAATAATATTTTATTTGCAGGAATATGGGTACATATAGGTCTTAAAATAGTATATATTCTACCATACAAATTATTAGGTATTTTTAAGTTATTTAATCAAATAAATATTATAAATGCGAAAGTTTGGATGGATGTATGGATGTATGGATGTATGGATGTATGGATGTGTGGATGTATGGATTTGTGGATGTTTGTTACTCAATCACGCCCCAACGGCTGAACGGATCTGGATGAAATTTGGCACAGAGATAGATTATAGTCCGGAATAACACATAGGCTACTTTTTATCCAGGAAAATTAAGGAGTTCCCGCGGGAACCAAAAAACCTCGATCCACGCGGACGAAGTCGCGGGCATCAGCTAGTTAGATCATACATTATCTTCATATCAAATTTCATTACTAAAACATCAAAATAAAGTCAATAATAAAAAAATTGGCAGTCCTATGACGATAGAAGTCCGAACGAATATTTAAAATAATTTAAAAAAAAAATATATAAACCTTAAAACTAAGGGATTAAAGTTTAATTACGAATGTAGTATATCTATATTTAATACATTTTGTCTTCGTAACAACGCGTGCATGTCGGTGTTCGCGAGCGTGTCGGAGCGAGGTGTCGGTGACGCGAATCCACAAGTTTATCCCCTACCAAAAAGTGCTCAACGCGGCTAAAGAAGTTTTCACTTCAATAAATTTTATTATGAACTAGCTGATGCCCGCGACTTCGTCCGCGTGGATTGAGGTTTTTCGGTTCCCGCGGGAACTCTTTAATTTTCCGCGATAAAAAGTAGCCTATGTGCTATTCCAGACTATAATCTATCTCTGTGCCAAATTTCATCCAGATCCGTTCATCCGTTGGAGCGTGATTGAGTAACAAACATACATCCATACATCCATCCATCCAAACTTTCGCATTTATAATATTTACTAGCTGATGCCCGCGACTTCGTCCGCGTGGTTGAGGTTTTTTTGATTCCCGCGGGAACTTCTTAATTTTCCGGGATAAAAAGTAGCCTATGTGCTATTCCAGACTATAATCTATCTCTGTGCCAAATTTCATCCAGATCCGTTCATCCGTTGGAGCGTGATTGAGTAACAAACATACATCCATACATACATACATCCATCCATCCAAACTTTCGCATTTATAATTATTGGAATCAAATCCATATAATACATTATATGGATTTGATTTCCAGATATCGATGAATGCAGCATGGGCAAGGACGACTGCAACAAAATGTCACAGTTTTGTATAAACACTCGCGGCGCCTTCTACTGCCAGGATAAAGTCTCCAAGCATTGTCCGCCTGGGTTCAAGACTAACTCCATAACTAACAAGTGTGAAGGTATTTTGTACATTTCTCACAATTCTAAGACCTCGGATACACAGGCCTTTAAGCAGTCAAAATGGACTGGTTCAAGCTGCGACTGCATAGTGAACTACAGTCATGGAACCGCTCGAGCAGTTGCGACTGCTTCGGGCGGTTGGTGTCAGTTATCAATGGTAGCTTTTAAGCTGTTGACTATGACTGCTTGAGCGGTCCGTGTATGTTGATCACTGGCTAACTACTCGAGCAATCTGTGTATGGCCGCGCTAAGGTGTCATCCAGGAGCACCATGTATAAAGCTCGAGTGCCTATGTTTACCTCAAGTGTTTTTGAATCGTCGAGTGAATCTACCACTGGAGTGGTTAGGAATGCCATTCATTCCTACCGAGAAAAGCCAGTAAGAAACTTGGTGGTTTCTCTTTTGTTCAAAAATCATTTACAATTACATCAATTTGTAGATACGTATTTATTTATTTTATTTATTTATTCTGTACAAGTAACTTAAAAATAAAACATAAACATTGAAAGGACATGCACAAGGATTTGGAGGATTGAGTAGCTTCATCGGTGATGTAGTAGTCAATGTTATGCTCCAAATTTAAATTTCACAAAGACAATGAAGGGATTCGCTTCCTCGTTTCTGATAGGAATATGGAATGCCCTTCCGGCTTCCGTTTTCCTTCACAAACTTGACTTTTTTTTTAGGTGAGGATAACATACCTCCGGACTTCTGCCAGGACTAGGCAGGGCGTGTCCGATTTGCAAGGACTAAAATAACCTCCCCCATGTCGGCTAGGTGTCAGCACGGAACTGCATAGCATAACTTCATGCTGACCCTCTAGATCTCTCTCTTCTTCTTTTCCTCTTTTTCCCTTTCTTCCCTTCTGGCATTTTGACTGGCGCATTCCATCTACTAAGGTAGAATCATCACCTGATAAATGTCATTGCAGTCAAACGCAAGCTTTTTAAGCTAGTCTTAACAACCGTTTAAGTAGACGAATATAGGTGCAGAATAACTTTTGATTTGGCTTCCAAAGAAGCCACATCAAAAGTTAAGTAAGTTAGGTTAAGTATCGGAAAATTCTGATGATAGAACGACCTACGTTTCTCTTAATTCTAGACATCAACGAGTGTGAAGATGGTCAAGACATCTGCAGACCTGACCAGGTCTGTGTCAATGTGCCAGGGGAATACGATTGTAAGGCAAAGGGGAATTCCAGGTAAGAATTTACCTACCCCAAGAAAACATAGTTTCCCGAACATTTCTAAAAATAATTTATGAATTTGGCCAATAATTATTGTCATGCTATAGTTTGTCCAACCATTTATTTTACTTTTGGCAGCTCGATTCAATGATGTTCTAATGCGTTACTGATTCGGTTTTTGATAACAATCGACTTTATCTTTATGAAGAAGTTGTAATCGATTTGACTATTTTGAAAAGGAAAGTCGTACCTACTTGTAATTACTAGATGAGTATCAAATAAATATTATAAATGCGAAAGTTTGGATGGATGGATGTATGTATGGATGTATGTTTGTTACTCAATCACGCTCCAACGGATGAACGGATCTGGATGAAATTTGGCACAGAGATAGATTATAGTCTGGAATAGCACATAGGCTACATTTTATCCCGGAAAATTAAAGAGTTCCCGCGGGAACCGAAAAACCTCAATCCACGCGGACGAAGTCGCGGGCGTCAGCTAGTATACTATACAAGTTACGAAATATCGGATTAAAGCGCACGTCGCTTCACTATTGTAAAAAACACAGACATATAAAGTAAAAAACGATATGCGTCTATGGAGTATTGCATTCTTTTGTCGATGCAATGGTTGCCTGTCAATAATTATGACATTTCATAGGCGTGCTTATGTCAAAAGTAAAATAAATGGTTGGACAAATATAAAAATGGGAATATAAACTGTTTTTTGTTTCTACAGGACAAACAATCATGGTTGTCCAGATGGAATGAGGAAAAACCAGGCAAACGATAGGTGTGAAGGTTAGTGAAAAACAATGTTGTTATGTTGTATATAATTTGTATTGCGCTAAGTAAGTACTTATTTATTGTATGTCGACGAGGCTTAAGGGTGTTAAGAACCTAAGTAAATGTAAAAAGTGTAAATGTCAATAAAATAAATAAAATAATAAAATTTATTATTATATTATGCTCCAGATATCGATGAATGTGCAGAAGGCACACATCTTTGTGATCAGTATCAGAACTGCTTGAACACCAATGGGAGCCACGAATGTGATTGTAAGCTCGGATTCGAATTGGACCCAAAGACAAGAGCTTGTGTTGGTAAGATATTTTGGCAAGATTTTCTATCGATATTAATACTAATATTAATTAGTTTACTAATAACTAATGGCTAACTTTTAAGTAATAAAATGGCGATGAAAATGCACAGAGATAGATATTGTCTGGAAAAACACATAAGCTACTTTTTATCCCAGAAAATTAAAGAAAGAAATCCTGCGGGAACCAAAAATGAACCTCAATCGATCGTTTTATCATATTTTCAGACATCAATGAATGCGCGACGGAACAAAACAACTGCATACCTGAAACCCAGCGGTGCGACAACACAGTCGGCTCGTTCCTTTGCATCAGATTCATCTCCTGCGGCACTGGTTACACGCTGCAGCATGCGTCTGGCGTTTGCGACGGTAAGTCAAAGTCAAATTGTATGAGTCAAAGTCAAGCTGCAGCATGCGTCTGGCATATGCGATGGTAAGTCAAAGTCAAGCTGCAGCATGCGTCTGGCATTTGCAATGGTAAGTCAAAGATCCCTCCGTCAAAGTTTGACGACTTCCGTAGTTCAGTGTTGAGCGCTGTTGTCTCCGCACGTTCCCGTCCCAGGTTCCCCGGCAGGGTCAATTTAGAAGTTTATAATTTCTGAATTTTCCCTGGTCTGGCCTGGTGGGAGGCTTCGGCCGTGACTAGTTACCACCTACCAGCAAAGACGTACCGCCAAGCGATTTAGCGTTCCGGTACGATGCCGTGTAGAAACTGAATAGGGGTATGGGTTTAATATAACTGCCATGCCCCTAACAGGTTAGCTCGCTACCATCTTAGACTGCATCGTCACTTACCATCAGGTGAGATCTCAGTCAAGGGCTAACCTTTGATTATATACTCCAAAGGGGCTAACTTGGACTGGTAAAAAAGAAATTGGTAGTAATAGGGACTGCCGATAGAAGTGAAAACGAATATTTAAAATAACTAAAAAAAATAATTAAAATATAAACCATAAAACTAAGGTATTAAAATTTAATTACGAATGTAGTATATTTATATTTAAAACCTTTAATTGTCTTCGTAACAACGCGAGCATGGGGCAGCGAGGTGTCGGTGATGCGAATCCACAAAACCCCCTACCAAAAAGTGCTCAACGCGGCTAAAGAAGTTTTCACTTCAAAAAGTCAAAGTCAAAGTCAAGATCAAAGCTAAAGTCAAAAGTAATGATTACCTAACTTCTCACAGATATCGACGAATGCGCGCTTGGCATCCACAATTGTGAACGCGCTGGCCCTGAGTACCAATGCATGAACATACCAGGATCGTTCCGATGCCAGAAACCCGCCCCACCAGCGCCTGAATACGAATATGAATATTATGACGTAGAGTACGTATTTAATTAATCTCTTACAATAAAAACTAAAGCCCTGACTCTTTTTTTTAATGACAGTTAGAACACATGTTACGTCATGTTTAGACTCTACCACCGGTTCGGAAAGAGTTCTACTGAGATGAACCGGCAAGAAACTCAGCAGTTGCTCTTTTTAAAAAACAAGATAACAAAAAAGTAGGCATTGTATTATTTATTTATTATTTAGATATCTTTATTGCACACACAAAATATACAGTATACACTATACAGTCAAAAAGTAGTAGTAAGACTATACATAGAAATGTGCAAAGGCGGTCTTATTGCTAAAGCAATCTCTTATCTTTGGTGAAAGGATAAATAAACCGGAGCCAAGGATGGCAATATAATAGTAGTGTAAGTTATTATTCTGTCTTGTAGTACACTGGACCCAAAGTCGATTCCTTCCATACAACTTTGTCATTAATAAATTGTCAATTGTATTCACTGAGCCCAAATCCTGGGACCTATAGAAAGCTGAAAATTTGCACAGCTGTTTTTTTTTGTAATGTTGGTAGACAATGAAAAAAAGAACGGATGTGGAACCTATTAATAATTTAATCCTTTTCTTACCGATTACCACCATCCTACCATATTATCCGTTATATTTTATTGTTGCAGTGAGGAAGTTGAAAATAATACCGAGGTTATAACAACTACAACACCAGCGCCAACTACAACAGAAACACCAAAAACAACGCCAACAACAACGCCTGTACCTATCACATTGCCTACAGAACCAATACCAGAAGCACCCAAAGTTGAACCAGAGAGACCAGAAGATAATTTTATAGATAATAGAATAAATACGAATTTCGATAGGGAAGCAGATAAAACAAACCCTGACCTTAATGTTTATACATCTGAACAACCTAAACAACCAGAAAATCCATATCAAACACAGCGCAATAATGAAAATCCTGAACCACAAACAAATTATAATAAAGAACCTGAGCAACCAAAACAAGAACCGAACACAAATATTTACGAACCCGAACCACCTAGACAACCTGATTACCCGTATCAACCACAGCCAAATTACGAAAACCCTCAACAACCTACAGAGAAAATACAACCACAAGAACCTGATGAACCAAGACAACCGAACTATTATAACCCCACAGATCAGAATTCTATTGACTCCAGATATCCAACCTATTACGAACCAAGTACTAGAGCAACCGACCAAGTCACTCCAGAAATAGACAATAGCATTCCAAATATATATCCTGGAATCACAGAAACAACTTATAGCCCAATTCCAGATTATCCTACGTCTCCAAAATTTGTGAATGTATTTGTTGATCAAGAAACTGCAAGCGTAAAAGGAGTGAAGAATGACGATGGTTCGGTTTCAGTGGATACGAAAGATTTACCGAAAAACGAGTGGACCAAAATCAGTGAAAAGCCAATTTGTCAAAATGGTTTCGAGTTGGATCAGTATGGAGCTTGTTTTGGTATGTTATATAATTGACATCTCATATTCATATAATACTAGCTGATGCCCGCGACTTCGTCCGCATGGATTGAGGTTTTTTGGTTCCAGCGGGAACTCTTTAATTTTCCGAGATAAGGTCCTCAACTATGCCCGTGCAAAATATCACGTTGACCCGTTGCTCTGTTGCAACGTGATTGAAGGACAAACCAACAAACAAACACACTTTCGCATTTATAATATTAGTATGATTAAAAACGTAAAATCACGTATTTAATTGGTATATTCCTGACTACTTTCAATCCCATATCAAATAGTACAGCGCCCTTATTTTTGTTCGTTTCGTCGTTATGTTGAATAATCTAATGGAATTTATTTTCGGCATTTAAATATAGGTTCGTGTATAATGGCACATCTATTAAAGTGGACCTTTATTCCGCTAGGTTTGTCCCTGGACTAATGTAATTTTCCAAGCCAATCGATCTTTTACCTGCCTGATATTCGTTGTTAAGTAATAATAGGGATGATGACAACTCAATCAAATCAGCAACTCTTTATCAAACTTAATAACGCACTTCTAGTGTGGAAGTTGTATGAAATTCACAGTTGTGACGTCATAAAATTTCAACGCACTTTTTTTCTTTTATCATTATTTTAAAATGGTTATCAAACTTAAAACTAACCGAGGATGTGAATTTTAGGTCTTTTGGAATAACCTCTATTTAATAAATCAGTTAGAAATAATTTATTTTCGATAAAGTCATCATCCCTATTATGAACCTTAAGGTGGTAAACATTTTCAGACCGCGACTGTACATGGCACATCCAAGAAACTGCACTCTTTTCCGCTACATTCTCCCTGTACTAATAGAATTTTCCATTATTCATCAGCCAATTGATCTTTCACTGCCAATTTTCACTTTCACTTTTATTCGTATTACAGATATCGACGAATGCGCCACAAATCGCCACAGTTGTTCCGGTCTCACGGAAATGTGTCGCAACACGATGGGGGGGTATCTCTGCGACTGTGCCTTCGGTTTCCGCAGAGAGTTGCCCTCTATGTCCTGTATACCTGTCTCCACTTCATCGTCCACTACAACTACTACTACAACTACGACTACTACAACTACTACTCCAGCTCCAACTACAGCTTCTACTAGGAGAAGTAATGATTTTGAATTTACTTTTTTGAATTCTTTACTATCGATGAAAACTTCCACAAAACATATGACATGGTTCCAAAAGAGTTTCTGGATATGCCATTGCATAAATTTAAAGTATGTGCTAAACAACATTTTTTAAGTCGAGGTTATTATACTATAGATGATTTTCATAATGACAAAGTTGCATGGAAGCAACCGGCCTCGCATCCAGTGACCCACAAGTCAGTGTAATACTTGTAACGTATCTGTTGTATTGTTTACTTAATGTAAAAGTTTTCTTTTTGAGACGAGCAACTGCTAAGTTTCAAGCCGGCTCTTCTCAGTAGAATGAATTTTCCGAACCGGTGGTAAAATCAAGATCTTGACTTATCATAAGTGCCACAAGTTCTACGTGAAATAAGTAAATAACCCTTATTTAATTTTATGAATTTCAATAAAACTTTTCGATGAATAGATAATGATAATGATAATTTTTATTTTGCCAAATTATGGGTAAAAACATTTGTTTTCATAGAAATAGTCCCGTTCACAATTTACTGCCAGTGGCAGTGTGCAAAAAATATACTATTAATATAATTACTATATATCGTGGGGTGACAAGAAAAACTCACTAAGTACAGTTTTTGGGAAGAATGACTTTTATTCACTAAGTTCATTATTTTTGCATAAACGTATACAAGAAAAAGTCACCAAGTAGGTACGTACTTTCCTATTTTTGCCATTTAAAAAAATGTAATTATCATCATTTATAATTTAGCAGAATTACATATCGTAATCAAATGGTTTAAATTACAGGTTATTTCTGGAACTTCGAGGGTCATAAAAGACCAGCTACTAGACCATTTAGACCGAGAAGCTCTTGCGACGTTGGTTACCATCTAAATTCAGAAAACGGAAAATGTGAAGGTAATTCTTATATTGATAATATACCTAGGTATTCAAGAACAAACATATTTAAAAGTATTTTACGAAATCAAAGTCTAGTGAGGACAAATAGACGGAGAGCTGGCAATGAATTTCGGGAAGGTCCTTTTGGCAAGCTGAAATTGTGGAAAATATAACTTCGTCAGTTGGCGAATCCAGTCCTGCCAGTCTGGTAGAGCGTTTGCGGTTACGGGAGAGAATGAGAAAGAACACACCATTCTCCTATTATGAAAATGTTTGTCTTTGCCTAAAGAATGCAAGTTATATTTGTCTCATTCTCTCGTAGGCTACTTTTCTGCAGTTTCACTTCTGCCGTGTGTGATTTGCATTCACACACTTTTTTTGAAGTGAAAACTTCTTTAGCCGCGTTGAACACTTTTTGGTAAACTTGTGGATTCGCGTTACCGACATCGTCACCGATACCTCGCGTCGTTGTTACGAAGACAAAAGGTCTTAAATACACAAAATCATACCAATATTATAAATGCGAAAGTGTGTTTGTTTGTTGGTTTGTTGGTTTGTCCTTCAATCACGCCGCAACGGAGCAACGGATCGACGTGATTTTTGGCATGGGTATAGTTGAGGACCTGGAGAGTGACATAGCTGCTACTTTTTATCCCGGAAAATTATGGAGTTCCCGCGGGGATCAAAAAAACTTAAACCACGCGGACGAAGTCGCGGGCATCAGCTAGTCTTAAATATACTACATTCGTAATTAAACTTTTTTGCCTTAGTTTTAAGGTTTATATTTTAAATAGATGATGCCCGCGACTTCCTCCGCGTGGATATTTTTTTATTCCTGGGGGAACTCCTTAATTTTCCGGGCTAAAAAGTAGCCTATGTCCTCGGGATTTAACGTACCGTTAAACCTAATTTCATCAAAATCAGTTGAATAGATGGGCCGTGAAAGCGTAGCAGACAGACAGACAGATAGACGGACAGACGGACAGACACACTTTCGCATTTATAATATTAGTATGGAAGTATGGATAATTTTAATTTAATTTTTTTTTTTAATATTTGTTTTCACTTCTATCGGCACCCTATGACTGCCATTTTTTTTTTTAATTTAAACAATGTCCACAGATTTGAACGAGTGTGTAAACGGCCAAGCCAACTGCGGCGCGGCGGAAGTGTGTGTCAACACGGACGGTGGTTTTCGGTGCGAGTGTCCACCAAACTGGAAGCTCGATCCCGACAGGCACAGATGCGTCCCCATCAGAAATTACCCCAGTTTATTCCCGTCAGGGTACAGGAACAACCCGAGTAAGTAAAAACGTTTTTTAAACCGAGAAATCTCTAGAATTATTATTGTAATTAATACATTTATTTAAAGGGAAATTATTTAATCCATTTCGGATTTCGATTCACAATACGTAATACAAGGTGAAGGCATAGGGTAAAGTGAATGTGACTATTTAATTGTTATCATCAAGTGAAAATAAAGATCTTACTCCTACTATTAAAATGTATTATCAGAATGGCAAAACAATAATTAAAATTCGTATTCATTTTATTTTCTCGCAATCGAAGTGAAAAGTAGAGTGTTTACCATGGGACTAAAGCCATTCTACTCGATTCTGTACCATACCTCGCTACGCTCGGTAAGCTAAACATCTCGTATGAAATGACTCATTTTAGTCCCTTGATGAACAATCTACTATTCATTCATTCAATGATAACAGGACACTTTTCTGTAACAGTATACCCTCCTGTGGACCCCAATGAAATAATCCCGGGTCCAAGAGGGCCCAAAGTAGTGGCTGAACCTGAGATCACGCAAGTTGAGGACCGAGGGGCTGTTCTTAAATGCCCCTGGGGGACCAGGCTCGGTGATGATAGTACTTGCGAAGGTATGACCCCTGATATGACTGGAAAATCTTTTTTTTTTATCCACTACAAGTTAGCCCTTGACTGTGATCTCACCGAGTTTCTTGCTGGTTCTTCTCGGTAGGAATGGAATTCCGAACCAGTGGTAGATTCACTTGACGAGTCAAAAGTACTTGTAAAAGTTTATTTGAATAAAAATCATTTGAATTTTGAATTTTTGAATTTTGGATGGTAAGTGATGATGCAGTTTAAGGCGTCTGACACGAAACTAGCGACGGCCGAGCGACGGCGACAGCGGGGCGATGGGGTCCGAGAGCAGGGCGACGAATTTCGGGAAGGTCCTTTATGCAATCTGAAATTATGGAAAAATATAATTTCGTTCATTGGCGAATCCAGTTCTGCCAGTCTGGTAGAGCGTTTGCGGTTATTTCGCTACTGCGCAGCTTATAACATTTGCAAAAAAATCCGAAAAATCATTTTTTTGGCACCTTGATTTTTTTATCTTTAAATTTTATACTTAAGGAATTCGAAAAAATACTTCCCAGACGTTTTTGTCGGTTATAAAGTATTACCAGACCTCTTTCAAATTGTTCCCGAAATTCGTCGTCAGCTCTCCGACTAATCGCATAGGCCCGCGATCGCCGTCGCTCCGCTGCCGCTCCTTTCGTGCTCGTACACTTAGTATCGGGCTAACTTGTTAGAGGTACGACAGCTGTTATATTAAACCCATACCCCTGTTCGGTTTCTGTACGGCATCGTACCGGAGCGCTAAATCGCTTGGTGGGACGTCTTTTCCGGCAGGGTGGTAACTAGCCACTGCCGAAGCCTCCCACCAGACCCAACCAGAGAAAATTCAGAAATTAGAAATTTTCTATTTGACTCTGCCTGGAATCGAACCCAGGACCTCCCACAATTGGACCACAGCGCTTACCTCTGTGCGGGAGGTCGTCAAAAGTCGGAGTTCTATCACAGAGGTTCTATACAAGATTGGTTATTGGTTGCCTGGAAGAGATGTTGCGATAAGGCTACCAAATTGTATACTTACTTTATTTTTAGCTTTAGTTTACTGTAATATGTCTAAACTAATTAGAGGAAAGATTTGTTTGTTTGTTTGTTTGTAATGGATAAACTCAAAAACTACTCAAACGATTTTAAAAATAATTCTTTCACCTATAGAAAGCTACATTATTATCAAATAACCTATATTTTATTTTCAAAAAATTAGAGATCCTTACGAAAATTGCAATTATGTGAACTAAGTCGGAAAAAATCCTCTCTTCTGAGAGCTTACGTGGCGTGCGTTGCGTAAATAGTTAAAGTTACACGATAACAATGTATGGTGGAATTGTTCCTCTCAAAAAGTTCTAAAAAAAAGTCAGTTATAGCATACATCTATCTTTTAAGGTTGACTCACAATAACCATTTTTATAGCTATATTGGGTATAGACTATTAGGATTATTAGTGCTACTCGTGCGAAACCGGGGCGGATCGCTAGTTATTAATAATTTCCTTTGTACAATTCCTTTGTGGTGTACAATAAAAGTGTAGTCATTCATTCAATATTCATGCGATATTATTGTTTTAAAGCGCAACCGGGCGCCCGCAGGACCTCGCCAAAATGGCCGCCAGGATTCCCAAAATGGCGGCCACCAGTTGAAGGGATACAAAACTTTTTTTTTCAATTGCAGATATAGACGAATGCGTAACAGGGGAGGCCCAATGCGGTCCGCTTCAGATTTGCACCAACTTACATGGTGGATACACGTGCAGCTGCCCAGTTGGACACCGCTGGGTCGGCGACCATCAGTGCGAGGATGTAGACGAGTGCACGCTCAGCGGAACTATGGTAAGAAAGACTTTACTTCATACTGGATTTCTTAAGTAATTAGCAAGGAATGAAAGAAAGAAAGAAAAAATGTGTGTGTGCAATTCACACACGGCAGAAGTGAAACTTCAGAAAAGCAGCCTACGAGATAATGAGACAAATATAACTTGTATTCTTTCTCATTCTCTCGCAGGCTAATTCCAGTTATGAATATGTTTTTCTCTTTTTGGTGTCGCTTTTTCGTTTCATCGAATTTTCAAATCACAACGATTCTAAAGAAGGTTCACTTCAAAAACAATTTATACGTCAATGGTGTCACAAACTGCCTCGTTGGTCTAATTCTAGTGGTTAGCATATTCGACTGCGGCCGATGAGGTCCCGGGTTCAAGTTCCTGGTCGGGCCATAATTAACATTGTGTTTTCTGACTAGACTAGACCACGTGCCTCGGAGAGCACGTTAACCCGTCGGTCCTGCGCCTGATCTCTCTCCGGTCGTGTCAGATTTTCCGTCCCATCGGGCTATGAGAGTAAAAGAACAGATAATGCACTCACACACTTGTGCACTATAATAACTCCCTAATAATAATTAGCTGTGGCTAATCTCTCTGAAGATAAGCCACCGTGGCCGAAATTCCGTCGGGAGACATTATTATTAATACGGGCCTTGTATACATATCCCCCTGCAGCGAAATGGGTCTATATCAACAACCTTAATTTACATAGACGGGCCCTGTCAAACAAAGAATGTGGACTTATTTTACTAACGCCATCTAGTCTGAAAAGCGGAACAGCGCTATGGCGGGGACAAGGACAGGCTTACAAGTCGGACGCCCAACTTTTTTCTATGAAAGGGCCCATCAGTACCTGCCTACATAATATATATTATCAATGGTCTATATTTCTTCAGAAATGACGCTATGATCTGGAGATTTGGTCAGTAATTAAAAAATCCCTGAAAGACCATAAGCACCGACTTTTTATATCTGGCGCCTTGTTGTTATTGAGTTGTTAAATCCTTATTATTTTTAGTAAAATTATAATAGTAGTTTATGCAACTGTCATATAATGAAGGGTATTAAAACACGAGTGTGAGTTTATGAAACGAGCGCAGCGAGTTTCATAATAGTAACGAGTGTTTTAATACCCGTGTTATATGCAGTTGCATACACTACTTTATCTTCACTAATGCAATTTATCAAACAACAAGAGTAAAAGCTGACAATAGTTTATGTATATACGTGTATTGTCACAGTGAACTTGCCGCCATTAAAATCTAACCAATGAGAGCGCAGCTGCGCGCGCAGGGCCAATCAGAAGCGAGCGCGCGCTGTTCGTTTTTTATTTAATTGGCACAAAATCTTACCAAAGAGTTTTGTGTATGTAAGTTTAGTAGTTTCGACGAAGTTTTCACGTATAACCCAACTGTTTTCAAAAGCCAGCCTAATATCAAAATTTTATACAACTTGTATGAGGATTTTGACATAAGGCTCGCCAGGTTAATTGGTCGCATTTTATTGATGTTATAATGAGATTTTACGATATCGATGTGGATATTATACCATCATGTGAAATTGCTTAAATTGAGTGTTTTGTTATCTGCGCTATAACAGTAGTAATTATAAGTCAAGTATTGGAAACATAAGTAGAATGTTATAACATTAGTGTAGATAAATAACATTTTTTGTTTATTTCCAGCCGATTTGTTCAGAAAACGCAGAATGTGTGAACACAATAGGATCTTACCAATGCCGCTGTCATGAAGGGTTCAAATCTGCACCAGTTAATGTTAAGGTAAATCTTTAATACTCACTCTATATTTTAATATTATATTATTGAATAGCGATAGTCAAACATTACTATAGGTCTACCAGAATCTGATGGCAAAAAATACACCTAAAAGTACCAGTATACGGTGTATATTTTTGCCATCAGATTCTGGTAGACCTATACTTACTACCGATTTATTTAGTCCGTTTTTATGGCAGCTGGAGAATTAATGGACTATTGTTTTCGCTCAATATTGTTTTCTTATCAACATAATTCTTACATCTTGACATACATGGATCTGAATATTTCCATGCTTCCATCAGGGTTGAATTATCAAATGTTTATTTATTTTACACTAGATGATGACCGCGACTTCGTCCGCGTGGATTACGGTTTTTTGATTCCTGCGGGAACTCTTGAATTTTCCAGGATACAAAGTAGCCTTTCTCCTTCCCCGGGATACAATTTATCCCTGTACCAAAATCAAAATCGGTTGAAAAGGTGGGCCGTGAAAGCGTAGCAGACAGACAGACAGATACACTTTCGCATTTATAATATTAGTATGGATAGTATGGATATAATCATAAAAATAAGTGTGCACGTCAAGCTTGGCAAAATATGTGGATACTATATCTTAATCCTAACATCGTTATAGTTAAATATGTTGCATGTACCATATTCTGGCAAAATAAATAAATTATTATGATTATGATCTTTATTTTCTGAACGTAATCCTTTGTGCTTTAACAAAATTTCACCAGCCCTAACAACGGAATATAATTTTCTTCATTATGCAAACCAATTATTTTTTGAAATAATACTTAGTGTTCTTCTGTTTAATTTTATATAGATAGTGTTCTTCTGTTTAATTTTCTAGGTGTGCGTGGATGTGGACGAGTGTTTGGAGTCATACCTTGGGTCTCTGTGCCAACAGCGTTGTAACAACGTCTGGGGCAGCTACAGATGTTCCTGTCACAGGGGATACAGGCTTAATGCTGACAATCGGTACGGTACTCAAGTTTATAAGAGAAAAAGAGAGAGAGTATGTGGAAGGAAGGAAGGAATGAAGGTTTGTTTGAAAAAGAACGGTAAGAATCCTGTTCTCTCTGCGACTGCGATCTCCTGTTAATGCAAAGTAATTTTGTATTGACTGCAACCATACGTAGATAGATAGATATATTCTTTATTGCCACACAAACAAAAGGAGATAATAATTTTTATACAGTTTTTTTCTTTTCACCGCTTCATCTCGTATTTAATTTTTTGCCCTTTTTTTTACACTTCGACTCAAAAACGTTTGAAGTGTATGCCCGAGACTTGAACGGATAGCTTTGATGTTGTCTGGCCATTGTCTGGCTCAAGAAAACCGCCTACAGACCAGGGGGTCTACTCTCTTTCTCTCAAACGAAACTTCGCAAACGAACGTAATTTGTCTGTTATTAGACCCACTAAAAATCGTTCAATCCAATCGGTCACGAAAATTTTCTATGGATCCGTACTTCGTCTGCGTGTACGAAAACGAAATAGAGAGGAGCATAGAGATAATATTATTATGTAGGAGAGGAGTTAACGAAATTTCGTTCGTTTGTTTGCGAAGTTTCGTTTTAGAGAAAGAGAGTAGACCCCCAGGGTCCATGGATGCAACAACAGCATTTTAGCAGCGAAGATGGATAGTCCTTTGATGGGGAAACTCATGTAAAGGATTTTTTTTATCCACTACAATCTCATCTGATTTGACTAAATTCCCTTTTAGTTTTTAAAGAACTGAATTAATAGTGTTGGATAGAATCAGGTGTTACTTTGCGGAAGTCCATGATAATGAAAGAACTTAGAAGTTTAATTCGCTATAATCCGCCACAGTAGACAAATCTATGTGGTACAGCGTCACGTATATTGCACGTGTAGCTTTTGATATTCACCGCCCAGTAAGCCAGCAATTCGCACCGGCACAGCACCACATCACACAAATCTTACAAATTATTCTCAACTCACGATTCATTCCGACACCGGAGCATCTTCAGGTTATGTTGAGTATTATACTGTGGCGGATTATAGCGAATTAAACTTCTAGTTCCTTCATCAATTCGCGGTGTAAGAACCAGATGAACGTAACTACAAAAAAATCAAAAATCGTTTTTTTTCATAAATCGGATCACAGTGCGGTCCTTTATGAACTGCCAAAACGACGTAACGATATATTCAATATTTCACAAATTCCAAAAAAACGCATCAGCATTTCAACAAATTTCAATAGAACCAGAAAAACGTATCATGAGTTCCGCTAAATTAGTTTTAATAAACTAGATAGAAATATTGTTTGTTTCACAATATCATAGAACCATATCAACGTAAAAGCTTTTACGTTGTTTTGGGTGTTACAAAATTGTGTTTGACGCTAAGTTTAAAAAAGCCAAAACAACGTTTATCTATTTACGTTCTATTGGCATAAACATTTTTGTAAAATAAATAATTCAAGCTTATAAATAATTCATGACAAAGCGACGTAATACTATATACGTTACTTTGGCGGTACTATTTTCTTTGTTAATTATTAAAGTCCATTGAAAAATACATACTTACGTTAGTATGGCACCTTAAAGTTGAGTTGAAGCTTTCAATATAACAGAGATTAACCAAAAGTATTTTGAACCTAGGCACAGTCAAATGGAAGCTGATAACATCCACGCGACTATTGAACTGGCTAAGAAGAATATAAGTTCCGATATTTCATCCATCCGGATTCTATACATTTATTTTAAAAAAAAGCTTCCCGAAAAAATCCATATGATGTCATTTCTACTGAAAAATATGAAGATTTGCAGCATTTATGCAGACAGGGTAAATGATTCCCATCGCAATATCACAGTTTTTATAAAGGATATTCAGTTGGAATAACAGATGATGATGAAGATTTTTCTATGCGGATGGCTGTATGTTGATTAAACTAAGATTTTACATTAAAATTGTACTTTTTCACTAAGTTAATAAAGATTATTTTGATTACCTATTTAGATGATGACGAAGACAATTAAGATTTTTCTATGCGGATGGCTATAACACGTTGAAAAAACAATGTTTATTATTAAAATTGCGCGTTTTCAGCAAAAAATAAAGATTGTTCTGTTTGATTGATTACCTTTTTAATATTTTTTATTTATTTCATCACTAACACAAATTAATAAAACTTAACTTTACAATTTTTAATGACGTATTTCAGTACGTTAACCTCGCGATAACAACAGAAGTTTAAAAAATTAAGGGCCATACTAACGTATGTCTACCGGATCAAAAAAAATATTGTGCCTATGACGTAAGCATATATATATATTTAAATAATTCTTACCCTTTACAAAGCTCAAATAGTATACCAATACAACGGTATATTTTGTTTTTTCGTCAATTGTATAGTTTCTCTTTAAATAGCTGGTAAAGTCTGAAGAGGCGATTTTAGACAGTTTTTTCGCTCTCCTGTAAAGTTTGCGAAAACGTAGTTACGTTCATCTGGTTCTTACACCGCGAATTAAAAGTGGGCCGATGGTGATGGTGTTAATGATGTTATTTCTGCACAGGACGTGTCACGACGTGGACGAATGTACGGAGTTCAAGCACAAGAACCTGTGCATCGGCCGCTGCCACAACGAGCCGGGCACCTACAGGTGCTCCTGCCCCTCGGGGTACCGGCTCTCCGAAGACAAGAGGAGTTGCATTGGTAAGAGGGTTGCATTGGTTGAGGAGTTGGTTGGCTGTATTAATAGCTGTTAACCCAAACGAAGATATTTTATATCTACTATCACATCACACTATCTATACTTCTATACTAATATTATAAATGCGAAAGTTTTGATGGATGGATGGATGTTTGTTACTCAATCACGCCAGAACGGCTGAACGGCTAAAGTTATCAACATCAATCTGGTTTTCACATCTAGAAAGCAACAATTATATACATGTTTATATGGTTTATTTATTATTCAAATATATTACGGGCTGTACAAGATCATGACAAAATATAAATACAATTTAATTGAAATTACAATTAATATTATGAATTTTGAATAACAATAATATTAAATAATGTTGCACAATACGTCACAGCATGTCGGTGACGCGAACCCATATGATTTCCCGCTACCGAAAAGTGCTCAATGCGGCTAAAGAAGTTTTCACCTTAATAAAATTACTATATTTTGTAAAGATATCGACGAGTGTGAAACGGGCGAAGCACCCTGCGCCCACGGCGGCCAGTACGAGGGCTCCAGCGACGTGTGCCTCAACACCAGAGGGAGCTACCGCTGCTACAAGATCACCTGCCCGCATGGGTACCAGCTCGAGCAGAAACAGTACGTGTTGCTCCACTCCTCATAATCTACTTGATAAGCTCAGTTTGACGACTTCCGTGGCGCAGTGTTGAGCGCTGTTGTCTTAACGTGGGAGGTCCCGGGTTCAATCCCCGGCAGGGTCTTGAGGGTTTGGAAATTTATAATTTCAAAGTTTTCCCTGGTCTGGCCTAGTGGGAGGCCTCTGTCGTGGCTTGTTACCACCCTACTGGCAAAGACGTACCGCCAAGGGATTGCCGTGTAGAAACTCAACTAGGGGTATGGGTTTAATATAACTGCCATACCCCTAACAGGTCAGCACGCTACCATCTTAGACTACATCGTCACTTACCATTAGGTGAGATTCCAGTCAAGGGCTAACTTGTAGTGGAATAAAAAAAATTGTTTCAGTCGCTGCACCAAGATTCAGCAAAACTGTCCCCCCTCCGACTGGGACTGCGCTCATCAACCGAGCACCTACTCCTATAACTTCATCACTTTCGTGTCAAACCTCTATATACCAGAGTCTAAGGTAAGGTATCTGACATCTATTACCTATAGATAGATAGATAAATTCTTAGGTCTTTTGGAAGACCCTCTATTTAGTATATCCACACTGGAGCAGCGTGGTGGGTGTAAGCTCTAATTCCCTCTCTCCTATGAGAGTGGAAGCCTGTGCCCAGCAGTGGGACGTTAATGGGCTGTAGTGGTAGTGGTAAGAAATAATGAATGAATGAATTAATATACTTTTATTGTACACCACAAAGGAAATTATACAACAGTAAACATAGATAACAAAGTAAGTCTACAATTTGGCAATTTTATCGCTACATAGCGATCTCTTCCAGGCAACCAAATATAGCTACAAATACAACCGCTAGATGGAGCAGAAATAATAAAATAAATAAAAATAAACTACAAATTCTAATTATAACACATAATATATAATAGTTATTTGTTATACAAGAGTGAAAAGTTGTTTTTTAACCGCGTGCTCAATTTTGATGACCGAGCAAGCGAAGGATTCTAAAATTAGAATCCTGAGCGTCAGCGAGGGAATCAAAAGAGCACGAGGTGAAAAATCTTTTCACTCGAGTGCAACACGTAACTTTTCATCCCACCTCAGCGAGGAAATGACTAAATGCAAAAAAAATCACAAGATTATATTCAATTCTGTTAATTTCTTCGTCACTAGAATCACTCATTTTAGGTTTTTTACTTATTTTCAATTTTCTTGTTTTTAATCGGTTTTAATTTTAAACAATATGACGTGAAAGAAAATGGTGCGCGCAAAGCAAATTAAAAAAGTACACCAAGAAGGTTACGAGTGTGAGTTTTTAACAAATTAAAAACGATTGTATGGAAATTCGGCACCATAGAGGTACAAGTAAATAGGTTTTAATGATGTTTTGAATTCACAAACTTCATAGACGAGTGATATTTACTAACGTGCACACGATGTTCTAAATTCAATTTACTTTATCCTCTAGAGGATAATAACGGCTTTTACCTTCAGATATCGAAGAGTAAAAATACTCTTTCCGAGATGGTGTGATGAAAAATAAATTAATCACATAATAAAATAAATAATTAATAATGTAGGTATCATCGCTATTGTGCATTGTTGTTAACTAAACCGTTGCCTTTCAGGTTGATCTGTTCACAATGCGCGGCCCAGCGTGGCCGGCTGCCACGATGCGGTTCCAGCTGAAACTGGTGAACGTGGACGCACCGCCCACCGTCAAGGAGAAGGCGGATATAGACTCTTTCTTGTAAGTCTTATTATTATTATTATTATTATATATAATAGGCTAGGCAGCTTTCGATGATGCGCCTATATCAAATCTTGTGCTTTGTCTTTAGGTGCTTATCCAGTCTATTCTTGAACTGATTTACAGAGGTTGACATCACCACATCCTCGGGCAGCTTGTTCCACATAAGCACTACTCTGTTGCTCAAAAAGTGTTTAAAGGGATTTGATGAAGCCAATTGATGACGCAGCTTTTGATTGTGTCCTCTTAGACCGGGGTTACTTTTTGTAACGAATATTTCCTTCATTTTTGGGACATTATAGTAGTTGTTCAGTATTTTGTATGTTTCAATTAAATCTTCTCTTTCTCGCCTACTTTTGAGGGAACAAAGCCCAAGTTTTGATAGTCTTTGCTCATAGGGAAGATTTCTCAGCTCTCTTGGCATTTTTGTGGCTCGCCTCTGTACTCTTTCCAACATTTCTGTGTCCTTGGCGAAATATGGATTCCAGACCTGGAATGCATACTCCAACAAAGGTCTGACATAACTCTTATAAATTTTCAAAAAGGTTTTCTTGGTGATGTTGAAGAATGCCTTACGGATTAGGTACAGGATTGAGTTGGCCTTATTTACAATAGCTACTATATGTGCTTCCCATTTTAAATCACTGCTTATGGTAACGCCCAGATCTTTTTGTGTATCCACCGCTTTTAGTTGCTTGTTACCCAAGAAATATGGTACTCGTGGATTATTTTTCCCAATGTGTAAAACAGTGCACTTGTTGACATTCAGCGAGAGTAGCCAATCGCTTGTCCACTCTTCAATGGCTTTTAAATTTTGTTTAATGGTATTCTGTTGATGTATGGGGTTCCCGAAAAATTTTGTATCATCTGCGAATAATGAGAACGGGAGACTTATAACACTTTGCAAATCCGTTAAGAATAACGTGAACAATATTGGTCCCAGTACAGAGCCTTGCGGCACACCACTACGTACCGGACGGGTACTTTATAATTCATCGCCAACCCTCACACGGAATTTTCGATCATTTAGAAAGTCGCTGATCCAGACAAGCAGTTTACCACGTATGCCAAGGTGTTCTAGTTTACGAAGTAGTCGACGGATTGGGACCCTATCAAATGCTTTCTCATAGTCAAGATAGATAATATCAGTTGGTTGACGTTTGTTCCAATTTAATATCCACTCTCTAAGACTGGTGAGAAGGTTAGTAACTGTTGATCGCTTTGGGGTGAAACCATGTTGCTCTGAAATTATTATGTTTTCTTTTATAATGAATTCCCTCAGGCTGTCAGCTATGACTTTCTCAATAGCTTTACACAAGATACTTGTTAAGCTGATGGGTCTGTAGTTTTCAGCATTTAGCTTGTTACCCTTTTTGAAAATAGGTGTCACCACTGCTTCTTTCCAGTCTGAAGGGAGTTTTCCTGATGTAAAAGAAAGATTCATAAGTAGAGTTGCTTGATTAATTATTGCACTGCATTTTTGGAGCATAATAGCAGGAATATTATCAGGACCACTAGCTGTCGATTCATCGAAAGTTTTGATTGCCTTCAGAACCTTATCTGGTGTAAATACAATATTTTCTAGTGACGTCTGTATTCTCCGAGTGTTCACTTCTGGTAAAACCCCAGGTGGCTCACGTACATATGCATTCTCAAATTGATTGGCAAAGTCTTATACTCATTTTTCAATCTGGTAGGAGCTGTACGCTTTAAGCAAGGATATTTTGATTCATACCTGCTAACAATATTTTCAACAAAATGTCCGACTATCGCTGTTCGCTGTTCGCTCGTGGGTACTTTTACTACCGTAATGTTCCGTGTTTCACATAGACAGACAGATAAACTTTTTTATTACTTTATAATATATTATGATCGAAGTTTGCAAAGCGAAAAATCTCATTTAAATTGCTTTGCAAAGCAATGAACAAGATCTAGGTTGGAGCAAAAAACCTGTAGAGTTAATAAAAGTTTAAAACTCTACGAAGTCTCTAATTATGAATCTGCATTAGTTAAGCTTAAAAAATAAAAATCAGTTATCACAGAATACTAACTAAAATTATGTACTTAACTTCTTTAGAATCGTTGTGATTTGAAAAAGCGACACCAAAAAGATACAAACATAATGTACCTAAATACGATTTAGCCTGCGAGAGAATGAGATAGAATACAAGTTATATTTATCTCAGTCAGTAGTTAGTCAGTTAGTTATAGTGAAGCATTTCTGAAGTTTCACTTCTATTGTGTGTAAATTGCACACACAACTTTTTTTTGTTGAGTAAATTTATAACAACTTAGGTTTTGTTTCTTTCCAAGCTACTGGTAAGGCGAGTCTGATAAGAACTTGGCTGGTTTTTATCATTAAGTAGCTGATGCCCGCGACTTCGTCCGCGTGGTTTAAGTTTTTTTGATTCCCGCGGGAACTCCTTAATTTTCCGGGATAAAAAGTAGCCTATGTCACTCTTCAGGTCCTCAACTAAACCCATTACAAAAATCGCGTTGATCCGTTGCGGCGTGATTGAAGGACAAACCAACAAACCAATATACCAACAAACAAACACACTTTCGCATTTATAATATTAGTATGATTTTCTTATGAGTTATTTTAATTTTTTTTTTTTTTTTTTATCCACTACAAGTTAGCCCTTGACTGCGATCTCACCTGATGGTAAGTGATGATGCAGTCTAAGATGGTAGCGGGCTAACCTGTTAGGGGCATGGCAGTTAAAGTAAACCCATACCCCTATTCGGTTTCTACACGGCATTGTACCGGAACGCTAAATCGCTTGGCGGCACGTCTTTGCCGGTAGGGTGGTAACTAGCCACGGCCGAAGCCTCCCACCAGGCCAGACCAGGGAAAATTCAGAAATTATAAATTTCCAAACCCTGCCGGGGATCGAACCCGGGACCTCCGCACGTTAAGGCAACAGCGCTCAACACTGCGCCACGGAGGTCGTTAATCGTTATGTTCTGCCCTTCCAGATTGGTCCAGACCGCCAACCAAGCGGTGATGTCGCTAGTGAAACCCCTGCAAGGTCTTCAGAGCATAGAACTAGAACTATACATGGAGTTATACAATAGGGGTCAGTTCGGAGGTATAGCGGTCGCCAAGATATACATACACGTGTCCGAATTCGAGTTTTAGGCTAAGTAAATAAAAATTTTGGAAAAGTTTTGTGTTTTTATTGTTTTGACTATCTGATACCTGCTACTTTGTCCGCGTGGTATAAGTTTTTAATTATCACGGGAACTTCTTAATTTTCCGGGATCAAAAGTAGCCTATGTCCTCAAGTAACAACAACACAACAACTCAGTGAAATAGTGAAAGAAACAGTGTCAGGTCAACTGTATCCGTGCAAAAAATCACCTCGATTGCTCTGCGGCGTGATTGAAGGACAAACAAACACACTTTCACTTTTGTAATATTAGTATGACGACAAGCTGATACTTGCGACTTTGTACGTTGTTTGTGCTTGGAATAAGTTTTTAATTCCCGCGGGAACTCTATAGGGCGCAGTGCCTGGACGAAAGGGGTGAAATTCAGGGGGTGAAGTATAAACTATGAAACATAATCCCGGGATAAATATAGCCTTTGTCCTTCCCCGGGACGCAACCTACGTCTGTACTATAAATTTCATCAAAATTAATTGAAAATTGAAATGATGACGAATGATATTGATGACTTTCTTTAAATGATCGATGTTTTCAAGGTAACTTGGAACCAAATAAAAGAAACGATTATGTATTTAAGATATTTATTACGTCAATACATATTTCAAGCTTAGTACAGCTACTCTTAATTAATAGCTATAGACAAGGTAGTAACAACTTCAAGCAAAATATTATAGCTCTCCTAACCCGTTGCCCTATACCCGTTGGACGACAAACGCGACAGTATCAAACAGTAGCTGACCCTTCACACGGCCTACGTTGTCGCGTAGACAAGTTTGTCATTTTCTATGGCGTCGTATCTCGTCGCGTCGCTTCTGTCGCTCACCTAGGACAACGAGTAAAGGCTCGTGCAGCGTGCGTTATCGCGCGACTTCCAACGACGAATCACAATGCGCCGGTGGTCCCGATTCGCCCGCATCAGGGGGTCTACTCTCTTTCTCTCAAACGAAACTTCGCAAACGAACGTAAATAGTCGGTTATTAGACCCACACAAAATCGTTCAATCCAATCGGTCACGAAAATTTTCTATGGATCCGTTCTTCGTCTGCGTGTACGAAAACGAAATAGAGAGGAGCATAGAGATAATATTATGTAGGAGAGGAGTTAACGCAATTTCGTTCGTTTGTTTGCGAAGTATCGTTTTAGAGAAAGAGAGTAGACCCCCTGCACTGTGATTCGTCGCTGGAAGTCAGTGTGTGGTGCTCCGCTAGCTGGCCTCTTTGCTTCGCACCGGCCAGTGCATACGTCTGCGAGCTATGTATTGAAGTTCGAATATCGAATCGCTCATTGGCAGAAAGCAACGTCGAGTGGCCGGTGACACATTCACTCGAGATACGCGAACAAGCGTGGACCTCTGGCAGCGCTGCCAGACCACCTTTCTTTCACCGTATACCTAACAGTGTTATTATACAATATGTCGTTATTATTATAATATATTATCGTGTTAGTCATCATCGAGTGTGTCATTTCAACGCCTACACTTAGGAAGTGAATCCTAACTAGGTAGTTGTTTGTAGCAGGCAAGGAAGTCCATAATGCCCTACAAGTGCGACTTGAGTCGCGCGATATCGCTGGCAAGCTGCTCGAGCCCTAAGGAACCGTAGCTTAAACTTGCCATATTGACGATGAATCTTTTGACTTACGTCAAATGACACGTTTTGTCAACACACGGCATCACGGTATATAACTGTCGTTTATTGACTCTTACGAAAGTTCGCACACTTACGGTACGCGCGTACCGCCATAGCACACAGATTTCGTACTGACGGACATAATAGTGACATAATATGACACCAAAATATGGCTCATAGCTGACACTCATGGTGGGCACGAGATTTCTGTGGATTGGCATCATACCAAAACTTGGCTCATTCGCACTCACGATTGACTTAAGTCAAATGATTTACCGGCTATCTAATAGTGAGTTTAAAGGTGTGTCTAAGCATAGAGTGGCAATCTTGCGCGGCTGCCGCGCGCCGAATGCCGCGCTGTTATTGGACGTTTCCCTGGCGCAGTGTTGAGCGCTGTTGTCTTAACGTGGGAGGTCCCGGGTTCGATCACCGGCATGGTCAAATAAATAAAATAAATAAATAAATAAATATAAAATAATAAATATTTTTGAATTTTCTCTGGTCTGGCCTGGTGGGAGACATCGGCCGTGGCCACCCTACCGGCAAAAGAAGTACCGCCAAGCGACTTAGCGTTCTGTTACACATAGAAACTGATTAGGGGTATGGGTTTCATGTACCTAACTCATGCCCCTAACAGGTTAGCCCGTTTCCATCTTAGCATCTTATATCTTGCATCATCACTTGCCATCACGCATATACTTAATATTGCATATTATATACTATATTGCATATTATATGCGTGGGTACAATCTAAATCCTTACTAGGCCCGGCAGACTTTTGTCCTGCAAACGCCATGTTGTCTTAAGTCATAAATATTTATTAAATTTAGGTAGGTACTTATTGACGTCCAGTTACATAAAAATATGATGGTGATAATCTGTTACGGTATCTTAAAACTAAAGACACGAGAGTCCCCAACGCGCCCTACGCGCCGCGCGTTGCTGCTGCGTAATTGCCGCTCTAGGTTTGGACACACCTTTAACGTTTCCAGTTGATAAATAGTAAATAGTGTGCGCCCGGTCTTAAGCGGCATCTTTAAAATAAGTTTTATAATTAATCACTACGTAATTTCGAAAGTTCTAAGTATGTACCTATATAATTATAATTACTATGAAATTATCCAAACTTCGTTAAGAGATCAAAAACAGTCCATTTCCAAATTAAACCAATTCATTATCACAGCCTCCTTAATTAATCTTTAATGATTAAGAGTTACATTTTAACTTAATACTATAATAAACAGTAAAATGTTAAAGAATAGGTAGGTATTATTTATATTTGTTATTTATATTATACTTACAAGACTAGACGATTCCTTAGAAACTGCTTATTTTTCCGGGATAAAAAGTAGCCTTCCCCTGGATACAAACTAGCCCTATACCAAATTTCACCAAAATCAGTTGAAGAAATTTTTTTTTATTCCGGCGGGAACTCTTGAATTTGCCGGAATAAAACGTAGCCTGTGTCCTTCCCGATGCTACTTATCTCTATACCAAATTTTATCAAGATCAATTAAAAAGATGGGCCGCGTATTCGTAGCAGCGCTTTCGTACCCATACTAATATTATAAATGCGAAAGTGTGTCTGTCTGTCTGTCTGCTACGCTTTCACGGCCCATCTTTTCAACCGATTTTGATGAAATTTAGTACCTACAGGGATAGTTTGTATACCGGAGAAGGACATAGGCTACTTTTTATCCTGCAAAATTAAAGAGTTCCCGCGGGAATCAAAATACATTAATCCACGCGGATCTATAATGATTGAGATTTGAGATTTAACATAATACTAATTTATTACTTCTAGTAAACATTTAGTTGCTATTTTCTGATAAAATAAATAATGATTTTGATTAAAATTTTCTAATAATGATAAAGATATTCTTATTGCTACAAATAAAAAAAAAATGACATACACTTTGAAGTTCTCTCTATTGAATAAATATCTATTGATTTATCTTGAGGTATTCCCAATCACAGGCTGAATTTAAAAAGTTGAGGCATGGATATTTGTACTATTGGGTAGGCTTCTTCTATGGGCATAGGCTATGCTAATACTCGTACATAGAATACATACATACATGTTCTATAATATGTATTATACTTTACAGTGTTTTAATCATTTTAAAATATATACTAATAGACTCTTAAAGGTAACTTCTGTACGTAATACTGAACAAGCCTTTTGTTGAACGACATTAAAAAATACTGACAGGTTATTATTTTTTTTTTTCACACAAGTAATTTGGCTGCTCTAATATGGCATTACTCCACGCGACGTGTAGTCGGCGCGACGAACTGCTGCCACGTACTGTCTTCTAAAAACACTGAGTTGCAAAGTGTCTAGAGAAATATTCTATACTAGATGATGCCCGCGACTTCGTCCGCGTGGATCGAGGTTTTTCGTTTCCCGCGGGAACTCCTTAATTTTCCGGGATAAAAAGTAGCCTATGTGTTATTCCAGACTAAGATTATCTCTTTGCCAAATTTCATCCAGATCCGTTCAGCCGTTGGGGCGTGATTGAGTAACAAACATCCATCCAAACATCCATCCAAACTTTCGCATTTATAATATTTATTATTTGACTAGATGATGCCCGCGACTTCATCCGCGTGGATTAAGGTTTTTTGATTCCCGCGGGAACTCCTCAATTTTCCAGGATAAAAATTAGCTTATGTCCTTCCCCGGGATATAATCTACCTCTATACCAAATTTCAGCAAAATCGGTTGAAAAGATGGGCCGGGAAAGCGTAGCAAACAGACAGACACACTTTCGCATTTATAATATTAGTATGGATTTATGCTCGTATATTGTAAAATAATAAGTTCATGGTATACTAGCAGATGCCCGCGACTTCGTCCGCGTGAAATAAGTTTTTTAAATTCCCACGGGAAATCCCTTGTTTTTCGGGTTAATATAGTAAACACTCACAAATAACTAATGTGGGCGTTCTATTGGTACCAGAATATTCAAAATCGGTTCAGTAGATCCAGAGATTACCTCTTAGATAGTTGTAGTGTTTAAGGTAATATAGTGTACAGTATTTTTTTTTGGGTGAATGTATTAAGTTTTTATAAAAAAGGTTTTCAGATGTACAGAAGTCGCCTATAAGAGATTATTGAGGAGGAGGAATAGGTATTAGGTAGATTATAAAATAAATCATGTAGGTATATTTAAATTCTATAAAGCCAGATGAGCCAAAAATGAAGTTATCTACTCATATGGGTCTACGATGTTAAGCACAGTAAGGCAGCCGTCCTGCGAGGCGATGGCTAGGGCTTTGCCCCCGTGCGCACTCGCCACTCCCGTCACCTCAGCCGGAGCCCTGTATTCCGCTATTGCCTTGCCGTCAAGGGTTCTGGAAAACAGATACACGACGTGATTTGATAAGAAATGTCTTCCAAAATTTCTCAGTGCCTGATGACCTAAGTCTTAGAATAGTGCTTTGCATAATTTTCTACAGGAGATCATACAGCCTCCATACATTTTTGGGCTAATTTTGAAAGTGCCGGCCTATAAAATACTACTAAAACTATACCTATACTAACTAATACTACTAAAATAGAGTATATATAACGAAATAAAAACTTTTTTGTAAGAATTTTTGTTAATTTTGCCCCTTTTTATTGCATGTGAGCGTAATATCCACGTCCCCTGTTAGTTTTATGTTGAATAACTATTTTTAACTATCGATTAAAGTAAAAAAGTGCGTCGAACTTTGATGACGTCACTATGCAATGTTTCATACAAAATCCCATACTAAGCACGCGTTTGGACGTTTGTAAAAAAGTTGCTGATTTGACTAGTTGTCAAATACCCAATTGACTATCACTACACCACTTTATATAACACTTTTTAGCACTTTTACAAGCGCATCTCACGCCTTCCACAACGCGTCAGATGAGCTATTGCCAGTATTAGTGCTTAAATAGTCACCTGAACACTCTTAGAGTCTTCCTGCCGCTGTGGTAGTAGAAGACATAGTCAGCAGTGGAGCTGAACAGGGTTATTATGGAGAAGACGCCCCCCATAGCACGTTGGACGAGCTGCTGCTAGTATTAGTGATGAAATAGTCACCTGAACGATCTTAGAATCTTAGAGTAGAAGACATCCCTCCCTCCTCAATGCTTTAAACGAGCTGCTGCTAGAATTAGTGCTTAAATAGTCACCTGAACACTCTTAGAGTCTTCCTGCTGCTGTGGTAGTAGAAGACATAGTTACCAGTAGAGCTGAACAGAATTATTATGGAGAAGACGTCCTCCACAACGCGTGAGATGAGCTATTGCCAGTATTAGGGATGAAGCAGTCACCTGAACACTCTTAGAGTCTTCCTGCCGCTGTGGTAGTAGAAGACATAGTTATCAGTAGAGCTGAACAGAATTATTATGGAGAAGACGTCCTCCACAACGCGTGAGATGAGCTATTGCCAGTATTAGGTATGAAGCAGTCACCTGAACACTCTTAGAGTCTTCCTGCCGCTGTGGTAGTAGAAGACATAGTTATCAGTAGAGCTGAACAGAGTTATTATGGAGAAGACGCCCTCCACAACGCGTGAGATGAGCTATTGCCAGTATTAGTGATGAAGCAGTCACCTGAACACTCTTAGACTCTTCCTGCCGCTGTGGTAGTAGAAGACATAGTTATCAGTAGAGCTGAACAGAGTTATTATGGAGAAGACGCCCTCCACAACGCGTGAGATGAGCTATTGCCAGTATTAGTGATGAAGCAGTCACCTGAACACTCTTAGAGTCTTCCTGCCGCTGTGGTAGTAGAAGACATAGTTATCAGTAGAGCTGAACAGAGTTATTATGGAGAAGACGCCCTCCACAACGCGTGAGATGAGCTATTGCCAGTATTAGTGATGGAGCAGTCACCTGAACACTCTTAGAGTCTTCCTGCCGCTGTGGTAGTAGAAGACATAGTCATCAGTAGAGCTGAACAGGGTTATTATGGAGAAGACGCCTTCTGCAGCGCGCGATATGAGCTGTTGCACGGACGCGCCTCGCTTCAGCTCGATAAGGTCCAGTCCTCCGCGTGTAGGGGCACACAGCCCAGTCTTGCCATCCCGCGTGCAAGCCCCGTTCCAACGAGGAACGAACCTGGACAAGAAGGCAAGGTGTCATACTGACGAAGCCCTAATCTATACTAATATTATAAACTAGTGGGCCCGGCAGACTTTGTTCTGCCCTGAACCTCGAACCCGATTGCAGCGCCCCATACCGGGTCCAATTGTGAATATAAACCATCACGGAGTCCACACAAACACACAAAAAATTTCACCGAAATCGTTCCTGCCGTTCAGAAATGCCGATTTTTTTTTTTAATTGTGAGATGGAAGGCTTGCGCTTGACGACAATCATTCTTAGCCATGATGAGGTCTACGTTGGAACGCGCTTGCCTAGAAGATGCCAATTGATTTTTATTTAAATAGATGCGAAAGTTTGGATAGTTTGGATAGATGGATGTATGGAACTTTCCCGCGGAAGCTCTTCAATTTTCCGGGATAAAAAGTAGCCCATGTGTTTTACCAGACTATAATCTATAATAATATTTGTGTCAAATTTCATCCAGATCCGTTCAGCCGTTCTGGCGTGATTGAGTAACAAACATCTATCCATACTTTCGCATTTATAATATTAAGAGTATAGATATTACAAAGATAATCAAATCGTACCTGACATGCCTCTTGGTCTTGATATCCAATATACCAGCCTTGTCGTTGCCGATCACGGCGACCCAGTGCGGCTTGTGAGGTAGAGCCACTATCGACTGCATGTCTTTGATGCCGCTGTTCTTGATGGGGATCCTGAAAATAAATACTTTAATCAGCAGTTTCTAGTAAGTAAATGAAAATTTTTGTTACCCAAATAAGAAATTAGAAAAGATTATGTAATGTGATTTCCCATTAAACTTGCGTAATATAATATTTGAAACGAATATTCAAGTTTTTTTCCCCTTTAAGATTTTTTTATTTTCCGGGCAATCACTTAATGTCACTATTGTTCATAATTGTACTTGCGCAGACGACCGCCATTTTGGGTCAACTTACGGGAAGCGATTTATACCCAGCCCCCGCGCTTCTTGGCGGGAGCATTTAAATGTCGCGCGAACAACATGCTCTGCACTAAATGTCAGAAAATAGCAAGCTTTAGATAATTTACCTATGCAGCCTAGCGCCAGTTCTAGCGTGAAACACATGCAGGCATTCCCTGGACGACTTGTCGATCCCCGGAGTTACGATGTGATGCTCATCCGCTGACACCACAGCCGCTCTGTATCCCGTACCCCGGACCTCGTAGTCCACTGTGTAGATTCTTTCACCATCTATAACAACGTTGATATGTAATTTACGTTGATGATAAGTCTCCTTCTTGTTCTCTTTGTTCCTACGTATAAACATGAGCATGATGAATGACGATAATGTGGACATAAGCTATCATCAGTCACCAAGTATTTTAAAAGAAATCATTCTCTTACAAATAAGGTCAATCTTGCTGCAAAAATACTGATTCTATAATTAAAATTATAACCTTCATTCGTAACCCGAAACCGACGGCATCGGAGAGAACGCTCTCCGATGCACGGAGGAAACGAAAGGGCCAAATTTGAACCTCCAATTTCAGTATCCGTGCCTCGGAGAGCACGTCGCAGCCGTCGGTCCCGGTTATTATCACTAAAATCTGATATAATAACCGTTACAAAACCTAAGAGTTTAAAACTCTTAGTCAAGTTGTATGCGGAAGGACGTGGGAAACCACTGCATTATCATCCCAAGAAAACTCCTACCATTATGTGATTAATGTAAAGGAGTCAGTAGTCACGGCGCAAAGAGATAACCTGAAACCAGAAAAATTGTAACCATACTAATATTATAAATGCGAAAGTGTGTATGTCTGTTTGCTACTCTTTGATGGCCCATCTTTTCAACTGATTGTGGTGAAATTTCATATAGGATAAGTTGTATGATGCACCCCGGAGAAGGAGATAGGCTTAGACATTGACTTTTATCCCGGAAAATTAAGGAATTTCCGCTGGAATCAAAAGACGAAGTCGTGGGCATCATCTAGGTTAAAATTTTTTTTTTTTTTTTATCCACTACAAGCTAGCCCTTGACTGCGATCTCACCTGATGGTAAGTGATGATGCAGTCTAAGATGGTAGCGGGCTAACCTGTTAGGGGCATGGCAGTTATATTAAACCCATACCCCTATTCGGTTTCTACACGGCATCGTACCGGAACGCTAAATCGCTTAGCGGCACGTCTTTGCCGGTAGGGTGGTAACTAGCCACGGCTATAGCCTCCCACCAGGCCAGACCAGGGAAATTCAGAAATTATAAATTTCCAAACCCTGCCGGGGATCGAACCCGGGACCTCCGCACGTTAAGGCAACAGCGCTCAACACTGCGCCACGGAGGTCGTCAAAAACTAAAAAAAAATTAATATTACTGACTCACCTGGGATAGATCTAGCAACTATATGAGCCATAGCCACATTGTCTACATTATCAGCCGCAACCACCATCGATATTGTAATTAGCTTAGTCCCATCTTCTAGAAGAAGAAGTTGCTTCACACCCTTCTGTTCTTCTTTGAACACTACCTGAAAAGTAAAGATTTATTCCTGATACTCGCGCGCGAACTATACAAAACTCATCACTCTACGTCATTGTCAGTTCTTATGTTTACAACAGAAGGGCTGGCTCATGTTTTGCAGAAATGCAGCCAGCATTCTCGCCACCATTCCACGCGGGCATGATTTATATAAGTAATTAGATTAGGCTAGCTAGCTTTAATTTCTATTGTATTGTTTTCAATAAATGTTTTAAAAAAAGACAATAATTAAAATATAACAATAATAATTTCAGTTATGTTTGAATATTATAATCTTCTTCGAGTTTTATTCATTTTATTTTAGAAATTTGATGTCCTATTCGAATTACTTAGTTGTAAATAAACGTTTGTCAAAATTTCACCGACCTGTTTTTCAGCAGTGTCCCAAACGACCACGTTCCCAGACTCAGCAGTGATAACGTTCTCTCCGGTCGGGGTGATGACAGCATGGGTCACGATGGCCCCGAGAGGCGCATCTGCCAGCTGCGCCAGCAGGCGTCCAGTGCTGGTGTCCCACAAGCCCCAGCAGCTTCTAGTTGCTGTTACTGCCAGTTTTTGGTCTCTTGCTAGACTGAGATGCAGAAAATTTATTATTAAAGTTTATTAGTAACCCAGATATAAACTGCTGCTAACGGGCAAAGTGGAAGGAAAGAGGCCAAGAGGACGTAGCCCTATGCGTTGGGCCGACCAAATAAGCGCCACACTCGGCACACCGGTCCACGTTGCTCTGCACCATGCCACGGACATACCAAGATGGCGTAACATCGTAAAAGAAAAGATACTCCGTGGCAAGGATCACGACCCTCAGCAGTGAGGATGACGATGCATGGAGGGGGAGTAACCCAGATGAACGTAGAAGCATTGCTCGGCCAAAACTTCATGATTAGATGGAGTTCACGCGGCTTTTAATGAAAAATTGGAAAATGCAAAGGACAGAGACAGTTGTACGTGAGCAGGTGATATGGCTCGACCGTAACAACAGGATGATCATCCTTCGAGCGAGTGTTGTGCTCGGGGACCACTGGTCCGACCGTTCATCTTTAGAGGTCGTTATAGCGTAATTCAGAGAAAACTTTGTAATCGCGATTTAGGCTTTTCGTGCTCTTGCCAATACCGCGTAGCTTGGAGAAAATCTATACATATGTAATTTATTCGTTTCAACTAAAAATTCTTTTCGATCATTGATTCAGGTTAAAATAGCACAAAATTTGTGTTGCAGCAAAGATAAAAACCTAACCATCCTCTGGAGCATAAGCTATCTTAATAAATCTGTAAAAATAAAGTATTCGTCTAAAATAATTCATAAGCACATTGACCATATTAGGCGCAGGACATACAGAAGTGTCGACGGGCGGTCGACGGGTGTGTCGAGAAGCGAGCGGTCGCCGCCGCTTCTATGTATTTCATACAAAATGTATGCAAGCGGCGAGGCGCCGAGCATACCGAAGAGGCGCGCGCGGCTATGGCAGGGGCGACGCTTCCTCGCCATACGGCGCGCAACTCGCCCCTCGCCACTTCTATATGTCCCGCGCCTTAGGTACCTAGGTATAGTATACATTACATTAGATTATAATGTACTACTGATACTGACCTGATCGAATCAATAGGTAACTCCTGTCTATCAATTTTATGGACTTGTTCGAATATGTTATCAATGTTCCATATCTTCACCGTCCGGTCTATAGAGGACGTGATCACGTTGTTCCAAGCTCCTAGTGTGAGGGGTTCAAGTTGGACGATCCTTCCAAAATGGGCGTCTAGGATCTTGATCAGTTTTGTCGTTTCCAGGCTCCATACGTAGAGATTTTTCCTGTAGTTGAGTTTGAAGATACTTTACTTGTGGATTAAGAAAAGGTGCTAAAAGCTTAGTGGAGAGAATAATAGTAAAATAGGTCTTGCATAGAATCTCATACATGACCTTATATGATTCTCTTATTATGTATGATGTGGATGGTTTGATAGTCAACCTATAGCTGGGACTGTTACAAATAATAATAACTTTTTTTAAAACAAATATTTTTTTAGTTCATGTAGGCCAACTAGAGGATTTAAGGCTACGTCAAAACTATACTTCGGCATTCAATTGTTTTGATGCAAACCGTACATAATATAAATAAAGATATTCACATATAATCCCCATAACTTATAATGGGTTGTGTCATTTGATACCACAGATTACACAATCATAAAGAAAAAAAGAGAAGTGTTATTTGAACAATTCGTACCTCCAAACAGTTCTCTTACTTTATAACAATAAATAATAAAAAAAACTGCTCAGGAATCAAGAAACAAGAAAAACATTCTTAAAATAGTTCATACCTGACACCAGCAACCGCGTAAGTGTTATTATTGCTGATCATAAAAGAATTGGACAGAGTCTGCTTGGTCGATATGTTCCGTATTGTGTGAGGCAGTTTTAGGACGATCCCTTCCAAACGCAAGTCCTTTTCTGGTACAGTGTCTTGCTTTTCTTCCTATAAAAATTGGGATTTCGGAATCCATACTAATATTATAAATGCGAAAGTGTGTCTGTCTGTCTGTCTGTCTGTCTGCTACGTTTTCACGGCCGACCTGTTCAACCGATTTTGATGAAATTTGGTACAGGGATAGGTTGTATCCCAGGGAAGGACATAGGCTACTTTTTATCCCGGAAAATTAAAGAGTTCCCGCGGGAATTGTAAAAACTAAATCCACGCGGACGAAGTCGCGGGCATCATCTAGTGAAAAATATTTGAACAGCAAAATATTCAAAGGATATTTGTTTTATGTTTTATGCAGCCAGTATTCTCGCCACCATTCCACGCGGGCATGATTTATATAGTAATTAGGTTAGGCTAGCTAGCTTTAATTTCTATTGTATTGTTTTCAATAAAAAAAAAACAAAAAAAAATTGTTTTTTTTACGACCTCCCTGGCGCAGTGTTGAGCGCTGTTGTCTAAGCGTGCGGTGGTCCTGGGTTTGATTCCCGGCAGGGTCAATTTGGGAATTTATCATTCTTGAATTTTCTCTGGCCTGGTGGAAGTTTCCGGCTGTGGCTAGTTACCACCCTACCGGCATAGACGTACCGCCAAAGGATTTAGCGTTCCGGTTCGATGCGAGAAACTAGAAACTAACTATAGTAGGGTTGTGGGTGTAATATACCCCTAACAGGTTAGCCCGCTACCATCTTAGACTGCATCATCACATACCATCAGGAGAGATTACAGTCAAAGGCTAACTTGTAATGGCGTGAAAATAATTATTCAGATTTTTACTTTTAGATTTTAACTAAAGACGATTCAAAAGTAGGATTTTTTTCAAAGTAAGATTTTATTTATTGCAATCATTGACTTACCAATACCTTAGACGCACCATCGAAACGCTAAAAACGGCACGGTCAAATTGTGCACAATGAACAATTTTTGCCTCAGTCGCGCATGAGTACACTAGGTTACAAAATGTCGTATGTGTCGAATTGTTATTACAAAATTGAACCCTAAATATAAAGATATATGGTTGTTTTTTGTGAACCGTTTGGTGTCTCATTGTCTATTATCTATAGCTGTGTTTGTATAAGCGATTGTGGACGCTTTTTGAGTATTAATTTGTAGGTATCCTTAGTTGGTACATCGATGATTGCAATGCTAAAAATCGCCTGAAATGTCTTTGTGAATGGGGCCCTTGACTGACGACTGGTATTTTTAAACAGAGATAGAGAGAGAGAGATTATTTGTACACCACACTGTGGTAGAATAGGAGCACTTTAATACTGTATTCCACCTATACACTGTACTCTATTCACAAATAAATAAATTGATTGATTGATTGATTGAGAGAGAGAGATTATGACACTATAGAATTGGGTACTAAAAATTTATTATTTTAATCAAATTTAAAATTGTGGGCGTATATTATTTTTAAATAAACTTTTTTATTCTATTTTATGGTGTATAATAATGCAAATAAACCTACTTCTTCATCTTGTTCTTTCTTTTCGTCATCCTCTCCTTTCTTATTCCCACTTTCATGATTACCTCTCGGTATAACATTATTGAAGTCCCATACGACGAAACTGTATGTGGTGGTTGCTACAAAAATAAACATATTGTGGTAAGTTGTATTGTAAATGTGAAAGTCTATCTGTCTGAGATCTTTAAAGCGTACTTTGACTTGGCTCAGACTTTACTTAGAGTTAAAACGAGATGGACTTATGTGAGTAACATAAATCTGTCTCGTTATAAGTGTCTTAAGTCTAAGCAAAGTCAAAGTTTGCTCTATAGATCTCACACATATCTGTCTGTCGATCTGTTATCTTTTCACGGCCAATCGTCAAAATCACTCATTATGAAAAGTTAATAATTTTGTATAGTATCCTATTTTCACTTACGTTCTTATAATTTCTTTTGTTCTTCATTCTCATTTTGTTTTATTTCAATGATATATTTTTAAACCATTGCCAAGTAGTATAAAACAGTCAAAATATTTTTTTGGAAAATGCGTATCAAAACCTAGAAAAGAGCAACTGCTGAGTTTCATGCCGGTTCTTCTCAGTAGAATTATCTTTCCGAACTGGTGGTAGACTCATGACATTTCATAAGTGGCACGAATGTTCCTATGTGAAACAAATCATTTCATTTCATTACCCAATAACATCCGATCCTTCTTTCCTCTCTTCAACTGCAGCATAGCCTCTGCAGTATCAGTTTCACGGTGGATCAGCTCTTCCACCTTGTCCCAACATAACTGTTCTTCGTTGAGTTCGTATATGGAAATCTGGAAAAGTATATAAGAACCACTATATTTATCTAGATTTGAATTCACAAATTCTATTCGATACTCCAGCTGAGTTTCTAAAGACTATCAGATGATAGGTTTTATTGTCAGAGTTCAGTTTTTCACAGTTTTTCCAGTGACTACTGTGACTGATGGATAACCTACCCATAATACAATGACGGATGTTATCAGGCCCAATAATAATAACTGTGTAGTCTTAATAACAATGTGCTTCTTCATTCATCCATCTCTCATAAACATGATTGGTTGATGTAGAAGCTATCGCCTTATCAACGTTTTCTACATCTTCTGGTGCCTTTTCGACTAACTAAGTTAAGCATCTGGTTAGAATAATCCTCTTTGGTTTTCGCAAAATGAAGCAGTTTGGAAGCACTCGCGATTCCCCACTGCCTCTGGTTGTTAAGTGGTCAGCACTTATTTCAGGGACGAATGCCTCCTTCCATTAACGTTATGAGACCTATTTTGTTTGAGCACGTCCAATATCTAATACATATATTTATCAAGGCCTAAGGGTACTGAATCCTTACCTGATATCCCCTTTCAGGATCACTAGTGTAGATCCTAGTCCAGTGTTTGTTGAGGGTCATAGCTCCTCTACACCTCAAGGGCTTTAGCCACGCCCCGGCTTTGCAGAAGTGCACCAGCAGTCGATCGTCATCCAGGTCGCCGCTCCACATCACCACCACCAGGTTCTCTAGATCTCGGAACTCCATCGCTAAGGATGTGAGCAATTTGGTAATGAAAATGTTATCAGTGATGATGATGTTGGTAAACATAGCTTTTATGATGATGATAAACTACGTCATATCCAAGATGACTAAGAACAAAAGATAGCTGAATAATAAAAACGCTTTCCTCATTACTTTTTCACCAAAGTGATTTTTAAAAACGTTTTTTTTTTAATGTATAGGCTAGCGCTTATCTGCAATCAGACTTGCTTGCAAGTGGTGATGCAGCCTAAGGTGGAGCGCGCTTGCCTAAAAGATGCCTATTCACTCTTGATTTGAAGGTACCTATATTAAAAGAGGAGGGGAAAACGGAAGCCGGAAGGGCATTCCATATCCTAGCGATTCAAATTAGAAACGAGGAAGCAAATCGCTTCGTACGAGCCCGCGGAATTTCGACTGCGTATGGGTGCAGACCTTGTCGATACCTTGCGGTTCGATTATAAAAACTAAAAAGGGAACGGAGGAACCAGATCGAATAGTTCTAATTGGTTTCATTCATTTATGTACATTGTATTAAATTGAGATACAGGTTAATCCTATACTTCGATCACACCTGGTAGTAAGTGACGAAATATTATTGATAATGCATGTCAACATGAAGACATTTGATAGCTATCTAAGATCTTACATAAAATCTCCCAAGTGTCATCGTCATATGGAGCACAGTCTGGAGCAGGCTTCGTATCCTCAAGTTCCCCTCTCATGCTGTACTGGACCCAAGAGTTAGGACCGTATATGAAGAAGTGATGGTTCAGGGCATACACGCCTCTCACGGTTTCCCCTGAAGTATACAACTTGGCGACTTTAGTGAGTTAAGTATAAACACTTTATTACACACAAACAGAAATGATACAGATTTCATGACACATTTTTTTTCCACTACAAGTTAGCCCTTGACTGCGATCTCACCTGATGGTAAGTGCCGGGTTCGATCCCCGTTAGGGTCAATTTGGGAATTTATAATTTCTGAATTTTCCCTGGCCTGGCCTGGTGGGAGGCTTTGGCCGTGGCTAGTTACCATCCTACCTACCGGCAAAGACGTGCCACCAAACGATTTAGCGTTCCGGTACGATGCCGTGTAGAAACCGAATAGGGGCTTGGGTTTAATATAACTGCCATACCCCTTACAGGTTAGCCCGCTACCATCTTGACTGCATCATCACTTTCCATCAGGTGAGATCGCAGTCAAGGGCTAACATGTAGTGGGATCATTCTCAAACGGCTCAAAAAAGCGTGTCCGGGTCGAAAACCTGTATGAAATAGATTGCTAGCCACTTGATAATTTTATGTATGGTAGATATGATCAAAATATTAGGGGGGGCCTATGTCCTTTTTTAGGTAAACATTATGTAATGTTAAAAAAAGAAAACCGCGGAAATATTGACCTCGGTGCCGTGTCCCGCACCCCATGTTGCGTTGAATATTATTTTTTTTCTTTTTTCTATAAAATATGCCACTATTTTGCAGGTGCTTACAAGAAACTAGTTAGTTACTAGCTCATTATATATAATATAATTTATAATCAATAATAGGCCTTAGTTGACAACTTACAACAAATTGTTTAACACTTTGTCTTGTATAACAAATAACTATTATTGTAAAATTAACCTGAAATTCTTTACGTTTAGTCTTCAAAATATTAAATACCTCCATAAATAATTTTATTTTGATTTCGGTGACTAAAATATTGATTTCGGTGGACATAATTTTTTGAAAATCGAATTACGATGTAACCGCTGGGCCTATAAAGTTCCCTTTACTACCAATGTTAACTAAATTAAATCTAGATTTGATATTTCCTGCTAGTATGTCTCAAATACAAAAAAAAAATTGTGCCACCGAAGTCAATCAAATAATGAGGCGCCTGAGAAGTACCCAGTGGATAAAAAAAAAGGATCCGTCTTCTGTACTCACCCTCGTCCAGTGGATTTTGAATTGTGATGTATTCACTCGTCAACATGTTCAGAAGCAACGACTGAAAAGTAAAGACGCTTTCTATTAGAAATAACATAGAGACATTTTGGTAAATATGGTAACAAAAAAAATCGGGATATTATCAATCAATATTTATTTATTCAAATTAGGTACTTATTCAAGCAAATATTTGAAAACAAGTGTACCAATATAAATTCTGGAATTAGGAGAGTTGGTAGGTCCTTCACTGTATGTAGTGTAGTGACTAGCTGATACCCGCGACTTCGTACATGTGGATCGAGGTTTTTTTTTCCGCGGGATCTCTTTAATTTTCCGGGATAAAAAGTAGCCTTCTCGTATGTGCTATTCCAGACTATGCCAAATATAATCCAGATTTGTTCAGCCGTTCTGGCGTAATTGAGTAACAAACATCCATACATACATACATCCATCCAAACTTTCGCATTTATAATATTAATATAGATTAATATTCCATCCGCGTAAAATTACATTAGAAAAATAAACTCAGATTACTTACAACCGAGTTATTGGTAGCTGCAGCAGCCCATTTATTATCCGGGGAAAGTTCCAGATTCTGCATAATGCCCTCGAGCTGTGGACACAGATCTCTAGCCAGATCCGAAGTGGATAGATCCCAGGATATAACTCTGCTCGATATAGAGACCACGTAACGCTTGTCCGAGCTCAGACGGATACCGAAGACCGCAAATTGATGCCCTTCCAAAGAATACTGAAAATAAACAGATTCTTCAATAAAACCAAGAGTGTAAATTACTTAAAATAAAACAATGTTTGAAAATCTAAGAAGAGCGAATAAAGGTCGAGAAGAAAGAAAAACAGATCATGAGAAGAAAGGAACTGTAAATTTTTGGGAAGAAGAAAAATATTATGAACAATATTTAATATGTATTTGGTTTCCAGAAGAGTTTATGGAAAACGTCATGATGAATTAATTTAGAAAATTAATTTAGGCTACGTCAAAATGCAATGTGGTCTAAATATGACAGCATTTAAAAGAGCAAGTGAGCCAACTTTGAAGAAAATCAGCCACTACAAAAAAATATTATTGCATACAAAGGAAAAGAAAATCATGACCTGCCATGAGCCTTACCTTCAAAGGCCCGCCAGGCGTATGGAGACAATGATGCGAAGGTAACAAAGCGCAATGATTCTTCCATTTATCATGACACTTATTAAATAACTTCTTTCTTCGGACATCTACAAAGAGGAGCCCAATTCTCACTTCCAAGATTAGTTTTGGAAGGAAGAATAATTCTTCCTGCACTTATTGCAGGCAAGAGAGTTCCAGGTCGCCAATGGCGTAAGTGGTTGGACGATATAAAAGAGTGGTCAGGGTTTAGCTATCCAAAGCTCAAAGATGCGGCTCAAAATAGAGAAGTTTTTCGGATGATGACCGCCAAACATCATTTTGATGAAGGCACGCGATGATGATGATGATGATAATTCAATAACAAAAAATAAAAAAAATCATGACCAGCCATGAGCCATACCTTCAAAGGACCACCAGGCGTATGGAGACAATGATGCGAAGGTAACAAAGCGCAATGATTCTTCCCCTTATCGTGACACTGCTTCAATAGCGATGCCACAGCAGGATTCTGGTGAGCCTCCGGTAACAGCCTCCCTACTAACTGAGGAGCCAACATGTCCGGGTACTGACCGAGGATTGCACCTCCTAGACGAAGTGCATCTGCGACAAGCATTAGTTCTCTGAAAAATTAAAGTATTTGAAGCATTAATTACATAATATGCAAAAAAAGTATCTTAAGTATGTAAAGTAAAGTATCTATCATTTAAAGCAGGCTACCTATTTACCCAGATGTGAAGTTGTTAGGATCAAAATGCGATATCAAACCTCACAGCGTCCTTATTGACATGTTGCTTGGCGTCCTCAAAGTCAGCCAGTACAGCTTGTAACGGACAACAGATTAGCTTGGCGTGGATCCACTCATAGTTGAATAGCACCTCTGCGTACAGATCTGTGAAGCGCTTTGAGCGTACAAGATGAAAGGGTAGCTCGCCAAACTGAAAAATAAAAATTTAAGAATGAGTAAGCTTGAAAATCATAGCAGTATCCGATTTTGGTACATTTTCAAAAATATTAACTGCTGCTTTCAGCCAGTTTATTTATTTAAAGATTCGGTATGCCTAATGCCACCAAAGTTATTAACTGAAAATGGCCCTGTGCATATCGAGCGAATGTCTGTGGTCTGTGGTCTGTATGTACTGATGAAATTTGGTGCACAGATAGTTTGCGACCGGCTCTTTTGTTCCGGAAAATCTAAGAGTTCCCACGGGATTATTGAAATCCTAAATCCACGGGGATAAAGTTGATGGCAGCATCTTCCATATCATTGTAGTTCAGGCTAACGGTACGCTGTAACTAACTTCACTCACTAGCGGACTAAGCATAATCACCTTACCTTTTTTTAATCCTGGATTACCTTTCGTAAATTATATCTCTTTGAGGATCCATCAGCAGATGTGAAGACCAAGGGCTGTAATGGCACTTTTCTATCAGCGACGCCTTCCCTATCAGCCAGGTTGAATCTATGGCGTTGAATCTCCGTATACTTGAATGGCTTTGGAGTACCACCACCCCATATTCCTGAAAACCAGGGTTAAAATTCAAAATGGTTTGATATTTTCTTTAATGAAAGCAAAAGACATGAAAATCAGGGTTAACATTTTAAAAAAATGATATTTAATAAATGAAATTTTGCAAAAGTTATAATGTCTCTTCCCTTCCAATGTGATAAAACAAGATGTCTTGGCGGTAACAAAGTCAACCTGAAACTTACAGAAATAATTTATTCATCTTGTAGGTAGATATTGTAGACAATAATTTAAATGGCAATAACGAGGTAGTTTTGCATATGAGGTAATGGTTAAGAGAAGGTTCATTTTTTGGTGGAATATTTGTACACTCTGCCATGAATAGCGGAAAATACATAGATTGTACTAAAAATATAATAATTTAGAATAGTAAAATAAATAACGTGAAATAAAATAAAAATGTATTTCAAGTTTTCGATACGTTCCAAGATGGCAACCTTCAGCCATAGAGTAAAATTATTGTTGGGGTCCACTAGCTTTATTGCCTAGACTATAAACGGATCTGGATGATATTTGCCACAGAGATTATTATATGGAATAAACATATACTTAGGCTACGTTTTATCCCGGAAAATTGAAGAACCTCAATCCATGCGGATGGAGACGCTCATAGGCTACAACCTATAGGTTTAGGTATGTACAATACCCTAAACGGATGAGAATGGATATACGAAATTGAGCTCTAATTCAATGCATTTATGGTTATTTTACTTTGACGCCGAACTTTGACGATTTGATCGGCAACTTTTAGACAATCGGGGGGCAGAAATACTAACCTAGGTAGTAATCAGCGATCATAGAGTGAAAGTACATGGCCATGTTCATGTTCTTGAAGTACCTCTCTCGCGCCGTGTCACGGAACTGCCGGTGGTACCAGTTCATCACGGAGACGCCGTCTGCCTCGCGTTCAGACAGGTAGTTAGGAAGGTCGTTGCGGATTCTGAAAAAGATTAAAAGGCAATTTCTATTAACTGTTAGGCGGATAAAAATTGTATAATGGAACGCAAACGTCACCTATACTCGTATCTTTCCGCTTCTACAATAAGCTCCCAGAAGACATGTTGAAGATGTCTCTGAATAAGTTTAAAGTTAATGTAAAACGTAAACTCATTGAAAAATCTTATTACCATGTAAAGGATTACATAATTAACAAGGAAGCTTGGCAACAATTTGCTCTAATTGCTCTGATAGTTCCTTAGTTTAAGATGATTTGTAAGATGGTGATAATATAAAAAAAAGAACCCGGCTGAGTTTGTTGTGGGCTCTTCTCAGACAAGGGCGCGTTTGGAACCCTCGTAGCTTTAGTTTTAAGATACCGTCACTGATTATCACCATCATGTTTTATAAGTAACTGGACGTCAAAAAGTGTGCCAACAGTGTACCTTCTTTGAATAAATGAACATTTGATTTGATTTGATTTGGATGAAAGGATGGATGTTTGTTACTCAATTATGCCAGAACGACTGAACGGATCGGGATGAAAGGCACAGGGACAGATTATAGTCTGGAATAGCACATATGCTACTTTTTATCCCGGAAAAATTAAAGAGTTCCCGCGGGAACCAAAAAAACCTCAATCCACGCGGACGAAGTCGCGGGCATCAGCTAGTTAAAGATAAATATAAAGGAGAGCTATTACTGACCTGGTCCACAGTAAAGGCGGGATTCTCCTGACAGGTGGAAGATGGTACTGATACACGTCATCGAGAACTTTGTCATCCAACGATATCAAATCTTCGAGTTCAGTTTCGGAGAGGCCACTCCTGGCTGCGGTAATGTAGGCTAGCGCGTGGAAGACGAGCAGTCTGCCATGCTGGAAGCAGAACAATTTTGAACATAATCTTTAAACTAGATAACGCCCGCGACTTCATCCGTGTGGATTGAGGGTTTGGAAGTTTTGGAAGGATTGAGGTTGAAAGGTTCCTGTATGATACTTTACCTGTTTTTCGATTCTTTCAAACAGCATCATGATGGAGTCCATGACGGTGGACGCCAAGTGTGTTTCGGCAGGCTTTGTGTAACTCCGCCATCTGCAAACCTGTGTAGTTCATAATTCATGTAAATAGCATCATAATTATTATATCAGTAATGAAGCGTTTCTATGACTTGGTCATAAAGGATAGTAGGTAGAACGCATTTTATAAATGCTAATGTAAATTCTACAGTAGATTTACCTCGGCAAATACCAGCTTGACGAAGATAGGTAAAGAACAGCTGGATATAGCATTAGAGACCAACCGCCATTGGTAATTCGACAGATCTCGTGCAGCGGACGCCATCCAAAGCCTGAAAAGTTATCAATCAAACGTCTATTTGCTAGGTATGGTATATGATAAAAATGATAAAAGTCAAAGAACTTAAAAAACTGCAACTGCATGAATGATTAATTTTACTTACTTCAAAACTTGCATAGCCAAATCCTCGCCTAAAGCTTTTACTTCCAGGAAATTTTCTTCGGAGTCAATCATTCTTCGTAGGACATCGTATTCCTTTGATACTTCAGGGTTTGCTTCCTCGCATGCACAAGTTACTATGATCTGAAAAATTTATCGTAATATGATTTGATAGGATACGGATTGTAAAATATAATATTCAAAATAAACTTATTATGACATAAGATAAGGTATTTGAAGAAAATTGAGGAAAGAGCGAGAGCTAAATTGGTGATATTAGCACATATTAGTAAATTTTGCTAGGTTAACTTGGCTTCGTAGAGGGTAGAGAAAGCGTTAAAGTTGCCTTAATATGAGACATCCTCCAGCATGATGGACGATGGACTAAAGTACATAAAGAGATAACAGACGATAGTGCAAACGCCTAGTTTAAGACCAATGTTCAGTAATCTACAAGATGACATGAAGATTTTTTTTTATTTATTGCGAGATCGGCTTGCGCTTGACGACAATCATGCTTAATACAAAACGATAATAAGGTCTAGGTTGGAGCGCGCTGGCCTAGAAGATGCCTATTCACTCTTGCCTTGACGGTACTTAAGTTGTACGTGTCAGGGAGTACATGCGCTGGAAGGGCATTCCACATCCTGGCGGTTCGAATCTTGTACGTAGATCAGAACTGTCTCTTGACGTCATCCACATAAGGATGCCAACGCAGACGATTTCTTGCTGTTCTGTGGTAGAATGGTGAAGGGGGAACAAGGTTGAAAAGTTCATGAGCACACTCTCCAAAGTATATCAGATAAAAAACCGATAAGCAGGCGACATTGCGTTGAGATGATAAAATTGATTAGAAGTGAATTGAAATGATAGATCTTACCTTACAATGCGGTGGTAGTCTAGTAGGTAGCCATGACACTTTATTGTTTTCAGTGCCCATGCCTGTGAGCTGGTCTACTGAGTCGAGGTACAGCAATAACGGTTGCTGCTGCGAAGCCATGGTTAGAAGCTGTTTGAAATGTGCTGTTAAGGGAACGAGGTCATCTGGTATGCCTTCGAAGGGAAAGGCAAAATTGTAGGATATCTGGAAGATAAAAACATTTTTGTAAACTTTTGCCTGAACAAAGAAAGTCTTCAGAATGATTTCAGAAAAAGCATTTTTTCATCGCTTCCAAAAACTCCAGGAATACCTAACAAAACCTCCGTACTAAAATGTTTCGCCTATATTGATAAAAAGCACCAACTCTCATGAGTTAAGTTATTGGAAGAGGTTAAGATTTAAGAAGAAGATTGTTGCCAAGTAAATAATAGAAAAATTAAATGGTAGATATTTAAGTGTCCATAGTAATGATAAGAGGCCCTTTAACATTTTTCTCAAAATTAAATAGAGAATACTGGATTGTAGATTGTAAGATCCTAATAACTTGGAGCATAAAGAACTAATTTGAAAACGTACCTGTTGACAAATAGATATAAGAGTAGGTGTCAATGCGCTGGAGTCAGGTGTGGTTCCGAGGAATCTGATAATGTTGGTCGGTCTTACTTCTGAGAACCATGCATTAAGGGACATTGCCGAACTCTTCGCTAAAAGGCTCGTTTTGCCGCAACCACCTGGAAATATTAATTCCTCATCAACTAACCAAAATCTCAATTCAGAGTTTTAACGTTTTTATTTTGTTACGTAATGTTATAGGATCTTCTTTCAGTCACTTTCAGATTTTATAAGGTATTCCATCTTTATTCATTTCTAGATATACAGGAATAGCCCTGGATAGATCATCTTTGCTAGCCACGGCAATATTATCCAAGTCTTGCTGTGGTCTAAACTGAGGATGATGCATTATTACCTCATATTCGATCTTTCACTGTTCTTACAGTATTTTAGTATTATAAGTTCTTACAAGCTTCTTATTTACATCTATGCTAATATTAAAAGTCATACCTTCTCAAAAATAAAATAATTTAATATTTACCCTCTCCATACAGCACGAGTGGTTTATCAGAATCATTCAGCATGTAGTTCTCAATATAGTTGAGGTCGTCTTCTCTTCCGTGAAATACTTTGACAGAGTTGTTGCAAGCGTGTAAATGCTGCAGTATTTCTGTAACTATTTGTCCTTGAGCGCTGCTGTCTTCTTTACGCATAGCCCTTGAAAATTCAACTTTTAAGAAAGTTATTGCATGACGTTTTTCAAAACTTTATTAAGAGACATTTTTTGACAAAGTGACAATATTCAACATAAGTTTCTGTGTTGTAAACTATATTAATATACTGAGAAGTTAAGTTGAAAATACTGTAATAAGAAAATCAAGAAGTACCTATAAACCCTATAAAAACTATATATTCAATGAAATTAAAGATTCTAAAGTTACTTAAAATACATATCAAAAATTTGCGGAACTGGCAGGTAAGTGAACCGTGGCCTAGTGGTCAAAGGCGCTCAGGGCGCGATTCCCAGAGAGACGCAGGTTCAAATTCTGCCGGTTCTGCAAATTTTTGATATGTATATATAAGTAAGTTTAGAAACGTTCCTCGTGTGTATGAATATTTTAAAGAGGAAAGATTTGTTTGTAATAGATAAACTCAAAAACTACTGAACCGATTTTAAAAATTCTTTCACTTATAGAAAGCTACTTTATCAGCGAGTAACAAGGGCTATATTTTATTTTCAAAAAATTAGGGATCCCTTCGAAAATTGCAATAATGTGACTTAAGTCGGAAAAATTTGTCTGATCTGAGAGCTTTCGTGGCGTGCGCTGCGTAAATAGTACAAGTTACACAAAAATAATGTTTGGTGGAATTGTTTCTCATAAAAAGTTCTAAAAAAAGTCCGCGCTCGACATGCAGGGGGAGGAGGTGATATCGCAGTGCTAATGTAAAACCTGGCTTGGCTATTATTGGGTATGGACTATTATGATGATAAGTGCTACCCGTGCAAAGCCGGGGCGGACCGCTAGTAAGAATGTAAAATTAAAGACTAATATAGCAAAATTCTCGTACATACCTGTCAACAAGCTTTATAATGTTCTTATAAAAATGCGTAATGAAATGGTCGAGGTATTCGCCGTGGGTCTCAGTGTCTAGTCCCTCACGACCTATCCATTCTACTGTATATCTGTAAGTTATTAAACATGACTCAGTACGATCGATTTAACTTTTTTAATATGTCTACACCGTAAATACATAATGTCCCTATGATTTGTATCGAAATTGTTTTTTTTTATTCACTACAAGTTAGCCCTTGACTGCGATCTCACCTGATGGTAAGCGATGATACAGTCTAAGATGGTAGCGGGGTAACCTGTTAGGGGCATGGCAGTTATATTAAACCCATATGCACCCGTATTCGAATTCTAGTTTTCTTCCATTTCTATTTAAAATTTTTCTATTCTCTTTTATTATTTAAATTAATTAAGTTTATAAAATGAATTCTATTTTTTTTTTAAATATATTTTTAAATTTTCATCATGAATCATTTCTAACATTTCAACTCATCGTAGGCACACTTTGAGCATCAGTCTTAGAATGACAAAACTTTAGCCAAAGTCCACCACGCAGGCCAAGTGCGGATCGACAGACTTCACACACCTTGACTACAGTATGAAAAAGTCTCTAGCTTGCAGGTTTCGTCATGATGTTTTCTTTCGACATAGCAAAGTATATTTACAAACATAGTATATATTTATGTCATTAGTATGTATATTTGTGTAAGTTTATGATATAATATCTCGTTTCATTCCATCTCATATCTTGTTGTACCCATTCTTCCTGCACAACCTTTCTCACTGCCAAGATCTCTTATAGAGATAAGTGTTTCCTTGTCCACTATGTTTCTGTTTTTCTACATATTGTATAACTTTTTGGTACAAAAAAAAAAAAAAAAAAAACTTGATATCTGCCGCCCGATTGTGTAACAAAATAGTAATCGTAAACGTTTTCAACCGGATAATTCGAACTGTTTAAGGAGTTCATAGATGCCTGCATGTCATAAAGAATGTATGAACTCCTTAAACAATTCGAGTAATAGGTACGTTTAAATCTCTCAAGTGATAACGGACCTCTGTTTTCTTTTAATGCACTTAACCGAGAAAATTTAGAAGAATGCGCACGCGATTGAGGATAGAATAAAATTTAATTTATATACCTACCTACGTATTGTAATATCTTTTTTTTAAAAAGAGCTTCTGTGAGTTTCTTGCCGGTTCTTCTCAGCAGAATCTGATCCGATCCGATCTTCTTTCCGAACCGGTGTTAGAGTCAAAACATGACGTAACATATGAGACCCCTGTATGTCCTACATGTTATAAAAAAATTAAGTTGAGAATCCCCGACTACCCGAACAAGTGGCAAGACATCTAAATTCTAAATCACCAGGCTATTACTGCTAGATTAACTTACTTCTGTATATTTGTAGTCTCAATCTTATCCGGCAATCGGACGTCTCTCAGATCAGCTAAAAGCTTAGAAGCCTCCGCATCCAAGCTCCTGTTGAGGATGTCCACGAAATTGCTGGCCTTCTTCAGGTTCTGCAGGTTGATGTTATTGATGTAGCGGACGTACGCGAGACAGTGGTTCTTTGTATTCTTCACGTTTAGTACTCCGTTTATTACTTCTCGCTCGGTCACTGCGAATAAGATCACGATTCCAGCGCAGCTTGGTGGACTATGGTCCTAAAACATATCTAAGAACCTTCTCGGAAGTTATGCATATCTAATGCAAAAAACCGCATAATAATAAGTCCAGTCGCTTTCCAGGAAAATGGTAACAAAAAAGTGCACAAACAAACGCACAACCTGCAACACATATTATACCGTCTTTGTTCCGTCGTGGGTAAAAATAAGCTTAACTATGTATCGCGCGAGTTGAATGCATAGCTTATGTATGTGTCACCTCCATAAGATCTGCATTCAACTCGCGCGCGAACTTTACTTAGGCATGATCTTCTTTACGAGATGAGAAGTACATGTTTTAAAAATTCAGTCTAATGTTAAAGATAAACCAAAATTTACAAGTTTCGATCCAAACTCATGTCTATGTTCTTACTATATTGGTGGTTCATGAAAGATAAATACACTCTACCTCTATGATATAATTTAGATCTGTCTATATTTTTCTCGAGGGACGAGTGGCCTAGTTGTGACAATATCAGTCGATTGCGAATGTTAAGCACCGTTGACCCAAGTCAGTAACTCGATGGGTGACCGAATTTGGTGGTTCAAATTTGGCCTTTTCGTTTCCTCCGTGCCTCGGAGAGCACGTTAAGCCGGGACGGCTATTATCACTAACATCTGATAATAATCGTTACAAAAACCTAAGAGTATACCTACTCTTAGTCGAGTCGTATGCGGAAGGACGTGGGAACTGACCGCATTATTATCCCAAGAAAACCCCTACCATTATTTGATTAATGGAAAGGGGTCACGACCCTCATTAATGAGGAATACGACGCAGAGAGAGATTTTTTTCTTTTTTTGCTTTCATTATTTTTTTTTGGTAGGCGCTTAGCACAAAAGTGCTTACCAGACATAAAGTGCTTACCAGACATAAAGTAATTATGCATAGCGTCCTTATCCATTTTTCCAGCATTGTAAAGCTGTAGTGATGCTTTGCGGAACAACTTCTGCATTTTGGTGAGAGTATCCCACCATACGGCCTGGTCTTCTGCTTGAAGTTTAGGCACCCTCTGGAACAAGTACAACGAACGTTTTTTTTATCCACTACAAGTTAGCCCTTGACTGCGATCTCACTTGATGGTAAGTGATGATGCTGTCTAAGATGGTAGCGGGCATACACCCATACCCCTATTCGGTTTCTACACGGCATCGTACCGGAATACTGAATCGCTTGGCGGCACGTCTTTGCCGGTAAGCCGAAGACACCCACCAGGCCAGACCAGGGAAAATTCAGAAATTGTTAATTCCCAAATTCATTCTGCCGGGGATCGAACCCGGGACCTCCGCACGTTAAGACAATAGCGCTCAATACTGCGCCAGGGAGGGTTTAAATTATAAATGTTACGTTACAACTACAATTTTTAGATACCCTAATCTTATTACCTTCATACTTTACAAATCATAATATTGTACGTGTTTAATGGTGGCAAGAATATTGGCTGCATCTTCGCACTGAACAGCCCGACTGATCCTTTGCGCAAAAATTGGGCTAGCCCCTATGCCCTTGTCACCAGATGAGGCAATTAACCGTGGTGAAATGACTCGTAAGACTCTTTGAACTTTTTTGGTTCCAGGATCTCCACGGAAAACGCATCTAGTCAGCGAAAGAGGCGTATTTTCATCTCTTGACGGTTTCTATCATTTTTTTTACGGCTCCCGGTCCTGATGCTGGCTTTTTGATATGAAATGCAGCCAATGTGACATATTATCAGGAAAAAATTATACCATCTCAAAAAAAGAAATATTATCTAACAGGTAGTGGACCCAAACGTCATAAAATTATACAGAGATAATAGAATTATACAGAATAGTTGATATTTATAATAAAATCAAACAGAGATAGTAGGCTTATACAGAATATTAATATTTATAATAAAATCCCGAAATTTATTACAGACGAAAATAATGATACGACCTATAAGCGAAAACTCATACATAATTGTTTCTATGAGATAGATGAGTTATTTGAATTTCAAAACTATCATAACCGTATTCAAGGCACAGGGTAGATAAATCTCCTAACGCTCAAGGCCTCAATAGCATGACAGTTTATGTTAGTAATTAATCTGACATTACATAATGAATAATTAGATCTTAAAACAATTAAGTTGACATTATGTATATTTATTTAATTGGGTATTTGAAAACTATTTACAATAATTACTATTAAAGTAAATAATTTTTTAGTGATTATTAAATAGAGGATCTCCCAAAACACGTATTATCCACGTCCCCTGCTAGTTTTGTGCTGAACAACTATTTTAAACTATCGATTAAAGTAAAACAGTGCATCTCTTTTGCGGATATCAAACAGAAGTTAGCAGTCATGGAGAAATCTGGGCCCCAATCATGTAAGAATGGCCGATCAAACGTTTAAGATTTTCGTCAAAGTAAAATAAACCATTAATGCATTGAATTAGAGCTCAATTTCGTCTGCCCATTCTTATACGTTTAGGTATGTACGATACCCTAAACGTATAAGAATGCTAACCCTAATTCAATGCTGTCATGGTTTATTTTACTTTGACGAAAATCTTTAACGATTGATCGACAATTCTTACGTAATCGGGGGGCTGTTATCAAAACAATATTAATGGAGGTCGATTAAGTAAAAAGTTGAAGATCGCTGAAGTAATAGACAAAACACTTTTTTAACTTTCGTACAAAAACAAAGATCAATTAGTAGAGAAACTATGTAAAGACTTAACTCTTAATTCGCACTAAAACAAAGACCTAATAAATACTGCATCCACTGAGCAATTAATAAAGTCGGTTGTTTCTGGAACTGTGGGAAAGAAGAACAACTTTAAATCAAGTCTGCCGTTCCCAGTTGAATAGGTTCGAGTATTGAAATTGATAAAGTTTACTTGAACTCGTCCAACTTTTTGTGTTTAAATTTATAATAGATAAATATTGTTTGGGATGTGGTTTTCTTTAGAATTTACTCTTTGTTCGAGGTAATGAAGCTATGTTAATCTTTTTAGCGTTGCTACAAATATCCAAAATATTATTTCAGCAGAGGAATAACCGAAATCTATTGTTTGGCTACGTTGCTTAGAACAATAGCCAAATAATGAGTCGTTATTATATAATCTACAGACAATTTTGTCTAAAACTTGTCAGACTAAAACTTTTATCTGACTAGCTCATACCCAAGACTTCGTCCGCGTGGATTGAGGATTTTGGTTCCTACGGGAACTCTTTAATTTTTCGGGATAAAAAGTAGCCCATGTGTTAGTCCATACTATAATCTATCTCTGTGCCATTCATCCAGATCCGTGCCGCCGTTCTGGCGTGATTTAATAACAAAACATCCATCCAGCCATACGTCCGTCCATCCATCCAAACTTTTGCATTTATGTGGTGTGGTGAATATCGAAAGCTACAAGTGCAAGCAAGATACACACTGTACCACATAGATTTACTTATTGTGGCGGATTATAGCAAACTAGCTGATGCCCGCGACTTCGTCCGCGTGGATCGAGGTTTTTCGTTTCCCGCGGGAACTCCTTAATTTTCCGGGAGAAAAAGTAGCCTATGTGTTATTCCAGACTATAATCTATCTCTGTGCCAAATTTCATACAGATCCGTTCAGCCGTTGGGGCGTGATTGAGTAACAACATCCATCCATACATCCATACATCCATCCAAACTTTCGCATTTATAATATTTATTTGATTAAAACTTCTAGTTGTTTCATTATCATGGACTTCCGCAAAGTAATACCTACTTTTATCCAATACTGAATTTTCCCTGATCTAGCCTGGTGGGAGGCTTCGGCCGTGGCTAGTTACCACCCTACCGGAAAAGACGTGCCGCCAAACGATTTTATTATATTTAGCGTTCCGTTACGATGCCGTGTAGAAACCGAATAGGGCTATGGGTTTAATAAAATTCAAAATTCAAATGGTTTTTATTCAAATAAACTTTTACAAGTGCTTTCGAATCGTCGAATGAATCTACCACTGGTTCGGAATGCTATTCCTACCGAGAAGAACCAGCAAGAAACTCGGCGGGACTATAACTGCCATGCCCCTAACAGGTCAGCCCGCTACCATCATAAAATGCATCGTCACTTACCATCAGGTGGGACCGCAGTCAAGGTTTGACTTATAGTGAAATTAAAAAAAAATACTGACCTTATTGTTAAAGTTGATCAGTATAGAGGATATAGGTTGCAGTACGGACACCGGTGGCACTGCATTGGAGTCTTTCTTGTACCAGGTGTCCAGAAGGAGCACATCCACCCCACCTGCTGCCAGCTCATCCCGTAGCATTTGCAGCTCTGATGATAGCACGTACGTTGGTATTGGTCTGGAATTCATTATATAAATCTGAAGCAACTAATAATTCCACTAGCTGAAGTTTAAGTTTTCACTTGAAGGTTTTTTTTTTACATGAAAGTTCTATGTTTTAGAAATTAGAGACATGAAAATTGGCATTTAGGTTATCAGTTTTAAATAATATTTAATAACCTGTAAAAGCAACTTTACGAAAATCCACCTCAATAGCGGCGTAATGGGGGTTAGTTAAGGTTAAATAAAAGTTTTATGATTTTGTAGTAGCTAGACATGAAAATCAGCATTCAGGATAATAGTTTTTAATAATAAAAACCTGAATAAATTAACTAAGAAATTCTCAGTACTAGCCCGGAGTTAGGAAGTTAGGCGGTGTTTCACCCTCGTGCAAATAGTGGTTAAAGCCCGCCAACCCGCATTGGAGCAGCGTGGTGGGTCTAAGCTCTAATTCCCTCTCCCCTATGAGAGTGAAGGCCTGTGCCCAGCTGTGGAACGTTAATGGGTTGTAGTGGTGGTGGCATAAACTAAATAAAGCCTCTGTAGATAGGCAATTTGCAGCGGGAAAATTTCATAATCTCATAGGAAATCGCGGGTAATCTCATAGGAAATCAGAAATTATGCGCGGACGAAGTCGCGGGCGACCTCTAGTAATATTATGAATGCGCTGTTTGCTGAATGGGTGGATTACGTCAGAATGTTTATTTATTTATTTGACATAGAGATAGATATTTATAGTCTGTAATAACACATAGGCTACTTTTTATCCCGGAAAAATAAAGATTTTCCGCGGGAATCAAAAATACTTAATCTACTCGGTCGCAGGCAATAGCTAGCCATTCATTAAACTTGGTTACCAGTTATTTTAAATTACCTGTATCCATATTTCTGTCCCAAGAACACGACAAAGTTAGGTCCCATGGACAAACGCTGGCAGTTCTTGATCTCCCTCATACACAGTTCTGTTGTCATGTGGTCATCCGTGGCCTCGTCTCGGACTCCCCACCTCATGTCCACCACCTGGAATTAGGTGATGTATTGTTTAGATGTGTTGTTTTTCCCCTTAATCTAAAAGGGAGAATCTATAAGACAGTCGTTAGAACTGTCGCATTGTATGGTCCAGAAAGTTGAGCGGTGAAAGGGACGGATGAAAGAAAAGTACATGCGACCGAAATGCGAATGTTGAGATGGATGTGTGGTGTGACTAGAATGGATAAGATTAGGAATGAATATATAAGGGGAAGTTTGAAAGTAGCACCAGTGATAGAAAAGATGAGGAGTAATAGGCTAGCATGGTACGGGCATGTTATGCGGAGGGAAGAAAGGCATATTACGAGAAGAATGATAGATATGCATGTGGAAGGAAAAAAGAGTAGAGGGAGACCAAAGAAAAGATGGATGGATTGTGTGAAAGAAGATATGTGTATGAAAGGGGTGAATGATAGGTTGACGAATAACAGAAGTGGGTGGAAGAGGAAAACATGTTGTGCCGACCCCACATAGCGACAAGGACAAGAAGAAGAAGAAGAAGGTGTACTGAACAATTGAAACCTTCTATAGCTTCTAGAAGGTGAACTGTCACCCCTCAACCGTTGTCACTCAATAGGGATGATGACAGCTCAATCAAATCAGCAACTCTTTATCAGACTTAAAAACGCGCTTCTAGTATGGAAGTTTATATGAAATTCTAATTATTGATGCCCGCGACTGAGCCTGCGTGGATTGAGGTTTTTTAGATCTCAAATTTTCCAGGATACTGGCCTACTGGGTGGTGAATATCGCAAGCTATACGCTGTACTACATAGATTTGTCTACTTTGGCGCATTATAGCTTATTAAACTTCAAGTTCTTTCATTAACATCTAGTAAACAAAATTATTCACGCCACCATGCACAGCAGAGCAAATACTCTAGGATTTTCGATGGCAATGATAGCTTCTAGAGCTAGTTCTAGCAGTTTAAGTATAAAGATGCCAACCCTAAACCATGAGCACTGGAATTCGTTAACAAGTGTTCATAGCTCAAAAGTTTTAAATAGTACGTTTAGTACAACACGTGGCTAAGCTTCCGCCGACAGAAATATACCCGCAACTGAGGATTGTTGGTTTTTGTAACGCACGTTTTACACGCATCCAGCTAAGCGGTGGCGAAGCGATATACATGAGTCAAGAGAGTTCTGAGTAGTAAGTTTTTTTTATATTTGATATTTTAAGACTTGAATGGCTTGAACTCATGGGTTTTTTCAATTAAGTTGAGTGAATATAACGTTAATAATGCAAATAAAATACCAAATATTGATGGTTTTTGAACGTAGCATTGAGTGAACTAATATCTTAACTAATAGATAAACAGATATACAAATGATTTATTAGCTACACTAAAACCTCTGCTGTACTTTTTCTACGGATTAAGTATAAAACCACCCACCGAGTTTGTCTTTTTTCCTGACTTTATCGAATACTTAGTCGTTAGATAACCTTGGGAATCGGAGAAAGAACATGATTCGCTAATTTCAATACTATCGCTCTGGCGCACTTCAGCAGTACCATTTATATCACAATGTATTCTTATATTTTATGATTAAAAAAACAATACACCTCGTGTGGAAAAAATCATCTCAAAGAGCTTTAAAGGTTCTTATAGGTTAATAATTCCAGAGTTAATCTTTGAGGTAGATTAATTATTAATCTACCTCAAAGAGTAACTCTGGAAATTAAACTAGGAATATCAATAAGAAATGCATAAGAAATGCAATGCATTATATAATAGTAGCTAAATAGAACTGCATTTAGTGTAAAACGAGCTTTAAATGTTTACAAAACCTGCGCCCCGCTGCGGCTCAAGAATAGTTCGGTATTGTACTCGTAATAGAAAACATGCAGCGGGCAATTAAATAACGAACGTAACCTGGGCGTTGCTGTTCGATTCCTAACTTAAAAAAAAAAAAAACCACTACAAGTTAGCCCTTCACTGCGATCTCACCTGATGGTAAGTGATGATGCAGTCTAAAATGTTAGCGGGCTAACCTGTTAGGGGCATGGCAGTTATATTAAACCCATCCCCCTATACGCCCTTGTTTCAGAATTATAAAACCCTTAGTTTAGAGACGTCAAGATACGTCATATAAAACTGCAATTTAATGGTAGTAAGCCCACAGATTTGATTTACGAACACCAAGAAAAACTTATCAGAATCGGCTCTAGAGATTAATAGCGACAGATGTCTCTTCTGAAAACCTTTCGGCGTTCTATTGACGGGTAAACCTCGCTTTTGCATTTCCATGGAAAAACTTCGGGTTTATTGAGGGATTATTATTCAGAGAGACAAATCAAAGGGAGTTAAGGGGAAGCGGTCATATTTTTTACCCGAATACGGCGAAGCCAAAAGGAATATGTATGTTTGTATTAATGTATGTTCCGCTCTGCTCGCACGACCTTTCTAATACGAGCGCACGTGTTTCCTGCCACATATTTAACTTAAGTACCTTCAAGGCAAGAGTGAATAGGCATCTTCAAGGCAAGCGCGTTCCACCTCATCATTGCTTTGCACTAGGCATGATTGTCGTCAAGCGCAAGCCTATCGCAATAAAAAAAATGTTCCAACGTACCGTCTAAAATATTGGGCCGATTTTGATGAATGAGGTTCCAATCGGTTCGTTATTATGGTCGAAGTAATATAGGCTACATTTTGCACCAATAAAATTGATATGACGGATGTTACATTAAAAAAATGGGGGTCTCTGAATTTTTTTTACGCAGTCGGGTTTACTATTTTTAATATAAAAAGTTAAATTGAGAAGGAATTAAAATGCTTTTCACGAAGTGCCTACCTACTTCTTTTTTATATCCTCTACAAGTTAGCCCTGAATCGTGGTAAGTGATGCTGCAGGGTAAGATGAAATCTACCTTTCTTTAGGTAAGATGGAACAGTGCCTACTCGTTAAGTCTAAGTTTTAACATTGCAAATTCGATTGATCGTAATTGAGCTTTCAATCATATTCACGTCAAAGTATAACTAACTGCATTTAATTAAAGCTCAATTTCGTGTGTGCATTCACAGCCAGTGCTCCAAACGGAAACGTTTCGAAATTAAAATCGGTTGTACTGAATTTGTGACTTTAAATCAAGAGATTTTGGGTCCATTTAACTTTAACGCCAAAGTGATCGAATCGCTCGATTACGATTAACCGAATTTGCAATGTAAAAACTTACTGTATTCCCCTTAACACAAACGAAGGATTTAGAAACTGGGAAACGGAAGATATAAATTTTTACAGTGTCTCGACAAAATAATCACCGCTTCGCCGAAAACCAATACTTTTTATATTAGACTAGCAGATGCCCGCGACTTCGTCCGCGTGAAATAAGTTTTTTAAATTCCCACGGGAACTAATTTTAATGTCCTCCCTAAAATTAAAGTTTTATGTCAAGTACCTTGACGTCCTTACAATAAGGATTATAATTGTAAAACACGAACGTCAACAATATTAAAACAATACGGCTTTGAGCGATAGTATTAAACCCATCAGGAACTTTTCAACCTTGTTCTTCCTTCACCGTTCTACCACAGAACAGCAAGAAACCGTCAGCGTTGGCATCCTTATGTGGTTGACGTCCAATATGCTCGAATGTATTGGCGGTTCCTCTGGTGCTGCAAATGCATGGGCGGCGGTAATCACTTACCATACTCAGGTGATCCGCCTGCTCGTTTGCTCGCTATCTATATATATATATAAATCTCGTGTCACAATGTTTGTCCTCAATGGACTTCTAAACCACTTAACCGATTATAATAAAATTCGCACACCATGTGCAGTTCGATCTAACTTGAGAGATAGGATAGTTTATATTATATAGATTAGGATTATTAGTGCTACCCGTGCGAAGCCGGGGCGGATCGCTAGTATAAATATAAAAAAAGAACGAAACGGTCTTTGCTCTACGTTTCTGATAAGAACCGCTAAGGTATGGAATGCTATGCCACGTATAACTTAAGTATCTTCAAGGCAAGAGTGAATAGGCATCTCCTAGGCAAGCGCGCTCCAACCTAGACCTCATCATTGCTTTGTATTAAAAACAATTATTGTTGTCAAGAGCAAGCCTATCTCACAATAAAAACTCATGAATGATGGTGCTTTTCAAAATTTTATAGGAAAAAGTATCGTAAAAGGATATTGTCGTCAAGCGCAAGCCTATTCAGATATAAAAAAACCGGCCAAGTGCGAGTCGGACTCGCGCACCGAGGGTTCCGTACAAACCTGTAGTAAGTTTTACGATTTATGACGTATTAAAAATAAAAATTACGTTTGTTGTATGGGAGCCCCCCTTTAATATTTACTTTATTGATATTTAATTATTTATTTTGAAAGGTAATATACAAGTTAATATTCTGTGAAAATTTGAACCGTCTACCTTTTACCGTTTTTAATATTGAGCAAAAAAATACGAAAAAAACACGTTTATTGTATGGGGACCCCCCTTAATATATATATTTTTTTAATTTTTAGTATTTGTTGTTATAGCGGCAACGGAAATACATCATTTGTGAAAATTTCAGCTTTCTAGCTATCACGATTTATGAGATACAGCCTGGAGACAGACAGACAGACAGACAGACAGACAGACAGACAGACAGACAGCGGAGTCTTAGTAATAGGGTCCCGTTTTTACCCTTTGGGTACGGAACCCTAAAAAAGTCGAACTTTGCAATACTCAATAGAAAGTAAAAACATAAAAACTCATAAACAGATAACAGCGAAAACTTTCGGAAAGGTATTTCTTTGTGAAACATAAACTATTCAACTTATAAGATAAGATAAGAAAAGGAAAACTTTTACAACTCGCCTGAAACTCCAGCCCGTGTTTTTCCCGACAGTAATCTTTGATGCGGGGATAGCATTTCGCCATGAGTGTGTTTCTCTCCATTGTTGTGTCTGAAAAGAGAAATACTTTAGTTATTTTTATTAGTTTTTTTTTTTTTATCCACTACAAGTTAGCCCTTGACTGCGATCTCACCTGATGGTAAGTGATGATGCAGTCTAAGATGGTAGCGGGCCAACCTGTTAGGGGCATGGCAGTTATATTAAACCCATACCCCAAGTCGGTTTCTACACAGCATCGTACCGGAACGCTAAATCGCTTGGCGGCACGTCTTTGCCGGTAGGGTGGTAACTAGCCACGGCCAGCCCAGGGAAAATTCAGAAATTATAAATTCCCAAATTGACCCTGCCGGGGATTGAACCCGGGACCTCCGCAGTTAAGACAACAGTGCTACACACTGCGCCACGGAGGTCGTCAGTTGGTCGTCAGGTCTAGTTTTAGTGACTTTAGTTTAACGCTGAGTTGCACGAAACAAATACAAAAATTTAAGTGGTACTTAGACTAATTTAATCGCAAGAATCGTATGGAGTCTTGTTATTTAGTTTAATCAACACTTAAATTTTTGTATTTGTTTCGTGCAACTCAGCGTTAGTGACTTTTTATTTTTAGTCGCAATTTAAGTTCAACTTTAGTGTTTTTTTTCACTACGTGGTCGGTTAGCGATGATGGAGTCTGAGATGGTAGCAGCCTAACTTATAAGGGTCATGGTAGTTATATTAAACTCAAACCCTTAATCGGACTTTACCGGTAGGGTGGTAACCAGCCTCTCACCAAACCAGACTACAGAAAATTCAGAAATTATAAATTCCCAAATTGACTTTGCCGGAAATCGAACCAGGGACCTTCCCCGTACAAGGTTATTGTATACCCCTTTAATTTATACTCTATATTAATTTCATTATTTTTTTAACCGACTTCCAAAAAAGGAGGAGGTTCTCAATTCGGCGCGTATCTTTTTTTTGTTAAAGCTGCTATAAAATGCTCGCGTTGGTATGAAGACAAAAGGTCTTACATTCGTAATTAAACTTAAATGGCTTAGTTTTAAGGTTTAATTTTTTTTTTTTTTGAAGTTTTCACTTCTATCGGCAATTTTTTGTTGTTGTATAGCGGCAATAGAAATACACACTGAAAATTTCAACTTCCTACCTATTGCATTCTGTGCTACTGCTAGGCGATGAGATACAGCTCGCTAACAGACGACGAACAGACAGCTTTGTAATATTATGGTGCCAAATGGTCCCAAGGAACCCTAAAAAACTATGTTTACAGCATGGGCTTAATACGTCCATGGTTTACAGTAATTTTCCCCATCTTTCACCGTTTAACACTGGAGTTGAAAAGCATATTTTAAATCGCGTGACAAACCTCAGTAAATTATGACGAAGCCACCTATTTCCTACTAATATATTACGTAGCTTTACTTGTAAACGTGGTTTACACGACTTTTTTATTTTAAACTAGCTGATGCCCGCGACTTCGTCCGCGTGGTTAAATTTTTTTTGATTCCCACGGGAACTCCTTAATTTTCCGGGATAAAAAGTAGCCTATGTCAGGTCCTCAAAAAATGAAGGAGTTCCCGCGGGAATAAAAAACTTAAACCACGCGGACGAAGTCGTGAGCACCAACTAGTCAAATCATATATCGACCTTCGACTGTACGCACCAACGTTAAAGTTTAAATACCAAATGAAAAATTAGCCATATAACTCGAGTCGAGTTTAAAGAAAATGTTTTTCCCACTTCTCAAAACCGGAATATATAATTACACAAATTGCGACAATAAATCTTTGTTGGCCGGTAAATAATGTGAAGTTTCTTGGCAAAAGTCGCCATATTTAATGAATTTGGCTGACCGCCATCTTACTCCAGGCCAGGTATTATAATTGTATGAAAAAATCTCGTAAGTAATCAAATTTGAGTTCGTAGGTAAGCAATATTATTTTAACTGAAAGCCTATTACTTAACATTTAATTTAATTGAAAAGGCCAAAAGACCTCCTTGGAGCAGTGGTGAGTGCTGTGGTCATAAGTTCGACGCCGGGGTCGAACCCGGGTTCGAACCCGGGTTCGACGATTCGATCCCAGGTAGGGCAATTTGGGATTTCCAAAATAGGGATGATGCCTATATCAAAAATAAATTATTTCTAACTGATTATTATTAAATAAAGGGTCTTCCAAAAGACCTAAAATTCACATCCTCGGTTAGTTTTAAGTTTGTTAACTAATTTAAAATATAGATTAAAGAAAAAAATGCGTTGAAATTTTATGACGTCACAACTGTGGATTTCATACAACTTTAAGTTTGATAAAGAGTTGCTGATTTGATTGAGTTGTCATCATCCCTAATAATTGTCGTATTCCTCATTGCTGAGGGTCGTGGACCCTTTTCATTAATCACATAATGGCAGGGGGTTTTCTGGGGATGGCTTAATAATGCGGTGCGGTTAACACGGGCCATACACTGTCCGTGTATAAAAGAGATCGTGCAGGTACCCATTGTCCTAATTTCCCATAATCTGGGTAATGGTAAAGCGGAATAGATGAGCACTCAACGTGAGTGCTTGTTTCCTGTAGGGATTCGAGTTTTCATTTATTATGGCCAACGGCGGCCGCGTTACAATAGATAAAATGCCTTTTTAGCTAAACACAACAGCACATTCACAATTACAAAAAAATTATGCGATCTGCATGATAGGCAAAATAAAGGCCGAAATAAGCTGGTGACTCCATCGCTCCGCCTCAAGAAAGTCCGAAGGTCGTTCGTGGGAATGAGCATTCTATTTTATAACAAAATTCCACAACCTATTTAAAACTTGCCTTTACACAAGTTTAAGAAGTCCATTAAAAGTATGATTCTGAAAAAAGCTTAAATTATACTGTTGAAGATTACGTAAATGGCAAAGGAGCATGGATTTGACTCGCTCCAGCAATGCTAAGGACAGCGGTTACTTAAGTATTTACAAATTAATGAAATTGTAAATTTTTTTTTTCAAAAGAGCAACCGCCGATATTCTTGCTGGTTCTTCTCGGTAGGAATGGCATTCCAAACCAGTGGTACATTCACTCGACGATTAAAAAGTACTTGTAAAAGTTTATTTGAATAAAAAACATTTGAATTTGAAAAATAATATAAGGCATGCTAAATTATATCCCTCCGCATAATATAGATGTAGTCTGTTACCTTTTCATAGTCTTCATAGGCATTATTTAATCCTTATGTCCATACTAATATTATAAACTAGCTGGTGTCCGCGACTTCGTCCGCGCGGCGTAAGTTTTCTCAACTCCTTAATTTTTCGGAATAAAACGTAGTCTATGTCACTCTCCAGGTCCTCAAATATACCCATGCAAAAAATCACGTCGATCCGTTGCTCTGTTGCGGTGTGATTGAAGGACAAACAAACACACTTTCCCATTTATTATATTAGTATGATGATATGATGAGAAAGTGTGTCTGTTGGTCTGTTTGTCTGTCCTTATGTCTATCTGCTACGTTTTCATGGCCATCTGCCAAACTTTTAACGATTTAACGAATTTTTTTAATTTAAAAATATTATGTAATGTAAATTTTGCATCTATAGCGGTTATTGTACCTACACAAGACCTAGGCTAACTTTTATCCAGGAAAATGATCAGGTAAATTAGTTTGTATTGTACTTTACCTGTGAACGTGGAACTGGTGAATATCCTCACGATCTTGGAGCTGACCGGTGGAAGCAACTTCAGGGATCCGGTGAAGATGAGGTCCACTGTGCGGTCGTCCATTGCTGCGGATTATTGGATACTCTGAAAGAACTCATAATATTAAGAAGTCAAAAAAAAAATTAAGAAACACCCTTTCCTTGCCTATTGCTTATATTATGAATCTTTTCGTATTTCCCATTTGAGAGTTGCGACCCCTTTCCATTAGATATAATATTCATCTATACTAGTCTATACTTCTATACTTAATATTATAAATGCGAAAATTTGGATGGATGTATGGATGTATGCATGGATGTTTGTTACTCAATCACGCCCCAACGGATGAACGGATTTGGATGAAATTTGGCACAGAGATAGATTATAGTCTGGAATAGCACACAGGCTTTTTATCCCGGAAAATTAAAGAGTTTCCGCGGGAACCGAAAAAACTCAATACACGCGGACGAAGTCGCGGGCATAAGCTAGTTAGTGGATTAATAATTACTTTGACTAGTTTTTAATGAGTATACTGTATTGGTACATTATTATTATTGTATTCACAATAAATAAATAGAAATTGAAATCGACATATAATGGAGGGGGGAGGGGGGAGGAGGTGGATATTCAAGCAAAGTCCTTTAACTACTCTACAATAAGATTATTCCGTTCCGAGCGGTGTGGTCTGCAATTTGTATGGGGGTCGATCCATAAGGATAATTAATCAGCTATACCCTACTAATTGCACACTTTCGCATTTAATATTTATGGTTCCTTGGAAGAACGCCTAAAAAGCTTTTAAAAATCTCTTTTTCATCATACCTATTCGAAAAACGAATATTAGTCCGCGTTCGTGCTTTAGAATACTGCGTAAATAATGTCTATACAGAAGATTGATAGAAGTATCTTCTGGTTGGTCCGCGTTCGTGCTTCTGATTGGTGCTTAAACGAATAGGTAATGTCCATACATAGTAGGTTGATACTCCTAGCTTTTTCTCATACGTAATGATGAAAAATAGTGTGTGTCACTCGGGGCCAAATTTTTTGTTCTCGGGCGGCGTATATTGAATTCCTCGCTACGCTCAGGATTCTACTTTAGTATCCTTCACTTCGCTCTGAATTCAAAATAGCGCCCTCGGGGAACAAAAATTTTCTTTGGCCCCATATAACACAAATAACTATTTTTAATAAAATTTATATTTTGATATCGCCTATACGTGGAACAATTTAAGTCACGAATCACGGTCTAATAGCAACCTAAAGTGCTAATGGTGACATAATCACTTAAGCGCTAAGATAATCAGTTACAAATTTATTACATCATGCAATCACCCCTTATCAGGAGCCTCTGATAAGGTTTGCATGAAATTGCATTGATCGATATCATAGTGTCAATTCGCTTGTACACACAATCAGTCCGGGGGCTTATTATGTAAAAATGATTAGTACAGTGTAACGATCGTAATCACCTCTGATACATTACAGAGTCGCTAAATCATTAAGGGCATCATCATCAGATTTCATTGCTTCTAGTCATTAATTTAAAAATACAGTAAAATTCGCGCTTCCTTCATTCGCGTTTTCACTATTCGCGGATTAAAAACTTGCGACCTATACTTTCTTTATTCGCGGATCTAATCGGCACATCGGTAAATACTCGTACATATTAATAAAAAGGATTCTAATAGGTATCCAACCCAATATTCTTTGTAAACGCGTAGTAAAATGGACTATTAAAAAAGTAAAATACATAGACCTTATACAATTATGCTTAAAGTATGTTGCTAATGCGACTGCTGAATATCAGTCTGAATTGAAGAAGCTTTTAAGAACTGCCAAGCAAGAAAATATTACAAAATTCCTTAAACCATTGCCTAAAGCCTGAAGATTATAATTAATCAATATGGTCAAAAACTTCAATTAAATTGATTTTTTTATATATTTGTTTTTATTTTGTCACCTAGGAACGTATCCCCTATAATCATTATTAAGTACATCATCCTCAGATTCCATGGCTTCCACATTAACTTTAAAATACTTATAACCTCTGGATACGTAATACTTAACAACTTTTTGTACAACTATTATTTTACACACCAATACCACAAACACTAAAAACTAAAAAAATAATTTAATTTATTATGTATACAAGAGTTAATTAATGTAGTTCTATAATAACATTTTTTGGAGTCGGTACCAATTAGCCGCATGAACCGTCTACCTACTCTTCATTATTGTTGACGTGACTCCACATTGGCACCGACTCCAAAAAATGTTATTATAGAACTACATTAACTCTTGTATAAATAATAAATTAAATTATTTTTTACTTTTTAGTGTTTGTGGTTTTTGAAGTCGGTTTTTAATTTTTTTTTGAAAATTTTTTATTTCACAATTTTTAGTGGCCCCACTGTTATTTACAAAACTATCACACTGATCGCGAGCAATTTACTCTTATCCATTGAGGAGTTCCGTTCTCCATCTCCGGAGATATTCATCAGATCTTGACCAAATTAAAATGGGACTACCTCTGAAGTATGACCTACCAAACAAAAAAAGAATTATCAAAATCGGTTCATATTTGGCGGAGAAATCGCGTAACAAACATACAAAAAAAAAAAAACATACAGTCGAATTGAGAACCTCCTCCTTTTTTTGAAGTCGGTTAAAAATACTTAAAACCTCTGGATACGTAATAATTAACAACTTTTTGTAAAACTATTATTTTACCTATTAACCCAAAATTTTTTTTTTACTTTGTCTGTACTCTTATAATATATTATAGTCATAGTTGTAGTAGGCAGTGGTTGGTCGTTTTAAAGGTTCTACTGACCGCGCGTCGCGTGGCTTAGTTGGCGTCAAGTAACCATATTTAAATTAATGTCAATGTAATAATTAGTAATAATTATGTAATAATTAGTCTTAGTGCCAAAAATTTTTTGCGAGATATTTCACCGCGGATGATTGCCTCATGACATGGGATGGTGACAGAAGGCCTGGCTCATTTTTTGCGCAAATGATCAGCCTGGCTGTCCAGCGCGGAAATGCAGCCAGCATTCTCGCCACCATTCCACGTGGGCATGATTTATATAGTAGTTAAGTTAGGCTAGCTAGCTTTAATTTCTATTGTATTGTTTTTAACTAAAAAAAAAAAAAAAAAATTAATGTGTATTTTAAATTTTGTAATGAGTAAGAACATTTTAAACAAGAATTTTTGAAAGTAGCATACCAAAATTGTTCAGTATTACGAAATAAAGTTGCCCTTAGTATTTTTAAATTAACCTGTATACTTTTGAACCAGCTGTTTAATAACATCCTTCTATTCACCCCTACCTACTAGAGGACTACCACGTTTAAATTCGCCGTTAGAGGCGCTAGTGTAGATCGAGGTCTCCGAAATGTCAAATATCTGTCAAATATCACTGGGCTTTTATCGCGGGTCTAATTATTATTTAAATAATGGTGTGAGTATTTATTTAGCAATTCTTACCAATTACGGTCTACCCGTTTAACTATAATGGCAGATGTAAGACGTGTCAATGAATGTCAGTGATAAGTGCTTTGCAAGCGGAGCTAAGAGCTCTCTCTGTCGTCGTACTCCTCATTGCTGAGGGTCGTGACCCCTTTCCATCAATCACATAATGGCACGGGTTTTATTGGGGTTTTGGTGGGTTCCCAGGTCCTGCCACACACGACTCGACTAAGAGTACCTACTATTATCGACGGCTTAACGTGCTCTTAGAGGCACGGAGAAAACGAAAAAGCTAAGAGGAAGCGAAGAGGAAGTAGGTGAGAGCAAAAGGTGAAACTTAAGCGCGCTGAAAGAAAAGCTTTTAGGTTAGAGAAGATAGAGCTTTAGGTTAGGTTAAAATTGGTTAGTACCTATACCCTGGTTCCTGAGAGTTTTTTTTTAATTGCGAGATAGGCCTGCGCTCGACGACAATCATACTTAGTGCAAAGCAATAATGAGGTCTAGGTTGGAACGCGCTTGCCTAGCAAACTATAACTAACACTAAACTTTACAATTTACAAACGTATTTTTCGTCAAAAGTATGCTTGTTTACCGAATTTACAGCTAGGACCTTGCGCGCCAGTGGCGCCAACAAGTGATAGTTAAAACGGTAGCCCCCATTCCGAGGTAAGTAATAATTTATTCAACTTATCGATCAAGAAATCGATAAAACAATAGACAACAGATATATTATCTACACCATTTAATTAGGATCACAATCAACACTAGTCTCTATTCAATTCAAGTATCTAATCACGACAACCAATTACACTAAAAGCAAATACCTGACTTCTTATCAAAATTTATAGTCCTTATTCAGGAATGTTATTAAAATCGGACGCGGATATGGCCGGTCGAAAAATCCCTTATGTAATAGGGATGATGACTATATCAAAAATAAATCAAATAAATATTATAAATGCGAAAGTTTAGATGGATGTATGGATGGATGTTTGTTACTCAATCGCGCCCGAACGGCTGAACGGATCTGGATGAAATTTGGCACAGAGATAGATTAAAGTCTGGAATAACACATGAAAAATTTGCCGGCAACGACAACATCTCTCTCTCTCGTCACGAGATAATCTCGTTGTGCGCATGCTAAGCACACTGGACTGAGAAGAGCCCACAACAATCTCAGCCGGGTTTTTTTTATTATTATCACCATCTTACAAACATCGTATATTTAATCAAATCAATATTATCAAATATAAATATGATAAATACGACAGTTTGGATGGATGCATGGATGTATGGATGGATGTTTGTTACTTAATTACGCCCGAACGGCTGAACGGATCTGGATGAAATTTGGTACAGAGATAGATTATAATCTGGAATAAATACACAGGCTACTTTTTATCCCGGAAAACTAAGGAGTTCCCGCGGGAACCAAAAAACCTCAACCCACACGGACGTAGTCGCGAGCATCAGCTACTAGAACAATATGCCACGTGTACGAACTACGAAGTAGCTCCTAAATAGGTATAGATAAATAATGCCACGTCAACGAAAATTTCTTCGATACAAAAGCAAGGCAACAGTCTCATAAAACTTTGATTGCCACGCGAGACAGCACTACCAAAACCAACTACGTGCGAAAGAGACAGAGAACAACTTTAAATCCATAACAAACTAAAGACACCTACACCTGCCCTAGTTTGTCTTAATCAATACAATGCAGTATTCGATGCTAAGGTCAACATCGATTCGCTACTCGACTAAAATATCGATTACAATAGACAAACTATTTCTAAAACTTTCTAATAAATTTAAAACTATTTGATGTTTGTGTTGTAATCTCTTAATTTTGCGGGATAAAAAGTAGCCTTGTGGACAATAACCTCTTACATGGATGCAACATAATATCTGTTACCAAATTTTATCAAAATCGGTTAAACAGATGGTTGTGAAAACGTAGCAGACAGACGGAAGGACAGACGGACAGACACACTTTCTCATCATATCATCATACAAATATTATTAATGCGAAAGGCTATGTCCTTCCCTGTGTTACAAGTTATAACCTATATACCTCTGTACCTAATTTCATCAAAATCGGTTGAAAAGATGGGCCGTTAAAGCGTAGCTGACAGACAGACCGACACGTACAGACTTACAGACACACTTTCGAATTTATAATATTTGTATGGGTTATGAATATGCAAATATCACCAAATCAATAGAAAAAGGTAACGTGGACTACCGAAAGAACAGTCGGTTTGGCTAAGGCTACTTCCGTGCTTTTCAGAAAAAAAAATGTCGGGATGCAAACTACTTCTATAGCTTATTTCATAAAAATCAAAGGGGCCGTAAAAGCAGCAGCAGCAGGTTTTAGCAGACAGACACTAAAAATAATAATCTATATATATAAAATTCAAAGTCCTGACTGACTGACTTATATATCAACGCACAGCCTAAACCGCTGTGGCTAGAAACTTGAAATTTTGACAGTAGGTTCCTTTTGTGACGTAGGCGCTCACTAAGGAAGGATTTTTCAAAATTCCACCCTTAAGGGGGTGAAATAGAGGTTTAAAGTTTGTATGAAAGTCCGTCATTTCTCAAGTTATATCAACGAAACTTGGTATTTTGGCTTTCAGTAAAAAATAAAGAAATATGTATTTCACAGTTTTTCGAAATTCCACCCCCAAAGGGCTGAAACAGGGGTTGAAAGTTTGTAGGAAAGTCCGTCATTTTTCAAGCTGTAGCCATGAAACTTGGTGTTTGGGATTTCGGTCTGAAATGAAAAAATACGTGATTCACAGTTTTTGAAAATTCTATCCCCAAGGACGTCAAATAGAGAGTTTATCCTTCAATCACGCCGAAATAGAGCAACGGATCAACGTGATTTTTTGCATGGGTATACTTAGTTGAGGACTTGGAGAGTGACATAGGCTTCTTTTTATCCCGGAAAATTAAGGAGTGCCTGTGGGAATTAAAAACTTATGCCACGCGAACGAAGTCGCGAGCATCCTCTAGTCTAATATAAATATGTACAATTCTCGTGTCACAGTGTTTGTAACAAAACTCGTCCGAAACGGATTGACCGATTCTTTTTTTTAGGGACCGATTTATTAGGGACTTTTGTCCGACACGGACACGCCAGCCCCATCGTAACCTAAATAAAATTAAAAAAATTACTTAATCAAACTATCATAACTATACAACTGATCCGGTATTAGGTACTCCTTAAGCAGAAATATTATCCCGACTACAGATCTAAAACCTTCTGTCGATGGTAGGCTGAGAAGGCTTGTAAAACTACCTACGTCATATTTGTTTAAATTATATTTCTGCATAAGGGCCTCCCTCTGTGCGCTATACTTGACCGATTCTTATGATTTTTTTTGTGTATATTCGTTAGGTCTGAGAATTTTTTTTTTTTTTCCTTGCCATAAAGTTCCATTACAATTTCATATAATGGCAACTTTATTGACTACTACCATCTAGCCTATGGGCTAATAAGTAATTTTAATTTAGCTTAAACTTCTACTTATAATTAATTTCTACGTCTAATTTACAGTTCATCAACTGTCCTTAGTTTGTTCTAATATACTTAGTGTTCACTACGTTTTTGTGACCTAGATAAGTAGCACAAGCACAGGTCTGAGAATAGGACGTAAACTATTTTTCATACCCTTATGTGATAAGGGTGGTCCACCCAAAACACCTCCATCCACGCGGACGGAGTCGCGGGCATCAGCTGGTATATTTGTAAAATTAGTCTTGTTTTCGTGGAAACTAAAATTATTATAAGACTGAGAGATTTAGTGATGTGTAAGCTAAATATTGCTCAGTATTATTATAATTTACTCACGGAAACGTCGACGTAAAAGCTTCATCAATTTTTGTTTTATAGCTCGGATTTTCTCTGCTTTAAATGACAAATAAAACGCAAGCAACACATGTTAGTTTTATGTTGATTAACCATTTTAAACTATCGATTGTCGATTAAAGTAAAAAAGTGCGTCGACAAGCGCGCGTTTTGAAGTTTGAAAAAAAGTTTAACTTAATTAACTAGTTGGTAGCTGGTAAGTTTAATTGCTTACCAAATAGAGTAAAAATTAGTTACGTCATAAAAATACATTGTTAACTTAAAATGTGTAAATATTCACCAAACTTTAACGCCCTATTTTGCTTCTTGCAAATTTTACATCTTGCTATCCTATCGAAAATAATCATTGTAATGTTAACTCAAAAATAGTATATGACAACTAAAATTTTAACCACATTTTAATTTAATTTTAACTTTTAACTTATGTGGTTTATATCACCAATTAGAACCATCCGGGCACAATTCTATTTATATGTTCTAACCTAACCTTACGGTTTTGGCAAATATAGTACTTACCAAATAAGATTTGGTGAACATTTTCAACATTTGGTCTTCAAATATATTTTGATAAGAAATTTTGGGGTCTCAAAAGCATTTTTAGTGGTGGTAATCTTAAAAATAAATAAATACCTGTAAGACCTGTAAGTACTTATAATTTGGAAATTCCTTAACGAAACACTGCAAATTGTTGTTTTATTTTCACGATTATAAAAATAGTTGAACTTGGAACTGGTATCTTTAGCTTTTTTTTAATTTTCGTGTTAAATATTTATTTTAAATCGAGCGTGCGTATTCTTTCTTTTATAAAAGGGTACTGCGTTGGTTTTGAAATTGGAATACTTCAAAACTGTTATCCGGTTGCTATGGTTACTGTAGAAATGTGTTATTCGGTTACTCGGGTCTTCTATGGCGATTAAAAGTTTTTAAGGCTAGTGTACATAGTGTGATGGGGTGAAATATTTTTTTGTAGTTTAGACGTTTGGTCTCCTCTTCAGGTACTTTTCTGAAATTTCCTTCTGGCGCAGTATTGAGCGCTGATCGTTCAAAGCAGTATTATTTTAATACTGTTGACGCTCTTGTTTGAGACTTTATAATTCTTATTTTAGGCACGTCAAGGTGTCATACAAAACTGACATTTTAAAATATTAGTATGCCCGCGCGTCTGTTTCCAGCGAAGCGCTGGCCAATAAATGAACAAAATATATTAAAAATATTAAGAAGAAGCAGGCGGTACGGAACGTTGCGGAAGCCAATGATAATCAAGGAATTATACGCTTAATTCTGACTAATCTATATGGTAGGTACAGCGGCGTGTAGCTTATACGTGTAGCTTGCGATATTCACCGCCCAATAAGCCAGCAAATCGCACCGCCAAACACCACACCACAAAAATCTTCCAAATTACTGCCAACTAAGAGTAATTTAGAAGATTTGTGCTTTTTTTTTTTTTTAAATTCACTACAAGTTAGCCCTTGACTGCGATATCACCTAATGGTAAGTGATGATGCAGTCTAAGATGGTTATATGTGGACAGTTATATTAAACCCATGCCCCTATTCGGTTTCTACACAGCATCGTACCGGAACGCTAAATCGCTTCGCGGCACGTCTTTGCCGATAGGGTGGTAACTAGCCACGGCCGAAGCCTCCCACCAGGCCAGACCAGGGAAAATTCAGAAATTATAAATTTCCAAACCTTGCCGCGGATCGAACCCGGGACCTCCGCACATTAAGACAACAGCGCTCAACAATGCAGTGCCACGGAGGTCGTCAAAAAAGGTTGTGTGATGTGATATTGTGTTTTGACTGATTATACCGAATTAAGCTTTGTTCCTTCCTGAAAATGTGAACAGGCCCTAAATAACTAATTAATTCAAGAGTGTGCCCTAAGCGTAAAAAATAGCGCATATCACCGCTGTCAAGTTGGCCTACTGGTGGAACTGCTGGCGTGATTCCGAAATTATTTACGCCAAAGGACGTGAGGTTGATCTATTAGTGGTATACTCGAATGGAAAACCGATTGTAAACAAATAAACTTTTACAAGTGCTTTCGAATCGTCAAATGAATCAACCACTGGTTCGGAATGCCATTCCTACCGAGAAGATCCAGCAAGAAACTCGGCGGTTGCTCTTTTGACAAAAAATCATTTACAATTTAATTAATGTGTACTATACATAAACTAGAGGACGCCCGCGACTTCGTTCGCGTGGCATAAGTTTTTTTAATTCCCACAGGCACTCCTTCATTTCTGGGATAAAAAGAAGCCTATGTCACTCTCCAGATCCTCAAAAAATCACATCGATCCGTTGCTCTGTTGCGGCGTGATTGAAGGACAAACTCTCTATTTAACGTCCTTGGGGATAGAAATTTCAAGACTGTGGAATACGTATTTCATAAATTTAAATCGGAAGCCCAAATACCAAGTTTCAGGGCGATAACTTGAAAAACGACGGACTTTCATTCAAATTTTCAACCCCTATTTAACACCTTTGGTGGTGAAATTTTTAAATATTTTGACACACGTACTTCTTTATTTTTTACCGATAGCCAAAATACCAAGGTTCGTTGATATAACTTGAGAAATATCTTGAGAAATGAAGGACTTTTTTACAAACTTTCATCCCCTATTCCATTCCTTTGGGGGTTGAAATTTCAAAAATGGTTAAGTATTTACTTCTTCATATCTAACTGAAAGCCCAAATGCTAAGTTTCATGGCTATAACTTGAGAAAAGAAGGACTTTCATACAAACTTTCAACCCCAATTTACCCCTTTGGGGTGGAATTTCGAAAAACTGTGAAATACGTATTTCTTTATTTTTTACCGAAAGCCAAAATACCAAGTTTCGTTGATATAACTTGAGAAATGACGGACTTTCATACAAACTTTAAACCCCTATTTCACCCCCTTAAGGGTGGAATTTTGAAAAATCCTTCCTTAGTGAGCGCCTACGTCACAAAAGGAACCTACTGTCAAAATTTCAAGTTTCTAACCCCAGCGGTTTAGGCTGTGCGTTGATATATAAGTCAGTCAGTCAGGACTTTGAATTTTATATATCGACTTTAAAAATCAAGGACGTATCATCAGCAAATAGCACAATATCGCAAGTATTTTGGACGTAATATGGTAAATCATTTATATACACCAAGAACATGAAGGGACCCAGAATGGAGCCTTGAGGAACACCCATTAGTGAGGCTGATCCGGACGACTTCACATCGTTCACACATACCGTTTGAATGCGATCACTGAGATAAGACGCAATGAGGCCAAGTGCAGTGCCTTTGACTCCATAGTGGTTCAACTTAACTAAAAACGTCTCGTGCTCAACGCAATCGAATGCCTTAGACAAATCACAGAAAATACCAATAGCATTCTGTGGTTTCTCCCATGCATCGAATATATGCTTTAGCAGCATTGCGCCCGCATCGGTTGTTGATCGGCCTTTAGTAAAACCATACTGCTCAGAGTGAAGTAGTTTATTTGAGTTAAAGTGCAGAAGCTGCAGTTGGTTGAGCATAATTTTTTCAAATATCTTGCTGAGTGCCGGTAAAATAGAAATTGGTCTGTAATTGTAATTGTAATTGTAAGTTGTAGCCGATACGGCTAATGTGCTGGACTCTGTAATATTAGACATAACATCTTATGTATACACACATTATGCAAATAAAGATTATTCTATTCTATTCTATTTCTATTATGAGGGTCACTTCTACTGCCAGATTTAAAAAGTGGAATCAATTTACTGCATTTCATAAGGTCTGAAAAGGATCCTGAATCTACAGACTCATTAAATATTAGAGCAAGATATGGTGCAATTATATCAATAAAATTGCTGATTATTTTTACTGAAGCTCAACCAGTTTACTATATTTAAGACTAGTGCACTCGAGTGTCCAGGGGACATAATACCATAGCTTAAACCCGCATTGTTTTAATATTGCAGACGTTCGTGTTTTAGAATTATAATCCTTATTTTGAGGACGTCAAGGTACGTGTCATAAAACTGTAATTTTTAAGTAATACTATTTCAAGCGATTGTGGTAAGCCCCCCTGAAGCGTAGACACGGGCTGGCACCATTATAGCCAGTGCTTACGTACAAGCGATTAGTTCCCGTGAACTTTCCATAGATAACACCATACTGCGCCGCCGACCCATTAATTATCTGTGCGAAACAGTATCGATTTCCATGCGATTGTCATCATCGATTTTATGTTGAATGTAGAACCAAGGTTTACTGAGGCACTTAGTGCAAAAACTGTAAACGTTGGGGTCCTAACTCCCTAGGTGCTGGAATGGCGACCCCGCACAAGTAGGGCTAGCATGCGCAAACGACTAAAATCATGTCTACCGTAGCTAAAATGGTTACTTGTATCGTTACGTCAAAATAAGAGATAAAAGTAATATTTCTTATCTGTGGTATTTTTCTGTACGAACCTTTACATGCCGACATTTTTTTCGAAGTGAAAACTTCTTTAGCCGCGTTGAGCACACTTTTTGGTAGGGGGTAAACTTGTGGATTCGTGTCACCGACACCTCGCTGCCCCATGCTCGCGTTGTTACGAAGACAAAAGGTCTTAAATATAAATATACTACATTCATAATTATTAAACTTTAATATATTAGTTTTAAGGTTTAAGTATATGGAATAGAATATAGTTTATTTGCTGATCCAACAAATAGTATATATTTATAGTTTTAGTTTATATGTAGTATATATTTTTTTGAGATTACAATCAAGGGCTCACTTCTCTTTGCGAGTAATATTATGTTTGGATGTTTGTTACTCAATCACACCAGATTGGCTGAACGGATATGGATGAAATTTGGCATCGAGATAGATTATAGTCTGGAATAACACATTAGGCTTTTTATTCCAGAAAATTAAAGAGTTCCCGCGGGAACCAAGAAACCTCAATCCACGCGCATGAAGTCGCAGACACCGAGCTAGCAGTGAAAAAAAAACACGTTACTAACGCCATGGGAGTTCTCTAATACTCAACCGTAAAACATAGCACATTACAAAGTAACTTTACAGAAACTAAGTATTTTAGGTTTTAACAGGCAGTCGTAACTAGAAAACTAAATATAACGTTTTAGTGGGAGTTGCCGACGGAAGGCGGTTTATGGCGGCTCTAATCGTGGAAAAGCAGGTACGAATCGATACAAAAATAGACGCGTTTCCGTTTACGTGTGCTCCAAGTCACGAGACGTCGAGGAAATGTTGGAGTTGTGATTCGGCCGTGAGCTGTCGGAACTAATGACTGACAAAAAAACAATCATAGATTGTATAGTTCCCGCACGAGATGAATGCAGAGCAAATGTATGGTGACACATACATTTACTCTGCATTCAACTCGCGCGCTAACTGTAGATTACTTGTGAAGTGTTGTCGTCATTGAATGTCGGGGCAGATTCTTTACTCGTTCTTTAGTTCGGATGAGAACGAGTAAGGAACGAGTAAAGAATGGATTGGATGTTAGTCATGAACGTGGCCGAAATAATATTTTTTTTTTTCAAGGCTTTTAGATTTGATATAAAAACGTTCCTTTAAAGTTACATTGCGAAAGTCAATGATAATATTTATGTCGAAAGTCAACGTGAAATTCAACGATAATACGAAAGTCAAATGATATACATAATATTATGTCAATAGCGGATCATAGCTTCTTGTTCCCTGTGTACATAGACTTCCGCAATGTAACGCCTGCCTCTATCCAAAATTTTCTCGAACTTTTAGCTTAAAATTTTCATTAATTACAATTATTATAATAGTAAAACTAATTAGATTTCCTGAACTGTATTTTATGACATCTATCCCATTTTTAAAGCTGTAAACAATATCTACTTATTTCAGCCAACCATTTATATCTTAGATAACCTTGACTCTCAAACTAAGAGCCTTGTATCTGTAGTATAATTTCACAGTCAAGTGACCGCTTTTTCTTTTTCTTAATTTTCACAGATGGACTGTTACTTAAATCAACAAAATACAAAGTAAAAAAAAACAAAAATAAAGATAAGTCAAAAATATTGTCAATTTTGCTGCTGCTGTAACTGTAATTGCAAATTATTCGAGCTGAATTTGTTTAATTAGAAAAAGACCCATTCTCTTTTAGCTTGTACCACACCCCACAGACTACACCCAGGTTAAGGTGTGACTCGAATATACTGGCCACTGTTTAATGGCCGGCTGATTGACAGATACAAAGACACAGCAGTTCCACGAACCGTGACCAAACGCCGTAACAATTGGAGGAAAGGGGTGAAGGGACGATTATAGAAATTGTAATATCAGAACGGATGCAATTCAAATCAACAGTCAAGTCAAGACAAATAATCGCGCTAGAGCATAAGTAAGTGTATTTGTTAGTTTTACTTTCAATCACGTCACAAAGGAGCAACGAATCGACGTGATATTTTGGATGGATGTAGCATGGGCTACTTTTTATTCTAAAAATCAAATAACTTTTACGGATTTTAAAAAAAAAAATCCATGCGGACGTCAACTGGGCGTCAACTTCTAAGTATTATTATAATTGTAAGTATATAGAGGCTCTTTTCACACAAATACCTGTAGATTAACTAAGCATTATTGAATAGACAGATGTTGATGGTATATTTAATTCTGCTTAAAATGAAATAGAAAGATTTTTCACACTAATATTATAAAGGCAGAAGTTTGTATGTGTGTTTGTATGTTTGTTAATCTTTCACGCAAAAACTACTGGACGGATTTGGCTGAAATTCGGAATGGACATAAATTATACCCTGGATTAAAACATAGGATACTTTTCAAGGAAAATTAAAGAGTTCCTGCGGGAACCTCAATCCACGCGGATGAAGTCACGGGCATCAGCTAGTACTCAATAAACATTATTAAAATTAGTGCTTTTGAATCCTCAAGTGAATCCGCCACTGGGGGTCTACTCTCTTTCTCTCAAACGAAACTTCGCAAACGAACGTAATTAGTCGGTTATTAGACCCACTCAAAATCGTTCAATCCAATCGGTCACGAAAATTTTCTATGGATCCGTACTTCGTCTGCGTGCACGAAAACGAAATAGAGAGGAGCATAGAGAATATATTATGTAGGAGAGGAGTTAACGAAATTTCGTTCGTTTGTTTGCGAAGTTTCGTTTTAGAGAAAGAGAGTAGACCCCCTGGTTCGGTATGCATTCTTACTAGAAAGAAACAGGCAGAATCACGGCGGTTACAGACCCATTAGTTTAGTTTTGCATCTATTGATGGATTTTGTCAAAACTGGGCAACTCCAATATTGATCTGGTTTGTTAAAACCGCTTATAGCTTCCACTCCCGCTACATCTTATGACTTGTACCAGATCACAGTGACTACGCCCATAGCTAGGCGCGGCGTGCATACAGTCGCTAATGGATTGCTTTTCATGCCCCTTATTATCGTTACAGATTATAAAAACCTCTATAATAGCTCCATTGATCTGTTTACCTAATAATAAACGAGCGAAAATGTTTGCATTGGCAAATGACGACAGTTTTGCCCCCCGATTGTGTAAGGAAATCGTAATCGTAGTCGTCTGTCAAACGTATAATTCGACCTGTTTAAGGAGCCCGCACGTCAAAATGCATGTATGACCTCCTACAGTTCGAGTAATACGTTTTGAGCTGTCAAATGATTACGATTTGCTTAAGGCCAAAACACACAGGGAGCGGGCGCGGGTCGGGCGCGGGCCGGGTCGGGTGCGCGGCGGTTTGAATTCCTTGTGTTTACATGGACGACATCACACAGAATGCGGGCGTGGGTCGGGCGCGTGGCGGGTGACGCTGTGTGATGTCGTCCATATAAATACAAGGAATTTAAACCGCCGCGCACCCGACCCGGCCCGCGCCCGCTCCCTGTGTGTTTTGGCCTTTAGACAATTGGGCCTCTGGCCCAGTGTCGTCGTCGTCAACCAATAGAGGTCCACTGCTGGACATAAGTCTCTTGTAGGGACTTCCACACTCCGCGGTCTTGCACCGCCTGCCCCCTATTTTGTGCGGAAATCGAAATCGTTTGTCATACGATCTGTTTAAGGAGTTCATAGATGCCTGCAACTCGTTTCATGTCATCCATTCGCCTATTGTATAATATATAAATGGTTTATGTATTGTATATTATGAACATCATCATTTTTCTTTTTATAAACAGAGCAACTGCTGAGTTTTTTGCCGGCTCTTCTCAGTGGTATCTCTTTTTCGAACCTGTGGTGACTGGTGAGTCATAATTTGACGTAACATAAGAACAACCTATATGTCCCATATTATGAAGTAGGTAAACAAATTGGGTATTGAGGTCTGCCAAAATTTTGTAAGCCGAAATTAAATATCTAAATCACTAGACATATTCAAAAATGCTGTTAAGAATCATTATCTTGCAAACTAAAGCCGACAACAAAATTATTCTTTATACTTACTTGAAACACATATATTATAATATATATTAGTATATTTATTTTTATAATTAGCTATATTATATACTAGTATGGCGCGTGGCTGCGCGGCCCGCTAAAGCGGACCGCGTATAGGGGCGCGTGGCCCACTGTCTACTTACTCGCTGTCCTACTATCCTGCCCCCCGATTATGTAAGAATGGCCGATCAAATCGTCAAAGTTCGGCGTCAAAGTAAAATAAACCATAACAGCATTAAATTAGAGCTCAATTTCGAAACATGAAATTGAGCTCTAATTCAATGCTGTTATGGTTTATTTTACTTTGACGCCGAACTTTTACGATTTGATCGACAATTCTTACATAATCGGGCAGCTGGTTTACTGTCTACGTGTTCTGATCTGAACAACACACTGCTATGCTAGTGAGCACAGTGGAAGCGCCAGCACGCCAAGCGTCCGACGTAAAAGAAAATTCTCATAAAGGAAAAACATAAAACAAAGACCACCAACCCCCCGCCCCTCCCTTTTTGTTTGAGCAGCCGCTAAGTACCTATCTTTAATACCCTGACCGTGCTCCTCACCCATCATTGGAAACTTCGATCATCATCTCTCTCCATATTTTTTTCTCCGAACCATTCGTCAAAATGAGAATTCTTCCATAAAAACAAATCTTGAAAAGGAACCGTAGTCTTGCATAGTTCTACACTTGTAGCCTCTTCAATATTCGCCATACATTTTCTATGGAAAAATGAATTCCGCCATCTTGATTTTTTTTCCTGTTCATCAAGTAGACCTTCATGTCCCGATCATCTTTTGCCGAGAAACAACTCTTCCATCTTTTATACTCTCCGTGATAGACACCGACGAAATTTGTATGGCGGCCATCTTAAATCCGCCATTTTGATTTTTTTTTCAGCTCACTGTCAATTTGATGAAGTTTCGAGTGACATTTGATCGAGCACCCCCCACCTAATTCAATGCTGTTATGGCTTACTTTATTTTGACGCCGAACTTTTACGATTTGATCGACAATTCTTACATAATCGGGGGCTGGTTTACTGTCTACGTTTTCTGAACTGACTTCGGCAACTTGGCTTTCCTAATGGCAAACAGACAATAATTCTTCCAAAAAGAACAAATCTTGTAAAAAAACCATATCAAAATCATGCATATTTCCTAACTTCTTCTACTCTCTTCAATGTTCGTAGATCCTGCCATCTAATTTTTACTGCTCATAAAGTAGACTTTCAGGCCCTGATAATTTTCTACCTAAAAACCACTCTTCCATCTTTGAAATACTGACTGAGATAGCCGCCATCTTGAATCCGCCATTTCGGATTTTTTTTCAGCTCACTGCCAATTGAATGAAGTTTCGAGTATTTTTTGTTTGAGGAGCCCCCACCTATCTTTAATACCCTGGCCGTGCTCCTCACCCATCTTTCAAACCCTCGATCATCATCGCTCCCCATACAATTTCTTCTTTAAAAACAATTTTTGAAAAGGAACCGCATCAAAGTCTTGCATAGTTCTACACTTGTAGCCTCTTTAATATTCGCCATACATTTTCTATGGAAAAATAAATTCCGCCATCTTGAATTTTTTTTCCTGTTCATCAAGTAGACCCTCATGTCCTGATCATATTATGCCAAGAAACCACTCTTCCATCTCTGATACTCTCCGAGATAGACACCTACGAAATTTGTATGGCGGCCATCTTAAATCCGCCATTTTGAATTTTTTTTCAGCTAACTGTCAATTGGATGAAGTTTCGAGTGACATTTGGTCGAGCACCCCCCACCTATCTTCGATACCCTGGCTGGTGCTCTTCATCCGTCTTCGAAATCCTCAATCATCAGCTCTCTCTGTATTTTTCCTCTTAATGAATTTTTGTCTTCTATACGAAACGATGAGTGAAAAAAAAAATGTTCATACAAAATTTTACAGGAGAGGTGATCAATCAGTGAATCAGCACGAGCAGCTATATATATATTATTAACTAGTATGGCGCGTGGCTGCGCGGCCCGCTAAAGCGGACCGCGTTGTGGACCGCGCGGTCCACTGCCTACTTACTCGCTGTCCTACTATCCTGGTTTGCTATGCTAGTGAGCACAGTGGAAGCGCCAGCACGCCAAGCGTCCGACGTAAAAGAAAATTCTCATAAAGGAAAAAACATAAAACAAAGACCACCAACCCCCCGCCCCTCACCCCCTTGTATACCTTTCGGTGCCATCGAACTTCGGCAACTTGGCTTTCGTAATGGCGAACCGACAATAATTATTCTTCCATAAAGAACAAATCTTGTAAAAAAACCATTTCAAAATCATGCATATTTCCTAACTTCATCTACTCTCTTCAATGTTCGTAGATTCTGCCATCTTAATTTTTGCTCATCAAGTAGACTTTCAGGCCCTGATAATTTTCCACCCGAAAACCACTCTTCCATCTTTTAAATACTGTCTGAGATGTCCGCCATCTTAAATCCGCCATTTTGGATTTTTTTTCAGCTCACTGCCAATTGTATGAAGTTTCGAGTATTTTTTGTTTGAGTAGCCCCTACCTATCTTTAATACCCTGACCATGCTCCTCACCCATCATCCGAACCTTCAATCATCATCTCTCTCCTTATTTTATTCTCCGAACCGTTCGTTAAAATGAGAATTCTTCCTTATAAATAAATTTTGAAAAGGAACCGTAGCCTTGCATAGTTCTACACTTGTAGCCTCTTCAATATTCGCCATACATTTTCTATGGAAAAATAAATTCCGCCATCTTGAATTTTTTTCCTGTTCATCAAGTAGACCCTCATGTCCTGATCATCTTTTGCCAAGAAACCACTCTTCCATCTTTTATACTTTCCGAGATAGACACCGTCGAAATTTGTATGGCGGCCATCTTAAATCCGCCATTTTGAATTTTTTTTCAGCTCACTGTCAATTGGATGAAGTTTCGAGTGACATTTGGTCGAGCACCCCCCACCTATCTTCGGTACCCTGGCTGGTGCTCTACATCCGTCTTCGAAATCCTCAATCATCAGCTCTCTCTGTATTTTTCCTCTTAATGAATTTTTGTTTTCTATACGAAACGATAAGTGAAAAAAAAAATGTTCATACAAAATTTTACAGGAGAGGTGATCAATCAGTGAATCAGCACGAGCAGCTATATATATATTAACTAGTATGGCGCGTGGGTGCGCGGCCCGCTAGCGGACCGCGTGGTGGACCGCGTGGCCCACTGTCTACTTACTCGCTGTCCTACTATCCTGCCCCCCGATTATGTAAGAATGGCCGATCAAATCGTAAAGGTTCGGCGTCAAAGTAAAATAAACCATAACAGCATTAAATTAGAGCTCAATTTCGAAACACGAAATTGAGCTCTAATTCGATGCTGTTATGGTTTATTTTACTTTGACGCCGAACTTTTACGATTTGATCGACAATTCTTACATAATTTGGCAGCTGGTTTACTGTTTACGTGTTCTGATCTGAACAACACACTGCTATGCTAGTGAGCACAGTGAAAGCGCCAGCACGCCAAGCGTCCGACGTAAAAGAAAATTCTCATATAAAGGAAAAACATAAAACAAAGACCACCAACCCCCCGCCCCTCCCTTTTTGTTTGAGCAGCCCCTAAGTAGGTACCTATCTTTAATACCCTGACCGTGCTCCTCACCCATCATCCGAACCTTCGATCATCATCTCTCTCCATATTTTTTTCTCCGAACCATTCGTCAAAATGAGATTTCTTCCATAAAAACAAATCTTGAAAAGGAACCGTAGTCTTGCATAGTTCTACACTTGTAGCCTCTTCAATATTCGCCATACATTTTCTATGGAAAATAAATTCCGCCATCTTGAATTTTTTTCCTGTTCATCAAGTAGACCTTCATGTTCTGATCATCTTTTGCCAAGAAACCACTCTTCCATCTTTTATACTCTCCGAGATAGACACCGTCGAAATTTGTATGGCGGCCATCTTAAATCCGCCATGTTGATTTTTTTTTCAGCTCACTGTCAATTGGATGAAGTTTTGAGTGACATTTGGTCGAGCACCCCCCACCTATCTTCAATACCCTTTTCTATGGAAAAATAAATTCCGCCATCTTGAATTTTTTTCCTGTTCATCAAGTAGACCCTCATGTCCTGATCATCTTTTGCCGAGAAACCACTCTTCCATCTTTTATACTCTCCGAGATAGACACCGTCGAAATTTGTATGGCGGCCATCTTAAATCCGCCATTTTGAAATTTTTTTCAGCTAACTGTCAATTGGATGAAGTTTCGAGTGACATTTGGTCGAGCACCCCCCACCCATCTTCAATACCCTGGCTGGTGCTCTTCATCCGTCTTCGAAATCCTCAATCATCAGCTCTCTCTGTATTTTTCCTCTTAATGAATTTTTGTCTTCTATACGAAACGATGAGTGAAAAAAAAAATGTTCATACAAAATTTTACAGGAGAGGTGATCAATGAGTCAGCACGAGCAGCTATATATATATTAACTAGTATGGCGCGTGGTTGCGCGGCCCGCTACAGCGGACCGCGTAGTGGACCGCGTGGTCCACTGTCTACTTACTCGCTGTCCTACTATCCTGCCCCCCGATTATGTAAGAATGGTCGATCAAATCGTCAAAGTTCGGCGTCAAAGTAAAATAAACCATAACAGCATTAAATTAGAGCTCAATTTCGAAAAACGAAATTGAGCTCTAATTCAATGCTGTTATGGTTTATTTTACTTTGACGCCGAACTTTTACGATTTGATCGACAATTCTTACATAATCGGGCAGCTGGTTTACTGTCTACGTGTTCTGATCTGAACAACACACTGCTATGCTAGTGAGCACAGTGGAAGCGCCAACACGCCAAGCGTCCGACGTAAAAGAAAATTTCATAAAGGAAAACCATAAAACAAAGACCACCAACCCCCCGCCCCTCCCTTTTTGTTTGAGCAGCCCCTAAGTAGGTACCTATCTTTAATACCCTGACCGTGCTCCTCACCCATCATCCGAACCTTCGATCATCATCTCTCTCCATATTTTTTTCTCCGAACCATTCGTCAAAATGAGATTTCTTCCATAAAAACAAATCTTGAAAAGGAACCGTAGTCTTGCATAGTTCTACACTAATTGTAGCCTCTTCAATATTCGCCATACATTTTCTATGGAAAATAAATTCCGCCATCTTGAATTTTTTTCCTGTTCATCAAGTAGACCTTCATGTTCTGATCATCTTTTGCCAAGAAACCACTCTTCCATCTTTTATACTCTCCGAGATAGACACCGACGAAATTTGTATGGCGGCCATCTTAAATCCGCCATTTTGAATTTTTTTTCAGCTCACTGTCAATCGGATGAAGTTTCGAGTGACATTTGGTCGAGTACCCCCCACCTATCTTCAAAACCCTTTCTATGGAAAAATAAATTCCGCCATCTTGAATTTTTTTCCTGTTCATCAAGTAGATCCTCGTGTCCTGATCATCTTTTGCCAAGAAACCACTCTTCCATCTTTTATACTCTCCGAGACAGACACCGTCGAAATTTGTATGGCGGCCATCTTAAATCCGCCATTTTGAAATTTTTTTCAGCTCACTGTCAATCGGATGAAGTTTTGAGTGACATTTGGTCGAGCACCCCCCACCTATCTTCGATACCCTGGCTGGTGCTCTTCATCCGTCTTCGAAATCCTCAATCATCAGCTCTCTCTGTATTTTTCCTCTTAATGAATTTTTGTCTTCTATACGAAACGATGAGTGAAAAAAAAAATGTTCATACAAAATTTTACAGGAGAGGTGATCAATCAGTGAATCAGCACGAGCAGCTATATATATATTAACTAGTATGGCGCGTGGCTGCGCGGCCCGCTAAAGCGGACCGCGTATAGGGGCGCGTGGTCCACTGTCTACTTACTCGCTGTCCTACTATCCTGCCCCCCGATTATGTAAGAATGGCCGATCAAATCGTCAAAGTTCGGCGTCAAAGTAAAATAAACCATAACAGCATTAAATTAGAGCTCAATTTCGAAACACGAAATTGAGCTCAAATTCGATGCTGTTATGGTTTATTTTACTTTGACGCCGAACTTTTACGATTTGATCGACAATTCTTACATAATCGGGCAGCTGGTTTACTGTCTACGTGTTCTGATCTGAACAACACACTGCTATGCTTGTGAGCACAGTGGAAGCGCCAGCACGCCAAGCGTCCGACGTAAAAGAAAATTTCATAAAGGAAAAACATAAAACAAAGACCACCAACCCCCCGCCCCTCCCTTTTTGTTTGAGCAGCCCCTAAGTAGGTACCTATCTTTAATACCCTGACCGTGCTCCTCACCCATCATCCGAACCTTCGATCATCATCTCTCTCCATATTTTATTCTCCGAACCATTCGTCAAAATGAGATTTCTTCCATAAAAACAAATCTTGAAAAGAAACCGTAGTCTTGCAACCGTAACTTGTAGCCTCTTCAATATTCGCCATACATTAACTATGGAAAAATAAATTCCGCCATCTTGAATTTTTTTCCTTTTCATCAAGTAGACCTTCAAGTCCCGATCATCTTTTGCCAAGAAACCACTCTTCCATCTTTTATACTCTCCGTGATAGACACCGACGAAATTTGTACGGCGGCCATCTTAAGTCCGCCATTTTGAAATTTTTTTCAGCTCACTTTCAATTGGATGAAGTTTCGAGTGACATTTGGTCGAGCACCCCCCACCTATCTTCAATACCCTTTTCTATGGAAAAATAAATTCCGCCATCTTGAATTTTTTTCCTGTTCATCAAGTAGACCCTCATGTCCTGATCATCTTTTGCCACGAAACCACTCTTCCATCTTTTATACTCTCCGAGATAGACACCGAAGAAATTTGTATGGCGGCCATCTTAAATCCGCCATTTTGAATTTTTTTTCAGCTCACTGTCAATTGGATGAAGTTTCGAGTGACATTTGGTCGAGCACCCCCCACCTATCTTCGATACCCTGGCTGGTGCTTTTCATCCGTCTTCGAAATCCTCAATCATCAGCTCTCTTCGTATTTTTCCTCCCCATGAATTTTGGTCTTCTATACGAAAGGATGAGTGAAAAAAAAAATGTTCATACAAAATTTTACAGGAGAGGTGATCAATCAGTCAATCAGCACGAGCAGCTATATATATATTAATAATTTATATTTTGATAATATGTTTATTATTGGTTTATGTATTAGTATGTAGTTATTTGAATGTAAGTATATTATAGATCCACCTGCAGTCTATTTTCCCTTATTTTCTCCTCTTCCTAAGGTTGCCTGGTAGAGATCGCTACCTAAGCGATAAGGCCGCCTTTTGTATCCTACTTCTGTCTGTGTTTATTTTTTTTCTTTCCTTTGTATTTGTTATTCTTACTTGTGGTGGTACAAATAAAGAGTATAATAATAATAATAATAATAATAATAAATACTATCCATAGACATAGAATTTTTTCGCTACGATACTATCATTCTTACCTTACTAATATAAAAAAATGTTAAAGTTTGACTGAACCGATTCGGTGTATAATTGGAATGGAGATTCCTACCTTATACCTTAAAACTACCTGAAAACTAAAGAGTTCCTACGGGAATCAAAAAACCTGATAATATAATTTATCTAGGAAATTTTGCCAACCCACTGAAATGGGTATTTGACAAATAGTCAAATCAGCAACTTTTTTTCAAACATCAAAACGCGTCCTAAGTACGGGTTTTATGTGAAATTCTAAAATGTGACGTCATCAAAGTTCGACGTACTTTTTAGGGTTCCATAGCCAAATTTGGCAAAAACGGAACCCTTATAGATTCGTCATGTCTGTCTGTCTGTCTGTCTGTGTGTCCGTCCGTATGTCACAGCCACTTTTTTCCGAAACTATAAGAACTATACTTTACTTGGTAAGTAGATGTATTCTGTGAACCGCATTAAGATTTTCACTCAAAACTAGAAAAAAAACAATAAATTTTGGGGGTCCCCATACTTAGAACTGAAACTCAAAAAATTTTTTTCATCAAACCCATACGTGTGGGGTATCTATGGATAGGTCTTTAAAAATGATATTGAGGTTTTTAATATCATTTTTTTCTAAACTGAATAGTTTGCACGAGAGACACTTCCAAAGTGGTAAAATGTGTGTGTCCCCCCCTGTAACTTCTAAAATAAGAGAATGATAAAACTAAAAAATATATATGATGTACATTACCATGCAAACTTCCACCGAAAATTGGTTTGAACGAGATCTAGTAAGTAGTTTTTTTAATAATTTAAAACTTACTACAGGTTTGTACGGAACCCTCGGTGCGTGAGTCCGACTCGCACTTGGCCGGTTTTTTACTTTAATCGATTGTTTCAAATGGTTATTCAACATAAAACTATCAGGGCACGTAGATATAACGACTTTTGGGAGATCCTCTATTCAGTAATCACAAAAAAAAAAATATATGAATAGTAGTAAAATACCCAATTCAAAAGTGGGGAATAAACCTGTGTGTCAGATAAGTTTGTGGGACTATAAAATATTATTTTACATCTCTCATATTCGGTAAGTAGGTCCTTATTACACCCAAATGGAGCTTGTAGGTGACCAATTAGCGCTCTAGGGTAATAATGTAGCTAGAAAAGCCCTAGGGCGGTAAGTAATTAAAAAAAGTATGATGGTTAGATGTACGCGAACTTTTTGAAAGAGGGAAGAGTTTTTTTTTTTAATTACTTACCGCCCTAGGGCTTTTCTAGCTCTAGAGCGCTAATTAGTCACCTTCAAGCTCCATTTGGGGGTAATATGGACCTACTTACCTCACAATCGAGATGTAAAGCAGAGTAGTTAGCTCGGGTGTAAGCATCAATTGCACCCTCGAACTATAGGCGCCCTCGCTGTGCTCGTGCGCCTAAATATCTCGGGCTGCAATTGATGCCTTACAGCCCTTGGCTACTAATCTACTATTAATAAAGCACAAGTTTGATAAGTTACGAGGTTTATAAAGCTACATAAAATACATTAAGTTATTAGGTAGGTAGTAGATTACCTATTCTGTAGTAGTAGGTATTACGCAGGCCCGTTAAAATGATTTGCAACCGATTTCCCGTCTACGCCTCTACGAAAATGCTACGAAGATTTTATTTTTCCACCAGTTTTCTGCGCTAAAGTGAAATTAACAGCTAATAATTTTTCTTGCGATTATTTCATAACTAGCTGATGCCCGCGACTTCGTCCGCGTTGGTTACCACGGGAAGTATTTAATTTTCCGGGAAAGTAGCCTATTGTTATTCCAGATTTTAATCTTTTTTGTGCCAAACTTCAGAATAGCATAAATCTATCTTAAATCACTAATGTTGACAAACGAGTGGCGTGTTGATTACAAATGACTTGACACGGATTTAAAATAATTAAATCACATCCTGAATTTACTTTATTGATTAATACGCGGATGTATTATAAAGTCCTTAGCGGTTCATAATAACTAAAATCTTGAGGAATTCTTGTCATGCTCATCTTCAAATTACAGTCCAAGTATGAAATCTGTGTGCCTAGTGGATGATTTTTATCCCATTCGATCGCGTCAACGTTACCAATCTGCGTCGCTAGTATATATGAAAAAAAAAGTTTAGTCGAAAATTCTGTGCGCACAGAGTAATGCAATTTTAGAGTGGCCGATTTAAATATTTTACTACCATATTGAGGTTACATACCTGCTAATTGTTTTCAATTCGACACCAATAGTCATCAATATAACACTGGAATATTTTATGAATGTATAAATCAATCATAGTCAACGCTAAACCATTTAAGGTCAGTAGCTATCTAGCTTCGTGTAGACTCGCGCCTGTCGCCGATCGTTTGTCATTTCGCTGATTAGACAATTTAGTTCAATAAGTATCGTGATAATGTTCTGGAGATAAAGTTAAGATAAATGACATGCTATGGCGTATTGTTCGGTACAACATTGAAGTTAAAGTTTGTCATAGCACAACGCTATAGCAATACCTATGCAATATTACTCAAAATGACAGTTTGACGTCACGTACATTGACGTTCGTAAAATAAGGATTATAATTCAACACGAAAGAACGAAAGAAAAAAAAGAAAAAACATTTATTTCCAAATTGTGCTATACATGAACAAGCGTACCTAAAGAGGTAGATGACCCTTGCACCTCAACGATCTAAACAAGATCTAGAATCTAAACAACAACGAAGAGATCCAGGAATTATCTTTATCACGTATGGCACAACTTGAAAAATGGTCCAGGCTCAGCATAATGTTGTATGTTCAGTGCAAGCATGAAGCGCTGATTTTCAGCCGGAACCCTGATTCAGGGGACACCACGGAAAAATCCACGAAGCTGCAGTCAACAATAATCATACTTCATATCATACTAATATTATAATTAAGGAGTTCCCGTGGGAATAAAAAAAACTTAAACCACGCGGACGAAGTCGCGGGCATCAGCTAGTGAAACAATATGGCTTTAAGCGTTGGCAGTATGGCCCGATCATAATACTCTTAAATATGGTCACGCACCAAAAACTTTTCGAAGTTATGCATGCGATCGCTTGCTTCAATCGGTGAAGGAAAACATCGCGAGGAAACCCGAGAGTTCTTCAAAATGTTCTCGAAGGTGTGTGAAGTCTGCCACTCTGCACTTGGCCATGGTGGACTATGGTCAAACCCTTCTCATTTCAAAAGGAGACTTGAGGTGGTCCAGAACAAAAACTTTTTAAAAATTGTTTTCTGGTAGTTTAGGTACTCATTCATAGATGACCTCCTCGATGTGCCTGTGAAAGTGTGTCACTTTCACAGGCACATCGAGGAGGTCTACAAATGCGAAAGTTTGTCTGTCTGTCTGCTGCGATTTCAGCCTTTCCCGGCTTATTTTTTTAACGGAGATAAGTATAGATTAAAACTCTATAATTATTATAGAGTTTCCGAGGGTATCAGAAAACCCTCGCGGACAAAGAGTGGCGGCGGGCATTCTCTAGTCATAATCATTCTAATATTATAAAAGCGAAAGTGTGTTTGTTTGTTAGTTTGTCCTTTAATCTCCTGATGGACCTCGAGAGTGACATAGGGCTACGCCATGCGGACGCGGTCGCGGGAATCAGCTAGTAATTTTATAAATTATACATATTTTGCAATATATTTGTGTGAAATTTATTATTAGCTTTATTTCATTTCACCGTTCTAATTGCTCTAGTTTGCGACACCTGACAAGTTGTGAATTGTGATATACGCTGATTGTGCGAACTCGTATCTCAATGCAATGCGAAACGCGATATGCGCTTGACAAGCCGCGCACGCGCAGCATTGCTGTAGCAGTATTAATATTACTTAGGCTGGGCACACATTGGCATCGTCGTGGTCGTCTCAACCGTTAAACGTCCACACTCCACAGCCAGACGAAGATCCCCCTGCTTGGATCTCCAAGTCTCCATAGGGCGCTGTCTTTTCTTTCTTTGTTCTGGCCAGGTTACCGCACTTAAAATTACATTGGAAGTGCTGCTTACTTTCTGCAATTCCCTGTCATTTAACGCAGTACGTTCCGGTGCAAAGCCGCCGTTTCAAGCACCTTAAAACCATCGCGTTCTTCGAACTAAGTATGTTAACAATTATTGTAAATGTCATAAAAATTGTTATTGTAAATATTCATGGTAATTTACAAATGTGCAAAAGAGAAAAAATGCACAATTATTATTCTTGGGGTGACTGCCGCCTATCTCCTGTAATTAAAAAATATGATATTATCAAAAACATAAATCTGCAAATATATTAATGTCAAGAATAAAGCAGGGCGGACGCGCAACGCAACGCCACGCTCTTCGGCGCTCGCCGCCGCCATTCTATAGCTAAAGTACAGTTCGCGCGCGAGTTGAATGCAGAGTAAATGTATGTGTCACCATACATTTGCTCTGCATTCAACTCGTGCGCGAACTTTAAATACACCACCAGTTTTATTACCACTAAAGACGTTGTGCTTTGGGTATGTCAGTATCCGTTGCACCTAAGGCTTCCATTGATACGCTAAGGGTCAGCATAACTCTTGAGTATCCAAGCGGAAGCCTTTGAGCATTTCACGTATTTCGTAAAATAAAATTGAGTTCCTTTCGAAGTTAGGATTGCAACGGCTGTAGCCTAGCTTAGGCGATAGAATGCCAATGTGCGCCCAACCTTATGTATGTTTTTATTATAATTAGATTTGTGGGTGGCATTATAGCAGTTGCATATAATTGTTATAATTATACGATACTAGCTGATGCCCGCGACTTCGTCCGAGTGAAATAAGTATTTTAAATTCCCACGGAAACTCCTTAATTAACCGGCTTTTTTTTCAAATCGGTGTAGAAACCACGGAGACATGCATTAAAAAAAAAAAAAGATTCGCGCTGAATTGAGAACCTCCTCCTTTTTTGGAAGCCAGCAATTCGCACCGTCACAACACCACACCACACAAATCTTCCAAATTATTCTCAACGTACGTTTCACTCTGACAGCGCAGCATCTTCAGGAGATGTTGACTCGACAATGCACGATTGTATGTGGCATTGAAACTCCTTTGTGTCAAAGAACGTTCACCGCCACTCAGCGGCGGCGGCCCGAAGCATCCGTGTGATAGTCTGAATCATAGAGATAATATTATAATGGTTTTGTTACACGGATGTGGAGCACTGTACCAAGGTAACGCTGATCGGACGTGACGCGGCGCGTGCGCACTATCACACGATATGCCCATAGATAATGTCCTCCCGATCGAATTTCGACCACGGCGGCCAATCTCCACAGAGATTAGCCATCTGCGCGGGAGTTATTATAGACACAAGTGTGTGCGCATACACAAGTGCACTCTCTGTTCCTTTGCTCTCATAGCCCGATGGGACGGAAGATACGACACGACCGGAGAGAGATCAGGCGCAGGACCGACGGCTTAACGGTCTCTCCGAGGCACGGGGGTGAAACACCGCCATCTTCCTAACTCCGGGCTAGTACTGAGAATTTCTTGTCAGAAAAACCCAAAACCTACTTGTTATGGCCCGACCTGGGACTCGAACCCGGGACCTCGTTGGCCGCAGACGAACATGCTAACCACTAGACCAACGAGGCAGTCAAAAAATACATAGTTCGCCCATAAATACATAGTTATTAATCTACTAGCTGTCGCTATCTTTAATCGCTATCGCTGTCGCTAAAGCCATAGCGATTAAAGAAAGTCAATAGACACAAAATATATGTAACTTGGGTAGGGGGACAGGAGCGTTACTTATAGGTACCATCGCTAATCAGTATTATTTCAACAAAAAAAGCGTCTATCAAGCACTATAAATTTCAAAGACGCGAACGTCAACAATATTAAAACAATACGGATTTAAGCAACGACTTATTACAAATAGACGCGGCATACGCGAACATCATTGCACTAAAAAACGGCGCAAATATTACGTACGCGGAGAAAGGGAAAGAACATAAAGGTTAACATACGCTATACCTGTTGTTAGAAAGAGATGAATATAGATTCTGAGTTACACTGTTGTTAACTGCAATGTACGCAAGTGAGGGCAAGTGCCTTCTTAAATTCTTGCCAAAATAAAGCGCGGGGAACGCATCTAATGTTTTAAATATCATAGGATTTAAGCGATTGTAGTATACCCCCTGATCATTATTGGCCATAATTTATTAATTTACAAGAATAAGGTAACTTACCATACGCCGAGAGTAAGGCATGGTCTACCATATTAAATTCACTCTATCACAACTATTGAGAATTGAGATTGTATCAATGATTGAGGCATATTTTTCCGTAATCGACCAGCAAGTTTAAAGTATAGATATTATCCAAGGCCCACTTGCACAAGGACTCTTAAATTGATAAGTTTAATTTTTGTAATGCTGTCACAGCATTAAAAAATTTACTCTAACCTAAACTCTAGGTACCCTAAACTAAAATGATAGCTCTATTTCTATTGCTATCCCTTTCATAACTCTCCTTGCGGAAAACGGACAGCTTTATCTTTAGTCCTGTTAATTAAATTTAGAGATCTTGTAATGCAAAATCATACTAATATTGTAAATGCGAAAGTGTGTTTGTTTGTTGGTTTGTCCTGCAATCACGCCGCAACAAAGCAACAGATCGACGTGATTTTTTGCATACGTATAGTTGAAAACCTAGAGGTTGCTACTTACTACTTTTGGTACTTACTTACGGTAGGTAGGTACTTTTAATCCCGGAAAATTAAGGAGTTCCCGTGGGAATTAAAAAAACTTACCCACGCGGACGAAGTCGTGGGCATCAGCTAGATAGCCATATTTCCCCATTCTCAATTCATCAAATCCATATAAATATTATAAATGCGAAAGTTTGGATGGATGGATGTATGTATGGATGTATGTTTGTTACTCAATCACGCTCCAACGGATGAACGGATCTGGATGAAATTTGGCACAGAGATAGATTATAGTCTGGAATAGCACATAGGCTACTTTTTATCCCGGAAAATTAAGAAGTTCCCGCGGGAATCAAAAAAACCTCAACCACGCGGACGAAGTCGCGGGCATCAGCTAGTAAATATTATAAATGCGAAAGTTTGGATGTATGGATGTATGTTTGTTACTCAATCACGCTCCAACGGATGAACGGATCTGGATGAAATTTGGCACAGAGATAGATTATAGTCTGGAATAGCACATAGGCTACTTTTTATCCCGGAAAACTAAAGAGTTCCCGCGGGAACCGAAAAACCTCAATCCACACGGACGAAGTCGCGGGCATCAGCTAGTTTTACAATAAAAAAAACTCACCATTTTCCAAAACCGCCCCCGCAAGCTCTTATCCCTCGTCCTAAAGCCACAGCCCTTAAGTCAAGTGCCGTGACACAATGGACATGCGCACCGACAAACGCGATCGGGGGTCAACGACCCTGCCAGCTGTATCCATTCATCACGGTGGATCCGTAACGTTTCTTGGGACATTTACCGAATATAGTCTGAAAATAGTTTATTGTAGTTTGTTGTGCGACTGTAGATCAAACAACACGATGTCGCATGACTCGCATCCTTACTTATCATACTAATATGACAAAGTTGCATGGAAGCAACCGGCTTCGCATCCAGCAACCCACAAGTCAGTGTAATACCTACTTGTAACGTAGCGTATGCATTTTATATTATGTATGTATATACAAATTGTTACATTTTTCTGATTTTGAAAAGAGCAACTGCTGAGTTTCTTGCCGGTTCTTCTCAGTAGAATCAGCTTTCCGAACCGGTGGTAGATTCTTACGACTTATCATAAGTGACTCTAGTGGTCCTACATGAAATAAATCATTTTCATTTTCATTTTCATTTTCAATATTATAAACTAGACGATGCCCGCGACTTCGTCCGCGTGGATTAAGGTTTTTTTATTCCCCCGGGAACTCCTTAATTTTCCGGGATAAAAACTAGCCTATGTCCTTCCCCGGGATATAACCTACCCCTATACCAAATTTCAGCAAAATCGGTTGAAAAGATGGGCCGGGAAAGCGTAGCAGACAGACAGACAGACAGACAGACAGACAGACAGAAACACTTTCGCATTTATAATATTAGTATGGATATGGATGCGAATGTGTGCTTATTTGTGGGTTCATGTTTTGGATAAAAAGTAGCTCATGTGTTATTCCAGACTATAATCTATCTCTGTGCCAAATTTCCGTTCCGCCGTTATGGTGTGATTGAGTAACAAACATCCATCCATCCATACATACATACAAACTTTCGCATTTATAATATTAGTATAGATAGTCGGCATGTAAGGGTTCGTAGAGAAAATTACCACAGATAAGAAATATTACTTTTAGCTTCGGTAGATAATTAATAGAGTTAACGGGTAGAGAGAATTTTACTCGTTGTGCGCATGCTAGCCCTACTGGAGAGTTACTTAAGCTACTTTTTATCCTGCAAAATCAAGGAGTGATTTTAAACGAATAAAAGTTTTTTTTATTCCCGTGGGAATAAAAAAAACTTATTGAACGCGGACGAAGTCGCGGGCATCAGCTAGTATTATTATAAATGCGAGTGTTTGTTCGTTTGTTAGTTTCTCCTTCAATTACGCCGCAACAGAGCAACGGATCGACCATAGACATAGAATTTTTTCGCTTCATGGGATCGACATGATGTTTTGCCGGGAGAGTGACATAGGCAGAGGCTACATTTAATTCCGGATAATTGAAAACTTTCCGCGAGATTTTCAAAACCTTAGTCTATGCGCATAGAGTCGCGGCCATCGTCTAGTAATCTATACTACTTCATACTAATATTATAAATGCGAAAGTGTGTCTGTCTGTCTGTCTGCTACGCTTTCACGGCCCAACCGTTCAACCGATTTTGATGAAATTTGGTACAGGGATAAGTTGTATCCCGGGGAAGGACATAGGCTACTTGTTATCCCAGAAAATGAAGGAGTTCCCGCAGGAATCAAAAAACTTAATCCACGCGTACGAAGTCGCGGGTATCATCTAGTAGGTACATAAGTAAAGACTGTAAATTAAATAAAAAGTCTAATAATAGAAAATGTCTGAAGTCGTGAGCTCGTTTCCACTTCACAACGAGTCCTATCCACTATTTCCTGCGGTTCCGCTGTAAACGTGGAAACGTTTCCAATGCTTTGAGCATTATAAATTTATACGATCTTTCTTTTTCCTAATATATTCCATTAAGTAAAGTTACAAATTTAGTTACAAATTTTTTTTTTTTAGCTAGCAAATGATTAGGCGAGTCACCTGATGGTAAGTGATTACCGCCGCCCATGAACATTTGCAGCACCAGAGGAACCGCCAATGCGTTGCTGGCTTTTGAGAAATTTGTCTATCCTTCCTTTGAAGAGCCTCATATTATAATCATTAGGGAACACAGAAGATGGAAGCTGGTTTCACAATTTGCAGGTACGTGGCAGAAATGACCCCGAATAACGGGAGGTGGAAGAAGACCAGGCATCCAGGAGGTGAGGATGAAATTTGTTTCTGCGACGAAGAGTGCGACTGGAGAACACGAAAGGTGGTATTAGATTAAATAACTCCTCAGAGCACTCCCCATTGTAGAGACGATAGAACACACAAAGAGAACTAACGTCTCTTCGGTGCTGTAGGAATTCCAGCCTGCAAGTAATTTTGGGATTATAAGAATGTTATTATGATACTAGCAGATGCCCGCGACTTCGTCCGCGTGGATTGAGGTTTTTCGGTCTATCTCTGTGCCAAATTTCATCCAGATCCGTTCAGCCGTTGAAGCGTGATTGAGTAACAAACATCCATACATCCATACATCCACACATCCATCCATCCAAACTTTCGCATTTATAATATTTATACAGTGGATTTCGGGTATAACGACGATGAAGGGACCACTCTATTTTCGTCGTTATATACGGGAGTCGTTACAGGCAAAGGTAAAGATACAGACACGTACACATGTATAGTGTATATTATATTCATTTATAATTGAAAATATTTGCACACATAATTACTCACTGGTACATTTAAAAAAATGTGTAATATTAGTTTGCTTCAATTTACCTCCGAAACGTACACGCTTCCCTACCTGCGTAACTGATACCTATAAACAAAAGGTAAAGGTCTCCACACTTGCTGACCATCTGTGTGGATGTAAACAAAAGATAAGAAATGTTTGTGAAAGAAAGAAATCTTTGTGTCTTTGGCGGCCGACTCCGGTCGCAATATCTGCATGGGATTTCTAGGAATTTGTTACAAATGATTCATTAAAAACAGTCGCTACACCCGAACTCGGCGTTACATCCAAAGGCGCTATAGCCACATGAATTTTGTACTAAAGTATGCTTTAAATTCAAGGGACTAAGATTTAACGTCGCTATAGGTAAATGGTCGCTACAACCAAGGTCGCAATAAATGAAATCCACTGTATATATATATTTGATGTCTGCACACAAAACATTGGAATGATCCCTTTTAAAACTAGCAAAGACTATTAATAATATCCGATCCCTAAAAATCTTGAGATTAGTACCTGCCCGAGTTTCCACATGTCATATATCTATCTTCTATATTGTGGCCAATTTTGTATAATACAATCTCTAAACTAACAAAGACGACACCTCTAAATGAATGATTGAATATACTTTAATTGTACACCACAAAGCAAATTATACAATAGAAAACTTAGCTAATAACAAAGTAAGTATACAATTTGGCGGCCTTTATCGCTACATTGCGATCTAAACAGCTAAATCTAGTTCTGTCCTTTTCTGCATATACTTAGAAAGGGCTAGCAATATTTTTAATGCTATCAGTTTAGTAGTGTTGCCAATTCTGTGGTACTCAATGCCTAAACTTAACTAAAATTACAGCTCTACTTATATTGCTATCCCTTCAATCATAGTAAAATATTTGACCGAGCGAAGCGAAGGTCTCTGAGTCTACTTGGGTGAATTGGCACTTGTCCGTCCGTCCGTCCGTCTGTCCGTCTGTCAGAGCCTTATAACTTCTGAATTTCCGAACGTAATTACTTCAAATTTAAATATAATATGTAAACCGATGGCCTCCCGCCGAATATGGCTTAAAAAGTTATAAAAATCTTTATTTCAGGGGGGCACTCATAGAAGCGAATGCGAAGTAAAATATTTTTTATAGCGTTACATAGGGTTGCAGTATATCATTTTAAAGATAATTAGGAATAGAGTCCAAAAATATTTTTTTTTGAATTTTTCCCCTAAAATTGACGAAAGGGCGATCAAAGTGGCGATTTTCTAACGTCCAAAGTTGACCTCAGAACTCTCAATTTTCTGAACTCTCAATCCTGAAACTTGATCAATTATTTGAATTATATCCTGTACTTGAATAACAAATACTAAAATTAGATAAATATTATAAGGAAACGAAATTATTTAATTTTTAATGATGATGATATTTTTAACAGAACTTTACACTGATGTCAATAGATGGCGCTCTGTGAAACCGCGAGGTCTCAGTTCGGGGCGAACCACTAGTTTAAAATGGTTAAAGCGCACAGCTCGGCGTACATAGACTCATCTAATATGTAAAATGCCGCGTGCGTCATCCCGCTTGTTCGCCAATTGAGAGCATCTAGCTGGCCTTGAGGCTGAGACGGTAATTGCCATTAGCATCACAAAGAGAGCCGAGGTACACCACTATACTATATGTATGCCTACTGTGGTATTTTTAGGGTTCCGTACCTCAAAAGGACAAAACGGAACCCTTATAGGATCACTTTGTTGTCCGTCTGTCTGTCAAGACCCTTCTTCCCAGGAACGCATGGAGGTATCAAGCTGAAATTCATATCAAATACTCAGGTCTACTGTCCCTTGGAGCTGTGAAAAAATCAAACTTCCAAGTCAACGCAATCAAAAGATACAGCCGTTTATACTGCAAATTTTCGACACTCGCAAGGGAATCAAAACCTACAGGGTAGGTACTTCCTGTGAACTCAGAATCTTGAAATTTGGTACGAAGCAACGTCTTAAAGCACAGATAAAGGATAAATGGCGAAAAGCATAAATTTTTAGTTACACCATATAATAAAAATCCATACTAATCCATACTAATATTATAAATGCGAAAGTGTGTCTGTCTGTCTGTCTGTCTGTCTGTCTGTCTGTCTGTCTGTCTGTCTGCTACGCTTTCACGGCCTACCTTTTCAACCGATTTTGGTGAAATTTGGTATAGAGGTAGATTACATCCCGGGGAAGGACATAGGCTACTTTTTATCCCGGAAAATTATGGAGTTCCCGCGGGAATCAAAAAAACTTAAACAACGCGGACGAAGTCGCGGGCATCATCTAGTTTTTAATAATTTTAAATTTCCTACCCCTTTCCTTATGAACGCGTAGAGGTATAAAATTGAAATTAAAATAGATAAGTGGAATAAAAATACCATAACTTTTACATAAATATACCTACAGGTTTGTACGGAACCCTCGGTGCGCGAGTCCGACTCGCACTTGGCCGGTTTTTTTTATTGCGTGATAGGCTTGCGCTTGACGACAATCATGCTTAGTGCAAAGCAATGATGAGGTCTAGGTTAGAACGCGCTTGCCTAGAAGATGTCTATTCACTCTTGCCTTGAAGGTACTTAAGTTATAAGTGGCAGGAAACACGTGCGCTGGGAGGGTGTTCCACACCCTAGCGGTTCGTACCTGAAACGTAACGAAGTATTGCAGCTATATTATCTAATATTTACTAGATAATGTCCGCGTGGATTGAGGTTTTTTGGTTCCCGCGGGAACTCTTTACTTTTCCGGGATAAAAAGTGGCCTATGTGTTATTCCAAACTATAATTAATCTCTGTGCCAAATTTCATGCAGATCCGTTTAGCCATTCTGGCGTGATTGAGTAACAAGCAACTATCCATCCATCCAAACTTTCGCATTTATAATTTTTTCAAAATTGTTTTTTTTAATCCACTACAAGTTAGCCCTTGACTGCGATCTCACCTGATGGTAAGATGATGCAGTCTAAGATGGTAGCAGGCTAACCTGTTAGGGCCTAGGGGCATGGCAGTTATATTAAACCAATACCCCTACACGGTTTCTACACGGCAACGTACCGCAAGGCTAAATCGATTGGCGGCACGTCTTTGCCGGTAGGGTGGTAACTAGCCACGGGTGAAACCTCCCACCAGGCAAGAAAAGATAAAGTGGCCTATGTGTTAATCCAAACTATAACTTATCTCTGTGACCAATTTCATCCAGATCCGTTTAGCCGTTCTGGGCGTGATTGAGTAACAAACATCTATCCATCCATCCAAACTTTGGCATTTATAATTTTTTCAAAATCGGTTGAACAGATGTATCATGAAAGTGTGGCAGACAGACAGCAATACTTTCGCATTATGGTTTGTCAAATTCAGGATGTATTTTCGTTAGGTACCATGACTGTAACGATCGAAAGTATGAAACCCTATCATCGATAATTTAAATTTTAATAACACCTTCCCTAATGCCAGTATCGCGTTCGAGCCTATGAATTGTTGATGCTACAATACATAATATAACCAATTGCTGTGGCCTTAAGGTCTAGCTCCACTACAGGTGCAAGGAGCAGCGCGGCACGTAGCGGCAAATATTGTAAGAGTATGAGGCTGGGCGAAGCGGGACGAGCATGCACTGCGCAACGCGGCCCCATACAAACTCATACAAATAATATTTGCTGCTACGTGCTGCACCGCTTCGTTCATCTCAAGTGGGGCTAGACCTTTAGAAGGGTGGGATTTTGCTGGAAAATTATATTTTCCAGTCGATTATTGATTTATTGATGAGTATTTTTCTCTTACTACTTTGCTTACTTTCTTGACGCGTTAAAATTGGAAGACGCGCTGTTGGTAGAGTTAGAATCAGAATAGACTATTTACAATAATTGGTACACTGTACCCTTACCCTAAATTTTTATTTGATTGACCGCCTATGTATTCGATAACGTCAAAGTAAAATTAACCTTTAAAGTATAACCTTAACAACATATACTTAGAGCGATTGCCTCTAGTCGGTGTTTTGGGCCTTTCTTACTGCTGAAGTCTGAACTATCTGTCCTAGGTATATAGATGTTGTGGCAACAATAATCTTGATCGTTTAGGTATGAACGAGTGTTCTGTGGTAGCTGACAGCAATTATCCTCGTTCCATATGGAGCTATTGTCTCTAGTCGGCGCGCGCGCACAATGCAGTGACATCATCGCGGTACAATCGTGATCTGAATCGAGCGTCCTTTACTATTATAAAGGGTGTCCTTAACTAACTTAAGAAATTAAATATTTTACTATCCCCCGACACATTGAAATAGCAGTAACCAAATTTTGAATACAGAGTACAGATCCCTGGAAATTGCTTACAAAATATTTTTAACAGTAACCAAATTTTGAATCCGGATCCGTGAAAATTGCTCACATCTACCCAACTTCAATAGGAGCTTTTAAGTTTATTTTTTTTAGTTTAGAATCTAGAAAAGAGCACGATCTATAATAGATAATTTAACACTCTCGATTAAGAGGCCGGCGAACGCCTTTCGTAATTTCTACTCGAACCGCAAATATAAATTTGCCGGCATATTGCTATCCCTATTTGGCTGATGACACATGATCGCGTGCAAGTGCGATAGCAATATGAGCGTACAGAATTTGTTATACATTTAGTCTTGTTCCGTGAATACCAAAAATGATGAATGAAAAATTGTTGTTTTTAACTTCGTGTTGTTATTCTGTAACTTGACAATATAGGCTATGTTCCTGATTAATTAGTACGTGAGATATCGTTGGTTTTAATATGAAACAAATAAGGAGAAAACATGTCATTTATGTCGTAAAAACATGCAAAACGCAATGTGTTTACATTTAATTTTGGGAAAGTATTTTGAAAAAATAATTATCCAGGGACCTAGATAAATACAAGTTCAATCTTAATAATCGCATAATATGGAGGAAATATTCTCGAATTACAAATTATTTTGGTATTACGTTTGTATGAGCAATTCACCCTCCGCTGGCACCTTAAGTCACCTTTCTAACATAAACTAAATCAAAATAGCTTTAATATTTTATCGTTTGGAAGCGACGATGCCACAGACATATACTGGCATATACAAACGCTAAACTTAAACCACCGATCTGTTTGCGTCGAAGGTTAAATAGATTTGATATATTAGGTATGTATTAAGTACACTAGAGTATGTTGGAACTGTTAAATAATTATTGTATCTTTTTATGTATCCATATTCGTGCAAATAAAACTCTTCTTGTGAATTAAAGAAACCCCTGTGATGCTAGTCGTAAGTCGAAGCAATGAGCGAAGCAATGGCTGGATCATGCGTCATGCTCGTGAACGGGTGCCACCGTCGGAAATGGGGCTGCCTCTGTCTGCCAGTCTTGGCGTGTATTGAGTATTGTAGGTATGCTCGTGAAAAAAGCTTACTATACAATCGAAGATTACGTAAATGATAAAAAAAAACAGCGTGGATTTGATTCGCTCCAGCTATGCGTGGGACTGCAGTTACTTGTATCATTATGATGATTGTAAGTTTTGATGGAAAAGAGCAACCACCGAGTTTCTTGCTGGCTCTTCTCGGTAGGAATGGCATTCCGAACCAGCGGTAGATTCATATTATAACGATTCAAAAGCGCTTGTAAAAGCTTATTTGAATAAAAAAACATTTTGAATTTTTTTTGAATTTTATATAAAAAAAATTATGTCTACCAACCTGAAAGCTACTCTTTGAGTTACACTGAGGATCCTTATTTTGTTTATTTCTTACTAGAAAAATTATTAAGTTTGACCCTAACGTTTAAGAACATCCTGTATTCAGTTACGAAGCGATAATCTGCCTGCAATTTTAATTTTGTATTATGTCAGACAGGAAGTTAATGCAACGACTATAACTATTCTGCATATAATTACCTACTTTTAGATAAGTATGTACAGTGGCGTGCAGTTCATAGAGGCATAAAACCACTGCTTACCCATGTGGAAATACGTTAAATGCTCATTTTTTATCAAGACAGTAAGTAAATAGATATTCTGACTTACCAATGCCTACCCTAGCTTATGACCCTGTGCACGCCACTGAGTATGTACATACTCAGTGGTACAATGTACATTGTACATAGATTTTCATACATAGAGGTATCATATCATACTAATATTATAAATGTGAAAGTGTGTTAGTTTGTTGGTTTGTCCTTCAATCACGCCGCAACGGAGCAACGGATCGACGTCATTTTTGGTATGGGTATAGTTGAGGACCTGGAGAGAGAGAGGCTACTATTTATTGCGGAAAATTAAGGAGTTCCCGCAGGAATAAAACAAACTTATGCTACGCGGGCGAAGTCGCGAGCATCAGCTAGTATTATAATAAGTAAGTAATAACCGTGTAATCTTCAATAGGGTCATGAGGGGCCATAAAACGCGCGGAATGTAGTATAATTTTATATATTTTTCATTCATGATACGCCCCGACTCCTTATGGGTGCCGTAAAGGTTATGACGCATTTTATGGGTACCAGCGACAGATTTTTACGACGATCGTTCTGTATGTGTGTATGTGTCCTTATGCGGGTGCTTAAAAATCCGTTTTCATTTAGGCACTTACCCATATTACCTTTAAAACCAGTAAAGTCCATAACAAAACTGAAATGGCAGCAGCCGGCAGCGGCTGGCAGCAGCAGGCAGCAGCCGGCAGCAGCCGGATCAGCTACGGTTTGGTACTGTCGCGTCGTGGTTTCGCGTTTGTCGCTCACCTAGGAGAACGGGTAGACCCTCGACTAGAAAGCCAATGACTAATGTAACTATGATACAAAACTACAAGAACAAAATAATCATACTAATATTATAAATGCGAAAGTGTGTTTGTTTGTTGGTTTATTGGTTTGTTGGTTTGTTGGTTTATCCTTCAATCACGCTGCAACGGAGAAACGGATCGACGTGATTTTTTGCATGGGTATAGTTGAGGAACTGGAGAGTGACATAGGCTACTTTTTATCCCGGAAAATTTAGGAGTTCCCGTGGGAATTTAAAAAAAACTTATTTCACGCGGACGAAGTAGCGGGTATCAGCTAGACTAATGTAACTATGATACAAAACTACAAGAACAAAATAATACAAGAATAAAACGAAAACACCTATTATTCTACTTCTTCATACATTTTTTTCTTCTATTTCCTGTACTCTTCTATCTTCTGCAGCACTTCATTCTTCTCCATTTGTGCAGAGTTTCAGTAGTACAGTCGGCACTAACACACCTGAAAGTTTGCTCACCTAATATAAACACAGGTAAGAGCAACGATTCAGGCCCATCAGTGTACCGAACTTCTTCATTCTTCTTTTAGTTCTTCTGTTGCTCTTCTGTTGGTATCTTCTTTTGCTTCTTTCTTATGTTTTCTTGGTTTTTTTGTTCGACTCATTCCTATTTCATACTAGACTAGATGATGCCTGCGACTTTGTCCGCGTGGATAGGCTTTTTTATTGCCATGTGAACTCCTTAATTATCCTGTATAAAAACTAGCCTATATACCTCCCCGGGATACAACCTATCTCTATAGTCTAAACCAGAATCGGTTGAAAAAATTAACTATTAAAGTGTAGCAGACGGACAGACAGACAGAGTACAGACATATAAATACACAGACAAACTTTCGCATTAAATATGGAAGTATGGATTTTACTTAAGTATCTACACAAATAGTTCGCGCGAGCGTTGAATGCGGAGCTTATGTATGGTGACACATACAAAAGCTCTGCATTCAACTCTAAGCGCTCTAAACTCGCGCGCGATTCTAATATTACTTGTTATATTTTGAATTATTAACTTGTTTTTTTTTTTGTGGACACTTTTGTTGGGCAATTTTACCTTAGAATATCTTTATTAAAATAAACTTACGTCGAAAACGTTACCGTTATTCTTAACGTTAAAAAATCAGACCTACCAAGTCACGAACATCAGCTAGTAACAGGTATTAAATTATAATTTTCATTTTCCTTTCAAACGGTAACCTAATACCATAATGATATTACCGTATTACTTAATAGCATTTGCCCTTAATTTAGGGCTGTCACGATTCCCTGTGCTCTGTTCAATTCAATTTAACAGCCCTAGAGTCTTTCGCATAAATTACTAAAGTTGAGGAGGTCATACCTACCATTTAAGATTTCACAAAAAAGGTTAAACAAATGAAAATAACGATTAAAAAAACAACACATTTAAAAACAAACTCTTAAAATTAAAAAAAGCTGCTGCTGCTGATTATATTCTTCAAACAGCAGAACCAATTTTCTTTAATCATAGGTATCTATAAACACTCTCGATTAAGAATTACCTTTCAAACCGTTTTAAACTTAAAAAGGCCTCGGCTAGCGCCTCGTCTTTTTAAAATAACTTGGAAAGTCGTCGGTTTCGGCTTGTCCTTCCAATATTACTCAGCCGTGAATTGCTTTATTTCCGGCCTGAGCAGTATTGTAATATTAGGTTAAATTTTCAATACCTGTTATTTTCATGTCAACCCCGGAATAAAAATTATCAAAAAAAGACAGCATCAAAAGATATTTTATAAATCAGTTTAGGCAGTGCTGTATCACTGGACCTTACCTATATTTTTTTAAACTATCAAAATAAAAAATTACCTGATAATACAGTTTTGGTGGGTAGCAATACGTAGTAGCAAATCAAAATTTGTAACTATAAATCTAAATTAGTGAAAATACATGAAAAAAACTAAACTAAACTACAAATTTGTTTAAGAAATAAGATTTTAACTTATAATTTAATTCTAAACATCAGTATCCAATTCTAATTATTTTACAGTGAAACAACCCTGAAATATCTTCAGACAGGTTGGCACTTGGCAGTTGGCACCCCTGTACCAATATCGGAAACCTTCCCAACTAGAGCAGTGCTGCCACAATCATAAAACTAACAAGGCCACAGATCGCGTTACACCCAACCGTAACCTAACAAGATTGAATTATCACAATAAAGATACACGTGTTCGATCCTTTATCGATCCCCTAAAACGTGTCGAGAATATGTTAGTGCTAAATCTATTCGACTTATTTGTATAAGCTACATCGTTTTGTTAGCAAGCGCAATGTCGCGGTATTGTGACGTCTGTCAATGTACCTTGATAAATTGAGTTTGGATTCTTTATCTATAATATTAATAAAATATGCTGTTGTCTATTAATAATATTATTAAGTAAGTATATTATATGATACAGGGTAATCCAATTTGAACACATAATTATTAACTGCCATAAGCTTTTCTTGATATCTCAGGTTTATTTTTCATTTTTTTATTGCGAGATAGGCTTGCGCTCGACAACAATCGTGCTTGTTATATTATTGTATTTGTTATAAGATCTTTTTAGTTTAAACCTTGTACTAGAACAACTTTAAATATAGAACTTTGTACGGTGACATTGAAGGACATATTAAAATGATCATCTTAAAAATGGTGTCTCAATTATATAAATAATTTTAAATAAATAATTAAAAACACGACATGGCGCAGTCGGTATTCCTTTAAACGTAAAATAAAGAGGTAAGGAAGATATAATTGATATTTAATGATGGAAAAAGGTAAGGCTTTTACTGAAAATGGATCGATAAACCTACCAACAGAAATAAGTTGGCAAGGCTCTATGGCCGAGAATTGGCGTTTCTTCAAGCAAAAGTTTGAAATATTCATAATTGCATCAGGTAATGAAGGAAAAAGCGCAAAAACAAAGACAGCATTGCTATTAAATGCCATAGGTGATCGCGGCATTAAATTATATAACACATTTGTATTTGAAAAAGCAGATCATCGCTATGACATAGAAAAAGTAATAAAAAAATTTGAAGAGCATTTTAATCCAGAAAAAAATGAAACTTATGAGAGATATAAGTTTTTCACGCGAGATCAAAAAGATGGTGAGTCATATGAAGATTTTTTAGTAGTGCTAAGAGACCTAAGCAGTACTTGTAATTTTGGAGCAATAACAGAAAGTTTAATTAAAGATAAATTAGTTTGCGGAATTACAGATGCAACAGTAAAAGACAGACTTTTACGTAAAAGTAATTTAACATTAGATGAAGCTATTAACATATGTCGAACGTCACAAGAAACAAAAAAACAATTGGAAAATATATGTTCGTCTAATATTCTGAATAATACATATAATAACAATGATTCTGATTATAGCATACATAAATTTAATAGAAAACAACCAAATAAATTAAACGAATATGGATCAAATAGACAGCCAAGAAAAGATTTTAGTGAGAATTATAATAAGATAGTTTGTAAAAAGTGTGGTTATAATCATCCAATAAGAAAATGTCCTGCATATGGTAAGCGTTGTGTCAGTTGTAATGGTTACAACCATTTTGCTAGTAAATGTAAACATCGTTCTGTTCGTGAAGTAGACAACGAAAATAATGGCTCAATGGATGGAAGTTGTGAAGAAAATGTAAAAAGTATATTCTTTGGAGCAGTTTTTGTTAACGCCCTTAAGAAAGCCATAAAGGATTGGACAATTGTAGCTGGTGTTGACAACGTGCCTCTTCAGTTGAAAGTCGACACCGGAGCTCAGGCTAATGTATTATCTGAGAAAGCGTTGTCAAATTTCGGTCTAGATAAACATAATCTGTGTCAATCAAAAGCTAGACTGACAACATATACAGGTCAGGTAATTAATTGTCTTGGCAAATGTTCACTGACTTTAAAATATGAAGGAAAAAGTTATGTATTAGATTTTTATGTAGTAGACTCAGATAAAGCATGTAATATATTAGGGTTACCATCAGCAATTAAAATGCATTTGGTTGATCCTCTAAGAAATATAATTGAAATTAATGATATTGTATCTGAATATGATGATTTGTTTCAAGGTTTAGGGTGTATGAAAGAAGAGTATGATATAAAGCTGAAACCGGATGCTAATCCTGTCGTTCATGCAAGTAGGCGAGTTCCCATTGCAATACAACCTCTTTTAAAAAAGAAATTAGAGGAATTAGAAAAAATGGAAGTGATTTCTAAAGTAACACATCCTACAGAATGGGTTAACTCTTTAGTTATTGTGTACAAACCAAATGGAGATTTACGGTTGTGTTTAGATCCTAAAGATCTAAATCAAGCTATAAAAAGGCAGCACTTAGAGTTGCCAACGCTCGAAGAAATTACTAGTAAACTTTCAGGTGCTAAATTCTTTAGTACACTAGATGTAAAAAATGGGTTTTGGAACATAAAGTTGTCTGCAGCGAGCTCTGATTTATGTTGTTTTAACACTCCGTTTGGTAGGTACAAATTTCTTAGAATGCCTTTTGGAATATGTAGTGCTTCCGAAGTTTATCAACATCGCATGCGTCAAATATTAGATGATTTAGATGGCGTAGATGTATATATTGATGATATATTGATTTGGGGAAGAACAAAAGAAGAACATGATAAGAGATTAAAAAATGTATTTGATAGACTTAGGCAAGAAAATGTAAAGCTTAATCGCGAAAAATGTAAGATTAATGTAGAACAATTAAAATATCTAGGACATATTATAAGTAGAAATGGTATTACTCTTGATGATAGTAGAATAAAGTCAATTATTTCAATGAAAAGTCCAAAGGATAGAAAAGAGTTGGAGAGATTTTTAGGAGTGGTAAATTATGTTTCCAAGTTTATTCCGAATTTTCAAAATTTGTTTACACCATTAAGAGGGTTATTGAAGAAAGATGTAGATTTTGTTTGGTTAGAACAACACGAAAAAGTGTTTAATGAATTTAAGAAGATTTTAACTGAAAAGCCCGTACTGCAGTTTTTTAATGAAAAGTTACCGTTAGTTCTATCGGTTGATGCTTCAAAAGAAGGATTGGGTGCCGTTATTTTACAAAATAATTTACCTGTTGCTTATGCTTCAAAAGCATTAAATGAATGCCAGCAACGTTATGCACAGATAGAAAAAGAGTTATTAGCAATTTTATTTGGCTGCGAAAGGTTTAATCAGTTCATATTTGGTAGGGATATTATAATTGAGACAGATCACAATCCATTAATAGGTATTATGAAAAAACCATTAAACTCTTGTTCACCACGAATACAGCGGATGTTAATTAAGTTGCAAAAATATCAATTTAAACTAGTTTACAAACGAGGTAAAGAGCTATATATAGCTGATACTTTATCCAGATCTTTTGACGAGAATGATAGATTGGAAATTGAATTAGATGAAGATAATATTGAAGCTAATATAAACAGGGTGATAGGTTCGTTAAACATCAGCGAGAAACAATTAAATAATTTTCAAAGTTTAACAGATAAAAATGAAGAGATGAGGTTATTAAAAGATTATATTTTGAAGGGTTGGCCTGATCACAAAGTTTCAGTGCCAGAAACAATAAGGCCATACTGGTATGTTAGAGATAGCTTGACTTATAAGTCAAATTTGATATTCAAGGGCAATTGCTTAGTAGTGCCACCTGAATTAAGAAAAGAAATGTTGGCACGTGCTCATTTTCCACATTTAGGAATAACAAAAACGTTATTACGGGCAAATGATGCGATGTATTGGCCAAGAATGCTATATGAGATTAAAGATATGATTTCACGATGTGAAACATGTATACTTTTTAGTAATAATAATAGGAAAGAGACTTTAGTGCCTCATGCCGTTCCAGAATTACCTTGGGAGAAAGTAGGTGTAGATTTATTTCAATTAAATGGTGATAATTATATGATTGTAATCGATTATTATTCAAAATTTCCCGAAATAGTTAATTTAAGAAGTACCATTAGTGAAAGCATCATAGATAAATTAAAACAAATATTCAGTCGCCATGGTATTCCAATGGAGTTATTTAGTGATGGAGGGCCGCAATTTTCTAGTGACAGCTTTAAGAAGTTTGCTAGGAATTATGATTTTAAACATACTATGTCAAGTCCAGAATACCCTCAATCAAATGGTATGGTTGAACGGGAAATTCAAACGATAAAGAGGCTTCTTAAAAAAGCTATGTATGATAAAAGGGATCCTTATCTTACTTTATTAGAATTTCGCAATACCCCTATTTCAAATTCAATTGCTTCGCCAGCAGAAAACTTGTTCAATAGAAAATTAAGAGGCATTATTCCAATGACAAAAAAAACATTTATACCACGGATTGATAGGAGTTTAAGGCGAAATTTAGTAAATAAACAAGAAAACGATAAATTTTATTATAATAGAAATAAAATTGATTTAAGAAATTTGGAGTTAGGGGTACATGTGTTTTTTAAAATAGGGAGATTGTGGAAAAAAGGAATTATTAATGGGAAAATTAATAATAGAACATATAAAATAATGTGTGACAATGGAAGGATGTTCATAAGAAATAGAATTTATATAAAACCTCTAAATATTGTACCATTCTATATTCCAGATGATGAACATCTGGAATCTAGCATGACAACTCCACAACCATCGTCATACACAACATCATATGGCCGTGTAGTTCGACCTCCGGTCAGGTATCCCGAATAAAAAAAGGGAGATGTTATATTATTGTATTTGTTATAAGATCTTTTTAGTTTAAACCTTGTACTAGAACAACTTTAAATATAGAACTTTGTACGGTGACATTGAAGGACATATTAAAATGATCATCTTAAAAATGGTGTCTCAATTATATAAATAATTTTAAATAAATAATTAAAAACACGACAGTGCTTAGTGCAAAGCCAGTATTTTATTTAGTTATTACAGTATTAGTAGTTTATTATAGTTGTATTCAATTTTATTTACATTTTACCTAATAGCCGTTTTATTAAATTAATTAATTGTAAGCAATAAACAAAACAAAATATGTATGAAACTTCAAAAAATAAACATAATATTTATAATATTTGATGTAGACATTTAGTCAACGATAAAACTCAAAAGTTGTTTAGGAAACCGATCTGTATTAACTCTCATTATGAGGGTTGAAACCGCTTCTATTAATCACTTAACATTGCTGTTTCTCCATGTATAAAAATGCGGTGGGCTTCCAGATCCTTGCACTATCAGAGAACGGATCTATTCAAACATAAAGTCGCGACCCCAAAAGCCTTCAGAATAAACACATTGAAAGCCATAAAAAGCCTTGTATCACGTTACATACAACCATAAAACACACCAAACATTGAATTATCACAAAACGACATGCGTAGCACTATCTAAATATTGAATCTATTATCTACATCGTTAAAATGGTGGCAAGAGGCGCGAACGCGTTTTGACATCTGTCAATTAGACAGTGACAAATTGCGTTCGGATACTTATATAGTAGATAGAGAATCTACTTTTATTGTGTTGACAGTAGACTATAATTGAATGTTTGCTTTGCAAATCATTTATTTGCAGTTACGCTAACTTAAACTTATATACTTAGGTATAACATGTTTATTTAATACCTACTAATGCTTAATAAATGAATAATGAGTTTTTTAAACCCCTAGCGTTTATTAACTCATTTGATTTTCCGACACAAAAAGTAGGCTATTAACGTCTAGATGCGAGAAATCTTGTCAGAATCGTTCATATAGATGAGCCGTGAAAAGATAATAGAGAGACGGACTAGACACACATAATAAATGCGAAAGTGTGTATCTTCTACGCTTCCAGAGCTCATCTTTTCAACCGATTTTGATGAAATTTCGTATAGATACAGGTTGCATTCCGGAAAAATACATAGGCTAGTATATTTTAAATCAACCCGGAACATTTAAAAGTTCCCGCGGGAATCAAATACTGTAATCCACACGGATGAAGTCGCGGGCACCGTCTAGTTATTAGTATTTCTAAAACGGTAGTAAAAAAGTGAGATTAGGAAATCTGTGTCTAAAATTTCTACACCCGACATAATATATTCAGTCAGTCAGATACTTTTATTATATGATGTTAGATTATTGGTTGACGCTGTTTCCGCCTCAACGCCTTTTCAGTATCTGAATTTTAAAACTCTATTCTCTACGGCGAAGTCAATACAACGATGCGAAATAGTCGTAAGCCCGTAAGTTTTGACAGCTGTCAATTAGACAGTGACAATGACAAACGACGTTCGGATACTCTTAGCACAGGATAGGTAATAGACATTATTGGGAAATGGCTTTTATTGTGTTCAATAAATTATTTTGTTATAGTATGAAGATTTCCATAAAATGATAGTTGGTACTTAGTACCTATTCTATAATATCCTACTTATATTATAAATGTAAAAGTATGGATGTTTGTTAATCCTCCACGCCGCAACGATTGAACCGATCTGGCAGTTTGAAATTGAGATAGCTTATAAGCTGAATTAAGACATTTATCCTGGAAAATCAAAGATTTCCCGCGGGAATTACGAAAACTTCAGCCAGGCGGACGAAGTCGCTGGCATCAGCTAGTAAGTATTTATGGTGATTTCTGCAATACTATTGCTGCTACTTTTTAAACTATTAAGTTACTCATTTAGTTTGCTTGAAAAATAATTATAATTGAAAAGTCAGTGCACGCTTGACGTAATAGCGATACGTGATAAAAATATGAAGGGCAATCAATAGTAGGGGAGCCCAAGAGGGGATTTTTGGATTTACTCGAGCGCGTCAGATATTGATAGCGTATACGCCCTACGTGTCTCTGTTATCGAATGGTATGTTTGTCTGCCAGTTTGCATAGTGGGGTTGGCCGTACGGAAGTAAAAATGTTTGTAAAAAAACAAACAAAAATCGAGCGCGTCAGATTTTCATAGGAGATGTTAAGTGGACCCAAAGGAAGCTCCTATTCAAAGGACTGACGATTCTGACGTAACGCTAAGTCGCTGCGGTTTTTTGAAAATGCAAAGAAATATTGCCATTTTGAAATACTCGAGCGCGTCAGATTATCATACAGACGGTTCAGCTTCATGTCCCAAACGTGATGACCCTTAATCTGACGATTATCTCGAGGAATTTTCTTTATCTGATGATTTGAAAAACAAAACAACCTGTAGACGCTCCCCCCACCGGTGAAAGGATACATCATATAACCTTTTTTTCGTTCTACCACCTAATCTTCAAATTCCATTAGGTCTCCACGACGCTCGAGTAAATCCAAAAATCCCCTCTTGGGCTCCCCTACTACAATGTGTATTATTTTACAACAATAATATAGTGTTACATTTTGATTGCAATATGGCACCAATCACAATAGATCATTCGACACAAGGTTCCAAACGTACCTTCAGTCCGTTTCACAACTGATGGGTATTGTTTGTGCCTTTAGGGCTTTAAGGCTAAAAAAGTGAAAATCCTGAGCCGTAGAAAAAATAGAAAAAAATTTGCCTTTAAATGATGAATAATTTTGAAACGACTTTATAGAGTGAACTGGTTTCAAATTGAAATAGGTTGGTCCTATTCTATTTGATAAACATCTTTGGAAATTTAAAAATCTCGGTTAATAAAGATGGATCTCCTCAATGAGTATCGTGCATTTTTTACTTTTATTTCTGGTCTCTATATTTTGGTATACCTACTCTGTCGCTTTCAATAGTTTAACAATTAAAATACATTATAACATTATAACAAATAATATTATAACATTTTTATCGCGTTAATATAATTAACTGAGTATACGCGAAATTAAAAAAACTAATAAGTACCTTAATCTGCCCTGACAAAAGAATGTAGAGACATTTTGCTTCAAGAAAATGTGAATGGAAAATCTGACCCAGTGGCTAAAATTGGAACTAATTTGTATGCCATGTTTGGTTTTTGTTTTTATCTTATTACTAGCTGATGCCCGCGACTTTGTCCGCGTGGATCGAGGTTTTTCGGTTCCCGCGGGAACTCCTTAATTTTCCGGGATAAAAAGTAGCCTATGTGTTATTCCAGACTATAATCTATCTCTGTGCCAAATTTCAGGCAGATCCGTTCAGCCGTTGGGGCGTGATTGAGTAACAAACATCTATACATCCATACATCCACATATCCATACATCCATACATCCATACATCCATACATCCATACATCCATCCAAACTTTCGCAATTATAATATTTATTTGATTCATAGATATAGGTACTAGCGACGCTGTCACCGTTCAGATAAGTTTGCCGGACTATAACTGTACTTATATATTATTTTCTATGGTAAATGTATCACAGTACCCATCAGATGTGAAATAAAATATATTAATAGCCTCTTGGAAAATGCCTTTTCATCTCTCTTAAGGGTGTAATAGACCTGTTTATTGCTGTAATTAATGTAATAAGTAAAGAGCTTAATACGAGAATATACCATAACGATGTTATTGTGAGCTCGAATCATACACATCATACCTAGATGATGATGTTTTTGAAAAAGCTGCGGTAACTCTTTAATTTTCCGGGATAAGAAGTCTACTACGTCCTTTCCCGGAATGCAACCTATCTCTGTGCCCATCAATGTAGTTTGAATAAATGGGTCGTGAAAGCTTATCAGACAGACAGACACACTTTCGCATTTATAATATATATTTCTATCAATACGTGTGAAGATAATAGATGAGAATATTTTAAATATTTCTAGATTTCTATGTGAAGACTGAAGCTTTACTACAAGATACGAACAAAAACTAGATTCCACGCGTTTCCAGATAAACAAAGCTGCTCCAATTCCAACTTATCACCTCGAAATGGGAATACTATGTAGGCGGGAGCTGAGAAATCTCTGCCAATATCAATATCCCTAAACCGGATCCCCGATATAGAAACTGGAGTAAAAGCTTCATTCGAAAGACATTATAAGCGTATGAAAAAGCCGCGGGCAAAGTCGCGGTCATGACATCATACTTAATATTATAAATGCGAAAGTGTGTTTGTTTGTTGGTTTGTTGGTTTGTCCTTCAATCACGCCGCAACGGAGCAACGGATCGACGTGATTTTTGGCATGGGTATAGTTGAGGACCTGCAGAGTGACATAGGCTAATTTTTATACCGGAAAATTAAGGAGTTCCCGTGGGAATCAAAAACACTTTAACCACGCGGACGAAGTCGCGGGCATCAGCTAGTTTACTTATAACTAGCAGATTCGCGGTGCTGCTAACTACAGCTGATAAACTAGTTGACGCCCGCGACTTCGTCCACGTAGATTGAGGCTTTCCGGCTGCCACGCGATCTTTTTGATTTTCCGGTATGAAAAGTAGCCTATGTGTTATTCCAGTCTGTAATCTGCCTCTGTGCCAAATTTTATCCATATCCGTTCAGCCGTTCTGGCGTGATTGAGTAACAAACATCCATCCATCCAAACTTTCGCATTTATAATATTAGTATTTTTTTTATATAGTAAGTATAGATTTATAGGTAAATAGATATGCAATGGGAAATGTTAAACCATTCGTTCAGAGCCGGAGATTGTGGTGTAAATAACATTTGTATTTGACTATTTTGACCTCAAAATTACGGTTAACCTACACGAGTGACATTTCAAATAAAATATAAATCACTTGTTAACATGGAATGGAACGGATTTTACTTTATGTAAATAATAATAATGCTAATATGTTGGACTCTGTAATTAAATTAACCATCTTTTATGTAAGTATATTAGATATGCAAATAAAGTATCTATCTGAATTTGAATCTGTAAGTAAATTTTATCGTGAATTGTCGAGTCAACACCTCCTGAGGATGCTCCGGTGTCGGAGTAAAACGTACTTTGAGAGTAATTTGGAAAATTTGTGAAGTGTGGTGTGGTGGTGGTGAGAATTGCTGGCTTACTGGGCGGTGAATATCGCAAGTCTCACCCATGTTACCGTTTCTCAAAAACATAAATCCACGTCTCATCATCTAGTCTACTCATTCATAAAGTGAAGTACGTTTTATGAAGTTATCCTTGAAAATAGTGCCATTATCTCCTGGCCTATAAAGGCTGCGCCCATATTACCGTTTTTCAAAAACATAAATCCACGTAGCATCATCTAGTCTAGTCATTCATAAAGTGAAGTACTTTTTATGAAGTTATCCTTGAAAATAGTGCCATTATCTCCTGGCCTATAAAGGCCGCGCCCATGTTACCGTTTTTTAAATACATAAATCCACGTAGCATCATCTAGTCTAGTCATTCATAAAGTGAAGTACTTTTTATGAAGTTATCCTTGAAAATAGTGCCATTATCTCCTGGCCTATAAAGGCCGCGCCCATATTACCGTTTTTTAAATACATAAATCCACGTAGCATCATCTAGTCTAGTCATTCATAAAGTGAAGTACGTTTTATGAAGTTATCCTTGAAAATAGTGCCATTATCTCCTGGCCTATAAAGGCCGCGCCCATATTACCGTTTTTTAAATACATAAATCCACGTAGCATCATCTAGTCTAGTCATTCATAAAGTGAAGTACTTTTTATGAAGTTATCCTTGAAAATAGTGCCATTATCTCCTGGCCTATAAAGGCCGCGCCCATATTACAGTTCGCGTGACCACCGAGTGGGCAGCAAGCTTAATTGAATTAGGTTCAGCCATTCCATCCACTTAAAGCTATCTATCCCGCATCGCGAAATGCATTTATTCATTACTTAAAGTTTTATCGTCGGCGGTTTAGGTTGATTGAAAGTTAATAAATTGCTTGGGGAATTGATGATATTGTTCCTAGCAAAATTATACCTAATTTGTTTTTATTGCTTAGGTAAGCATTGTTCCGTCACCGTAACCTAATTTCATCTAATTTCAAACTTCGCACCACCGATGAACGATGATTAGCACTCGTGTTTAGTGCAATGGCAACACGCAGCTCAAATCGGCTGTCATGCACGACGTTCTCTTCTTCTTCTTCTTAGTTTGCTTTTTGGCTTTTATTTATGCCAAGACAGCACAATTTACTTCGCCAATGACACGTTGCTTGGAGAAAACACAAAGGAGGATGACCGGTTGATTTTTGATGCAAGTTCTGGATTATTCCAGTCTGTTTTGTGATGCAATAAAAGGTGTTGATAAAAAGTTGGAGCGAATGCACGTCAACTGTCATCTGTCAACAACGGTTCGTGAAAAACCGTTGCACTGAAAACATCGCGCGCGAACATCTCAACAAATAACCCAAATCTACCCAGCGAAAATCCCTGAACCGTGGTGGAAGTCATCGAGTGCAAGTAGCAGTCCAAGGTACGTACGTGCATTGTATTGTTATTGCCTATTTCGAGTGTAATATCGTCATCGTTGGACCCTACCGGTCTTTCCCAGTGTAGCCCGGGCCACCAAGTTGCGAGTTGGCTACAGGTATGTATCACTAGTATATTATGTAGGTAAAGGTAGAGTGGGTGCCTTCTCAGAAATTTATTCGAATGGGGATGATGCCTATATCAAAAATAAATTATTTCGAACAGATTATTAAATAGAGAGTCTTCCAAAAGACCTTAAATTCACATCCTCGGTTAGTTTTAATTTTGATAACCATTTTAAAATATAGATTATCAAAAAAAAGTGCGTTGAAATTTGATGACGTCACAACAGAATTTCATAAAACTTCCATACTAGAAGTGCGTTTTTAAGTTTAATAAAGAGTTGCTGATTTGATTGAGTTGATGCACTTGCTTTAACGGTGAAGAAAAACATCGGAAACTGTGACACCCGCGAATTAGATAGTGGTAGATTCTTACGACTTATCATAAGTGGCACAAGTTGTCCTACATGAAATAAATCATTTCTATTTCTATTTCTATTTCTATTTCTATTTCTATTTCTATTTCTATTTCTATTTCTATTTCTATTTCTATGTCTATTTCTATTGTTCTTAATGTTCTCAAAAATGTGTAAAATCTGCCAATCTGCGCTTGGTCAGCCTAGTGGACTATGGCAAAACCCTTTGGGCTGAAGTGAGTGTGTGAGTGAATAACATAGATGGAAACATTTGTCTTAACATTGATAGGCTTTATAAACCCAGGCTTAGCATGCGCACTACGAGATATCTCGCGACGAGAGAGAGAGCTAATTTACTCGTTACTCGGCTAATTTACCGTTTACCCTAACACCCTTTTACAAAATCCGGTATATTACGAGAAAAAATATCGGCATATAGGAAAGGGTTCGTAGAGAAAAATACCACAGATAGAAATGTTACTTTTATCTCTGCTTTTGACGTAACGAGACGAGTAACCATGTAACTTCGGTAGACATATAGTGATAACGGGTAGACATAATTTTACTCGCATTGTGCGCATGCTAGCTCTATTTATTATTTTATAAAATTAACGAATAATCTACTCTTTCATTTTATAAACCCTCGTAGCTTTAGTTTCAAGATACCGTAGTTAATTATTACCATCACGTCTTATAATTTGTAAACGTGACGTTCAGAAGGTGTACTTTGTAGGTACCTATTTTGAATAAATATAATTTGAGTTTGAGTTTAAAATTAACAAATAATTAACTACTAAGTAGCTGATGCCCTATAAAAAATAGCCTACGTCACTCTCCAGGTCCTCAACAGCTATACCCATGCCAAAAACCACGTCGATCCGTTGCTCCGTTGCGGCGTGATTGAAGGACAAACCAACAAACCAATAAACCAACAAACCAACAAACAAACACACTTTCGCATTTATAATATTAGTATGTTACGGTGGTATGATAGTATGATTACGAGGCATAAAAACCTATGTGTAAATTTAATTTAAAAAAAAAACTTTTCTAGGGCGTTCCAATTTCCGTGAAGTAGGCCATTTTCATTGGCGGCTGGCGTGGTGGGTAATTACTTTCCAGTTTATTTGCAAATGGGCGTATCTGGAACACTATGCAGCTCTACTTTTAACAATGTCGTTATCCGGGATGTAAGTACATTGTTTAAATTTTATTTTAAAAAACTGTAATGTCGTCGTTACATCAAAGCATTTTCTTAATAATAATTTCGTTTCATATAATATGACGCAATAGTACAATCGAGTTTGAGTTATAATTTTAAAAAAACGCTGCGCTTGGTAGCTACTCAACTCAGGAAAAGTATACTGTGCTCCATATAAACCAAATTTTATTCTCGTGCAAATATTCACCAGTCAAACAAAATAAAATTTTGTAAAAACGATCTTAGAATAATAATAATAATTATATAAAATACTAGATGACGCAACTTCGTCTAAGTTTTTCTATTCCCGCGGGAACTCTTTAATTTTTCTGGATAAAATGTAGCCTATGTCCTTCGTCGGGTTACAATCTACTCCGGTACCAAATTTCATCAGAATCGGTTGAGCAGATGGGCTGTAAAAGCGTAGCAGACTGACAGACAGACAGACAGACAGACACATTTTCGCCTTTATAATATTAGTATGGATGTCCGGAGAATCCTGATGAATCTCGGCCATCTGGCAACCCTAGAGGCACTCTGGTGCTATCGTGTAAATTGGAGCGTCCTAGATAAGTTTTATTAAATTCGCACTTACGTCTATATGCCGCGTGAGTCATGTGATATGAGTGTGCACTTACGACCCAATGAAATGTGATTCAAAACTCCTTCCAAGCATAATGCTTTATGACTTCAATTCATCTGAAAAGATAGAGAAATGGATATTTGTTGAAAAGTTATTTTCACCGAATAGTCTAACTCTAGTCTATTCTATTCTATTCTATAACAAAATTCCACAACCTATTTTAAACTTGCCTATACATAAATTTAAGAAATCCTTTAAAAGTATGCTCCTGAAAAAATCCTTTTAAATACTGTTGAAGATTATGTAAATGAAAAAAAAAAAGGATTTGTACTCGCTCCAGCAATGCTAAAGACAGCGGTTACTTATGTATCTACACATTGATATAATAAGTATTGTAAACCAGCTGATGCCCGCGACTTCGTCCGCGTGGTTTAAGATTTTTTTTATTCCCGCGAGATCTCCTTAATTTTCCGGAATAAAAAGTAGCTTAGGTCACTCTCCAGGTCCTCAACTATACCCATGCCAAAAATCACGTCGATCTGTTGCTCTGTTGCGGCGTGATTGAAGGACAAACCAACAAACCAATAAACCAACAAACGAACACACTTTCGCAATTATAATATGAGATTAATTTTTTAAAAAGAGCAACCACGAAGTTACTTTTTGGTTCTTCTCGGTAGGCATACATTCCGAACCAGTGGTAGATTCACTCGACGATTCAAAAGCACTTGTATTATGTTTATTTGAATAAAAAAATATGAGTTTGAGCTTGAGTTTTATGAGTTTGTAGGTATTAAATTAAAACGATTTGTCCGGTCGCATTAGTGAGTGCGCTTGGTATAAAATGTTACCACCTAAGCGGAGTTTTTGTCTGCCAGATATTTTTTCTTTGTCTCTAGTGTGCTTTATCTCTAATGTAGTTATTGTATGTCACATTCGAAGATACATCACCACTACAAACCATTAACGTCCCACTACTGGGCTCAGGCCTTTCATAGGAGAGAGGGAATTAGAGCTTAGACCCACCACGTTGCTCCAATGCGGGTCGGCGGGCTTTAACGACTATTATCATGTTGGTGATAATAACCGGGACCGACGGTTTAACGTGCTCTCCGAGGTACAGGGGTGAAACACCGCCAACTTCCTAACTCCGGGCTAGTACTGAGAATTTCTAGTCAGAAAAACCCAACACTTAAATAAGGCATGATCCGGGACTCGAACCCGGGACCGCGTTGGCTGCAGTCGAACATGCTAACCATTAGACTTACGAGGCAGTTTAAGTTAAGGTAGAATATACAATAAGTAAGTATTTAATTCCTACCAAGAGTTCGACATAGGGTTGACAGGGACGCGACGAAGGAAATTGGCTTCAAAATTGGCAGAGAATTCAAAATTCTGTCACATTAATGTCTGCAGTTTACTACTCTCAATCTCAGTGATGCTAATTAACAAAAATTGAGGTTAAATATAAATAAATAAAATATTGGTTTGGGATACTTGGGATAACACAAAAACAAAGAACAAAAATTTCATAAATTTAAAATTAAAATCTAGTTATAGGTAGGTACTGTTTTTAATCTGTGCCACACAGAATCCCAAAAAGTGATGATATTTAAGCACCACTCCAGCGTTGCTCTTCTGGCGACCCTAAGAATTCATCTAAGAATTAAGAGTTTATATATACATATGTATATAGCGAGCAAATGAGCAGGCGGGTTACCTGATGGTAAGTGATTTCCGCCGCCCATGAACTGACTGCCTCGTTGGTCTAGTGGTTGGCATGTTCGACTAGGGCCGACGAGGTCCTGGGTTCGAGTCCCGGGTCGGGCCATAATTGAGTATTGGGTTTTTCTGGCTAGAAATTCTCAGTAGGTACTAGCCCGGAGTTAGGAATTTGGCGGTGTCTCACCCCCGTGCCTCGGAGAGCACGTTAAGCCGTCGGTCCCGGTTATTATCACTAACATGATGATAGTCGTTAAAGCCCACCAACCCGCATTGAAGCAGCGTGGTGGGTCTAAGCTCTAATTCCCTCTCTCCTATGGGAGTGGAGGCCTGTGCCCAGCAGTGGGGCGTTAATGGGCTGTAGTGGTGGTGGTGGTGGCCGCCCATGAACATTTGCAGCACCAGAGGAACCGCCAATGCGTGGCTGACTTTTGAGATATTTGTTTATCCGCCCTTTGAAGAGCCCCTTATTATAATCATGAGAGAACACATATGATGATTACGAGGAAACAAAGTAAGAGGTTCGAATCCCTGACCATTGGAATATGAGGCCGGTCATCTAAACCACTGGGCTTTTTTTTTTTTTTTCTGGGGAGGAGGAAAATCCTCATTGGATACCTCGGGAGTTTTGGAGGCATGCCCGACTCCTTTGGGGATGAAACCCAGCGGCCTACGGACTAAAAACCTCCTCCCCTTCTCCGCTCAATCTTTCAGGTACAGCCTTTGCATGTCGTCTGAAAGATGGCTGTCTTCAGGCGCTTTCCTGACTCTGTCTTTCCCACTCGTCCTTGATTCTCTTTTTGACCATAGCACGCAACATTTCCGCGCATGCCTCCCACTGTTGTTCGCAAGCCAGCATCCGGGGTATGAGGTTCGCAGGGGTTATTTGCTCGCCTTCTCCCTGGGCTTCTTTTCGTTTGTCCTCGAATTCCATGCACTGAAATATTGCGTGCTCTGGCGTGTCTTCTTCACCACAATATGCGCATGACTCACTTCCCGCCTTACCAATTGCGTGAAGGTAAGTATTGAACACACCATGTCCACTAAGAGCTTGGGTTAAGTACTTATCCACCTCTCCATGTTTCCTTCCTATTCAGGGCTTTAAGTCAGGGATAAGTTTTCTCGTCCAGCTCCCTTTTCCACCTTTCTCCCACTCTGCCTGCCACTCCTCAACTGTGCGGTTCCGCTCCTCCTTCGGCGTTCTGCGGTCCTCGCGGCTGTAGATCCTCATGCGTTCCATCGCCAATCTTTCGATGGGTACTAAACCTGCTATTACCAGTACCGCATCTAGCGAGATGGTTCTGTACGCACCGCAGATTCGGATAGCCATCTGCCTCTGTACCTTGCACAGCATATGTTTGTATTTAGCGCAGTTAAGAGCTCTACCCCACACTGGAGCTGCATACAGCATTATAGAGTGGGAGACTGAAGCTAGTACTCTCCTTTTACTTGCTCTAGGGCCTCCTTGTTTAGGCATTAAGCGACTCAATGCTGTGACTAAGGCGCTCTGCTTTTTCCGATACTTCCTCAACGTGCTTCCGGAAAGTGAGGCTTTTGTCGAACCACACGCCGAGGTATTTAAGCTTATCTTTGGGTTCAATCTCGACGCCTTCAATTGTGAAGGTGATAGGTCCAAGTCGTCTACGTCCAGTCAGCATGATGGCTTCGGTTTTTTCCGGTGCCAAGCGCAAGCGCTTTCGCGTCATCCATCCGCTTATTTCTGCCAGTGCCTTATTCGCTTTCGTCATTAGGTCGGTTTCTTTACGAGCAGTCACTACAAGGGCTAGATCATCGGCAAATCCGACTAGATGAACATCCTCCCCGAAGTTGGTCTTCAGTATGTCATCGTACAGAATATTCCACAAGGTTGGTCCGAGGATAGAGCCTTGTGGTACACCGCTGCTTACTTTTAGAGTTTCCGTCTTCCCTTCGCTATCGCGTACTATTATTTGTCGCTCCTGCAGATAGCTATTTATGATATTGTATATATATTTGGGAAAGTCTCTTTTGATGAGTTCTTCCAGTATTAGCTCCCATGAGGCGGAGTTAAAGGCATTCCGGACATCCAGTGTCACCAGCGCGCAGAGTTTCTTAGTCCGGCGTGTTCCTTGTCTGGCTGCCTCAGCGATTCCTACGACCTTATTTAAGGCACCTAGTGTAGACCTACCGCTTCTAAAGCCAAATTGCGATTCTGCTAAGTTTCCGTGGTCCGGCAAGAGAGCTTCGATTCTGTTTAGGATAATTCTCTCTAGCAGTTTCCCAAAGCAGTCGAGTAAGCACAGTGGTCTATAGCCTGTAGGGTCGTCTGCTGGTTTTTTTGCCTTCCTTAGTAAAAGTAGTACCGCTACTTTCCAGATCTGCGGGAATTCCCCAGTTTGTAGGGCATTATTCATGACTTGTGTAATTTTGTCGGGGATTGTGCTAACGGCGAGTTCCACTATTTCCGGTGGTATAAGGTCTGGTCCAGGCGCCTTCCCGAGCTTAATCTGGTCACATGCTCGCTTTAGTTCTTTGCTGGTAACCAACGGTATTTCCTGCGTAGGGTATCTTATGCGTTCAAATGGGTCATGTGTTGGAAATAGAACCTCGGCTATTTGGCACATTTGTTCAATTCCAATCTGTATTTGAGGCCCTTTTTTGAGCTTCTTCGTAACTATTTTATATCCTAAGCCCCAAACATCACTATCTACTGCCTCACATACTTCTGTCCACTTGCTGCCTCTTGACTTCGTGATTAGTAGCTGTAGGTTTAGTTTTGCTTGTTTATACTCTTTTTTAGGTTCTTCAACGTCAATATCTTGTTTCCTTTTGTATTTCTTTGTCATTGCTCGTGTATATGTTCTTCGTCGCTCTATACATTCTTTTCATGCTGCAGCTATCTTCTCATTCCACCAATACACTTGCTTTCTACGGCCACGTTTTTTTCTAGGCATCGCTTGGTTGCATGCTTTAGTCGTTGCAGTAACCAGATCAATGGGGCTTGCAATCCTTTCGTGACTGAGTGTTTGTTGGAACGCTTCTTTATTAATTTTATTCATATTCCATCCTGTTTGTGGCGGGGGTATCATATTATCCTCTTGCAGCACATCGAACAGAATATATTTATGTCCACTGAGGGTTTCATCCTCAAGGACTTTCCAGCTAGCAACCTTGCCCGCCCAGTCTGAGCTAGCTAGCGTCACGTCAGGTCTAGATGTCTTATGCCCCCTCTCAAAGGTTGGCACGTTTCCTGTATTTATGGTGACCAGGTCCAACTCTGCAAAGATTTCCTTAGGTATTTGCCTCTACGGTTTGTAGTTTTGCTTCCCCACAGCTTTGAGGCAGCGTTGAAGTCTCCGGCCACTAATATATTCCCTTGTTGGTTTCTTATGCTATCTCTGAGCTGGTCAACATCTTGTTTATACTGGTCCATGCTGCAATTAGGTGAGAAGTAGCAACTGTATACCATTAGTCTTGGTAGTTGTAGGCCTATATATCCATTTCCCTTTATAATCTTCTTGGTTGTAATAGCTTTGTTGTATATTACTATTGCCGCATCGCCTCGTCTATCTTTTTCCCAGCCCGCTGCTGTAGATATCTTTTCATTTGGCTCAGCTATAATAGCGAGGTCGATATTTAGGTGTTTAGCTGTTGCTGAGAATAGATCGTGGGCGGCTCGCACCCTATCTAAATTGATTTGAAGGACTTTTAAATCCATTATGATATTTTAGATGCCTGCGAGTCTCTAATTGCATTTCGGAATTCCGGACATCCTGTGGATGCGGCTTTATGGCCCACTTCATTGCATATAGGGCAATATAGTCTGTTTGAGCAATTAATTGCTTTGTGTCCCTTTCTTCCACATTTCATACAGAGATCCGATCTATCCGGGCCCTGGCATTTTGAAGCAATGTGACCAATGCCCCAGCATTTATAGCATTTTCCAATGTTTACCCTTTTCCTTATTCTGCATCTAGTCCAGCCTATGTTGACCCACGCTGAATTTGCTATATTTCTGGCATGGCTATCTCCTATCGATATCGTCGCATTTTGGCTTCCATATTGTGTGGGCCTCAGTGACCGTACTCTAACTGGTACCTTCAATTCAGCTTCTACAGCCTCTTTTACTTCTTCACAGCTGGTTTCTTCTTCTATCCCGGTTATATGGAATGTGGTTTCTCCCCCCGTGTTAACTTCAATATTTTCGCCTTGGAATGCACCAACAAGTCTTTCTTGAAAGCCCCCTATTTGATCCTTGTTTGCTATAACCTTCATTATCATCTGAGCTTCGCCTGCTTTCCCACTCACTTTTTTAACGGATTTGACTGTCACTCCAAGCTCTTTTATGTCAGAAGCCGTCACTCCGGTTTTTGCCTTTTTGAGCATATCAGCGTATGTGCCTTCGCCCCTTACTATGATAGTCTCCAAATTCCTTTGTTCGATTTTGTCTTTTTTCTTTTCCTTTGGGGGCTCCTTTCCTTCTACTATAATAAGAACTTTCTTGTCTCCGCTGTTACGATAGATTGCCTCCATTATTTTTCTTACCTTGCACTTGTCAATTCCAGCTTCAACGACGACCGCAAGACCTTTGTCCTTGCTTTGATCTTCACTTAGCTTCTTTAGTAGACCAATTTGTTTATAAAGTTGCTCCATGTCTTTCCGCTCCTCCAAGATGGTGTTACAGGGCAGCACATATATGCACCTTTCTCCCTCACCGACGCCGCTCTTCGAGCTCTTATTAATGCGAACAGTGAACTCAACTTTGCCCAGTTCTCCTTCGTCGAGTAGTTCCATTGCTTCGGGGTAGCCTCTTTCCAATAGTTTTCTCACCCCCTTTGCTTTTTCTTTCTTTCCTTCCTTCTTTGGCTCTGCTAGCATCACAAAATCCCAGCTTTTGTCTAGTGACATTGGGTTGGCTTTTTGTATGTTGACAGCTTTATAGGCTTCCTCTGGCCAGTCATTCTCTATTATTTGGGCCAGGCCGTTGAAGTCAATACCTTCATCTAGCTTCTTCTGCAGCCCGTCAGTGGACTGCAGTATCTGCCCACTGTCGGCATCTGTCTGGTTGCTCTGGTCTCTGGACAGCCTTTCTGTCTGGGTACACTGGTTTCTGGTGGATGTGACTGACTGAGCGCTCTGTAGTGTTTCTGCGTCTACTTCTATGCTATGGCTCTGGGTGGCTTTATCTTGAGTGTTTTTACTAACCACTCTTAGTCTTGTCTTTGGGTGATTCTGTCTATCGAGTTCGCCCAGATCTCTCATTTTGCGTTTAAGCCCATCCATCCGGTTCTTTAAATGTTTCACGCCATTCTTGATTTCCACTTTGGTGTTTGTGTTCTCACTCACTAGTCTGCATAAGTTGTTTGCAATCTGTGATAGTTCTGAGCATAGGGCTAACATTTCATCATACCTTCCATCTTCTGTATCTTCTGCGTCTCGTTGGCGTTTCCCCCCTACCATTCCTACCCTAGATTGAAGGCTCCTTAGCTCCTCGGCCTTGTGTAAGGCTGGGAGCGATCCACTTCTTTCTCGTCCAAACTGTGGTATGTTTATGACCTTAGTTTGCGTCCTCTGTACATTTCCTTTCCAAGCTGTGGGGCTTGCGGAGAAAGACTCTTCCACTTCAGTGTATTTTTTGCTGCATTCTCCTTCCAGTTCCGTAACTGTTATCGTTCTATCTTCTTCTATCCTCGTACCTATGGTATGTGTGCTATCTCCTTTAGATATTGTATCAGCTTCGCAAGTGTCAGTAGAAGCGTCGCTTACTATGATTTTTCTCTCCTGTGTTTTCGCTTGACCTGGTGGTGTCCTCCGTATAGATTCTCTCCTTGCAAAAGGGTCTATAAGTTCCTCCAGATGTTCCCTCCTTTTCTCTTCTTCTTTCTCTTCTGTCGTTAGTTTTGGTGAGCGAACTTTGCCCCCCCCAGAATACGTGGGGCAGACTGACGAAACGTCAGTGAGGGATTCTCCTTCTGCTTTACAGTCGGTACCCTCCTGGGGTAGTCTATAATGTCTCTTTAAATTCGCCATCAAAGTATTCCCAATTCACCCCCCCCCCCCCCCCACGTTTGCAGAGCGCCCGCCGGGTTAGCAGAGTAAACCCCACTCCTCCCGCCAGCCGCCAACATCTGGACTGACCTTTTTGGTTCCACGTCGACCTCATCAGCTCAGCCCAGTACTGAGAGTGCTGCGCACATACCACCCTCAGGAGTATTTAAAACGGCTCTCCAGCCGGTTTGCTAGTATTGCTCCGCGCCAGGTATTTGATTTCCCTGGTTCCACCCATATCTGGGAGGGATTCCCCTATCCGCCACCTGGGGACGCGCCCGATGGGGGGACTAGCAACCCCACACGGGTAAACCACTGGGCTATCGCGGCTTTATTGCACAACAGTATATTCTGGTAAATTCCTGTATCGATTTCGATATACCTATAAGCTGGAGCGGATTTGACGGACGCACGCCAGGCGCGATATGCTTCACGGTTATAACGACTCGTAAGGCATAAGCGGAAGCGATTTATTAAATTGTAATATGCAAAGAACCTATAACGCTACACATACACATACGCTGCATAAACAGCGCTGGAGTGGTGCTCTAACACCACTTCAGCATTACGCTGAGGCGATGTCCTTTTTGGGATTATTTGTGGCACAGTTTAAAAAGTTAAGTTAGTTTAGTTCTAGTTTATATTTTTGAAATTTTTGTTTATTCTTTGTTTTTGTGTTGAAATCTAAAATAAAGACTTTATTTATTTATTTATTCTCTAAGGCTGCATTTTCAGTGGACAGAGGGACGGCTGATCCGCGGTTGCAGCACCTACGCTTTCTAAATTTTGCACCTATGAAATGCTTTCAGTGGTAAGCGCAAAACCCGCAGCGTGACCCGTTGTCCTAGGTGAGTAACAGGAGCGATCACGCAACGTGCGCGATACGACGCCATAGAAAATCACAAACTTGTCTACGCATCACCATAGGCAATATGAAGGGTCAGCTACTCTTTGATACTGTCGCGTCACGGTGTCGCGTTTGTCGCTCACGTAGAATAACTGGGGGGCAATTGTCATTTTAGCGGATCGCGACATAGCAAAAAAGTTAGCGTTTATCGCTCATGTAGAGTAGTAGACATGGACGGATCGGCGTATTCAAAAAACCACTGCGGAACGCTGCGAAAATGCAGCCTTATTATATCATGTCGTGAATTATATAGAAAGCTTATAACTTGGGCCCCCGGCAACCGATGTATACGCAATGGATCGATCTTACATTAAATTTATTTCTGGAGCGCGAGATTAATATTTTTGGCAGAATTTCAAAGAATCTATCCGCAGACAGAAAACGCCTAGCCATCAAGAAATGCTTTTTATTGCCACTATATTATTTTGCAGACCTCCCTGGGAGAGTGGCGTGCGCTGCGGTCTTATTTTATTCATTACTAGCTGTCCCGGCGAACTTTGTTCCGCCTTAGAGGCAATCGGAAATTGAAGTCTTTTAAACTCAAACGGCATATCGGTCACATATTCGGTTATATTATGAGATATCTGTTGGGATCATCGGGATCCTTGGAATGAGAACTTTCTTAATTTTCCTTTGAGTATCGTCGCGTAAATCACGATAAAAACGTTCGAAAAACAAAAATCTATTCATAAATCATTAAAATATCATCATGTTTTTCCCATGGTCAATTTTTTTTAAAGTGTCCTATGTCCGTCTCCTGGTTCTAAGCTACTTCCCCACAAATTTTCAGCCAAATCGGTTCAACCGTTCTTGAGTTATAAATAGTGTAACTAACACGACTTTCTTTTATACAATATTACATAGATTTATTTTGGTTTTTATTTATTTATTTATAAATGAGACTTAAACACGGAATAGGAAATGTAAGATAATTAATGTTTGAAATCAGGTTCGACTAACTTTTGCGGGGCGAGGGGAGAGTGCCTTGTCATTTTTCTGTCCAATTGTTGACACTAGTGTATGAAAAAGTCGATCACTACGACAACACAAATTCACAATTAATGGCGAAACTGCCACAGTTCGCGGCTAGCGAATAATTTAAATTGTGTTTTGAGATGCGTCAAAGGCTGCTTAAAGGTCTTGAAAACAGCAAATTATTTTTACAAGCATACATTATGTCACCGTTTGATGGATACACTGCTTTAAAAATCTCCGTTTTGCCGATTTTATGCTACGACTGAGTCTTAAATCTCAATAAAGATCTCAGCGCATTCCATTTGTGTTTTATAAAATTATCTAAATTCTAATTAATGCCAAGTCTGCCGGTCTGTCTGCCAAGTGTAAAAAATCACTAATTGACAGTCTTGGCAGCGGCTTGCTTTGATATCTCATGATTCAAAGCAGACCTGATCGAAAATAGAAGCACTGGCGAAAAAAATCTTGACTTGCAGCGCCAAATTGTATTTTATGACTTGGTATTTAAGTCTACTTTAGATTGGATGCGCCCACAGTGCACCTAAACTCTTTTTTTCTATAAATAAAGGGATATATCAGTCAGAAAGGGTAACCCACCGAAATAATGTAATGTATTATTTTGCTTTTTTTAAAGTGCCGAGGTTCTTGCCGGCTCATCTCAGTAGAATTTTCTTTCCGAACCGGTGGTAGGGTCAAAACATGACGTGACATAAGAGACACCAACTGTATCCTACATGTACCTAATAAATAAATTTAGCTTATTGAGTATAATTTTTTCAGCTTCAAAAATTAGAACGCGAAACTTTAGTTTCAATGTGAAATAACGTATAGCTGATTTTCTGTCACCTTTTCACAGTTCTACCACAAAATAGGTCTTATAGCACATAGTAATAGATATTATAATAAAATAGCTTGCATTTTGGATATGACTACAACTCCATCCTAACATTATAAATGCGCATGTTTGTCCGTCAGTTTGTCTACGTTTTCACTGTCTATTTGTTCAACCGATTGTAACGAAATTTGATACAGACATAGGTTATAAAGACGTATAAAGTCCACCTCGGAAGATTTTCGCCGGATTTTTTTGAAACCAAAATTCACGCGGACGCAGTGGCAAGTATCGTGTAGTAACAAAAAAAAGTTTTGCCTAACGCTACACGAGGGAGGAAAAAAGGCAAAGGAACGCGTTTTTTTTTGTTTTTTTTAAATCCTGATACTAGTTATTTTGTAGCGAAGGTCGCTGACACATAAATATAATTTCTAAGTAATGTGAAAACTTGCCCGTTGTACAAATTTCAAATGAACGCGTGAAAGCCGCAGGCAAAGCTATATTTTCGCAATACCTAATACCTAGAGCAATTTGCCTGTCAATTGGACAGTTAAATAAGGAGCTTAAGTGTATAGCTCACAATGGTTCACTTGGGTACGATTCTGTCCGTCTGTCTATGTCAATATCCAAGTTCCAAACGCGCCTTGGTCTGAGAAGAATTCGTTAAGATAACTTTGAAACGTAATAAATACTTTGCTTATGCGCTTTAGACCTTATGCACGCAGTGTTTTAAAGAATCTAATTTGAAAACTGGGAAAACATTTTTCTCTTTACAAATTCTTAGTGCTAGCCCGGAGTTAGGAAGTTGGCGGTGTTTCACCCCCGTGCCTCGGAGAGCACGTTAAGGTGCCTTATACGGATTTCATGATGTGTCATCCTTTTCCAGGTACACTTTAAAGAATCGGGAGTCACAGCTGTGGGGATGTCATGGTATCAAATTAAAGGTCATTTCTTCATCTCTCGTTTGACCTTATAAAAATGCACACTCCAATACAAATTTTCTGCATAAATACGTTTCTCCGAACGCAAGATCTGCTGAAAATGACGAAAAATGGGGTCCGGATAGGTACCCATAAAGCTAGATCCGCTGCATATTTTAACTTGAATATTAACAATAAAGTGGGGCTTATATAGTCCTCTATCCATGGTGCAAAGCATTAAGCATACAAATAAATATGTTTATAGTTTATGTGGCAAAAAAAAAATGTTTCATACATTTTTCTATGAAAAGAAGCCGAGCGCTAGGCGTTTGGCGCTCAGTACGCGCTGAGACGCGCTCGTGGACGGGTGGGTGTATCGCTTTTTTGCACGAAATTTATTACGACAAAATGAACACCGTGTTGTGTACTGCCATAGAGATATAATATTCTCTATGTGTACTGCGCTTAGAAAAACTTGATACCGACATCCACAAAGAAGGAAGTTCTCAAGTGTAGGCGTATTTTTTTTACCCGATTACGGCAAAGCCACAAGGAAAGGGTATGTTAGGAATATATATGTATGTATGCATGTATGTATGTATGTATTAAAAAAAAGTGAGCGTCATTTTGAAATTCTTTGTTATCGTACCGATTTCGTTCAAAATCGATATCTGGGGTTCCCTGGGATCACAAAACAGGAAACTGTTACCAAAATTTTAAAAAAGTCAGCGCCATTTTGAATTTTTTTGTTATCGTACCGATTTCGTTCAAAATCGATATCCGGGGTTCCCTGGGATCACAAAACAGGAAACTGTTACCAAAATTTTAAAAAAGTCAGCGCCATTTTGAAATTTTTTGTTATCGTACCGATTTCGTTCAAAATCGATATCCGGGGTTCCCTGGGATCACAAAACAGGAAACTGTTACCAAAATTTTAAAAAAGTCAGCGCCATTTTGAAAGTCTTTGTTATCGTACCGATTTCGTTCAAAATCGATATCTGGGGTTCCCTGGGATCACAAAACAGGAAACTGTTACCAAAATTTTAAAAAAGTCAGCGCCATTTTGTAATTTTTTGTTATCGTACCGATTTCGTTCAAAATCGATATCTGGGGTTCCCTGGGATCACAAAACAGCAGTCAATCAAAAAAAAGTCAGCAGTGAACTTTTTAAAATTTTGGTCACAGTTTCCTGTTTTGTGATCCCAGAGAACCCCAGATATCGATTTTGAACGAAATCGGTATGATAACAAAGAATTTCAAAATGGCGCTGCCGTTTTTTAAATTTTGGTAACAGTTTCCTGTTTTGTGATCCCAGGGAACCCCAGATATCGATTTTGAACGAAATTTGTACGATAACAAAGAATTTCAAAATGGCGCTGACTTTTTTAAAATTTTGTTCATAGTTTCCTGTTTTGTGATCCCAGGGAACCCCAGATATCGATTTTGAACGAAATCGGTACGATAACAAAGAATTTCAAAATGGCGCTGACTTTTTTAAAATATTGGTAACAGTTTCCTATTTTGTGATCCTACGGAACCCCAGATATCGATTTTGAACGAAATCGGTAAGATAATCTTTTATACATTATTTTACAATCTCAAAAACTGAGTATTATTGTAGCCGCGAGTATTGTTTCGGCGCATAAATAGGTACATAATATTTACCGCGGCCAACAGCGTAAACAAGTACCTAGTAAATAAATAATCGTCTAATATTTTCAAGTAACAAAATTGGTTAGTTGGCAATAAAATCGAGCGTCTCTACGCTCTATAGCTCTACGCTCTCGTAAAGCGTGCATATATATGCTGTAGTGTGACGAGTTTTATACCTATAGTTGAGTTTTTTACCTATAGTTGGTCGCGGGGTAAATGTTTAAAGGGCCTTAAGCCGTCGGTCCCGGTTATTATCACTAACATGATAAAAGTCGTTAAAGCCTGCCGACCCGCACTGGAGCAGCGTGGTGGGTCTAAGCTCTAATTCCCTCTCTCCAATGAGAGTGGAGGCCTATGCCCAGCTGTGGGACGTTAATGGGCTGTAGTGGAAACATTTTCAGACCGCGATCGTACTACATAATGTTCCCATTCGTGTTCTGCTCCATTGAGCTCAGTCTAATAGTAATATATATAATAGACTAAACGTCTAAGTTTTAATTCGATGACATTAGCGTCAAAGTAAAATGGGCCCAAAAGCTCTTGATTTAAAGTCACAAATTCAGTACAACCGATTTTAATTTGGAAACGTATCGTAAATGTAAATGCATACACGACATTGAGCTCGAAATCAATGCTATTATGGTTCATTTTAGTTTGACACGAATGTAATCGAATGCTTATACGATCAATCGAATTAAAAGCTCCATATAAAAGCTTCTTATTTTACTGTATAGTTAAGAACATTTCTTTGTTAAATAAACTCCAAACAGCGATGCTTAAATGAAGTTTATTTAGTATGGATAATATTATACAATCAACAAATAATTATTATAGAATAGATAAATTAAAAAAGTACTTCTAATTAATATTAACTAATATTATAAATGCGAAAGTTTGGATCGATGGATGGATGTTTGTTATACTTACTCAATTACGCCAGAACGGCCGTACGGATCTGGATGAAATTTGGCACAGATAAGTATAGATTGTAATAACAGATATAGATAATTAGGTGTTATATAACCATATAACACCTGATTATCCCGGAAAATGAAAGAGTTAAAATAAAATAACCTCAATCCACGCGGACGAAGTCGCGGGCATCATCTAATAAAAAATAAGTATAACTATTGAGATCACGAGCACCTGAGCTAGTAAAATGTAATTTCGTTTCGGTAACTTTTTGTCCGCATTTCCATAATGTTGTTATTTGTGTGCAGGGCTGGGCAAAATACATGCTTTGCTTTAATTGAAATACAAATTACAAAATACTTTATCGCAAGTAATTAAAATACGAAATACAAGATATCTTTAAGTAAGGTATTTGAAATTTAAAATACAAAATACAGTATTTTAGCTATTTTTAATTGAAATACGAAATACAAATTACAAAATACAAAATAAGACGTAATCGTAAAACGTATTTCATGTTTTTTGTAACTTGTCTCTAAGGCATGAATGGCAAGATTTTGACGTACCTACCTACAGTCATAGCGTACAACTACAGTAATAAATAACAGGTGCAGTGTTGCCAACTCTTAGCTGCTTTACCATCATTATACGCTCACACTCACGAAGGTAAAATGTATTTTGAAGCCTCAAGTATTTGAAATACTAATTACAAAATACCTCGGTGTCAGGTATTTGAAATACCAATTACAAATTACATTTTAAGTATGTAATTGAAATACAAATACCAAATACGTATTTGTATTTCAATTACGTATTTTAATTACAAGTTATTCAAATACTGCCCAACCCTGTTTGTGTGTCACGTAATAAATAAGTTTTTAGAACCGTTCCGATATAAAGTTGGGCTCTGTGTCAATGTTCCAATCGGTTTCATTCAGATATTTTGTAGATATTGATATTTTTATCTGTATATAATCATTGTCTTTATTCGTAAATAAATTGTGTAAATAATTAATTAGGATAATAATATTATGTAGACTATTAATAATTGTTAGATACTATATAATATTATAAATGCGAAAGTTTGGATGGATGAATGGATGGATGTATATTTGTTACTCAATCTCGCCAGAATGGCTGAACGGATCTGGATGAGATTTGGCTCAGAGATATATTATAGTCTGGAATAACACATAGGCTACTTTTTATCCCGGAAAATAAAAGAGTTCCTGCGGGAACCAAAAAACTTTGCACGCCTAAAGAAACTCATTCATGTAGTGCGACCCTGTAGGATTTCAATAAGATTACAATGCTATTTATTAGTTAAGGGACCGGCGACCGCCGCTCGCAACTTCTACTCGAACCGCAAATATAAATTTGCCGGTATATTGCTATCTCTATTTGGCTGAAGACACATGATCGCGTGCAAGCGCGATAGCAATATGAGCGTACAGAATTTGTTATACATTTAGTCTTGTTCCGTGAATACCAAAAATGATGAATTAAAAATTGTTGTGTTTTTAACTTCGTGTTGTTATTCTGTAACTTGACAATGTAGGCTATGTTCCTGATCAATTAGTACGTGAGATATCGTTGGTTTTAATATGAAACAAATAAGGAGAAAACATGTCGTTTATGTCGCAAAAACATGCAAAACGCAATGTGCTTACATTTAATTTTGGGAAAGTATTTTGGAAAAATAATTATCCAGGGACCTAGATAAATACAAGTTTAATCTTAATAATCGCATAATATGGAGGAAATATGCTCGAACTACTAATTATTTTGGTATTACGTTTGTATGAGCAATTAGCCCTCCGCTGGCGCCTTAAGGCTTTAGGTTAGATCAGTATTTACTGATTCTAATATCTGATTTGGTTGCCAAATAAAAATAATAATAAGAAATAAGTACGTATATACCTATTATGTTAGTTATTTCAATAAAGTTAGCCCTTGAGTCCTTGGCTTCGATCTTACCTGGTGGTAAGTGATGATGCAGTCTAATTTTGATGAAATTACAAGAAACCATTCTAATATTATAAATGCCAAAGAGTGTTTGCTTGTTGGTTTGTCCTACAATCACGCTGCATCACTTGCAACAGAGCAACGGATCGACGTGATTTTTGATTGGGTATAATTGAGAGTGACATAGGCTACTTTTATCCCGGAAAATTAAGTATGTACATAGTTTCCGTGGGAATTAATAAAAACGTATTCCACGTGGACGAAGTCGCGGGCATCAACTAGTAAAATATTATGTAAGTTTTGTTTACTGGTGACCTAAATGAAACAATAATCATGAAATACAGTTATTCATTGTAACCTAGTATCTATACATCTTTTTTTTCATTTTTGTAAGCAATTTTATTCATGTTTAGCATTTACTTACATTATTATACTAGCGAAAGTCTGTTCTACTTTTATTTAGCTAAGGAATATTACAGACAACATTCTTGAATCTTAAGTAGAGAATCGGTGACCGATTCTGACTGTTAAAAGTATCTGACCGATTTTATTTGGACACATGAAAAACTGATTTATATAAGACTAGCTGGATGCCCGCGACTTTGTTCGCGTAGTTTAAGTTTTTTAAATTCCCGCGGTAACTCCTTAATTTTCCGGGATAAAAAGTAGCCTATGTCACTCTCCAGGTTCTCAACTATACCTACCCATGCCAAAAATCACGTCGATCCGTTGCTCCGTTGCGGCGTGATTGAAGGACAAACTAACAAACCAATAAACCAACAAACGAACACACGTCTTTAGCATTTATAATATTAGTATGATTTAGCAAACTAGATATGCAAATTATTATCAAAAAAGTAATAATAAGCTGGCAGACTTTGCCCACTTTTTCATTTTAGTGGGGCAGATTACGTCGAAGAAAAACTTATAGTCGAATTTGCCCTAACAGGGTTTAGTAGGTAGTGTTTTAAAAAAAAAATTGCCGATAGAAGTGAATATTTAAAAAAAAAATTAAAAATAAATAAATTATAAACCTTAAAACTAAGGCATTAAAGTTTAATTACGAATGTAGTATATTTACATTTAAGACCTTTTGTCTTCGTAACAACGCGAGCATGTCGGTGTTCGCGAGCATGTCGGAGCGAGGTGTCGGTGACGCGAATGAATAAGCTTACCCCCTACCACAGAACATATAATAAGAGGTTAGAAAGGCGATGTGGGCGGGTCACGCGCGCCACTATTTTGAGCGCACGCTCATCTATGGTTCAAACGTACCAAAAACACACCTCAGTCGGCCGCGGACTGTCTTGGGAAGTTTTACGCGCAAAAAAGTGTTTAAAAAGCCTTCTTGCGCGGTAATAACCTGCAGAGCTAGAAGCCAAAATGTCAATGTGACTAATGGCAAGATATCTTTTCATCGGTAAGTACATTAAACCTTGATTTTAAATGATTTAATTGAAAATACTAAAGACATTATGTTTTCCTTCACTAGTGTGACTGGATCGCAAATTTGTATGTACATCGCTGGTGCGAACAACGCGCTCCAACAGAGTCCTGTACGCGAGCGGCAATGTAAAGCGTAGTGCGTATGAACGATCAACTCCACTTGTTACCTGGTATTACCCAATAAGAGTAACTTGTCGATAGGCGCTGAGTAGCATTTTTCCACCGTATCGATAAATAGTTTATTTGTTTCTGAGTTTATTATTATGAACTTTTAATGATAGTTACAGATTTAGATTTTAATCATAAATGTTTGAAATATTGTTATAGTATTTTGTGTTTGTTGGTTTTGTTGTATAGTGTGTTTTAAATATTGTTGATGTACTTATTCAAATAAAAACCATTTGTAAACCATAGTTGTTTTTTTATTTTATTTATTTCTTATAAAGAAACAGAAATTATAAGCAAAAGAAATATCATTATGTCTCCATACATTTTTTAATCTATACTTATAATAAAACTGTAACAGGTCCAATTCTGTACATTGAAGATATTTTGAAAATTTTTTTTGGAAGTCACTCATTATTCGATACTGAAGCCAAATCTGTAATTTTTTTCATTTTTATCTGTCTGTCTGTATCTTGGCCGCGCATCACGCCGAAACTACTGAATGAATTCAAACTTGGCACGATTTGAGCCCATACTACGAGGTAGGACATAGGATACTTTTTATCCCGAAATTCTACCCCCGAAGGGGTGAAATAGGGGTTGAAAGTTTGTATGAAAGTCCTTAATTTCTCAAGTTATAGCCATGAAACTTGGTATATGAGCTGCGGGTTGAAAATGAAAATATATGTGTTTCACAGTTTTTCAAAATTCCACTCCCGAAGGGGTGAAATATGGGTTGAGAGTTTGTATGAAAATCCTTAATTTCTCAAGTTATAGCCATGAAACAGCATTTGGGCTTTCGTTAAAATATGAAGAAGTACGTGTTTCACCATTATAGGGGGATTATACCGTGGGTTAGTAATATAGGATACTTTTTATCCTGGAAAATTAACTGAAAAACTTATTCCACGCGGACGAAGTCGCGGGCATCAGCTATAAAGAGTATATACATACATACATACTTTTTATCCCGGAAAATTAATGAGTTCCCGCGGCAATCGAAAAAACTTAGTCCACACGGACGAAGTCGCGGGCATCAGCTAGTTTAAAATAAAATAGTAAAATCTACAGACATAGAGTCCAACTTAAGTTAACAATATGAATATTGACATGCTGTCGACCGTACGAAAAATAAACATCGATAAAAAATATTTTAGTCAATCCCTAGCGTACGTTGCTGTTTTACACGACAACACGCGCAAGTTTAAAGTTTCACTAGTGTGCGTAGCTTCGCCAATCGCAGCGCTTTTTTCTGCCTCACGCACACATGGGAACTCTCGTGTGTATTCGTTTAGATTAGTAGTAGTGAAGAATGGTGGGATCAAAACGGCGACAGCGGTTTCCGTACAAAATTTGCACTAGGGGCTTTCTAACCTCTTATTATATGTTCTGTGCCCCCTACCAAAAAGTGCTCAACGCGGCTAAAGAAGTTTTCACTTCAAACAAAAGTTGGTACCAGTTTACTAACTAGTACCCACTAACTAGATAAGGGCTAACTATGTAGTACCTACCTACTGGAATTTTAAAAATATGTAAGTATATAATTAAAAATTAAAATTGACACGGGTTTGTCGCTAGTTTGTGCGATGCCTTAACAGAGAGAAAATCACAAAATGGTGATTTTCTCGGGCACAACCTTTTATGCTCCCTTGGAGTCATGAAACCTTTTGCCTTTTATATCGGATCAAGTTACTCCGAAAGGGCAAAACAAACAACGTTGTTTGAGACAAATATTTTAACACAATCTCTGATTTGAGCTTTCCGTTAATTTACAAGTTTTATTTGTTTGTGGATTTGCTAAATTAGCGTCAAATTACTTTATTAAGGCTTCGGTCGCACTGTGAAAAATATTCGCGCGAATTTTTTTTCGCAATTCTGTAACACGAGAAAACGCACTTTAAAATACAATAAAATCGCTGGTTTGATATAATTTCACGCGGTGCGGTAAGAATTATATTTGCACAAATATTTTGTGCTGTACGGAGTTGGATGACGCTCACCGCATTCGCAATGAGCAATTTACCTCCGTGGCGCAGTGTTGAGCGCTGTTGTCTTAACTTGCGGAGGTCCCGGGTTCGATCCCCGGGAGGGTCAGTTTGGGAATTTATAATTTCTGAATTTTCCCTGGTCTGGCCTGGTGGGAGGCTTCGGCTGTGGCTAGTTACCACCCTACCGGCAAAGACATGCCGCTAAGTGACTTAGCGTTCCGGTACGCTGCCGTGTAGAAACCGAATAGGGGTACGGGTTTAATCTGCCATGCCCCTAGCAGGTTAGCCCGCTACCATCTTAGACTGCATCATCACTTACCATCAGGTGAGAACGCAGTCAAGGGCTAACTTGTAGTGGATAAAAAAAGGTGAAATCCATACGCCAAATATAAATCGCGAGAATAAAATTCGCGCGAAAATTTTTCGCAGTGCGAACGTAGCCTTATACTGACGGTTGTTTAGATTGGTGGAAAATAAGAAACATCAGCAGATATTCAAATAAATTTTTCCTACATTTTATCTAGTTGATTGCCAAGCAAAAAAGGTTATTTTCACCGACAGGCCATATTATGGTTTTTTTACATTAGTAACTGACCAATTACGTCACGCAAAAACAACTCGTGTGTCACTAATAGCTACGCCCTCTTCCCAACAGGTCAACCCTTTCCCTAGAGGCCCCTAACCAAATTCTACCAAGACTACTACTACAAACTACTACTAACAACTGATACTAACAACCCCATCGCAACATTTGTTCAATGTATTTAAAATAATGTTGCGATGGGGTTGACATATCTTTTAGAATAAAAACCCCAAAAAAAATTAGATAAAAAAAAAAAGACTTATATTTCCGTTTACGCTACGGCAAGCTTAATATACCATGACCTCATCACTCGACGTCGCGTGCATCTGTCTGTCTCATTGATGTAGAATTTTAGTGCCTATCTATTTCAATGGTCTGTCTGCTATTATTTTCACGGTCCATCGCGCGTTTAAACCGATTTTTGTCAAAATTTCAAAGATATACGTAATTATTTTATGACGAGGACGGATAAAGGCATACTTTTTATCCCAGAAAATCAAAGAATACTGGTTTTTAAAATCAAAAGTTTAATTTACATTTTTTTTTTTAATTTAAGTAACAACGGTGAACGGTTAGATAGGTCTTCCAACCATATGCATTACTATTATAACCCAAATATTGTATATATAAACACTACAGCCTAGTTTCGTCTGTACTTCGTTACAATAGCGGGAACAGATCGTTCTAGAAAGATACCAAGGTTCAGATCCTATCAGGCTTCTATATGAGCGCCTAATGACGTTTATAACGACCGGGCTAGAGATCGTGTGCAATGAATAACGAGCTTTAACGGAAATATGAATGCGTTTTTGTTTATGCTTCACGACCTACCGACCTACGATTGATGATGGTGATAATGAAAAAAAAATAAAACACCCCAGCTGAATTTGTTGTGGGCTCTTCTCAGACCTGGGCGCGTTTGGAACCCTCGTAGCTTTAGTTTTAAGATACCGTAACACACCCGTAACAGATTATCACCATCATATTTTTATTTTTATGTAACCGGACGTCAATAAGTGTAGTGTACCTACCTAAATTGAATAAATATTTATGACTTATGACATGACTTATGACTTACTAGCTGATGCCCGCGACTTCGTCCGCGTGGATCGAGGTTTTTCGTTTCCCGCGGGAACTCCTTAATTTTCCGGGATAAAAAGTAGCATATATGCTACTTTTTATCCCGGAAATATCAGAGATAGATTATAGTCTGGAATAACACATATATGTGTTATTCCAGACTATAATCTATCTCTGTGCCAAATTTCATCCAGATTCGTTCAACCACTGGGGCGTGATTGAGTAACAAACATCTATCCATACATCCAAACTTTCGCATTTATAATATTTACTAGCTGATGCCCGCGACTTCGTCCGCGTGGATTGAGGTTTTTCGGTTCCCGCGGGAACTCTTTAATTTTCCGGGATAAAAAGTAGCCTATGTGCTATTCCAGACTATAATCTATCTCGGTGCCAAATTTCATCCAGATCCGTTCAGTAGTTACGGCGTGAAAGCGGAACAAACATACAAACAAACTCACTTTCCCATTTATAATAATAGAGGATTTGATTGATGACTTATGACTTATGATTGTGTAAGGAAATCGTAATCGTAATCGATTGTCAAACGAATAATCCGGCCTGTTTAAGGAGTTCATAGATGGCTGCATGTAAAAAAGCATTGTATGAACTCCTTAAACAGTTCGAGTAATACGTTTTAAGCTGTCAAGTGATAACGATTTGCTTAGACAATTGGCCCTCTGGAGTGGAGCTGGGAATTTTGTCCTCATACTAATATTATAAATGCGAAAGTGTGTTTGTTTGTTGGTTTGTCCTTCAATCACGCCGCAACAAAGCAACGGATTGGGCATGGGTATAGTTGAAGACCTGGAGAGTGACATGGGCTACTTTTTATCCCGTAAAATTAAGGAGTTCCCGCAGGAATAAAAAAAACCTAAACCAAGCGGGCGAAGTCGCGGGCATCAAGTAGTTTATAATATTTACATCTTAGAGTTTAGACTGTATTATCAATAACTTGTAGTAGAATTTAAAAAACGCTATTCCTTTTTCTTATTAATAAAAACAATAAATCAACCCGAATTGCTATGAGATTATAAGAAAGCATTTAAAGAAAGTGATAAGAAAGGTGGAAGGTATCTAAAATCTCATAATAAGAAAAAGATATTACCGAAAGGAGATTGTCCAAAATGCCATTTATACAGACTTCAAAGACCTTTCTTTCTACAGTCGGGGACCTCACATTTTCCTTAACGGAAATTGAAATTGATAATGCCCTTTCCTCTGTAGCATTTCCTATTACCTATTACAGTATAAAAATAATATCTTCTTCTTCACTTCACTACCGCCCATTAACGTCCCACTGCTGGGCACAGGCCTCCACTCTCATAGGAGAGGGAATTAGAGCTTAGACCCACCACGCTACTCCGTCCGCGTGGTTTAAGTTTCTTTTGATTCCCGCGGGAAATCCTTAATCTTCCGGGATAAAAAGTAGGTAGCCTATATGTCACTCCAAGTCCTCAACTATACCCATGCCAAAAAATGTTGCTCCGTTGCGGCGTGATTGAAGGACAAACCAACAAACCAACAAACAAACACACTTTCGCATTTATAATTATAGTATGATATGAAGTATGATACCTTTTACCTACTATTTGCGACAACGCATATCAGTTGAATGCGATTGTTAAGCAACGTTGACTCAAGTCGGCAACTGGATGGATGACCGAATTTGTAAGTCCGAATTGGGCCTTTTCGTTTCCTCCGTGCCTCGGAAAGCACGTTAAACCGTCGGTCCCGGTTATTATCACTAACATCTGATAACAATCGTTACAAACACCTAAGAGTTTAAATATTCATAATCGAGTCGTATGCGGAAGGACGTGGGAACCCTTTATTATCCCAAGAACACTTCCACCATTATTTGATTAATAGAAAGGGATCACGACCCTCAGCAATGAAGAATACGACGCAGAGAGAGAGAGAGTTGACTACGGAACCAAAAAAAAGAAGAATATTCTTCCGCTCTACCTTTACACTTTGGAAATGTTGATTCTAAAACAATTCCGGTCAAACTTTAGCAATTAACAACAACTTTGATCACTAATGTACAGGATACGGCTTGATTTATCGCGGATTTCTGGAGTTTCGTTAACGCTCTACGCTCAACTTTAATACTTCGCTGGAATTAATTGCGTTTGGGAAGTTAATACTCGTACGTGTGACGCGAACGATAATTCACCTTTGCAACGTAAAGATGTAAACCCACTTGAGATGCACGAAGCAGAGCAGCACGTAGGTAGCGGCGACTTGTGCTTAAGTGCGGAAAAGCCCAGAGAAAGAAAGAAAGAAAGAAAAGTAGCGGCGAATATTATTTGTATGAGTTTGTATGAGGCTGCGTCGCGCAGTGCATCTCCGTGCTGGTAGGCCCAGCTCCATGCTACCTCATACAAAGATTACTTGCCGGTACGTGCCGCGCCGCACCGCACCTCGCCTCTCTAGCCGCCTCTCAAAAGTAGCTAGAGTCACTCGGGAGAGTGACTCTAGCCACTTTTATCCCGGAAAATCAAAGAATTCCCACGGGATTTTGATAAACCTAAAAGGAAAGGATGGACAAAAGACAAACGATAAAATAAATAAATAAAATCTTTATTTGGGAAAACACAATACACAGAACAGATAAAAATTTGGAAAACATAAAAATTAAAAACTAGAACTAAACTAACCTACTTTTTAATCTGTGCCACACATAATCCCAAAAAGGGCATCGCCTCAGCGTAATGCTGAAGTGGTGTTTAAGAACCACTCCAGCGCTGTTCTTCCGGCGACCCCTTAAAGTTTCCGACGTCTCGGCACAGAGTACCTACTAGTCTCGGACCGGCCCAGACTGCCTGTCAACCTACTTCGCTTCATATATTTATCTTACTAGCTGATGCCCGCGACTTCGTCCGCGTGGATTTAGGTTTTTCAGTTCCCGCGGGAATTCTTTAATTTTCCGGGATAAAAAGTAGCCTATGTGCTATTCCAGACTATAATCTATCTCTGTGCCAAATTTCATCCAGATCCGTTCATCCGTTGGAGCGTGATTGAGTAACAAACATACATCCATACATCCATCCATCCAAACTTTCGCATTTATAATATTTATTTGATATTTGATTACTTAAGAGCTAAGTATATTTGTTAAATAATGCAGATATTAATGGAGACATAATGTGACCTATCTAGGTATAATGCCTCTCCAGGAATTTGGATAACCCCTCCAAATTAAAAAACACCATCAAACCGAGTATAAACCATCAAACTATCGCATTATAAATAGGGGTTGTTTCCGTTTTGCTGCAGCAACAATTTGGAATGATCTCCCACCACCTCTCCGCGAATGGAGTAAACCCACTAGCGAGATCACGTTAAAGAATAAACTGAGAAATTTTTATTTAAACGTCCAGATAGAGGCAGCTAAATTTATATATTCCAATAATTAATTAAACCTGTATACATTATGAAACAATTAAATATTTCATACTTCGTTTTATCTCATTTATTGCTTGATTATTTGATAATTTCACGTTTTTTATTATTACTTTTTTATTTTTCTTTTGTGTATAATTTAAGTTTTACATCTTTTTATTTTGGTTTTTTAAGGTTAGTTATGTAATATGTATAGTTTAAATATAAGGCAAAGGGCGCAGCGTAATTTTTTGTACAATCAGTTTTTGAACCGGAGCAAACTGAAAACCAGCGCTGAGCATTGTTATCAATGCTCAGTAATGCTGAGTTTGCCTCCTATTGTATATTGTTAGATTATTTCATTTTATTTAGTCGCAGGATTGTCGTAAAGTCTTTTAAGTTTTATTCTAACGATAAGAGACAATAAAGCTTTTATTTATTATTTATTTATTTATTGGACTATAAATATATAGTAAGTATGTATTTATAAATTTAAATAATGTACAATAGAATATTATAATTGACTTACCAAATTATGTGATGCACAAAATTGTGAAAAATTGGCTGATGCTTCCTTTGCGATTGTGTATGGGTACAAAACATACAAGGTTATCCCGTGGCATGACTGCGCCTTAAGAATTTTGTTGAATGATGAATTTTAAAGGTGGAGCCGCTTGCTTAGAAGATGCCTATTCTCTCTTGGTTTGAAGATACCAATATTATAAGTGGACGGAAAAACGGAGGCCGGGAGGGCGTTCCATATCCTAGCGGTTCGAATTAGAAACGAGGAAGCAAATCCCTTCGTACGCGTCCGTGGGATTTCAACTATATACGGATGCAAAGCCTGACGATGCCTTGCGGTACGATAGTAGAAAGGTGATAAGGGAACAATATAGGCACCAGCATCGAATATTCAGCATCGAACATCTGAAATACGCGGGTTTTCACTTACCCAGAGTATTGTCGATGTTTTACTCGCTCTGCGTTAGTCACTCGTATATCCCTAGTGACATGATGAGAACGCTAGTGGTCCCCATTGTCAAAAACAAGACCGGCGATATTTCTGACCAGTCTAACTATAGGCCTATATCGCTTGCTACCATAATTGCAAAAGTGTTGGATAGTCTGTTGGACAGGAAACTTAGCGAGACGCTTCAGTTTCATGACGCGCAGTTTGGGTTTCGACCAAAACTCTCGACGGAAACTGCGATATTAAGCCTGAAACAGACTGCCCAATACTATACTAGCCGTAAAACGCCGGTGTACGCCTGTTTTCTTGATCTCTCCAAAGCCTTCGATTTAGTGTCATACGATGTGCTGTGGGAAAAAATGGAACAGGCAGGCGTGCAGCCGGAGTTGCGTAGTATTATGCAGTTTTGGTATGCAAACCAGGTGAATCATGTCAGGTGGGGTAAGGAGCTCTCAGAACCGTATAGGTTGGAGTGCGGGGTGAGACAGGGGGGGTTGACCTCGCCGAAGCTCTTCAACCTGTATGTGGACGGGCTGATCGTGGAACTCAGCAACAAACCAGTCGGGTGCTGGATAGATGGCGTCTGCGTGAATAACCTAAGCTATGCAGATGACATGGTGTTGTTGGGTCCCACGGCCGGCTCGATCAGGGAGCTGCTTAAATCATGTGAGCAGTACGCCATTAGACACGGACTCATCTATAATGTGGCCAAAAGTGAATACCTGGTCTTTGGGGCTCCCCGTAAACAAGTGAAATACGAACCCAAAATCACGCTCAATGGGGTGTTGTTAAAACGAGTGGCACAATTTAAATATCTGGGTCACTATGTTACGGAGGATCTTAAAGACCAGGTAGACATAGAACGAGAACGGAGAGCCTTAGCTGTAAGGTGTAACATGTTGGCCCGCAGGTTCGCCCGCTGTAGTGAGGAAGCGAAAATAACGCTATTCAAAGCTTATTGTCAAACCTGCTACACGGGGGGCCTGTGGACTAACTACACTCAAAAGGCTATGGATACATTGCGAGTTCAGTACAACAATGGATTCAGGATACTGTTGGGCTTGCCGCGATTTTGCTCAGCATCAGGCATGTTTGCAGAGGCACGCACTGATGATTTCTATGCCGTCATCAGAAAAAAGACTGCATCCCTCCTGGCAAGGCTGCGTTCAAGCTCAAACAGTATCCTGATGATGATAGCGGGTAAATTAGAGTCACCGATTCTGCAACATTTTATTAAAATTCTCGTTCGGTGACTTCGGTGACTTAAATGGGATTTTGTTTTAAGTTAAATTTAAACTTTGTACCAGAAATAAAATACTAACATAGTGTTAAGATTGTATTGTACTAACAACTATGGGCCTCTGTTGCCTTAATAAAGAAAGTTATTTATTTATTTATATCTATATATATAAAATTCAAAGTCCTGACTGACTGACTGACTGACTGACTTATATATCAACACACAGCCTAAACCGCTGGTCCTAGAGACATGAAATTTGGAGGGTGTGTTCTTTGTGACGAGTAGTTATCCACTAAGAAAGGATTTTTCGAAATTCTACACCCAAAGGGGTAAATTAGGGGTTGAAAGTTTGTATGAAAGTGCGTCGTTTTTTTAAGTTATAGCCATGAAACTTGATATTTGGGCTACCGGTTTAAAATGAAGAAATACGTGTTTCGCCATTTTTGAAAATTCTACCCCAAAGGGCTGAAATAGGGAATGAAAGTTTGTATGAAAGTCCTTTATATTTTACAAGATATTTTTCAAGTTATATCTACGAAACTTGATAACTTGGCTTTCGGTAAAAAATCAAGAAGCACGTGTGTCACAATTTTTAAAAATTCCACCCACATAGGGGTTAAATAGGGGTTAATGTAGGTGCACACATACCTACAAAAGTTTGTATAAAGTTCCATCGTTTTTTAAGTATAACTTATACTAGGTAAATTGGTATTTGGGCTTCCGTTTTAAAATTCTGAAATATGTACTTCACAATTTTTGTATTTTTTATCCCCAAGGACGTTAAATAGAGAGTTTGTCCTTCAATCACGCCGCAACAGAGCAACGGATTAACGTGATTTTTTGCATAGGTACTTATAGATGAGGACCTGGAGAGTGATATAGGTTTCTTTTTATCCCGGAAAATTAAGGAGTGTCTGTGGGAATTAAAAATTTATTTATAAAAAAGTTCTTGGGCACACTCTCTGAAATATATTTAATAGACCTACTTATCCTGTAGAATGTGCCACGCGAACGCAGTCGCGGGCGTCCGCTTGTCGGGTATAAAATAAGTCCATGGAATTATTTTGGACTCTTATTCATGAGTAGGGACCTACATAACGAGTTGGCTGACTGAATATTATTATAATAGAAGAATTAAGTCAGTAAGTCGAGTTATTATGACCCATTTCCATTTCTCTCATATACGAAATGTAATGACCTCATATAAAACGAGCACATTTAGCATGAGATAGCAGCTTTTACGTACGCACTATTGCTCATTGTTCGCAATTTCATTGGTGGCTTTGGGTTGAACTTTTTTTTTTCATCCACTACAAGTAAGCCCTTGACTGCAATCTCACCTGATGGTAAGTAATGATGCAGTCTAAGATGGTAGCGGGCTAACCTTTTAGGAGCATAGCAGTTATATTATACCCATACCCCTATTCGGTTTCTACACGGTATCGTACCGGAACGCTAAATCGCTTGGCGGCACGTCTTTGCCGGTAGGGTGGTAACTAGCCACTACCGAAACCTCCCACCAGACCAGACCATCAGGGAAAATTCAGAAATTATAAATTCCCAAATTGAATTGAAGGGATCGAACACGCGTTAAGACAACAGTTTTCAACACTGCGCCACGGAGGTCGTCAAACCTGAACTGAACTGTAATAAAGTCGTCTTGTTGGAGGCTTCGGCCGTGGCTAACAACAAGACTGATTTTAGCACATGTTTTTTTTCCAAAAGAGACACCACCTTGTTTCTTCCTGGTTCTTCTCGCTAGGAATGGCATTCCGAACCAGTGGTAGATTCACTCGACGAATGATGATTCAAATTTGGCGACTCCAAAAATTCTACTATGAAAAATGCATTAAAAAGTAAAAACTCAAATTCGTTTGCTTGGATGACAGTTATTTGATTTAAAACCCAAACTAATCTGAAAGTATAGCCTTTCAAATAAGAAAAGATTGATCTATCAACGTACAGTTGAAACCATAGAGAGAATTTTTTCGCTACGGTTGAAACCACAAGACGGATCGGGTTGAAATTTGGCATACAGATAGCTTTTATTATTAGCATCCGGTAAGAAGGGTTTTCTGAAAATACAACCCCTGGGGGGTGAAATAGGGGTTTGAAATTTGTTTCAAAATCGAACTTAACGTGAACGAAGCTGCGGGCAGGAGCTTGTTTATAATATAAATTGTAAGAAGGTAACAGACTGATAGTACAATCATACTATCATACTAATACTTATATTATAAATGCGAAAGTGTGTTTGTTTGTTGGTTTGTCCTTCAATCACGCCTGAACAAAGCAACGGATGTTTTTTTTGCATGATTATATAGTTTAGGGCCTGGAGAGTGACATAGGCTACTTTTTATCCTGGAAAATTAAGGAGTTCCCTTGGGAATTAAAAAACTTATTCCACGTGGACGAAGTCGCGGGCATCAGCTAGTTTTATTTATATTTGTCCTATAAATAAACTTACTTCGCATTTTTAAGATGCCGATAAAAGTTCCCGAACACAAAACGGCTCCTTGCGGAAGTGGGCCATAACAAAATAATTACAATCTCCAGGATTTTCCTTTATTAGGGATTAGAGGGATCCTGCTTGAATCTTGATACCTTCAGCTTTTAACGAGTTTACAAAATTGTTAATTGTTAAAACCGGATCAGTTTTAATAGGGGTTTCTATTTAGGGGTTTTAAGAGACTCGGAATAGGGGTAAATAGATCATCCAATACTTGTTCAAAGATTTGATAAAATAATATTGGATAGAAGCAGGCGTTACTTTGCGGAAGTCCATGATATTGAAAAAAATAGAAGTTTAATTCGCTATAATCCGCCACAGAAGGTAAATCTATGTGGTTTCAATTGATAAAATAAATCAAATATTTTTTAATCAAATAAACTTATTTCCTAAATGACAGATCAGAGCGACATAATTTTTATAATAATTAGAATAGACTAGCTACCTTTAATAATTACTGATAAGTTTCAATAAATAAGTTTGATATAAAATAAAAAGGAAATGATTCATCTATTTTATTCCTACTCTACCTATATAAAAGACATAATATATTATCAAAGATTCAGTCGCTGTTGCCGACCTCGGCAAAGGAATCGTCATTCCACCTATATGATAGTGGAAATGAAATGACCAAAGAACACAAAATTAGGAAGGAAATTGATCGCACAGCAGGAAGACTCTCCCAGCGTGGAACCAATTTATTTGAACCCTATTAACACAACCGAACGATGCTAGTTAACCTAAAACACCGTACCCACGCGATATTTCAAATTCTAGGCTACAGTCAAATTAACAGGCGTAGGCGAGTTGAGTCACTCATTTGCAGTAACGAAACGAATTATCGCGAATTAACGTGTTCGAATTTCGAACAAACCGAGCACCGATGACCCGCAGTCATCGTCAGCACGTGCACAACTGAAGGTTGCCTTCGAATGTCACTGCTTATATAGGTGAAGCCATGGGGTGCGCGCGCATAGACAATAAACCTAAATGCTAGCGCGCCCCATAAACTGTCCTCATTAGCGAAAGGGCGCGCCAAGGCTTGTGTACACGCCTTTATTGCAGGTATGACGTCCCTTATACCCCTCGTTTGGTGGATCATCTGTTTATTTTACCTTTAAGGTCGTTCATTGTCTTTATCGGTTGTTTAGTGAGTTACAACCACCCTCGCCCCCACTAGCACCCCACATGATTTACGAGCAATTTGATTGACCGCATCCAACAGCTGACAGATCAGATGGTATCTTTAGAAAAATCCTAGGATATACTCGTATTATCCGACGATCAGTTTATTATAATAGACAAGCGGATTTGGCCGCGTGGATTGAGGATGTAGGATGAGGATACCATCCGGTGAGATTGCAGTCAAGAGCTAACATGTAGTAGAATAAAAAAAAATAAAAAAATATGAGTTTGATTTTGAAGGACGATTAGCCTAGTTGTTATTGCATATCAGTCGATGTCAAAAGTCAAAGCAACGTTGACCCAAGTCGACAACTGGATGGGTTTAGAGTTCCCAACTTGGTCTTTGGGCCGTTTAGCATCCATTAATATCACCACATTTAAATTAACCGGGGTATACTCCACGCGGGACGCGGCCATGTGCAAATTAGCCTTGGCGGATTTTCCATACCTTTGAGTTTATGCACTACTCTCAAAACATGTTTCTTACGATATTTCTCTTTGCTGTTTTTAGCAAGTGATATCTCATTCCTTGAAACGCACATAACCCATTAATGAAATTGAAAGGGGCAACTCGGCCATTTGGACGAAATTATTTCGGTCTAAATGACCCCTAAGTCATTTAACCGGTGACATAGCTCCGGAGTTAGAATCCGGGGTCAAATCTTTTAAGCCAAAGTCTTAACCACTAATTAATAATTGATTTGATCGTACGATCATAATATCCTGAAATATTTAGCTAAAATATCTTTACAATGGCATCTTCTAGGCAAGCACGCTTTGTTCCATCTTAGGCTGCGTTATCGTTCATGTTTGAGTGCAGTCGATCGATCCATACGAATATTATAAATGTGAAAGTGTATCAGTCTGTCTGTCTGCTACGCTTACACGGCCCATCTTTTCAGCAGATTTTGATGTAATTTGGTACCTTAAAGATAGATTGCATTCCGCGGAAAGACATAGGCACTTTTTGTCCAGGAAATTTTTAAAGCGTTCCCGCGGGAGGAAAAAGCTTAATTTACGCGGAATGAAGTCGCGGGACTCATCTAGTTGTTTATTATATAAAAAATAAAATGCCTTTACTGGCCAAAAACCTTCACAACAATTGCAAATGCCCTGACCTGACCACATCAGCCGTCAAACATCAATCTAGTATAGAGGATTTTTATTGAGGTCACGGGTGGTGGTGTAACGGTGGTAATATAGCGATGGGGTAACCTAATAGAGTTGTATGGCACCACACCCCGTTCCAAGCCTTGTCGAAGAAAATAGGCGAGCACTTTATAGTTCTTTATAGCTGTACCAGGGCGTGGTAGGGTGGGGTTGGAAGGACCGTGATTTATCAAACGTGAAAAAATAGTCTAGTAAATGCACTGTGCTGTTTACGGGTTGGCCCTTATCTGGGTTTATCTGCGTGCTTTATGGGTTTGACTAACGAAATTGGTTTGGGGCAATTGGGGATTCGGGGTAGGTAATATGGGGCTATGGGTGATACATTGTTACGGAAATGGCGTTGTACTTTAATGCGCGTCAATGATTTTACAACAATCTTTTTTTGTAAACCCTGATGCGGTAATGGATACTGTCTATTATTTGGAGGTCCGGTCCGTTTGATTCGGTATGTGGAACGTGCTCTTTCGACATTATTTTGGGTCAATTTCGCCTATAAATAATCATGGCGTATAGTACATTATTATCTAAGGCAATTGGTGATCCTGTAAGTATTTAAAAAACCGGCCAAGTGCGAGTCGGACTCGCGCACCGAGGGTTCCGTACAAACCTGTAGTAAGTTTTAAATTATTTAAAAAAAACTACTTACTAGATCTTGTTAAAACCCTAATAGTGAAAACAAGCTTCACTAGGTGTACGAAATAAAATACATACAGTGCCTAGTCCTACAACCTATACGTCTTGTACGAGCGTACACAACTTTATGAAAGTGTGCTACCAAACACAGTCACTACCTTCGTTATCTCCCATCATTGTTTAATCATTGTGACACGGTTTTTCTTTAATAACTATATATATATATATATAGTATATTTTTGTACCAAAAATTTATTGAATAGGTACGTAGAGAAATAGAAACATAGTGGACAAGGAAGCACTAATCTCTACAAGAGATGAGATCTCATCTAATGACCCTTGTACTATTCTAGAATGTTTACCAATAGGAACTCATCTAGCGTTATATTCGTACTTTAAGGGTTTGACTAACGCAATGGGGAAGATCATCCATCCATCCATCAATCAGCCTGTATGCATCCACTGCTGGACATAGGCCTTTTCGAGAACGCGCCACCAAACGCGGTCCTCCGCCTTCCTCATCCACCCGCTTCCCACCACCTTCTTTACGTCATCGGACCAGCGAGCTGGAGGTCGTCCTACACTGCGCTTACCGGTACGCGGTCTCCGCTCCAGAACACCTGCCCACTGCCACTTCAGCTTGCTAATCCTCAGAGCTATGTCGGTCACTTTAGTTCTTCTACGTATTTCCTTGTTCCGGTTTTTATCCCTGAGAGAGATTCCCAACATAGCCCGCTCCATAGCCCGCATATATATGGGGAAGATATTCTAACGATATTATTTTGGGGCACTTTGGGATTCGGGGCAATTTAGCAATTTCAGGTACAACATCGTCACGTCATTGCCGTGCGAATAGCTTTATTTGATGAGCTCCCATCGGACTAAGGAGGATGTCAAAAGGCCAGTTTACACTATGAAAGATTGACTTGAACTTTTACATCTTTCTCTTGTATTAGACGAGATAAATACATACATAATATGAGATACTTTCTAATATGAGATTACAAACGTTTTATTCACATATAATTCCAAGCTCCAACGCCGTAGCACACAAAAACTTATCTGTAACAAGTAACAACACGCATTTAAAACAAATAACACCATTGTGCACCACACAAAAACCTAACTGTTTCAACACGTATAACTATGATTATAAGAAAAGCAGAGAACAATAATTCTTACCGCGCGCGGGAATCGAATGCGGGGCTCGTGCCCCATCGGTAGTTAAAACAATTGACGCCCATTAAAATAACTAACAACTGTGCTGTGGAACAAGCAATAAGAGATCGGCGTGAGAGTATTAAAAAAATAATCACTCATTATTTTACGCCTTTGAAAACATGTACCGGCCAGCATCCTGCAGGTGCTATCATAAGCGGAGATCGCTCTCCGGTCGTGTCAGATTTTTCGTCTATGAGAGTAAAGGAACAGAGAGTGCACCTGTGAATTGCACACTTGTGCACTATAATATCTCCTGCGCAGATGGCTAATCTCTCTGGAAATAGGCCACCGTGGTCTACCACTTTAAGCAATTTTCTTTACTTTTCTGTTCTTTTGTCATGACATGATGTCTGATGTCATGTTATGTCACGACATTTAATAAGTGGCACAAGTTGTCCTACGTGAAATAAATAAATCAGTTCATATAATTTCACTTCATTAAAAAAAATCACTAGCTATCAAATTATAGCCTACGTTTTCGCCCGTGTCTGTCTAATGCCTATTGGATTTTAAAAATCCTGTGGTAGCTCTTTAAATTTCTGGGATAAAAAGTAGCATATAATTATGTGTCACTCTTCAGATCATTAACTATATATATATATATATATAGCTATATATATAGTTAATGATCTAACTATAAATTAACTATATATATATACAGCTATATATATAGTTAATGGTTATAGGATATAGCTATTGAGCGTATGAAAGCGTTGAAAGTATTTAAAAAGTAAATGGTGTTGATTCTTGTACGATGGTACGGGACCCTTCGTATGCGAGTCCAACTCGCACTTGACCTTACGCACTTGAAATATGAGACTTTGTCTTACTATTGCCAATTTTACAGCTGCAGCTATCCATAATATCACTAAAAATCGCATCCGCTTATGACTTGGAGTAACTAAAAACACTATTAGTTCGATTATATCGGCTGGTGAGTCAGCTGGAGAGACGTTTTCCATTGTTTAGACACGTCACGTTCAGACTGTGGTTGCCTAAAAATCGGACAAGTGCGAGCGGAAAAAAAATCAGTATTTTGGTTTTGGATAAATATAGAACGGTGCCCGCATCTTCGTCAGCGTGCCATATTTAAAGTTTTCAAAAAACTCGTGCTTTTTGCTTTTTTATTGTTTTTCAAAGTATTTTCATTCTTGATAGATCCCTCCTATACTTATTACAAATTCTGTGATACTGATGATAGGTACTGTTAAAACATCAAAAAAAATTTTTTTTTGAATCCCCTACAAGTTAGCCCTTGACTGCGATCTCACCTGATGGTAAGTGATGATGCAGTCTAAGACGGTAGCGGACTAGCCTGTTAGGGCATGGCAGTTATATTAAACCCATACCCCTATACGGTTTCTACACGGCATCGTACCGGAACGCTAAATCGCTTGGCGGCACGTCTTTACCGGTCAATTATTGAAATTGTGATCTCTCTGTCTGTCTGCTTAGCTTTAACGGCACATCTTTTCGTCCCTTTTTGACGAAATTTGTTACAGAGATAGGGGTATCCTTCCCCGACGGCCCATATTTGAAACCGATTTTGACGAATTTTGTTACAAACAGGTTCCCCGAAGATCCCGGGGGTCGGTTATAAGGGAATCAAATACCACAATCTACGCGGACGAAGTCGCGGGCATCATCTATTGAAAAGGTATAGAAGAGAATAGATCGTGGAACCAAGTTTGGTCGTAGACAAAATCCTAGATACATTCTCTTTGTCATCGACTCGCCAACCTTGACTTTGGTTTACGGATTTTGATTACTGTTGAGTGTCGTGATTTTACGGATTTCAATACCGTTATATTATTATCTAACACTATCTGCACAGCTTTACTTACAACGCTGACACATCGAAGAAGTCTATACAGGGCCATACTGCCAATGATTAGCAATAGTTTAGCAATATTACTCAAAAGTCAACAATAATTAAACGATATTGCTTTATGCGTTGGCAGTATGGCCCCAGGGTATACCAAGTCAATGTAACTAATGTGAAACATAAATGTGCAAAACCTTCACATTTATGTTATTAGTAAGGTTGATGTTTGAAAGTTTGTATGTTTGGATTTTTATAGGCCCTTCTCCTTCCTTCCCCGGGATACAATACAACCTATCTCTGTACCAAATTGTGTCAAAATCGGTAGAACAGATGGGCCGTGAAAGCGTAGCAGGCAAACAAACACACTTTTGCATTTATAATATGTACATATATAAATAGATATAATGCTCCCTGTGTAAAATGTTAGCATTACATTTAGATCTGTCAATTTAGTTTAGAGATTATGTTTAGAAAATTGATTTATTTGAATTTCAATTAATTGAGTTCGTACAAAGAGCCCGCAGGGAACAGGCCATTTTCCCTAAATTTTAAAAGGCAGCTTATTAAAAAAAAAACCCTAATTAGATACCTTATTCATACTATCACAGACTTAATAAAACAGCAAAATCGTCCAGCCGTTCTCAAGTGTTGAGTTTACCAGCGAACAATATTTATATTAAAAATAATATTTCAACGGCGAGCTCAACGGGGATAGATACTTATAGAATTAGCCACTGGCCGTCTGACAAGACATAACAAGGTTCCGAAGAAGGCGTCGAGCTTATTCTTACTCGTAATAGGATTTGTTTAATCACTTAATTAATTTACACATAATATACTATAATATACTACATATACTATAATATTATAAATGCGAAAGTGTGTCTGTCTGTCTGTCTGTCTGTCTGCTACGCTTTCCCGGCCCATCTTTTCAACCGAATTGGCTGAAATTTGGTATAGAGGTAGGTTATATCCCGGGGAAGGACATAGGCTTATTTTTTATCCCGGAAAATTAAGGAGTTCCCGCGGGAATCAAAAAACCCTAATCAACGCGGACGAAGTCGCGGGCATCATCTAGTTTATAATATTTTAACAACCCCCTCTAGGGTGTCTGAGTAAGGCTGCATAGGCAGCCACTGGTGGATAGCCACTGGAGCGGAGTGGAGATGACAATCAGCCCCCCGATTACGTAAGAATTGTTCATCAAACGTTAAAGATTTTTGTCAAAGTAAAGTAAACCATAATCACATTGAATTAGAGCTCAATTTCGTCTGCCCATTCTTATACGTTTAGGTATGAACGATACTCGAGCGTATAAGAATGGATACACGAAATTGAGCTCTAATTTAATGCTGTTATGGTTTATAAACTTTGACGACGAACTTTAACGTTTTGATCGGACATTCTTACATGATAAGGGGGCAGATTTTTGACAGATAACTTGATTGTATCGCGTCATCGATCGTCTGCTTACCACATCTCCGCTATACTGCACTTCAGTAGATAGGCAACCTAAAAACTATTAAAAAGCCTATAGAATGCTCGCAACTTCGGCTTGATCAAAATTGGTTGAAATACATACAGACTTTAGCATATTTTATACAACTAATACTAATATACTAATAATATTATAAATGCGAAAGTTTGGATGGATGGATGTTTGTTACGCAATCACGCCCGAACGGCTGAACGGATTTGGATGAAATTTGGCACAGAGATAGATTATAGTCTGGAATAACACATAGGCTACTTTTTATCCCGAAAAATTAAGGAGTTCCCGCGGGAACCAAAAAACCTCAATCCACGCGGACGTAGTCGCGGGCATCAGCATCATTACGCGAAAAACTATATATATTTATGTATATATTTATGTCATTAGTATGTATATTCGTGTAAGTTTAAGATATAATATCTCGTTTCATTTCATCTCATATCTTGTTGTACCCATTCTTCCTTCACAACCTTTCTCACTGCCAAGGGTCACTGGTAGAGATCTCATAAAGAGATAAGTGTTTCCTTGTCCACTATGTTTCTGTTTTTCTACATATTGTATAACTTTTTGGTACAAAAAAATTAAAAAAAATTAAAAAAAAACTTCTCTATTTTGAGCGGTATCTTTTAGCTTTGGGTAACTAAGCCATATCCACTCCCTTTTATCATAATATAACCACTTGCGTAACCTAAAATCTGCGATCGGTTTGAAAATAGCAATTCGACAAGCCTTTAAGAATAAAATTCAACGCGTGCGCAGATTACCAATGAATGCCAAACGGAACTAGTTTATTGTTGATGTTTTTGCCAAATCCACAAATTGTTTAGTATTTCAAAAGCGTTTACTGTTTCTTAGAAGCTGTATGTATTTGTGCTACTGTATTTGCTACGCTTTAGCCTACGGCATACTATAATATTATAACTATTAATTTACTTAACATGTACTGTATTATAACTACATAATATATTTACTTACTTAACATGTTTTAATGTTACGCTCACATGTTAGTTAGTTTATAATCAGGCATGTCAGTTTCACTCATAACTTACAAAACGTAAGTAGGTAAGTTTTCAATAATAAATAACTATTACTATAGTTTTCAATCTATACTCATCTATATCTCTCTCTATACTCTTCTGTATATAGAGAGTATATCTCTATACTCTATACTAATATTATAAATGCTAAAGTTTGGATAGATGGATAGATGGATGGATATTTGTTACTCAATCACGCCAGAACGGCTGAACGGATCTGGATGAAATTTAGCACAGCCCCCCTAGCATGGGCCGAGACAATTTTCTCCCCGAGGAAAGGATAAAAATTTTATTCCTATATAAATAAATAAAAACGCTAAATAACGGTGGATAAATACTCCCCCGAGTCCCCGTGAAATGTCAAACGGGGATAAACTTCTCCTCTCCCCTGTTGCCGTGCTCTGAGAAGTGGATAAGTTAATTTTATCTCTTGTCAGTGGATAAAATCGGGGGATAAAATTTTTATCTCCGGCCCATGCTAGCCCTGCAGAAATAAAAGGAACAAAAGAAAAAATATATAAATATATATTTATTCAATGATGGTGTCACATACAAACAATCATTTATCATACTATTGTACCTCATAATAATATTATGAGGTACAATTATAGTATGATAAATGATTGACGAGCATATTACGCTCGTCTGTGACACCTCACACTATCCATAGAGAGATATTATAGTCTAGAATAACACATAGACTACTTTTTACGTGGGAACCAAGAAGATCCACGCGGACGAATTTGCGGGCATCAGCTAGTAGGTAATATCTAAATCTAAAGCTTAATAAACTTAGGAGTTTTTTTTACTTTTGGAAAAAGAACTAACAACACACAAGCGCCTTAAAAAAAATTAAAGCCTATTTAAAGCTTGCAACACACACATAACTGTCCCGTTACAACGCAACGAGTATCAGACAAAGGGATTTGCATACGTGTACACTACAACTAGGCCGTCCCTGCACGTGCTCAGAAACCAACTTATCCTTACCACCTCCCAAAATGAAGCACAAACAAAACTATACTCTAACTCCAAGTCATACAGTCTACAAAAAAATGTTTAACGGAAGATATAAGTTCGTTTGAACAAATTTAAATCTACCGTCAGTAAACTGAAACGTATTCGATTATGGACTTTAGCAATTTGAAAATAAGGTTTGTAAGATTCGGGTGTGTCGGTAAATACAATGTAAGGAGAGCATCTCAAAGAATGGATTGTTCGTGGTGAATGGAGTCTTTTAACGTACAAATGAGGTGTTATCTCGGACTGAATATGTTACGCAGTGTATGCTTCGGTACGGTAAAGGATTCCTTTTTTAAAAATATCTGTGGGTATATATTTTTTTTATTTTTACCTTAAGCTTCGGCAAAGACATATTACTGCCAAGCATCGACCATACAGCATAGCGATAGAGTAAGAAACCGATTAGGGGTATGGGTTTAATATAACTACCATACTCCCAACAGGTTAGCCCGCTACCTTCTTAGACTGTATCATCACTTACCACCCATTCCACCAGGGTGATAATATAGCTCTATCATGGGCTAAATTAAAGCTAAAAATCAAATACTTAATAAAAATTTTGGAGTCCCTAGAACCCCGAAGAAACGTCGGAGTGCCTAGTGGGAGATTTTCTTCCCATTCGATCGTGATAACGACGTTTAACTACGATTTGATCAATTCCATATTAATTTTAGTTCACGTCGTCACGATGGCGATCGAATACGTAAAAAAACTCCCACTCGCTTATTCTAAGTTTTTTTTTTATTCTAAAAACGAGCAATTCTTGTGTAAGTATATTATATATAATCTGAATCTCGGAAACGGCTCCAACGATTTTCATGAAATTTAGTACGCAGGGGGTTTCGGGGGCAAAAAATCGATCTAGCTAGGATTCGTTTTTAGAAAATGTCATTTTGTCCGTGTTTTCAGGCAATGAAAAAAATGCTACAATATCATTAGAATACGAAGGTAAATTTCGCCATCATGTACAATGTTATAATAGCTCAGGGAAACACGTCGGTCTCGAAACCAGAAGACGCCGGTTCGATTCCAAATTTTTTTCCTTTTTTGTTCAAATGTAGGTAATATAATACATACTTTATTTAGAAAAAATAAAACATAATTTATTATTTAAATATAATTTCCAAAAAACACGATTTACCAAAAAAAAATACCGAGCAAAGCTCGGTCACCCAGATATTATATATTATATAGCGAGCAAACGAGCAGGCGGGTCACCTGATGGTAAGTGGTTACCGCCGCCCATGAACATTTGCAGCACCAGAGGAACCGCCAATGCTCTGCTGGCTTTTACATTGCAAATTTTATTGATCGTATTGAGAGTTCGATCTCATTAGCGTCAAAATAAAATTAACCTATAATAAAATTAACAAAATAAAATTAACTTTGCCAGCGGTTACTTGTACCTATACCTACTACACATTGGTGTAATAAAATTATTTTTTTCAATAGAGCTACTTTCTTTCTTTTAGGTTCTTCTCGGTAGGAATGTTAACCAGTGGTAGATTCACTCGACTATTCAAAAGCACTTTTCAAAGTCTACTTGAATTAAAAAGTTTTGTATTTGTATTTTAATACCACCTTCATTGTTTTTTTGATCGTACCAGTAGGCCTGCAAGTCCATACTAATATTATAAATGCCAAAATGTGTCTGTCTGTCTGCTACACTTTCACAATCCATCTGTCCAACTGATATTGATAAAATTTGGTACAGGGATAGGTTGTATCGCGGGGTAGAACATAGGCTACATTTTATCCCGGAAAATTAAAGAGTTCCCACGGGAATTTAAAAAAAAACCACGTGGACGAAGTCGCGGGCATCGTCTAGTAAGTTATAAATTTATTTGAAATACTATTTAGGAGTTATAAGGAAGTAACAAAAACATCCTTTATGAAAAAGGTTCCTATACTGTACGCAATTACGAACGATAAGTAACCGTACAATATATTCACGTCAAGGCGCACGTACGAGTTACCTACAAACCGAACGAGCAATAACTCATCGTTACACGAAAAATAACCTAAAAACCCAACACGAGCCGAATTAAAAAGTGTCAACTTAGAACCGACTCTACTTCAAACAAAGAAAGAATAAATCACAACCTGCCCAATTTAACTTGGTCTTTCCCGTCCCGCGCTATGGAAGAAAAATAGTCAAAGTTCGTGCAGTACAAAGAATTGTAACGGGCCATCTTAGAATGGTCGTGATGCTATGTTCTACATCTGTTACACTTAGGGCTGTCAAATTTGGGAGGGAATAAATTAAGCGTGAAATAGACACGTTTTGAAAATAAGCTCTCAACGTTCGTTTGTACATGCTTCATTCAATGCTTTCAACAGTAAACCTCAAGATTCTGTTTGATACAGAGTACTTACAACTAACTCTAAGTAAAAATAATTTTGATACTTACAATGCAAAAAACTTTGGACAGTAAAGAATGTTATTACAATGAATCTTGGAGTACCTACCTATAGGGTTGAAGTAAAATGATACCTGTTTTCATTGGCTTGTAATTACACACACAATATAGAGATAATGTGGCTGATTTTGTAGTGCACAATCTGTACACTAAAATTACAGCTTTAAATCTAAGTCTGAAGGAAGGAAGTATTATGAAAGGGTTAGCAATATTTTTAATGCTGTCTTTTTTGCTTAGTTTAGAGATTGACCACTACAGAATCAGCCCCATTGTGTGTGTAAACTACTACCTAACATCAATTATTTTTATTAAAGATCATTCAAATACCATTAGTTTTGTGCTAATAAATAAAAGGGGAGTCACTAACTTTTATCAACTTTTATCAAGAAAATAATTAAAAATTAATTCACATTTTGCATATTTTAGAAGTTAAATAGGTATTTAATTTTCTTGTTTTGATGAGATACTTACAATTCTAGGACAGTTATATAAAATGTAATATTTTGTTTGGAATAGATTTAAATACTACAGACGCTCTGTCATTTATTTTGATACTTGTAGCTACTGTTGACACCCCTATTGAAACCAAAACTTAATACAACCAATGGAATTACATCATCACCAAAAACGTACTTATTTCGTTTCAAATAGAAGCCTTAATTTTGCGCGTCTGTCTTCTAGAGATAAATAAATTAAAAGAAAATAGTTCAATGTAATGTATGGCTCGGTCAAAGACTAAAGAAAAAGTATAGAAAGTAACTACACCAATAAAGTTCACAGATTTTCAAAATTGAATCCACATTACACAGGTCAAGTATCTGGTACTTTACTAATTAGATACTTGACCTGTTCTTGGAAATTATTTCTTTAAAAAAATCTTATCTCTCAAATAAAAAGAAAGATTACGATCGACCAAATTAGTCTCATAATAGTAAAAACTATGTACAGTTATCAGCATCAGTCAGTGAGGCGTAAAACTATTTGACGTGGTAAAAACTATTTTATTGAGGTAAAAAAGGTGTGTCATTAAAAATAATACAGAGAATAGTAAAACTAGATGGACATAATCATTAAAATAGTAGTATGTATGTAGATTAATTACCTATTTGTTATTCTTCCTTTTACCTTGACGTTCCTAAAATAAAAATTAGAATTCTAAAACGCGAAAGTCAACACTAATGAAACAATCATTATGGTCCCTGAGTCGAAGCACACTAATTATATTCGCGAAGGCACCCTCTATTGTTTAAGTTAGTCTGTGTTTTGTACTAGGTCAAAAGTACACTGTAAACATGATAAATTATTGTGTCTGTGAGATGCCTATATCGAGTACGTAATGAGTTTTAATTAGATCCCGAAAAGTAGAGTTAGTGTTCTTTGTGTTATATTTTTTGCTATTTACGTAATTGTTTCGACATTTCGGTGACAGAAGGAGTTATTTTTGGCTGTATCTTTTTTAACTTAAGGCTAAAGCACACTACAGACTAAAAGATTTTATAGTTAAAAATGTGAAAGTTTGAATGGATGTTTTTTGCTTAATCCCGGAAGAACAGCTGAACGGATCTGCATGAAATTTGGCACAGAGATATATTATATTCTGAAATAGCACATAGGCTACTTTTTATCCCGGCAAACTAAGGAATTCCCGCGGGAACCAATAAACCTCAATCCACGCGGACGAAGTTGCGTGCATCAGCTAGTTTGGCATAAAGATAGACTTGCATGAGTTGCATCACCACGGCCACACACACTGCTTCTCGAGAGGTCTTAAATTAAAAAAAAACAACGCCCAATAAAACACCAAGCACAATAAATATTGCACCATATTATTATACATGTGTTTGATCAGATAAGGGGAACAAACAAACAAACGCACAGGCTGTATCATAAATACCGGGGATTTACGGATTACCGGCTTTACACCGATGAAATGTCGGCCAGTGGAAGATAAGCCTAATCTCTCTCTCTTTTACACCATTTTTGGGAGTGAAATTCAATTTTTCGTTTCATTTTTTGTATAGGGATATAAGCTTTTCCATTATATTGTTGTACTATGGTCGGTTTAGCGGTTATAACAATTCCATTTTTTTTGAGGTGAACTATGAAGAAATGATAAATTAAAAAAAACTATTTCTAATTGTATTTACAAAAAATACACGCCGTCCAAGAGATCAATTTTTTTGGCGCTCTTGTTTCAGAATTTATAATACTAACTAGCTGATTCTCGCGACTTCGGCCACGTGGATTGTCATTTTTTTCATTCCCGCGGAAACTCTAATTTTCCGGGATAAAAAGTAGCCTCTATGTGTTAAACTTATTCCAGACTATAGTCTATCTCTGTGCCAAATGTCAACCAGATCCGTTCAGCCGTTGTGGCGTGATGGAGTAACAAACATTCATCCAATTTTTCGAAAAATATTAGTATACATATTGATTTTAGGGACCTCAAGGTACGTCATATAAAACTTTAATTTCAAAATAATAATGCTTTTTAAGTGACGTTGGTATGCCGTATGCCGCTAGTTTGTTGATTGTATTTTGCCTGAACTACTTAGGGCGAAAATACACAGTGGAAAGGTTCACGCGAAGGATAAAAAAGTTCACGCGAAATTCCACGTCGAAGAGTATACACTTATAAATATCCTGTAGCGCTAGTATGAGCAGTTCTAAAATGTGTTCCAGATATTTTTTTTGTCTCTAGTGTGTTTGCACTCTATCGTTGAAAACCTATGCGGTTTCATTTATTAATGTAAAAAAATACTCACTTTAATGTCTTTCATGAATTTTCCTTGTCTTTTCCATCATAATATTATCTGCAACAAAAAACAATGTTTATAAATAAAAGGTTTTTTAAATTATTTTTAGGGTTCCGTAATCCGTTCCTCAAAAGGAAAAAGGGAACCCTCATTCTCACTTTACCACCTTTGAAAATAGGGCTTTGACATTTGTATGAAAATCAAACTTGACGTGAGTGAAACCACGGGCAAAAGCTAGTGTCTGATGTTATTACTATACTTAGAGATAAAATTAATAGAGTTTTTTGTTTTGCCATAATAAATAATGTGCTCATAAGAACTTGCTTCTTGTCCATGAATTTAATTTGTAGGTTAACGGGAATTTATTTTAATTACTGGGTAGGTTTAGATTTATAGGTATTAGGTTTAGATTTATTGTGGAGTGTCAGAATAGGCGGCATAAATGGCCATATTTTAGGAGCTTGATTTTTTATAGCTCTAACGGATCGTACACCTCATTATTCGGTATTAATTTCAACTTGATACCGAACACGCTCCTGAGAAAAAGCTGGTCTTTTTAGGTTCCTTTTTTTCCTTTTTAGGTACGGAACCTTAAAGCCTAAAACTAAAAAGGCTTCATTAATTTCCAAATAATATGGGTAAAACAATAAAAACTATATCAATGTGTTCATCCAATGTGACTACAGCTTTAGAATTCATCATTAATGGGCTTAAGTGGTAACGCCCGGTGGAAGTGAACTGTTCGCGAGAGGGACGGCTGACATGTTTTCACTGTTGCACAATAGATCAAAATGATAGAGGAAAATGCATAACAATATAAATAATATTATTTAGCTTTTTCACCCTCTAGGTATACGGTTCCATGGAGCTGTAAAAAAATCAAGCTTCTAAGTCAACGCATATTTTGCATATTTTGATACAATACATAAAACCTATAGGGTACCTACTTCCCGTAGACCTAGATTCATGAAATTTGGCATGAAGCAAGATCTCCCAGCACAAGTCCGACGACCTCCGTGGCGCAGTGTGTAGCGCTGTTGTCTTAACGTGCGGAGGTCCCGGGTTCGATCCGCGGCAGGGTCAATTTGGGAATTTATAATTTCTGAATTTTCCCTGGTCTGGCCTTGTGGGAGGCTTCGGCCGTGGCTAGTTACCACCCTACCGGCAAAGACGTGCTGCCAAGCGATTTAGCGTTCCAGTACGATGCCGTGTAGAAAACGAATAGGGGTATGGCCTTAATATAACTGCCATGCCCCTAACAGGTTAGCCCGCTACCATCTTAGACTGCATCATCACTTAAACCATCAGGTGAGATCGCAGTCAAGGGCTAACTTGTAGTGGATAAAAAAAAAAAAAAAGTATAGGGAGAAATCCGAAAATCGTTATTTACGGTTCCGTACTCATAGGGTGTCGAATTGTTTGTCAGACGCTATTGGTTTAGCGCCATAAGTAGTTATTTCATAGCTGATTAAGTACGTGTTGTTAAGACATTCTTGATAACTATTTACTAAAATAATTTATTGCGGAACCCTCAGAATACAGGTTTGTTCTGTATTCTGAGGCGGAACCCTTTGTGCAAGAGTCTGACTCGCACTTAACCGTTTTTTAGGGTTCCGTACCCAAAGGGTAAAAACGGGACCCTATTACTAAGACTCCGCTGTCTGTCTGTCTGTCTGTCTGTCTCCAGGCTGTATCTCATAAACCGTGATAGCTAGAAAGCTGAAATTTTCACAAATGATGTATTTCCGTTGCCGCTATAACAACAAATACTTACTAAAAATTAAAAAAATATATATATTAAGGGGGGTCCCCATACAATAAACGTGTTTTTTTCGTATTTTTTTGCTCAATATTAAAAACGGTAACAGGTAGACGGTTCAAATTTTCACAGAATATTAACTTGTATATTACCTTTCAAAATAAATAATTAAATATCAATAAAGTAAATATTAAAGGGGGGCTCCCATACAACAAACGTAATTTTTATTTTTAATACGTCATAAATCGTAAAACTTACTACAGGTTTGTACGGAACCCTCGGTGCGCGAGTCCGACTCGCACTTGGCCGGTTTTTTCTTCTACTTATGCAATACCTCTATATATAAATCCTAGTCCTAGAATATTAATTTATGATAGTAATTTAATTTTTCAAAATACCTTGTAGGTACTAATAGTTAAACTTACCCTAAAAATAGCGGAAAATAGGAAAACCACTTTAAATCGCCAGCTATTTTCATCATCGCCATTTTCTATTACACATGGCTACCATTACATTGCGCAATCGATCCAATACTAGCACCAGACCAACACATTATTCATCTTATGACGCGCGCATGAGTAAGCTGGTATATAAAAAATACCATTACACTATGTACACAGCAAAATGTAATTGGTATGTAAAAATAGTATCATTCATCATTCATAGTAAACATTGTTTAAAAAATAAAAAAGTAAAAAATAGCCTAGTATGTGTTATTCCAGACTATCTATCTCTGTGCCACATATGATTCGTTCAGCCGTTCTGGCGTGATTGAGTAACAAACATCCTTCCTTACATCTATCCAAACTTTCGCATTTATAATATAAGTATTTATACCATTACACTATATATAGTCCATCAATGTCCCACGGCTGGGCACAGGCCTCCACTCTCATAGGAGAGAGGAAATTAGAGCTTAGATCCACCACGTTGCTCCAATGCGGGTTGGCGGACTTTGACGACTATTATCATGTTAGTGATAATAACCGGGACCGACGGCTTAACGTGCTCTCCGAGGTACGGGGGTGACACACCGCCAACTTCCTAACTCCGTGCTAGTACCGAGAATTTCTAGACAGAAAAGCCCAACACTCAATTTATGACCCGACCCGGGGCTCGAACCCGGGACCTCGTCGGCCGCAGTCGAACATGCTAACCACTAGACCAACGAGGCAGTTGCAGGCAGATTAGCATTAAGTACATATTTTTTTAATTTATATTTTTGTAAATAACAATAATGTATGTCTAGGAACTAAGGAAAAACCGTTAAGTTTAGTTTCCCAAGTTTACTTTTAATTTCTATTGTGACACGTCCATCAAATCATACTAATATTATTAGCCGGTAAAGACGTGCCGCCAAACGATTTAGCGTTCCGGTACGATGCCGTGTAGAAACCGAATGCCATGCCCCTTAGTGTACGGGCACGAAACTAGCGGTAGCGGGGCGACGGCGGTAGCGGGGCGATGCGATTAGTCGGCGAGCTGGCGACGAATTTCGGGAATAATTTGAAAGAGGTCTGGTAATACCTTTATAACCGAAAAAACGTCTGGGATTTATTTTTTCGAATTCTATAAGTAAGTATAAAATTTAAAGATAAAAAAATCAAGTTGCCAAAAAAGTGTTTTTTCCGATTTTTTTTTGCAAATGTTATACATTTAAGCTGCGCAGTAGCGAAATAATCGCAAACGCTCTACCAGACTGGCAGAACTGGATTCGCCAATGAACGAAATTATATTTTTCCACAATTTCAGCTTCCCTAATAAAGGAACTTCCCGAAATTCATCGCCAGCTCTCGCCGTCGCTCGGCCGTCGCGTCGCTAGTTTCGTGTCTGACGCCTAACAGGTTAGCCCGCTACCATCTTAGACTGCATCATCACTTACCATCAGGTGAGATCGCGGTCAAGGGCTAACTTGTAGTTGATAAAAAAAAGCGAAAGTGTATGGGAAGAACCCGGGACCTCGAGCCGCAGTCTAACTTGCTAACCACTACGAGGCAGTCTATCTATTAGCTAGGTAGCAACGGTACCGCCCACCATCTGTAGCGACCACTCATTATCTAAATGAGAATGTGTTACCTCATTGTGTGCCAGCCTTATCTGATAGCATTGTGTACACGGCTTTATAACGCCTGTCCGATATAAACGTAACTAGGGTTAACTTACACTATTGTATTTAATTTACATACTTAACTAAGTACCTACGTAATGTAATCAAATAAATATTATAAATGCGAAAGTTTGGATGGATGTATGGATGTGTGGATGTATGGATGTATGGATGTTTGTTACTCAATCACGCCCCAACGGCTGAACGGATCTGGGTGAAATTTGGCACAGAGATAGATTATAGTCTGGAATAACACATAGGCTACTTTTTATCCCGGAAAATTAAGGAGTTCCCGCGGGAACCGAAAAACCTCGATCCACGCGGACGAAGTCGCGGGCATCAGCTAGTATATTATATTGTTTATAAAAAAAAAAAAAGAGCAACTGCTGAGTTTATTGCCGGCTCTTCTCAGCAGAATCTGCTTTCCGAACCGGTGGTAGAGTCAAAACATGACGTAACATAAGATACACCTGTATGTCCTACATGTTTTAAATAAGTGAATTGAACCCTTGGGAAGATGGCAGCTTGGTGTGGCACAAGCAGCCATATGCTATGCATCATAGCGAGTGTTGTTTGGGGCGTGAGCACCGGGATGAGCCCAACGGACATTGCGCAAGGGAGGCACCACAGATAACGGAAACAAGGTTCTCAGTACCCTTACTCTGAGATTGATCGAATTTAAAATACGGTCTCACTAGGTGAGGTGAATCACATTTGAGTCAAACTAAAATGGACCCAAAAACTCTTGATTTAAAGCCACAAATTCAGTGCAACCGATTCAAATTTCGAAACGTATCGTTTGGAGCGCTAGCTGTGAATGCATACACGAAATTGAGCTCTAAATTAATAAGATTAAGATTCATTTTAGTTTGATGCATATGTAATTCACCTCACTTAGTGAGACCGTATTTTAAATTCGATCAATCTCAGAGTAAGGGTACTGATCTGTGTGAGGCACCGATGCGTTCTATAAAGATATCTCGGAGCCTCCCGATATGCAGATGGTGGCCACCGAGGGGGTTTTAGTAGGTACAAATCCTATACATAACCCGACTTCTCCCCCAGAAGTTGGGTATCTTAGGAAGATTTCCCCCCAGAAAAAAAAGGGTTAACAGTATTCAATTCTATGCCTTGATATGGGTAGTCGGGTATGTCACACTCTCTTTAACGTTTCTGTGGTGGTGTCGTGTGGTGCGGGTTGTTACGTTCCCTCAAATATGGTTGAGCGAAGCAATGGCTGGATCATGCGTCATGCTCGTGAACGGGTGCCACCGTCGGAAATGGGGCTGCCTCTGTCTGCCAGTCTTGGCGTGTATTGAATATTGTATGCTCGTGAAAAAAGCTTACTATACAATCGAAGATTACGTAAATGATAAAAAAAACAGCGTGGATTTGATTCGCTCCAGCTATGCGTGGGACTGCAGTTACTTGTATCATTATGATGATTGTAAGTTTTGATGGAAAAGAGCAACCACCGAGTTTCTTGCTGGCTCTTCTCGGTAGGAATGGCATTCCGAACCAGCGGTAGATTCATATTATAACGATTCAAAAGCGCTTGTAAAAGCTTATTTGAATAAAAAAACATTTGAATTTTGAATTTTGAACGACCTCAATTCGGTTCACTAACGTTTCACAAAAAACGTTTAACAAATGATCATTTCACAAAAAACGTTACAAAAACTATTCAGGTGACAAACAACGCATTCAAACATATTATTTTATAAAAGATTTTGACTCTTCAAAAATTGACGAATTAACATGCGAATTGAAAAGAATTCAAATCGCAAATGTTTTCCTTTGCAAAATTGCTAAATGTTAAAGTAATCAAAATAATTTTATCTATGGAAAGGTATTATTTGTCTTTCATATTCAGTCGCTACTTGTAAGATTCTTGCATAGAAGGAAACAAAGTTTCCTCAATAATAAATAGCTGGAAAACCCCTCGATCATTTTTATCCATATTATATACTAGCTGATGCCCGCGACTTCGTACGCGTGGATTGAGGTTTTTGGTTCCCGCGGGAACTCTTTAATTTTCCGGGATAAAAAGTAGCATATGTGCTAAATTCCAGACTATAATCTATCTCTGTGCCAAATATCATCCAGATCCGTTCAGCCGTTCCAGCGTGGTTGAGTAACAAACATCCATCCATACATCCACACATCCATCCAAACTTTCGCATTTATAATATTTACTAGCTGATGCCCGCGACTTCGTCCGCGTGGATTGAGGTTTTTCGGTTCCCGCGGGAACTCTTTAATTTTCCGGGATAAAAAGTAGCCTATGTGCTATTCCAGACTACAATCTATCTCTGTGCCAAATTTCATCCAGATCCGTTCATCCGTTGGAGCGTGATTGAGTAACAAACATACATCCATACATACATACATCCATCCATCCAAACTTTCGCATTTATAATATTTATATGGATTTGATGCGAAAGTGTGTCTGTCTGTGTATCTGTCTGCTACGCTTTAGTAACCCATCTTTTCGACCGATTTTGATGAAATTTGATATAGATGTAAGTTTCATCACGGGAAAAGACAAAGGCTACTTTATATCCCGGAAAATTAAGGAGTTCCCGCGGGAATCAATAAAACAAATCCACGCAGACAAAATCGCGGGCATCTTCAAGTAGTCATAATATTATGCATTACTCAATTACGCCCCAACGGCTGAACGGATCTGGATGAAATTTGGCACAGAGATAGATTAATAATTATTATAGTCTGGAATAACACATAGGCTACTTTTTATCCCGGACAATAATTTAAAGAGTTCCCGCGGGAACCAAAAACCTCAATTCACGCGGACGAAGTCGCGGGCATTAGCTAGTTATGTACCTATTTAATGCGTTTCTATGAAAAATTCAAAGATTGACCTATTATTATCTGGGATCACGCGAATTTCCTGTTGATAATTTTAATTAATGAGTTCTATGAATTATATTTTTTTATAATAATTATTTATTAGACTCTTTTCCGTTATTTTTATTATATTATGGGCATTCCAGAACAGAATAATAGGGTAACCACAATTAACGATTAAAAAGACTTTCGTGAGACTACCAAAACCTGCAAATCCCCTGCTGAGTTTGTTGTGGGCTCTTCTCAGACTAGGCGCGTTTGGAACCCTCGTAGCTTTAGTCTTAAGATACCGTAGTAAGTAGTACCATATAGTCTTATTATTTGTAAACATGACGTTCAGAAGGTGTTCTTTGTAGGTACCTATTATGAATTAAGATGTTTTGATTTGATTTGAATCAAATTAGAATATCCATAGTTAAAGCTTTTATTTATAAAGTAATATGTTTAAAATGCAGAATACCGGCTTATTAAGATCACATACACAACAGAGACTGACAACATAAAGTTCCCATCATTATTCTATCATTATTTACGTTATGGCCACCCTATCATGACGTCACATGTGTGCAGGGGTGATAATCAAGTGATAAGAGAACCCCTTATTGAGCGAGCCCGCATGATTGGACTTCACGTAAAACTACTCAGGAATGCTATGATGAATAAATAAATGCATTCTTACAAAATCATTATTAAAGAGAAATTCCACATTAAAGACCATTCGATTTGCATTGTGTCATAGTTTTGATATGTCTTTTTCGACGCTAGAGATGTGCCTTTGAACTACTGTTCTTACTAAAAATATATTATTTCTATATATTTTTATTTAATCCTGTACAAGGTAGCCCTTGATTGTGAGCTCACCTGATGGTAAGTGACGATGCAGTCTAAGATGGTCGCGGTCTAGCCTGTTAAGCGTATGGCACATATATTTAACCCATACCCCTAGTCGGTTTCTACACGGCATCGTACCGGAACGCTTAATCGCTTGATGGTACGTCTTTGCCGGTAGGGTGGTAACTAGCCACGGCCGAAGCCTCCCACCGAGGTCGAGATCGTCGAATCTTACCGAGAACTCTGTGATCACACTCGTCATAAAGTGTCATAACAGTATTTACATTATTGCCACAAACCAAAGAATAGATAATTAATAGTACTGACGCTGAAACATATCGCAGATAACATAAAGTTCCCATCATTATCCTATCATTATTCACATCATAGCTACCCTACAGTGACGTCACGCGGGGTGATAATCAAGCGATAACAGCTCCCTTATTGAGCGGGCCCGCATGATTGCACGGCACGCAAAACTACTTAGGAATGCTATATGGACTTGTTAAAGCCAGACGCATACAGAATGAATTCTTATTGACGTTAATACATGCTCGTGACTTTGTATATTGACTGCCTTGTTGGTCTAGTCCTACTGGTTGGTATGTTCGACTGCGGCCGACGGGGTCCTGGGTTCGAGTTCGTGGGTGGGTTCGGGTCGGGCCATATTTAAGTATTGGGTATTTCTGACTAGAAATTCTCAGTACTAGCCCGGAGTTAGGAAGTTGGCGGTGTTTCACTCCCGTGCCTCAGAGAGCACGTTAAGCCGTCGGTCCCGGTTATTATCACTAACATGATAATAGTCGTTAAAGCCCGCCAACCCGCACTGGAGCAGCGTGGTGGGTCTAAGCTCTAATTCCCTCTCTCCTATGAGAGTGGAGGCCTGTGCCCAGCTGTGGGACAGTGGGATAATGGGCGGTAGTGGTGGTGGTGGGGGTGGGACTTTGTATATTAGATACGAGATGATGCCCGACACTTCGTCCGCGTGGATTAAGGTTTTTTAGTTCATACGGGAACTCTTTAATTTTCCGGGATAAAAAGAAGCCTTTGTGTTATTCTTGACTGTAATCTATCTCTGTGCCAAATTTCATCCAGATCCGTTCAGCCGTTCTGGCGTGATTGAGTAACAAACATTCATCCATACATCCAAACTTTCGCATAATATAAATTATATAGAAGTACAATAGATTTTCGAAAATTGTATGTATCGATACAGAGTCCCAATTCTTTCCCAATGCTGATTTGACTAGTTGTCAAATAGGTACCCAATTGGGTATTTGACTACTACTCAAATACATTATTTTTTAATGATTATTAAATAAAGGCTCTCCCAAAAGTCGTAATATCCACGGCTCCTGTTAGTTTTATGTTGACCATTTAAAACTATAGATTAAAGTAAAAAGTGCGTCGAACTTTGATGACGTCACAATTCAAACTTTCATACAAACTCTATAATAAGCACGCGTTTTGACGTTTGAAAAAAAATTGCTGATTTGACTAGTTGTCAAATACCCAACTGGCTTGCAATGAGGAAAAATTTTATTTATAGATATCAGATTTTTATTAAAATTTTACGAACTAATACTACATAGTCGTAAGCACTTTTGTAATACTAAAATGAGATCATTTATTTCTCTAAGTCGGTGATGAAATAAAAAGTTTTAATTACATAGCAAAGCTATTAATTTCGCGCAAAAATCTCTAATCCAAATACCTACTAGGTATTGCAAAATCGACTTTGACCCACAATACCTGCTTGATATTTGAGATCGCTCGCTGAGCGGTGTCGTTTGATTCGAGAACAATCCTTTCTAATGGCAGCCTTCGGTCGTTTGCAGCGAGTGACATTTTGGTATCGGCGAGATTTTATTAATGAGATAAATGCGGGACAATCGAACTTAAGCTGCAACAAGTACTTACTTATTTTTTCTCTTTTATTACAAGATAGGCTTACGCTTGGCGATCACGCTTAATACAAAGCAATGATGAGGTCTAGGCTGAAGCCCGCCCGTCTAGAAGATGCCTATTCACTCTTGCTTTGAAGGTACTTAAGTTATACGTGTTACTTAGTAAGTTATTCTTATATGTTGAATCGAAGCAGGCGCTACTTTGCGGAAGTCCATGATAATGAATGAACGAGAAGTTTAATTCGCTATGATCCGCCACAGTCAACATCTCCTGAAGATGCTCCGGTTTCAGAGTGAAACGTACTTTGAGAGTGATTTGGAGGATTTGTGTGGTGTGGTGCTGTGCCGGTGCGAATTGCTGGGTGGTGGGTGTTCGCATGCTATTGGTGAAGGACACGCACTGTACCACATAGATTTGTCTGCTGTGTCGGATTATAGCGAATTAAACTTCTCGTTCATTTATTCTTATATGGTTATCTAATTTTGAGTTTGAGGGACGAGCGGCCTAGTTGTGACAACGCATATCAGTCGATTGCGATTGTCCCAACAACGTTGACTTAAGTCGGTAACTGGATGGGTGACCGAATTTGGAGGTTCAAATTTGGCCTTTTCGTTTCCTCCGTGCCTCGGAGAGCACGTTAAGCCGTCGGTCCCGGTTATTATCACTAACATCCTGATTATAATCGTTACAAAAACCTAAGAATTTAATAATCTTAGTCGAGTCGTATGCGGAAGGACGTGGGAAGTGGGAACCCACCGCATTATTATCCCAAGAAAACACCTACCATTATGTGATTAATGGAAAGGGGTCACGAGCACGACCCTCACTTATGAAGAATACGACGCAAAGAGAGAGAGTGTTAACTAATAAATTCTTATTACTAGTCCGGACTCCGGAGTAAAGTTGATGGCGGTGTTTCATATGCCTTGGAGAATATGAAACGTCGTAAGCTTTAACGAGCTCCTATGGTCTTAGAGTGGGAGGTCTCGCGGGTTTAGGTCTTACGGGTTCGATTCCTGGCAGGGTCAATTTGGGAATTTATACATTCGGATTTTTCTCTGGTCTAGTCTGGTGGGAGGCTTCAGCCGTGAGACGTACCGCCAAGTAATTTAGCGTTTTTTTTTATTGTGTGATAGACTTGCGCTTGACGACAATCGTGCTTAGTGCAAAGCAATGATGAGGTCTAGGTTGGAACGCGCTTGCCTAGAAGATGCCTATTCACTCTTGCCTTGAAGGTACTTATGTTATATGTGTCAGGAAACACGTGCGCTGGGAGGATGCTTCCACACCCTACCGGTTCGTATCAGAAACGTCGAGCAAAAACGCTCGGGTACGATGCCGTGTATTTTATCAAAGAGTAGGTACGCACCGCTTTATTAAAACAATAAGTTTACTTACAAATTAACAATTTCATACATCAAGTGCAAAGTCCACCCACGCTTAATTATTATCGCTATAGTCATTTTATCAGGTATCACCTACACTATGGCCTTTTGTCCATACCTACGCCATTCCGCGAGAACAAAATATATATTTTATTGTTACGAGAGAAACAATAAATAATTACATATTGAAAATTATATTTAACTCAGTGTGAAATTAGTCATTCAAAGAGTTTTAGATTCGATATTATACCTAGAAGATACCTATTTTTGATTATCTTGTTAAATAGTGAGAAGTACAGTATCATTTTATCTAGTAAACTAGTAAAACTTACGAGCCGCAAACCGCGAAGGAAATGGGCATTTTTTTTTTATCCACTACAAGTTAGCCCTTGACTGCGATCTCACCTGATGGTAAGTGATGATGCAGGCTAAGATGGTAGCGGGCTAACCTGTTAGGGGCATGGCAGTTATATTAAACCCGTACCCCTATTCGGTTTCTACACGGCATCGTACAGGAACGGTAAATCACTTGGCGGCACGTCTTTGCCGGTAAGGTTGTAACTAGCCACGGCCGAAGCCTCCCACCAGGCCAGACCAGAGAAAATTCATAAATTATAAATTCCCAAATTGACCCTGCCGGGGATCGAACCCGGGACCTCCGCACGTTAAGACAACAGCGCTACACACTGCGCCACGGAGGTCGTCAAAATCTCTAATCATGCAAACCTAAATACGGTTAAGTATCTAAGATTCAGGCTCAAAGACCCACCTCTTCTTCTTCTTGTTCTTGTTGTTATTGTTGTTGGAGATCTTATTTTCAAGCTTAAATCTTGACATTTAAAAAAAAGATACGCGCTGAATTGAGAACCTCCTCCTTTTTTGGAAGTCGGTTAAAACCCCTATACATTGCGGATTTTTCCATGAGTTTGCGTTTTGCAGAAACTTTAAACCTGTTGATACTTTGAGAGGTATCTCCAAATATGTCTTCACTAGATGATGCCCGCGACTTGTAGCCTATATCCTTCCCCGGGATACAGTCTACCCCTGTACCAAATTTCATCAAAATCGGTTGAGCAGATGAGGACAGACAGACGCACTTTCGCATTTATAATATTAGTATAGCTGCATAGTCTAATGTGCGATTAGCATAACAAGTAAAGGTAGAAACTAACCACCGCGACGGATGTCGATCAATCACCGTCAATTCGTAAGCCCTACAAGAGTGACACAACAAAACGCTCACATCCGACAGCCTCGGAACAACCAAAACACAAGTAAAACGCGATAAGGCGCCGCACAAACGTAGATACTTTTTAACCGACTTAAAAAAAAGGAAGAGGTATGGAGAGAGGCCAATGTAATAGGGTAGGTACCGTAGGAGCGAAATTTGGCACCGACTCCAAAAAAAACTATTTTATTATTTACTTAAGTAGGTACCTAGAATATAAATGAGTTTCTGATTTATTTTATGTCATTTATTGTCACCTAATATTAACGCTTGTTAAAATAAATAATATGTTATAAATTAAATTATTTTTTCCTTTTTAGTTTTAGATAATAATGAAGTAAAACAAATTTAGAGTAGTGTGTCTGATACAAGCCACCATTGAATATTTTATTTTCACACAATCGATATGAAATCAACCAACAGCTGCGCAAATGTAGATGCAACCGTCAAAACTCATAAAATCAATATTACCCAATATTTTCGCAGCTATAAGTGGTTTTAACCAACTTCCATAGTCGAAACTACTTTTCTGCTTTTCGCGGTTAAAAGTGGTTATGACTGTAGCATAGACACTGTTTGTATCCATTTGCTTCCAGTTGACACTCAGGAATTGCTTACTCGCAATAAAAAGTTTTCAGTTCATACAAGCAATATCATACAATTTATAGGAGTTGCACACAGCCCTTACCGAACTGTGTCCGTACACCGGACCGTGACCGGACCCAATTTTCTGAAAACCGCGGTTTTCTGTGACGGTGTCCCGTGTCGATAAAAAAAAGTGTCAACGTTTGCGCAGCGCCTAATATCAAATTAATATAAATAAATATTATAAATGCGAAAGTTTGGATGGATGTATGGATGTATGGATGTATGGGTGTATGGATGTTTGTTACTCAATCACGCTCCAACGGCTGAACGGATCTGGATGAAATTTGGCACAGAGATAGATTATAGTCTGGAATAGCACATAGGCTACTTTTTATTCCGGAACATAAAAGAGTTCCCGCGGGAACCGAAAAACCTCAATCCACGCGGACGAAGTCGCGGGCATCAGCTAGTACGTTAATACGTTGTATAAGTAACTCTGAAAACAGCAAAGCTTAGCTAACCATTAGGGCAAAAACACGACACGAACGCCCGCGTCCTTCGGGGAACACGTTTCGTTGGTTCGCAATAGTCTGTGCAGCGCTATGTAAAAGTGCGTGAGCGGACATTTTGTCCGCCAGACAAATATTTTTTGTCCGTAGTGTGTCTTAGCCCTCAACGATAAAAATAAACAGTAAAAAGCTACGTAAATACCAAATTCTAAAATAATATTATAATCCTCTTAGTTATCTCCATTTTTGTATTTTTATATTTTTCATAATACATATTAAAAATTAAAAATTAAAATAAAATCATGTAAATAGAATTTTGTAACTGGTATGACATGGAAGAGCGGAACCTCACACAGGTATTTAATAATTATACTTAAAAGGAGGTTCCAGTCCCAATGCTATTGAACTATGTTTGTGAAATAAATGATTTATTATTTATTTATTTATCTCAATTTTTAACCCATCATCCGCGCATTAGTATCAGCATCAGTATCGCGCAGACAGTCGCTATAAAATACATCATACTAATATTATAAATGCGAAAGTGTGTTGTTTGTTGGTTTGTTGGTTTATTCAACAAACCAATAAACTTTATTGGTTTGTCCTTCAATAAAGCCGCAACGGAGCAACGGATCGACGTGATTTTTGGCATGGGTATAGTTGAGGACCTGGAGAGTGACATAGGCTACTTTTTCCCGGAAAATTAAGGTGTTCCCGCGGGAATCAAAATAACTTAAACCATGCGGACGAAGTCGCGGGCATCAGCTAGTTGTAGTATAAAATAGACATAACACTTTCGTGCGCGAGTGCCCCCTGCGCCTGCGCACGTGAATGAGTCAGCGTGCATCTGCTGCAAGCGAGCGTGGGGTAACGATGTACCGTCCGGGCGTGATCAATGAAACCGACGTAAGACGTCTTCACACGGGCGCTATTCTACCGCGCGTTTTTTAGAAAGTAGTAGTATATTATAAAACGCGGGAAGCTAGACTGGAAAAATTGTTCCTGATACTTGATAGAAAAGCGTTAATAAGTCTCCCTATTTGTCCCTCCTCTAGTATAGACCTCTCTCCATCTATACTAGAGGAAGAGAGTGAGAGACTAGAGATAGAGTACCTATTTGTAATTATTTTTAACAAGTGTTGAAAATTTTTAACTAGTAGGTATGGCAGGAGCAGGACCGATCGGTCGTAACAAAATGTTGCATGTTCGAGTTCTCAATCGTCCAGAAGAATAATATAGGCTAAGTACTTTTTATTCCGGAAAATTGATGATATTTTTTTTTTTTTTATTCACTACAATATTATATATATTATATATTATATTCCACGGGATTTTAAAAAAAAAGCTTAACCCACACGAACGAAATCCTTGTATCGTTGTTATAATATTATGTAGGATTTTATAAGCTGTGTGGTTAGAGATAAACCAAATCCTTGTGTATTCAACTCATTTTTCCGCGCGTTATTCATGCGTCCGTGTGTTACGACTTAATGACATTTTGAACTTTGCACTGTAGAGTTAGTTTTGTTCTACGGAGTACGGACGAGTAGGAATAGATTAGATCAATTATGATCCTTATTTATCCGTTTGTGTTTGTAAGTCGTTCCCTTTCAACGTGCAATGGAAACGTGGCGCATCATACTAATATTATAAATGCGAAAGTGTGTTTGTTTGTTGGTTTGTTGGTTTGTCAATCATGCCGCAACGGAGCAGCGGATCGACGTGATTTTTGACATGGGCATAGTCTAGGACCTGGAGAGTGACATAGGCTACCTTTTATTCCGGAAAATTGAGGAGTTCTTGCGGGCATAAAAAAAACTCAATCCACGCAGACGAAATCGCGGGCATCATCTAGTTATTTATAACTAGCTGATACCCGCGACTTCGTCCGCGTGGATTGAGGTTTTTCGGTTCCCGCGGGAACTCTTTAATTTTCCGGGATAAAAAGTAGCCTATGTGCTATTCCAGACTATAATCTATCTCTGTGCCAAATTTCATCCAGATCCGTTCATCCGTTGGAGCGTGATTGAGTAACAAACATACATCCATACATCCATCCAAACTTTCGCATTTATAATATTTATTATTTGATTATTACCTAAGTAAATACTTATGCTAGCTCGAGTAATCCTGGCGCGAGAGAAATCTGCGCATCAAATAAAAAAAAATTGGCAGTCATAGGGACATGCCAATTTAAGTGAAAACTTATAACTTAGAATTTTAGTATAAAAATTTGAAATTTTATAACGTTTAAATTAAAATTATCAACATCAATCTGATAATAATCAAACTCAAACACTATTTGAAAAATGTACAGTATATACACATTCAACTTTTTACTAAATTTTACATGCAAAGATATACACAGCACTAATGTTGTACAATACGTCACAACATGTCGGTGACGCGAACCCATAAGATTTTCCCCTACCGAAAAGTGCTCAACGCGGCTAAAGAAGTTTTCACTTTAAAAACATAATCTTAGATTACATTTAAGTTTTTTTTTTTTTAATTTTTAAGAAGGTTCTTTTAATAAATATTGTATTTTAAATTGTTTATAGTCAAAGAAACAGATAGCGTAGGCTGTTTAAGGAGGCCATTGTCTAAAGTTTGCATCTCGATAACTCAAGATAGCATGAGTCAATAGATAAAGGAGTTATTTTATCGCTACGATAGCCTATTCTTGGCCTTTTAATACCTACTTTAATGAAAAGAGATTTTTGAAGTGAAAACTTCTTTAGCCGCGTTGAACACTTTTTGGTAGGGGAAAATCTTATGGGTTCGCGTCACCGACATGCTATGACGTATGTATGTGACGTATGCGTATGTGACGTAGTGCTGTGTATATTTGGCCTGCAGGCTGCAGGGCTAGCATGGGCCGGAGATAAAAATTTTATCCCCCGATATTTATTTATTTAGGAATAAAAAAATTATCCTTTCCTCGGGGAGAAAATTGTCTCGGCCCATGCTAGGGGGGCTGGTGGTAGGCTTCGGCCATGGCTAGTTACCACCCTATCGGCAAAGACGTGCCGCCAAGCGATTTAGCGTTCCGGTACGATGCCGTGTAGAAACCGAATAGGGGTATGGTTTTAATATAACTGCCATGCCCCTAACAGGTTAGCCCGCTACCATCTTAGACTGCATCATCACTTACCATCAGGTGAGATCGCAGTCAAGGGCCAACTTGTAGTGGAGAACAAAAAAAAAATCTTTACAAGTAAAATTGAATGGATTTAGTAAAAAGTTTAATGTGTATATACTGTACATTGTTCAAATAGTGTTTGAGTTCGATTAATAACAGATTGATGTCGATAATTTTAATTTTATTATTTATTATTATAATTTTAATTTTATTATTTATATAAAACATTAAATGAAATTTCAAATTTGAATACTAAAATTCTAAGTTATAAGTTTTCACTTCTATCGGCAGTTCCTATGACTGCCAATTTTATTTTTAAACTATGAAGGTAACAGGAAATTCTTATCGCTTCATGGTTGTGAAAATTTTCTTTCGACCTTACTGACCCAATAGCTTTCGCTGGGTTCGAGTCCCGGGTGAGTCAGTTTCGATAATTTCTAAGTCATAAGTCATAAATATTCATTCAAGCCACTTTTCTACACAACTCTACACTACTATACATAAATATATTGCATCCTTGAGGCTTTCATTAGCATATTATATAACAGTTACAGAGTAGACGGAATATTATGAAAAAGTAATGATATATTCGCGGCATAAATCTCACCTTAATCACTCTTTTTTCACAACAGTACATTATATTATCCTTGAAGCGAGCGAAATATTAATAGTACAAAAGAAAATAATAAAGTCCTCAACGACTTCTCGCCTCGACAGTACATCGCCTACGGCGAGGCGAGGCGTATACATAGCGTCTGATAGTCGCATCTAGCAATAATTACTGTATCGCTGCGAATTACAGTGAGAACGAGTCAGCTGCATCAGAGCCCCAATCATGTAAGAATTGTCCATCAAACATTAAAGATTTTCGTCAAAGTAAAATAAACCATAACTGCATTGGTTTAGAGCTCAATTTCGTCTGCCCATTCTTATACGTTTAGGTAGTACGATACCCTAAACGTATAAGAATGGGCAGACGAAATTGAGCTCTAATTCAATGCTGTCATTGTTTATTTTACTTTGACGAAAATCTTTAACGTTTGATGGACAATTCTTACGTAATCGGGGGGCAGTTGGGACTTGGGACGAAGCAAGCCTATGGCGGTTTCTAGTTGCCCTATCGTGCAAATCGCATATTCTTTTGTAATTCTGAACGTGCTGTTTTACAAAGATTAAATTACTGTAAATATATTGCGAAGCTACTGTAAGAATACCTATTTCCTTGAATTTCTCTCTGAGGGATTCACGTGGTTTTAAATTATATATTGCACGTACTGCCATTTTTTGTAATACAAAATTTTTTTGAATATCTGCCGCTTTACCCCACCGCAAGATTCCATAAGACATAATACTATGAAAATAAGCAAAATAAACAATCTTTGCAGTTTCAACGTCTGTTAACTGCCGAATCTTTCTGACAGCGTAAGCAGCAGAACTGAGTTTACCAGCTAGATTTGATATATGGGTGCCCCATTGAAGCTTAGCATCTAAGGTCACTCCCAAGAACACGGCGGCCTCTTCTATTTTTAACATATCATTTTGTATCTGTGAATTTCGATTCATTAGGATGACAACACTGTCTTCCGTATCCGCTAGCTAAGCATTATTTTCTACTATAGTGGCGAAAGTCGGTTCGCGTGTGTCCGTCCGTTTGTAATAACTATTGTAACCTATTGTTCAGATTATGTTACTGATTAAACGTTTTTAACTAAACCGAGTCGTCGTTTTTCTACAATATTACACCTACTTACTCAACTTCTTCATTTTCTGTATACTCGTAATAACTAGATGATTACCGCCACTATGTCTATGTCAGCAACAGCAGCAGCGAGGAGCAGTTTTAGAAAATCTTTGGCAAAAAAATTGGCAGTCATAGGGACTGTCGATAGAAGTGAAAACGAATATTTAAAATAATTAAAAAAAAAAGAATTTAAACCTTAAAAGTAAAACTATGCCTTAGTTTTACTTTTAAGTTAAAGTTTAATTACGAATGTACTATATATATATTTAAGACCTTTTGTCTTCGTAACAACGCGAGGTGTCGGTCACGGTGTCGGTCACGCGTTTCCACATTTTTACCCCCTTCCAAAAAGTGCTCAACGCGCTTAAGGAAGTTTTCACTTCAAATAAAACTTAAATTTTGATAAAGTTAACAAACTTACAAATAGACATTTCATTATTCGGAATCGGGAGTAGGTCACTTGAAACTTACTAAGTAAATTTAAATGTTACTTACTTTTGTACACAAAATTACGTTATAAATATTTATAAGTACATAGATATCCTTGAAGCGTATAATATTATTGTAATAAATATCATGAAATGTAATAAAGAAAAAGTTAATAATAAAGCCCATAAAGATTATAAACATTACAACGTACACAGAACATTATGAAATGTTATTAAAAAATCCTTAACGACTGGTCGCCTCGACAGTACATCGCCTACGGCGAGGCTTCTACGGCGCCTGCTAGTCGCATCCAGCAATAATTACTCTATGTAGGTCGGCTGAGTAGGGTTACCAACATCTCACTTCGATAAATTAAATCACTACGGTTAATAAAATTAATCCATACTCAAAATTTATAAAATAAAAAGGTTTTGACGACCTCCGTGGCGCAGTGTTGAGCGCTGTTGCCTTAACGTGAGGAGGTCCCGGGTTCGATCCCCGGCAGGGTTTTAGACATTTACTTATAATTTCTGAATTTCCCTGGTCTGGCCTGGTGGCCAGACCAGGCTGGTGGTGGAGGCTTCGGCCGTGGCTAGTTACCACCCTACCGGCAAAGACGTGCTGCCAAGCGATTTAGCGTTCCGGTACGATGCCGTGTAGAAACCGAATAGGGGTATGGGTTTAATATAACTGCCATGCCCGTAACAGGTTAGCCCGCTACCATCTTAGACTCACAGACATCACTTACCATCAGGTGAGATCGCAGTCGAGGGCTAACTTGTAGTGGATAAAAAAAAGGTGACTGACTGCTTGACTGTCTGCACTGATCTATCTACGCACAGCTTACCACTCGGCGGATCAGGCTGAAAAGCATATAGCTTTTATGACGTAGGCATAAGCTAAGAAAGGATTTTCGAAAATCCAACCCCTAAGGGGGTAAAATAGGGGTTGGAAATTTGTATGAAAATCGAACTTAACGTGATCGAAGCTGTGGGCAAAAGCTAGTAATATTATAAATGCGAAAGTCTGCCAGTCTGTCTGCTACACTTTCACGGTCGATCTGTTCAATCAATCTTAATGAAATTGGGTTTAGGAAGTCTCGGGGAAGGACATTTAGTCCCTGAAAATGAAAGACTTCCTGCAGGAATCTAACCGAAGAATTCGCGGGCATCATATTATAATATTTTTTAATATCAGTTCGTCTGTTACACAAGCTTGTTTAACTAGCTAACGATAGTATGGAGATGGCTTTTTTTTAAAATAATATATAGGCTAGCGCTTGGCTGCAATCAGCCCCCCAATCATGTAAGAATGGCCGATCAAAACGGTAAGTTTGTCGTCAAAGTAAAATAAACCATAATTGCATTAAATAAGAGCTCAATTTCGTGTATCCATTCTTATACGTTAGAGTATCGTACATACCTAAACGTACGTAAGAATGGGTACACGAAATTGAGCTCTAATTTAATGCTGTTATGGTTTATAAGCTTTGACGACGAACTTTAACGTTTTGATCGGCCATTCTTACATGATCGGGGGGCAGACTTGCTAGCAAGTGGTGATGCAGCCTAAGGTGGAGCGCGCTTGCCTAGAAGATGCCTATTCACTCTTAATTTGATTGCTTTCATTTTGGAGACAGAAAAACCTAACTTTTTAGCTCGGAAACTCAGAAGTTCTCAACTATCTTTTAAAAGCCAAATATCTGCTCGTAAGTCGCAGCATCAACTAATTGAAACAAAAGTAAAATATTCTTTGTGGTTCACCTGACGATTCGAAAGCACTCGTAAAAGTGTATTTCCATTCTATTCTCCTGTCATGTACATTTTAAAAGGTAACCAACACGTCTGTATCTTTCAATCACTATAGCATATTTTCTCGTTTCGTATTAAAAATAAAACAAATATCAGATTTCGCATCACTTACAAAAAAAATACATAGTTGGCAACCCTGCCCGCCACCCACAACGACCGTTGTTTGACCATCGCCAATCAAACAAGACCTCCCATTTCAAGTTTATCAACGTAATATAACAGGTCTTAATATATTGGTGGGTGTTACCTTCAACCAATTACACAAGACCTACTATTTAAAATAAAACATGTTGTATGACGGGTCTTTTTAAACTGGTAGTCATGACCTCGGCTCAGTTACTCTGTTCTTTATTCCTAGAACAAACGCTTCGGTATGAAGTTTTTTGGATTGATTATTTTTATTTGTATATAAATAAATGTATGTAAATGTAATAGAACTGCTAATTTTGGCATTACTTCTGAAGGGGTCATCCATAAAGTACGTCACACTTATTACGTGATTATTTGACCCCTCCCCAGTCCTTGTCAGTTGTCACAGTTGGTCACATCACATTTGTGAGACCCCCCTCCAGTTACGTACAATTTTATATCTAGAAATTAAAACAGCACAATCCGAAATTAGTCTTATTGCCATTAATTTTTTTTTTAAATATAAGTACATACTTAATCAACATCAAATCAATCATTGGAAAAAATTAACAAAACTTGGAAATTAATTTTAAGTTTTTCATTTGTTCAAATTTGGCATTTTAACGCTTCGTTGTACCTATAAGATTTTGAAATGTGACGTCACGAAACTTAGGCATCCCACACACACACAATCTCCCTTGTCACACAATGTCACACTTCATAAACCCCGTACTTACCTACTTTATGGGTCTAAGTAATTTTTGTTTTACGATGAGAATTTTCGAAACGTCAAAATGGGACAACAAGATGGGATTTCAATATACGTCTGTGACGTCAGCAAAATTCGACGGTTTTTTTAAACTAACAGGGAGCGTGGATATTGTGACATTTGGGAGATCTTCTAATTTTGCTAATAACCAAAAAAAACATTCTTTTGAATAATTTTCAAATACCCAACTAAGTAAGTATAATTATAAATATATTAATACTAGCTGATGCCCGCGACTTCGTCCGCGTGGATTGAGGTTTTTTGGTTCCCGCGGGAACTCTTTAATTTTCCGGGATAAAAAGTAGCCTATGTGCTATTCCAGACTATAATCTATCTCTGTGCCAAATTTCATCCAGATCCGTTCATCCGTTGGAGCGTGATTGAGTAACAAACATACATCCATACATCCAAACTTTCGCATTTATAATATTTATTTGATGGATAAGATAAAGAGGACATCATTTTCGGCAACCAATGCAAAGAGATTCCGACATCTGCGAAATGAAATCTCCAATAGCGTCAGCATGACAAATGTCTTAGCCGACGAGTGCCATTTATCATGTTTCATCAGACAACGTACTTATTAACGAGATTTAATGAGAGCCATTGTTTAATTGTTGCCACTCGCCAAAGATGACATTTAGAGCGCCCGCAAGATTTTTTTTGATCTTGTTCCTTCCTAAGTTCCTAATCTTTCTACCAACGTACCGCAAGGTATCATCAGGGTCTTAGCAAATGGCGAGGCATAAGTACCTATTATATAAGTACCTATACCTTTACCTAATTCGTTGACCAAGACCATCAAAGAAAAAAATGTAGAAATAATGTATTCCTGGTAGCGTTGCATAATAGGGGATGCCCATTGCCCAAGGTCCAACAATTTAATCTTATTTAAAAAAAACATCTTATATTTTTTATTCGTCCAAGATTTTCTTTAATGTGGGCACTTGCGGCAGAAGTGTCTATGGGCGATGGGCATTCCCCTTTTCAATAATAATGTAATAATAAATTTATTTTCATAAATTTGAGATAAGTACTCGAAATACCATTAATAATCTATATATATAAAATTCAAAGTCCTGACTGACTGACTGACTTATATATCAAGTATCAACGCACAGCCTAAACCGCTGGGGTTAGAAACTTGAAATTTTGACAGTAGATTCCGTTTGTGACGTAAGCGCTCACTAAGGAAGGATTTTTCAAAATTCCACCCCTAAGGGAGTGAAATAAGGGTTGAAAGTTTGTATGAAAGTCCGTCATTTCTCAAGTTATATCCATGAAACTTGAATAAATAAATACGTGTTTCACAGTTTTTGAAAATTCTACCCCCAAAGGCGTTAAATAGGGGTTGAAAGTGTGCATGAAAGTCCTTCATTTTTCAAGTTATAACCATGAAAGTTGGTATTTCGGCTTCTGGTTTAAAATAAAGAAATACGTGTTTCACAGTTTTTGAAAATGTTATCCCCAAGGACGTTAAATAGAGAGTTTGTCCTTCAATCACGCCGCAACAGAGCAACGGATCAACGTGATTTTTGCATGGGTATAGTTGAGGACCTGGAGAGTGATATAGGATTTATCTCAGAAAATTAAGGAGTGCCTGTGGGAATTAAAAAAACTTATGCCACGCGAACGAAGTCGCGAGCATCCTCTAGTAATAAATATATTCCAAAGGATTACAGTAAGATTTTCAGGTTAATAGTTCAGCCCGATCTTACAATTGCAACCGTCTGAAACTCGCAGACAACAATACAGAGTTGTTGACAGATGACAGATGCCAAATGAAATCTCGAACAATTCCAAGCCAGTGACAAATGTCCAACGGGGGAACATTTTGTCAGTTTTCGTCATTAAACTTGCCGACTGTATCGCGTTATATTACATTTTATGACTCATTGTTTGATTGGACCAGACTTTTAGGGTCCCGTACCAAAATTTTCAAATAAAACCTTGACTTCGTCTGTCTGTCCATCTGTCCAACTCTAGGTTAGAACGAAATACTACTATTAGATATCATAATATGATGACAATTAACAAGGCTTTAATTGCAAATTCTAAAATAGGTTTTTATTTATTTCCAAATCTTAATGAAAAATATCTATAAATAAAAACCTACTCTCCGACCCTTATCTCCAAAGTCTGCTACGAGAAAACCCAGAATTTACGCTTTGGGAAATGGAAAAGTACGTAACGCACGTACGTAAGTACTTTTTTGGAAAGCAATTTAGCAAGATTTAACCAACAAATGGAAAAACTAAGATAGGCTAACGGACTGACCAAAATTACTGTATAGGTAGGTATATAAACGTTTCCCTCCCTAGATATACATTTATATATACTAATACGTTTTCCAAAGTACGGAACCAATTATTTAATTCATAAAAATAACGTACTGTATTTTCCACTGCGAGGGTAATTAGTACATTAATTAAAAACACCTATGGAATTCTATCATATAATTATTTTATTGACTAATTTAATTGGTTTTCGATCGACGAGGACTGTTCTTTCTGTCATATTGTCTTCGTTGGAAATATGCCTACATAGGTACTTTAATTTTTAAAAAAAAAGTACCCAAGCAGGTATTTTATTTTATTTTTTTCAATTGTTAAATTTTAACACCCATTAAGATTTAAATAATTTAGAAACCTTTGATTAGGTATATTTGTTTGTGCATGTTCTCAAAACAGTTCGCGCTATATAAAAGTGAATTTTGCAAACTTTTCGCGTTGACGTTGTTCAATCTGGACCGCAGTGTGCTTTCGTCCTTATTTTAGACCATACCTATATCCACAGGTGCATACATACATGATACAATATACAGACAGGTATGTTGTAATCTAAAGCGCAAGCCTACGTGAACAAAGCCTACGCTAAAGAATCTTTTGTTAAAACTTTGCTGTAAGTATCGCTTTTCAGCTCCACTGCAGACAAATAATTTAAAACCTACTTAAGCAAAATAGTTTTAAACATTATCAAAAAAGTAAGTAGGTACTTTTAAATTTATTTAAAAAAATTAGAGATTAATAGACATCATTATTGGTAACCAATACAAAACAATAATGAGAATAATTTTCAAAGGCATAATTATAAGACAAAATAAAAAAATAATTATAAAGGCATAAGGGAGAATAATTTACAAAGAAAATGTTAAAAAAAACTGTCTTGAAATGTGGACTCTTAGCGCAGTGTAAGAAATCGATTTGCGAGAAAAAGCTTTCTTGCATTTTGGACCCGCGACAAAATAAAACAAAAAGAAAACCCCACGCGTCAGAAGCGAACACCGCAAACGATTTTACGATCTAACTTTTTATTATAAGAAAACCGCAGACTCAGAAGAATAAGTCGTAAAAAAATCCATTTAAAAAAAATAACAATTTCACGCGGTTTATTTATTGAGAATTAGATATTTTTACAACAATAAATAATTATCTAAACAATAGAAATATAATACGCTCTAAAATTCTCATCGTAAGCGTGACAAAGAAAGCTGAACTACACATGAAAAAAACTTACGTCAATTGCGGGTTCCGTTGAAAAAAAACCCTTAAAAAAGTAAGTAGTAAGTACACTGAATGACAGAACTGAAAAAAAAAACACAATACGCCGTGCGCTTCCGTACGCAACCGTATACGTTTTAACGGCGCGACCGCCCGCGAGCCTGTTTGCACGCCACTGATCTAATTCCAAACGTACGGTTGAAAAGTGACGTAATGTCCGCCATCTTGGGTCCCCTTCCCCCCTCGGCCCCGCCTAGCTTCCGCGCTGGAAAAGTGCACTATTAAATCAATTTCGTTTCATACTCGAGTACTGAATGTGGCGGCGTGAAGCTTTCGTAGTACGACGTATAAAGCTTTCCACCAATCGATGCGTTGTGTGCGTTACCTAAGGCGCGTTTGATTACTATAGGGATGATACCTTTGCCTAAATTAAATTATTTTTTACTTATTAAAAAATATCGTGTTGATCGTGATGGTGGTATTGGTAATTAAATGAACCTACGAGCTCAGAATACAGAACATACGAGGGTTCCAAAGGCGACCACGATAAACTCAGCCGGGTTTTTTTTCACGCACATAACTCCATAAAGTTAGATGACCCAGTGATCCAACTCTGGACCAGGGATTTAGGAGGCCAAAATCTTAACCATTACGCCACGCTCTAATAAAAAAATCCTAACTCATAAAATGCCAAAATGAGTTTGTTTCTTTGTTACGCTTGCACTGCACATCTTTTCAAGCGATTTTGATGAAATTTGGTACAGAGATAGTTGCATAACGGTGAAGGACTTAGGCTACTTTTTATCACGGGAAATTAAAAAGATTCCGCGGGAAATAAAAAAACCAACTCGTGAGCATCATGTAGCTTAAGATAAAAAAAATAGAAAAATATTACCATTTAAATCCAAGCAGATGGCTGCCAAATAAAAAGATAAAGAAAAATGGAACGATTTATAGTACTGGCCTTGCAGATATCACGGGCATTTTTATTTTGTTTCATTCGATGTCCGTTCCGTGTCTAAATAATATTTCTGTATACAAATCTAATACAACGTTCTTTAAATTCTCAGGCCTATTGCGCATTATAAGAAAATGTCTTGTATTTATCTAATATTTTGTATGCGCGTGTCTGATAAGACACAAGAAAAAATATCTTTGTAATATTATGTATGGTCTCATACAACAACCATTGCGACTGAATTTCTTAAAAGACAGACACAATAAATTTTCTTATAATGCGCAATATGCCTTATTTGTAGGCAATAGTTAAGACATCCGACTATTATACTTGGGGTCTCGGGTTCGATCCCCGGGCACGCACGGTCCAACTTTTCGAAGGCGTGTTTTAAGAAATTAAATATCACTTGCTTCAAACGGTGAAGGAAAACATCGTGAGGAAACCTGCTCGCCCGAGAGTTCTTCATAACGTTCTCGAAGGTGTGTTTAGTATGCCAATCCACACTTGGCCAACGTGGTGGACTTTGATCAAAACATGCTCAGTAGTGAGCCGGCAATGGTTGATAAGAAAGAAACAGCAAATTATCTAGTAACTCTAAACCAAAAGCTAACTACTAACTAAACGAGAAAAAAGGCTTTTTTTTTTTAATATATAGGCTAGCGCTTGGCTGCAATCAGACTTGCTAGTAAGTGGTGATGCAGCCTAAGGTGGAGCGCGCTTGCCTAGAAGATGCCTATTCACTCTTGATTTGAAGATACCTATATTAAAAGAGGAGGGGAAAATGGAAGCCGGAAGGGCATTCCATATCCTAGCGGTTCGAATTAGAAACGAGGAAGCAAATCGAATCTTTGAATAAAATAACACGTAGGGCAAAGTTTAACCAACTGAGGAAGTTCGTAACCTGCGAACGAACAACTTTCGAAATTAGTTTTTCATTAAAGAAATCTAACAACTTATCCTAAACTAGCGGTGTGTTCTAATGTCTTTGTCATAAGGGTTTCAAACTCAACTCACACAGCACTAATGTTGCACAATACGTCACAGCATGTCGATGACGCGAATCCATAACATTTTCTCCTACCATAAAGTGCTCAACGCGGCTAAAGAAGTTTTCACTTCATAAACTTACGTGTTCTACAAAAAAACCTGTAAATATAAACTTATTTTATGAACAAAATTTATTTTTCTTTTATATAAATCCTTTATAAAACCATATCCGTATCCTCGTTAAAATTTCTACGCACCGCTACACCCTTCCGCCCCAAAAATACACCTTATTGGACTCTTTGTAGAATTTACTTTGCCACATTTTTATTACAAAGAAAACATATTTTTATTATATGTGCAAAATTCTAATTTATTTGTTTGATTCTTAGATTGTAATTTATTATTTACAAGACGAGTCCCGTGATTCAACGCGTGGGTTTAAGTATTTTTTTAACCGACTTCAAAAAAAGGAGGAGGTTCTCAATTCGACTGTATTTTTTTTTATTTTTTTTTTATTTTTTTTTTTATGTTTGTTACCTCAGAACTTTTGACTGGGTGGACCGATTTGGATGATTCTTTTTTATTTGAAAGCTGGTGCTTCCCGTGTGGTCCCAATTCAATTTGGTGAAGATCTGATGAATATCTCCGGAGATGGAGAACGGAACTCCTCATGGATAAGAGTAAATTGCTCGCGATCAGTGTGATAGTCTTGTAAACAGTATGTTTTAACCATGCCGGACCGAACATGCCATGCCATGGCATGTTCGGTGCCAATGTGGAGTCACGTCAACAATAATGAAGAGTAGGTAGACGGTTCATGCGGCTAATTGGTACCGACTCCAAAAAATGTTATTATAGAACTAAATTAACTCTTGTATACATAATAAATTAAATTATTTTTTACTTTTTAGTGTTTGTGGTTTTTGAAGTCGGTTCTTATTTTTTTTTTGAATTTTTTTTAAATCTCATAGGAAAAAAGTAAAGTACCTACTAACTACTAAGCCTATTTCACTCTGCAGGTCTTGAGCTTCCTCGATCAAGAATCACATCGATTTCTTTTTTTTCCTTCTATCTTCCAACAATTAATAATTTCAAAATGTATACTTTGATTTACAAGAATCGCCCAGTTTTTGAAGTGAAAACTTCTTTAGCCGCGCGTTGAGCACTTTTCGGTAGGGGGTAAACTTGTGGATTCGCGTCACCGACACCGTCACCGACATGCTCGCGTTGTTACGAAGACAACAGGTCTTAAATATAAATATACTACATTCGTAATTAAACTTTGATGCCTTAGTTTTAAGGTTTATATTTTAAATATTTTTTTATTTTGTATTATAAGAGTTTTTCCCAGTAGGTAGGTACTTCACGCTACTAGTGACCCAAGAGCTGGCGCTCCTTTACCCCAACGGCTTATATTAGCCTGGCAATACAGAAATGCAATAGCGTCAGTGTCTCGGATGTGGTACCACGCCCATGAACGAACATTTGGACGGTGTATATTTTTGGAAATATAAATATTATAGACTAGCTAATGCCCGCGGCTTTGTCCGCGTAAAAAAACCTCGCTATCCCGCTTTCCGGGAAAAAGTAGCCTATTTAGCACTCTCCATGTGCTCAACTATACCCAAGTAAAAAATCACGTCGATCCGCTGCTCTGTTGCGACGTGATAGAAGGACAAACCAACAAACAAACACACTTTCGCATTATAGATATTTATAATATTAGTATGATTTTTTGTAGTACGTTATTTTTTGTACATATTTCAATTATTGTAAATGTTCATTAAATAAAATTATCTATTATTTGCATTTTATTTAGCTTTAAATACTCTATCAAACATTACACATATTTTACTAATACATAATATTACGGTCGAATACAAGGCAATGCATTTGAATGCTGAGGCTTGAACGTCATTATGTGACATTTTTGACATTTCATCCATACAAAAATTTAGCTTTTAAAAAAGTACAGTTCGCGCCCGATTTGAATGCAGAGTAGATGTATGTGTCACCATACATTTGCTCTGCATTCAACTCGTGCGCGAACTGTACATAAAGATCTAGATTATCAGTATTATGCTCCATCGTCTGAGACTGGTAACAAAATGGGAAATAATTGTAAAAGCGGATCTCGCGCCGGAAGGCTGTAACGACACGACGCGCGGAAGACTCAAATGAGGATGCGAGCGAGGAAAGGTCACCTGAGCTGTGTTACACATTACAGCCCAGTCCTTTACATTCCACTTTATCCTTTACTGACAGCCATTTTCGTAGTAACTAACTAACTAACGATTATTATCTACTATCCATGTTATAAATACAAAAGTGTGATTTCACCATACTACTTAGCTCAAAATTTATTGCAAGCATTAGACAAGCGGTGATAGTCTACTGGCACAGAATAGGTAATAGCTACTGGTTAAGACACTCAACCTCCTGTACGGCGTCCGGGCACGCACCTTCAACTTTTCGCACTTCCATACCAGTACTATGGAATCCCAATATCAGTCTCGAGAATCGTCTTGTAAAAAATTCTTTCCAAAAAACCGACTTCCAAAGCCACTGTAAAATTTTGATTTCTACACACTATGTTGATGTCGGGCGAGTATAATAGCAAAGTTGACGCGTCAGGCTCGCCCGACTTCAACATAGTGTGTAGAAATCAAAATTATTTTTTGCTTTACAGTGGCTTTGGAAGTCGGTTTTTTGGAAAGAATTTTTATTTTTAACTTTTTAGTGTTCTCTAAATCCCCACGGCTTAGGAGTGCAGTACCCTGCAGCATCAGAGTTGAGTTGTTGGGACTTGGGTTTAAGTATAAAGTCGTTGCTTGACACCTACAATATGAATTCAACATAAAAAATCCTAAATCGCTATTTTTCAGGAGTTCTGTACCCTGCAGCATCAGGGTTGAGGAGTTGGGACTCAGAGTTGAATCGTATACCCGTGACTTGATACCTACTATATGAATTCATCATCAAAATTTCCTAACTCCCTAGTTTTGAGGAATTCATGTAGTATGGTACACCTACAGCATTAGGATTGAAGATTTGGAGTCAGATATTTTTATGGGACCACCTCGGGAGCTTCCTCTATGAAAAAAAGCTACCAATGAAAAAAAAAATTTTCAAATCACGAAGATATTATGCACCGACATACATTAAAAAAAAAAAAAAAAACATACGCGCCGAATTGAGAACCTCCTCCTTTTTTGGAAGTCGGTTAAAAATATTCTCAATCATATAATATTAAAAGACTGCTGTAATAACAAAATTAAACAAAACAAAACAGTAACAAAATGGGAAAGAATTATAATTGAAAAAGCGGATTTCGTGCCGAAAGGCTACGAAGTACCGACGCACGGTAGTTTTTCTTTTTAAATTTTTAAAGGATCTTTGAATGTCTATGATATTATATCAGACCCAATAAACCCTCATAAACTCAATATCTTTCTTAAATCAAATATAAATGAGGATGCGGATTCTGAATTTTTCAAAAATCAAAACCCAAAAAGACGAAGTCACGAGCATCATCTAGTTTATAATAAGAGAATGGATTATTTTTGGCAAAAGTTTCACCTGGTAAAATAATTATAGTGGTAATTTATTACTTTCTCCATCTTTAAATCTTTTCATTACTTAAATTTTATTGTTACAATAAATCGAAATGACAAATTCCAGGCCAAAGCCCGAAAGGTACTTAATCAATGGAGTGCGTACTAAATACATATATTTTATTACAAAGTTTATTGCGTAGTTCCCCGTACGAACTATTTAGGTAAGGAGCTAGTGAGCGATATCTGAGAAGTCTCGTCCCCACAAAAAATAATTTACAATACCTCCAAATAACGTTGAAGTAATAGGATACCATACATCGAATCGATCAGACATGTCGAAGTTTTTCACAGCTCTTCTTCAGCTATAAAAGTGCTGATGATCTTCAAAAGGCTGAACAAGGCAAAATATCACCAACAGAGCAAGACAAAAAAAACATGAAGTCATGTCAGCTATCAAAGGTCTCCGATCATCATGTCGGAGGGCAAATAGCTATAGGACAAAATTAAAAAAAACTTTTTGACGCAGACAAATCTGTGTGCAATATGTATAGCCCTAAAAATATATTATAGTAAAGAGAGAGGCGAAGAGGAACGTCTATACCGCAGAGAAAATAATAAGTGAATAGTCTAACGGTTAGCGTTTTTAATCGCTTTCGCTGAAGCATTAACGAATAGAGAAAAAGAATAGACCCGAAACGTATGTTACTTGGCTAGGGAGGCAATGCCTATAGTAGTGGGCCGGTAATGGGAGGAGACGATGACGAATCTTAGACACTGTTTTACTATAAACTGTCTAAAATAGAAAAAAAAAACACCGGTATTAAAGCTGCAAATAAATCGCACACCAGATCTTGCACTATATTCCAAGATGGCGGTTCCGGGAATGTTTAAAAAAAACTTTAACTACCCTCACAGGCGACGGCCTCGTAAAACGCGTTTTGGATTTGCACCAAGATTCTTACTTGCCACTCATGATATTTTGAAGACTTACCTAAAACTCAAATTTGAGTATACTCATAGAATGAGGGACGGGTGGCATAGTTGCTACAACGCATATCAGTTGATAACGATTGTGAAGCAACGTTGACCCAAGTCGGTAACTGGATGGGTGACCGAATTTGTATGGCTTTTTCGTTTCCTCCGTGCCTCGGAGAGCACGTTAAGCCGTCGGTCCAGGTTATTATCACTAACATCTGATAATAATCGTTAGTAACCTAGGATTTGAAATAGTATTCATTAGTAGAGTCTTATGCGGATTGATCTGGGAACCCACCGCATTATTATACCAAGAAAATCCCTGCCATTATGTGATCAAGGGAAAGAGGCACGACCCTCAGCAATGAGGAAATACGACGCAGAGACATGACAAGGTTTTGGCCGCGGTCTACCACGCTGGGCAAGTGCGGTATGGCAGACTTTACTCATATTTGAGAACATTATAAAGAACGTTCAGGCATCAGGCATGCAGGTTTTCTCACGATGTTTTCCTTCGCCGTTTAAAGCAAGTTACTCAAACACGCCAGAACGGCTGAACCGATCTGGATGAAATTTGGCACAGAGATAGATTATTATAGTCTGGAATAACATCGTGGGCTACTTTTTATCCCAGAAAATTAAAGCGTTCCCGCGGGAACCATAAAACCTCAACCCACGCGGAGGAAGTCGCGGGCATCAGCTAGTTTAAAATATTTGATTTCCTAAAACGGATTATAGTTCCGAAAAGTTAGGAATGCTTGTCCGAGAATCGAACCTACGACCCCGTAGAGGAAGCCGGGTGTTTAAACCAGGTTATCACTTATCACCGTTATCCGAACCTATCTTACTTATAATTTTTTGATAATACTATGGATCAAAATATATCGTTACAAAAATAATGTAACGCTATTTTTCATAAGGGAATAAATTCAAGAATAATCACGCAGCTCTCCGTTTTCACTTTAAAAATAATAATAATTTATTTTATTTTATTTTATTTTTTATTTTATTTAGATAACATACCCGAAGAGACCTTACAGTTGCCCAATGCGTCTCTCCGGGCCACAGAATTAGAGTGACAATTACTGAATAAAAAAACTTAATATACTTGCTTACAATTATAATACTTCTAGGCAAGCGCGCTCCACCTTAGGCTGCATCACCACTTGCAAGCAAGTCTGATTACAGCCAAGCGATGGCCTATATACACGTATTTAAAAAAAAAACTTAATCAATAAAAATAAAAATCAACCGCGATCGTTAATGTACGGATGAGATACGGGCATGGCGCTTACGTCATTTGGCATTAAAATTATCTCACTCCAAACACATCTGCTTTTTACGCACGCTTTTGCTTTTTACTGAGGCACAAGTGATGACCTGAAGCGGCGACCATAATGTATAGTTCCACCAATTATCAAAATTGGAACAAATTTTTAAGCATGTTAATTTTAGTTTTTGTTGTATTTTTAACTAGCTGAATCCCGCGACTTCGTCCCGTGGACTGAGATTTTTGGTTCTGGAACTTCTTAATTTACCGGGATACAAAGTAGCCTATGTCACTCTCCAGGTCTTCAACTATTTCCATGCAAAAAATCACGTCGATCCGTTGATCCTTTGCGGCGTGAATGAAGGACAAACCAACAAACCAATAAACCAACAAACCAACAAACAAACACACTTTCGCATTTATAATATTAGTATGATTAGTATTATGATATCTACTAGCGGCGCTGTCACAGGGTCAGGTAAGTTTGTGGAACTGTACGGCATGAGATACGGGAATGGCGCTTACGTCACTTGGCATTAAAATTATCTCACTCCGAACACATCTGCTTTTTACGGACGCTTTTGCTTTTACTGCGGCACAAGTGATGAGCTGAAGCGGCGATCGTAATGTAGAGTCCCACCAATTTATGTAGCCCGGTGATCAAAATTTGTACTAATTTTGCCTGTTAATTTATGTTTTTGTTTTATTTTTAACTAGCTGATGCCCGCGACTTCGTCTGCGTGGTTTAAGATTTTTTGATTCCCGCGGGAACTCCTTACTTTTCCGCCGTAAAAAGCAGCCTATGTCACTCTCCAGGTCCTAAACTATACCCACGCCAATGACTGAAGCAATTTGGCTGAAATTTGGAGTAGGGATAACTTTTACCCGGAATTAACACAAAGGTACATAATATGTCGGAAAATTGAAGAGTTCCCATTCTCGCGAGTGAAGTCGCGGGCATAATTTACTTTACATATAAAATAACCAACTTACTGATCAGCCTCAAACATCTGCTAGGAACACATTAAGTCTCTTTAACATGACTCCAATCCTTCCAATATGACTCGGCCGTCAATTGCCTTATTTTAGGCCTGAATTTCCTTTTCGCGTTATAACTTTTCAGGATACCCATAAATAAACTGATTGATTCGGTCACATCTCCACACTTCACTCCTAAGGCATGAAAAATATCAACAGACCGAAGAAGTCAGTACAAATCGCGATCGCTTATAAATTAAAGAAGTACAATCCTCCACATGAATATGACATCTATTAAGAAATATAGAAAACGTAAATATTTAATAACCCCATGTTTCACTTCAAAATTGCACCACGGTCCTATAATAATATCAGCTACGTCGTTTGATTGAGTGCAGTCGTATGATGAATTCGTTGCACTTTTAATAAAGATATCGTTTAAATAAAAGGGTTAAGTCATTATGACCGAAACAGGTTGATTTGTTGCAATCATGCTTAAAGCTCAACAGGGTTAGCCGGGTTTTTTTTTATAACTTATAAAAAAAACCCGGCTGAGTTTGTTGTGGGCTCTTCTCAGACCAGGGCGCGTTTGGAACCCTCGTAGCTTTAGTCTTAAGATACCGTAGTTTATTATCACCATCAATTCTTATTCTTTGTAAACAAACGTTTGTGACGTTCAGAAGGTGTACTTTGAAGGTACCTATTTTGATTAAAGATGTTTTGATTTGATTTGATTTGTTACCTTAATCTATGTATTTTTTTAATCCACTACAAGTTAGCCCTTGACTGCGATCTTACCTGATGGTAAGTGATGATGCAGTCTAAGATGGTAGCGGGCTAACCTTGTTATATGGCAGTTATATTAAACCCATCCCCCTATTCGGTTTCTACACGGCATCGTACCGGAACGCCAAATCGCTTGGCGGCACGTCTTTGCCGGTAGGTTAGTAACTAGCCACGGCCGAAGCCGGGAACCAGGCCAGACTAGGGAAAATTCAGAAATTATAAATTACCAAATTGACCCTGCCGGGGATCGAACCCAGGACCTCCGCACGTTAAACAACAGCGCTCAACACTGCGCCAGGGAGGTCGCCGTATATCTTTAAGGTTCTGTTCTGTAGTAAAATAAGCGGTGATAGCCTAGTGGTTAAGACACCCGACCTCCTGTTCGGGGTCGCGGGTTCGATCCCCGAGACTTTTCAACCCGGCCGGATCCAACTTTTCTAAGTTATGTGCGTTTTAAGAAATTTAATATCACTTGCTGCAAACGGTAGAGGAAACCATGGCGAGGTAACCTGCACGCCCGAGAGTTCTTCATAATGTTCTCGAAGGTGTGTGAAGTATGCCAATCCGCACTTGGCCAACGTGGTGGACTAGGGCCAATCCATGCTCAGTGGTGAGCCGGCAATGAGTTGATAAGAGAGAAAGAGCAAACTATTTTTTTTTTTTATTCTAATTTTTTAAAGGATCTTTGAATCTCTGTGAGATTATGCCAGACCCATAATCAAATAAATATTATAAATGCGAAAGTTTGGATGGATGGATGTATGGATGTATGGATGTATGGATGTATGGATGTATGGATGTTTGTTACTCAATCACGCTCCAACGGCTGAACGGATCAGGATAAAATTTGGCACAGAGATAGATTATAGTCTGGAATAGCACATAGGCTACTTTGTATCCCGGAAAATTAAAGAGTTCCCGCGGGAACCGAAAAACCTAAATCCACGCGGACGAAGTCGCGGGCATCAGCTAGTACTTAAATAAACAAAGCTTTTGAAAATGGTATAACTTCTTAACTTTCTTTATCCATTCTTAATATGAAGTTATATACCAATCTCGCAGCTAAAGAAAAGGGCAGCGCGAAAATACTCTGAAAAAGAGCGAACTATTGTCAAACTGTAAATCAAAAGTTAAAGCAAAGCTAGTTTTCAAGTAACTACTACGAGTAACTAAACGAGAGAAAAGAGGTTTGAATTAAATAACACGTAGAGCAAAGTTTAACCAACTGAGGAAGTTCGTAACCTGTGAACGAACAACTTTCAAGTAGTTTTTACAGGTTAAAAGCATTTCCGTAGTGATTTATTTTAATAGTGGAAAGACAAAATTGGTACCTGAGTTTGTCCTGTCGCGCAAGTGTGTGCGGCTATGAAGTTTACGCCTCTACCGACTATTACCTATTCTGTGCATCTACGCAGACTTTACGGCAAAACAAATGATTGTCGTCAACGATTCGGCATGCCATTCTTACCGAGAAGAGCACGCAAGGATGAAGAAACTCAGCCGTAGCTCTTTTAAAAAACCGGCCAAGTGCGAGTCGGACTCGCGCACCGAGGGTTCCGTACAAACCTGTAGTAAGTTTTACGATTAATGAATTTAATGAACCGCAAAACTAACTTTATTTGTAGAGGTTTATTGTTAATATAAAAAAACTATGCTAGTTAGAGCGTTGGTTTTATTTTTCCTGTAAAATATACATAATCTTCTATTGACCATAATTATTTCAGATTTTTCAATTCGTAAACTTCGGAGATAAGGGGGGGGGAACGGTATTTTTTTCGACATTTTGCCCGATAAATCAAAAACTATTATGCACAAAAATAAATAAAAATCTGTTTTAGAATGTTGAAGTATAGCCCTTTCATATGATATCCCACTCAGTATAGTTATCATACTTTGATATTTCAAACCCCCGATTTTCCCCCTTTTTTAATTAAACTAAAAATAATTTTCGATTTTTTTTTATTTCAATGATGTTAGGCTACTATTATACACAACTATTCCAAATTTTATGTCGATAGCTTTAATAGTTACTGAAATAATGGACTGTGACGGAAGGACGGACGGACGGAGAAAGTCGCACCATAAGGGTTCCATTTTTACCATTTTGGTACGGAACCCTAAAAAGGAATAATTACTATAAAAAGTGTATAAATGCGAAAATGTGTTTGCCTCACCTTCCCATGGTCTAATTATTGCAAACAAATAAATAAATGAAATGAAATGAAAAGCGATGAAATTACTGCTACTTATTACTTAAAGCTAGCATCCCAAAGGCACTAAAAAGTAACTACTTTTTATCCTTGAAAATGAAAAGAGTTTTAAATAAATATATAAATAAATCCTTTATTGCGTTACATTGTTGCAGACTTAAAAAGAAAATAAATTAAATACTAGCTGATGCCCGCGACTCCGTCCGCGTGGATTGAGGATTTTCGGTTCCCGCGGGAACTCTTTAATTTTCCGGGATAAAAAGTAGCTTACGTGCTATTCCAGACTATAATCTATCTCTGTGCCAAATTTCATCCAGATCCGTTCAGCCGTTGGAGCGTGATTGAGTAACATACATCCATACATCCATACATCCATACATCCATCCATCTTTCTATATATATTATATTATATATTATATTATTTGATAAAATAATAATAATTTTAAAATACCAAGCTCAGGCAAGCGCGCTCAACTTACCAGCAAGTCTGATTGCAGCCAAGCGCTAGTCTAGAAATTTAAAACAAAGGTAAAATACACTAGAATAAAACTTTTATTCTAGTGGCGAAATTGCATTGCTTTACTCACTACAATAATCACCCATTTTTCGAGTCAATTTGTAAAAGCTAGATAAAAGCACTAAAAACTGTCAGGACGACAACAGAGTCTGAGAGGCGGGCCCTGTTGCCAGGTTAACACAATTATGTGACTAAAGCCTTAAAACCCGCGCCAAATTGCTGTTGGGAGGACGCATTCACACTCTCTTTTATCTCTATTTTACACTATTTTATAACAAAATTTATGTCGTAAATATTTCGGAGATTTACTTAAAACTGGTTAACCTACTCGTAGTTCCCATGCATTGCTACTTATTATTTAAATACATTTTACAGATTACATAGTACTAATATTAATATTTCCAGGAACCCCCTGCCATTATAGCATGACTCTCAGAAATAAGGGATTCAACGCAGAGAGAATTAAGAGCAAAGAGAGGAAATCTTTCTTTTTAGCAGCAAAATTGCAGTCTTTACCTACTACAACTAGTGCCCTTTTTCCGAGTCAATTTATAAAAGCACTAAAACTGTTACAACGACAACAGAGTCTGAGAGGCGGGCCCTGTTGCCCGGTTAACACAATTATGTGACTAAAGCCTTAAAACCCGCGCCAAATTGCTGTTGGGAGGACGCATTCACACTCAAGCTTTTATCTCTGTTTTTTAAATAAAATTTCGTAAAATTTTGGGCGATTTACTTTAAACTGGTTTACCTACTTGTAGTTGCCATACATTTTATTTTTTTAAAGAAAATTAAAATAAAGTTAAAATTAAAACGAAACACTCGCAAGGCTTTAATATCATAATATTATAATGATTTCTGTTTTTTTCTTTTGAGTACGGAGGTCCAGGACCCCCCTACTATTATAGTATGACCCTCAGAAATAAGGGATTCAACGCAGAGTGAATCAAAACCAGAGAGAAAAACTTTCTTTTTAGCAGCAAAATTGCAGTCTTTAGCTCAAATAGTGCCTTTTCCTTTTCCGAGTCAATTTATAAAAGCACTAAAACTATTATATTTAAAACGACAACAATTTCTGAAAGGCGAGCGGACCCTGTTGCCAGGTTAACACAATTATGTGACAAAAGCCTTAAAACTCGCGCCAAATTGCAAAAAAGGACCCATTCACACATCACATCTTTTTATCTCTATCTTTTAATATTTTTCATTAACGTAAAATTTTCTATTATTTACGTACAAATGGGCACGTGACGTACGTGGAAAATCGACAATTCGAACCGCTAGGATATGGAATGCCCTTCCGGCTTCCGTTTTCCCCTCCTCTTTTAATATAGGTACCTTCAAATCAAGAGTGAATAGGCATCTTCTAGGCAAGTGCGCTCCACCTTAGGCTGCATCACCACTTGCAAGCAAGTCTGATTGCAGCCAAGCGCTAGCCTATATATATTAAAAAAAAATTAACGTTCCTAAGATTGAATGTGAATACGCCTTTACTTCGGGTCATTAATCACCATCACATCGAAGCCTCCCCGATACCTAATCAGCCCATAACGAGTTAAATTGACGTTATATCATATCGTGTTACCCACAGCCATTTATTGTATTACACTATGTATGATGGACGACATTTTGTAATCTATTTTAGGTTACTAAATGGTTGGATTACTATAATTTTTTTTTTTTTTTTTTATTGTGAGATAGGCTTGCGCTTGACGACAATCATGCTTAGTGCAAAGCAATGATGAGGTCTAGGTTGGAGCGCGCTTGCCTAGAAGATGCCTATTCACTCTTGCCTTGAAGGTACCTAAGTTATACGTGGCAGGAAACACGTGCGCTGGGAGAGTGTTCCACACTAATAATGTTCCATAATAATAATTATTATAACACCAAAATGTATACCTCATTTATTTATTTTCATTTATTTCATATTTGCGTTCATTAACTTACATTGGCATGAGACTCTGTCCCTGGCATTGCAAATTTTTAAATTAAAAATATTTTATTACAATGAACATTGAACATAATATAAACATCAAATGTGTGCAATGTACTACGTAATAAATAGTTACTGAAATAATCGACTGTGACGGACGGACGGACGGACGGAGAAAGTCGCACCATAAGGGTTCCATTTTTACCATTTTGGTACGGAACCCTAAAAATTATAAATGATTTGTATGAGGATTGACGACCTCTCTGACGCAGTGTTGAGCGCTGTTGTTTTAACGTGGGAGGTCCGGGGTTTGATTCCCGGCAGGGGAATTTGGTATTTAATAATTTCTTAATTTTCTCTGGTCTGGTCTGGTGGGAGGCTTCGGCCGTGGCTGGTTACCAGCCTACCGGCAAGACGTGCCGCCAAGCGATTTAACGATCCGGTACGATGCATACCGTGTAGAAGCTCTAACTCTGTAACTCTAGAATTAATCTAAGTAATTTTTATAACTTCGCCAGTTATTCACTATGCTATCTATACTCTATAGTAATATTATAAATGCAATAGTTTGGATGGATGGATGGATGTTAAGGATGGATGGATGATTGTTACTCAATCACGTCAGAACGGTTGAACGGATCTGGATGAAATTTGGCACAGAGACATACATACATACATACATTGGATAGTCTGGAATAACACATATAGGTTACTTTTTATCCCGGAAAATTAAAGAGTTCCCGCGGAAAAACCTCAATACACGCGGACGAAGTCGCGGGCAACTAGTCATTAATAAATGTTGTCTAGGAAGGCACCAAAAGTTAGTGTGGTTAGAACGAATGCTGTCTACGAGTAGTTTCAATCCAAATTAGGAAAGTTTCGGCACCAATTAGAGCTAACAAACGTTGTAACAAGCAGGACGACTGCGCTCTAGGTCTAAGGCGAAAACGCACTGGGGAATAGGGGTCTTACAATCTATTTATATTTAAATATCAGTTTTTTATCGGATATGCCATGGGGAGTGTGCTCTGGAACTTCACAACCTTGTTCCTCCTTCTCCGTTCTACCACAGAACAGCGAGAAACCGTCAGCGTTGGCACCCCTATGTGGTTGACGTCCAATTTGCTCGCACGAAACGTTTTTGCTCGACGTTTCTGATACGAACCGCTAGGGTGTGGACACGTGTTTCCTGCCACTTAAAACTTAAGTACCTTCAAGGCAAGAATGAATAGGCATCTTCTAGGCAAGCGCGTTCCAACCTAGACCTCATCATTGCTTTGCACTAAGCATGATTGTCGTCAAGCGCAAGCCTGTAAAAAAATTTAAAAAAAAAAAAAACCATACAAATATTATAAATGCGAAAGTGTGTCTGTCTGTCTGTCTGCTATGTTTTCACGGCCCATCTGCTCAACTGATTTTGATGAAAGTTGGTACAGGGGTTTAAATTATATCCCGGGGAAGGACATAGGCTACTTTTTATCCCGGAAAATTAATGAGTTCCCGTGGGAATCAAAAAATCCTAATTCACGCGGACGGATGGGCCGTGAAAGCGTAGCAGACAGACAGACAGACACACTTTCGCATTTATAATATTATTATGATATTATGAAGTATGACGAATGATATAAATAAAATTTCAAGAATAATATTTCAGTAATTTGTAAACTAAACTGCGTGTGGGCACGATGCCCAAGATCCGGTTCTCAATATAAACAAACATATCGTAACATTAGTTATATTAGAATATTACTAATACATATAAACACACAGCGTCATAAATAGATTCCTTTACCCAATCCATACTACTCCATACTAATATTATAAATGCAAAAGTGTGTCTGTCTGTCTGTTACGCTTTCACGGCCCATCTGTTCAACCGATGTTGATGAAAGTTGGCACAAGGATAGGTTGTATCCCAGGGAAGAACATAGGCTACTTTTTATCCCGGAAAATTAAGGAGTTCACGCGGGAATCAAAAAACTTAATCCACGCGGACGAAGTCGCGGGCATCATCTAGTATTATAAATGCGAAAGTGTGTCTGTTTGTCTGTCACGCTTTCACGGCCCATCTGTTCAACTGCGATGTTGATGAAATTTGGTACAGGGATAGGTTGTGTCCCGGGGAAGGACTCACATAGGCTACTTTTTATCCCGGAAAATTTAAGAGTTCCTGCGGGAATGAAAAATCTTTATCCACAGATACATACGGACGAAGTCGCGGGCATCATCTAGTCCATAATAATATTGAATGCGAAAGAGTGTGTCACCACTATACAGCCCATTAACGTCCCACAGCTGGGCACGTGCCTCCACTCTCATAGGAGAGAGGGAATTAGAGCTTAGACCCACCACGCTGCTCCAATGCGGGACTATTATCATGTCAGTGATAATAACCGGGACCGACGGCTTAACGTGCTTTCCGAGGCACGGGGGTGAAACAAATAATGCTCGTTTAGTAACCTAGAATTGAAATAGTACTCTTAGTCGAGTCGTATGGAGGACCTGGGAACCCCCCGGATTATTATCCAAAGAAAACCCCTATGATTAATGTAATGGGGTCTCGACCCTCAGCAATGAGGAATACGACGCAGATAGATTTCCTTTTCACTACAATATGTCTAGTACACCATACATACCAATATTAAGTTTAAAAATCTACCTATTTGGGCAATCACCATCAAAATTCCTAGGGCTTCGGAATTGGCTAACTTTTGTGGTTTCAGGCGAATGAATTTTTATAATCTACTACACAGTTAGTAGAGAAGCCATATTAATTCAAGTAAATTAATTAAGTACCTACTGATAACATGATTTTCCTCAAGTACATTAATTAAGTACAGATAACATGATTTTCCACCATATTGGGTATTTGACAACTAGTCAAATCAGCAACTTTTTTTTAAACGTCAAAAGTCAAAAGTCTCGCTTAGTATTGGGATGTTGTATGAAATACTGAATTGAACTGTGACGTCATCAAAATTCGACGCCCTTTTTTTTACTACAATCGATAGTTTAAACTAGTTTTCAAACATAAAACTAACAGGGGACGTGGTTATTACGACTTTTGGGAGACCCTCTAATATATAATCAATAAAAAAAATTTGAATTGCTGTCCAATACCCAATTTCATCTCTCATTTCAGAATCTCAGGGATAAAATCCGGAACGAGGAAATTCGTAGAAGAACTAAATTGACCGACATAGCTCTGGGCATTAGCAAGCTGAAGTGGCAGTGGGCAGGTCATATCTGTCGCAGAACCGATGGCCGTTGGGGCAGACGTGTTCTGGAGTGGAGATCGCGTACCGGTAAGCGCAGTGTAGGACGACCTCCAGCTCGCTGGTCCGAGGAACTAAAGAAGGTGGTGGGAAGCGGGTGGATAAGGAAGGTGGAGGACCATGTTTGGTGGCGCGCTCTCGAAAAGGCCTATGTCCAACATACAGGCTGATGGATAGGTGGACGGACCCAATTTCCTGAAATTTTGGTCTCTGGACTCTGGTGGGAGGCTTCGGCCGTGGCTAGTTATCACCCTACCGGCAAGGACGTACCGCCAAGCGATGCGTCCCTCCCCTACTCTATCATAAATCCTTCAAATTACTATTAGTACTGGCCATCATAACACAAAGCTATCGGCGTCCATTACTTTGTTTCTATATCATGTCACCTAACAAATCAGTGAATACTTCAACTTGACAGCTGTCATTCGTCTCTCGAGCGCGCTTTTTGGCGGCATGCGTCAGCCAATCAGAGGCGACGAAAGATCTGTCAACGAGACACACGTTCGGATACCTTTACCATGTTAAATGAAATCATGCTTTAAAAGATAGAACCTTTTTACTAATCATATAAAGATGATTTTGCATTGCGTTTAGTGCTGTAAGGATAAAAATAAGTTTGTTCTCAAGTAGTTTAATTACCGCTAATGACTATCACGTCAGATGTTTTTTTTTTCGCTTGGTAGAGTGATGGATGGAGTACCAACATTGTCGTGGCGTCTTTTTGCGTCTATATTTAGTGTTAAGGGGAGTTTTTGTACGTGTTCCATTTTAGTGTTAGCTACAGCATAACAGGGGGTGATATTATGGCTTAATTGTTGTAGTTTTAAATATGTGAGTAACACTAGAACTCACGCATAGTACATAGTTATATGTATTTAAGAGCTTAAGCATTACACTAACTCACAGATGTATTGCTTGAGCAATTTGCAAAAAAAAAAATGGGATTTGCGTCCTCGTTCCTAATTCGAACCGCTAGGATATAACCCTTCCGGCTTCCGTTTTCTATCCTCTTTTAATAAAGATACCTTCAAATCAAGAGTGAATAGGCATCTTCTTGGCAAGCGCGCTCCACCTTAGGCTGCATCACTACTTGCAAGCAGGTCTGATTGCAGCCAAGCGCTAGCCTACTAAAAAAAACAGTTTGAGATAAAAATTTCTGATGGACGAAACACACAAATAAAAAAAGAACAGATTTTTGTGCTTATCTGTTTTTTTGTGATTTTCTTTACCTATTTGAAAAAGAGATGAAAGGATATAGCCTACTTTTTTTGCCAAGAAATCTTAGAGATTTAACTGATTTTTTTAAAAACATAAATCGGCGCGATCAAAGTCATGGGCATCTTTATATTCCTTCAAATCAGGTATTGCTCTACTCTATGCTTCAAATAAAGCTCAATTAGAATGACAGCTGTCAAACTTTGACTAGTGCTTCTTTCTCTATCTTTCTTCGCTGTTCGCTGTAGTCTTATTAGATAACTGCAGTTAAACTATATTTCTTTTCTTTCTCAGCTGTTGTCATGACATTAGTTTAATGAAGCTATATTTTAAGGCCTGTAGTAACCCATAAACCAGCCTATATTGTTAATAACGTCGTACAAAGGTGATACAATAATAAACAATCAACGGAGCTACATCACAACTTTAACAGACCATAAAATGTGCCGCACCCTCCCGCCTGCACCAAATTAATTAATTCTAGCCGCCCTTGACAAATATCAAAGTCTACCTATCAAGCAGCACGTCTAAAAGAAGACTTACTGTTTTTTTTATCCACTACAAGTTAGCCCTTGACTGCGATCTCACCTGATGGTAAGTGATGATGCAGTCTAAGATGGTAGCGGGCTAACCTGGGGCATGACAGTTATATTAAACCCATACCCCTATTCGGTTTCTACACGGCATCGTACCGGAATGCTAAATCACTTGGCGGCACGTCTTTGCCGGTAGGGTGGTAACTAGCCACGGCCGAAGCCTCCCACCAGGCAAACTGTTAGGTGATATCGATGATAACGTAGGTGATGATAACGGTCTAGCTTGCGTCTAGTTGACTAACGACTGAAATTAATCTAAAAATAAATAAATGGAATAGGGACTGTTCTATCAACGTATATAATATATATACTAGCTGATGCCCGCGACTTCGTCCGCGTGGATCGAGGTTTTTCGTTTCCCGCGGGAACTCCTTAATTTTCCGGGATAAAAAGTAGCCTATGTGTTAATCCAGACTATAATCTATCTCTGTGCCAAATTTCATTTAGATCCGTTCAGCCGTTGGGGCGTGATTGACTAACAAACATCCATCCATACCTACATCCATCCAAACTTTCGCATTTATAATATTTATTATATTACTAGCTGATGCCCGCGACTTCGTCCGCGTGGATTGAGGTTTTTCGGTTCCCGCGGGAACTCTTTAATTTTCCGGGATAAAAAGTAGCCTATGTGCTATTCCAGACTATAATCTATCTCTGTGCCAAATTTCATCCAGATCCGTTCATCCGTTGGAGCGTGATTGAGTAACAAACATACATCCATACATCCATCCATCCAAACTTTCGCATTTATAATATTTATTTGATTTGATATTTGATTATTTGATTTGATACGCGTAGCTCCTCAAACCATGATAGGATGGATTGGGCTGAAATTTGGCATACGATTAGACGTTAGCATCCTCGAGAGAAAGCAATAATTTTGAAAATTAATAAACAATTATTAATAATAATTGGCAAAAGCTAGTAATAATATAATTTGTAAGGGTTAAAATAAATAGTGATGATGATATATGTTTAAAAAAAAACATGGAACTTTTGAGAAATAATTAATACCTTCCTTGGCGTAGTAATGACTATCAGAATATTTTTAGACCTGGTGGTCTGATACTATGGTATAACGTAGCGTAAAATAACTCTTCTTCGAGGATGACGTTTCTCTTTGATTTAAGTAAACTATACTATAGCAATGCCTAGTTAAATGCAGTAGAAAATAAACTCTAACCAGCGCTAAATACTTTCAAAGTTCCATAACAGTGTTTATTTAATAAGTACAAATATATTGATAAGCAATTTGCATTCTTCCTAGTTCTAAAATAGAGTTTAATTTTACTCGTAGGTAGGTCTGCATAGATAACCAAATATTTTCATCAATGAATCGTGTGGATATTTAAATGGATTTATCTTCATTGCTTAGTAAAAAATTCACAGATTTCGCAGTCCCCGCAAGAATCGGAGCATTGAAAAGGAATAAAAAAATTTAAGAAAAATTTTCTGAAATAAAAATCTCATCTTCAAAATTTAAAAAAAATTATTACTTAACCGATTTTCAAAATTCCAACTCGAATGCACTTTTCGCCTGCATCCTTACCATGACGATTGGTCAATAATCTTAGAAGCTACTCGTACATCACTTTTTATATGCGGAAATACCCGTTTTTATACAATTCCAAATCTAAAGGGACCACCGTAGGTCACAATTATTAACCGATTTTCAAAGGGAAACGCCCATTTTTGGCCAAGGAGCAGCCAGCAATGTAATGAATATCATAAAAAGACATATTTAATAACTAGTATATTCCAATTAACTATTTGTGCGTAGCACTCGGGAATAATTAGTTAGTTTAAAAGAGAAACTCAGTTGACATTCTATATTTTCAAACCACTTCCGTGGGCCGTGGCTCGTAATGTCAATCTTGACAATGTAGGGACTGCAATCATCATTTCGTAAAGTCGATATACCAAAAATCGATAATACGAGATCGATATTTAAAAAAAAATTAAAGCAAAGCTTTTGCGCTTCTGGTTATGTAATGGTTTTATCGAAAACCTTATTATATATAAATAAACATTAATCGATTTATAGACATGCTAGATCAATCAATTGAACTAATTCAGTGAATGTACACATCGATCTCGTAAATCGATGTACGTAACATCGATTTATTGTCATTGGCTCACGGCATACATCTATGATCTCTATGGCAATAGACATTATTGACAGTGACTTATTGTTTTATCTGTAAAGTCTATTATCTTTATTCGCGTTCATCGTTTGCTATTGTTGTTGTGTTTCGTAATCGTGATATTCTTCCTCGGTTTGCTATATTTTACACCTGACGACTTTGCTGCTATTATGGACTCTGCCGATGCTCTCAATGACGACCCTGGCTTTACTTTGGACTCCGTACCCGCTTCTCATAACGACCCCGGCTCGCCAATGGATACCATACCTGTTTTACGTTCGTCTGAGTTTTAGGTTCAAAATAGTGTTTGTTTCTTAATCTATGATTTCAATCCTTAAACCTACAATTTGTTTCATTGATGGCTGCACCTTGGCCAAAACCCCTTAGTCAACTGGGCGTTTCCCTCACTTATTTTGTAGGTAATTTTGGTTATTTTGTAGGTATCTAGGACCCTTTTTTCATTTTTTCAGTCGGTTTTTTTCCGAAATATTTACAATTTAGTAAATAAACACTTGTATTTTGTTTATAATTAAGTTATTTCTGTATTATGTGTGCCAATAAAGAATTCATCTATCTATCTCACACGTGTCTCGATAAATTCCTCAACTCTTCCATCTCGATCCTCCCAAAATCCTCGGAGCTATGGCCAAAAGTACGTCTCAGGCGATTTGCATCTGATAACCATTTACAATGGTAAAAAGATTCCCAAATATAATCTGTAATGCACGTTGAAAAGGGTTTCGGAAAACTCTTGTTTCACAACTTCGTTGTTTCACAATTAAATATCAATCATTGACGTCATAGGACGTCGCTCGACGTCATGAAACTTTTTCATCTTACAAAATCACTCTTAATTTGATTAGGTAATAAATTCTTATCCTAAGAAATGCTAAATGTAACTTTACCGATTAGAAATTGTGTAAGTTCAAAGTTCTCTAAATTTTTACAACGGTAGAACGGGTTTATTGTAAGTTGTAACGTAACGCTGTTATTGTAAAATAACATGTAAAGAATTAAATCACTAAGTAGTAGTACATATTAATATTAATGTATGTTACTTATGTACACATTGCTATAATAAAAATTGTAAATGAATTATTTAAAAAGAGCAACCACCGAATTTCTTGCTGGTTCTTCTCGGTTTTTTCATCATCATCATCATCATCATCAAACCATCGCCAGCTCACTAGTGAGCAAGACTCTCCTCTCGGAATGAGAATGTTTTGGCCAAAGTCCACCACGCTTGCCAAGAGCGGATTGGCAGATTTCAAACACCTTCGAGAACACTGAAAAACTCTCGGGCATGCAGGACTCCTCACGATTTATGTTACATAATAAAAACCTTAAAACTAAGGCATTAAAGTTTAATTACGAATGTAGTATATTTATATTTAAGACCTTTTGTCTTCGTAACAACGCGAGCATGTCGGCGATGAGCATGTCAGTGACGCGAATCCACAAGTTTACCCCCTACCAAAAAGTGCTCAACGCGGCTAAAGAAGTTTTCATTTCAAAAATTATAACGCACGTAACTCCGAAAAGTTAGAGGTGCTGTCACCGATTTCTTTCTATACAATCAGGGTTCCGTATAATAGATTATTGCGGACAATAAGTTAAACTCCTTATTTATTAGCAAAGCCAAAGAATATTTCTGTTATTATTAGAAAATAAAATTTTATTTTTAGCAAAGAATTTTTGAGCAAGGAGGTACGTGACATCAAACTGTCTATTTGAGAAATATTGCTTATGTTTAAGGTAGGTAAGGTATATTAAGGTTCTCTCTTTTTTTTTTTTAAATTTTACAAGTTAGCCCTTGACTGCGATCTCACCTGATGGTAAGTGATAATGCAGTCTAAGATGGTAGCGGTCAAATGATTTGAATAAATGAAAATGAAATAAGCTCGGGTTCAACGACCCAACAACCAGTGATTAAAAAAGTTTGAGTTGCAATTCCACTGTCGGCCAAATATTTGCATTTAAAACCAAACTTCCGGTGCAGATTTAAGCACTGTTGATATAAAAGTTTTTCTACGTGATAAAATCCATATCCGTACTAATATTATAAACTAGCTGATGCCCGCGACTTCGATCGAGGATCGAGGTTTTTCGGTTAGCTCAGCCAGGTCAGCTTAATTTTCCAGGATAAAAAGTAGCCCATGTATTATTCCAGACGGAATGAATGAACGAGAAGTTTATTTCATTCATTATCATGGACTTCCGCAAAGTAACGCCTGCTTCGATTCAATATTATTCCACACTATAATCTATCTCTGTGCCAAATTCCATCCAGATCCTTTCAGCCGTTGGGGCGTGATTGAGTAAGAAACATCCTTCCAAACTTTCGCATTTATAATATTTATTTGATGCGAAAGTGTGTCTGTCTGTCTGCCACGCTTTCACGTCCCATCTGTTCAACCGATTGTGAGGTAATTTGGTACAGGGATAGGTATCCCGGCAAAGGACATTATTTAAACATTAATTAAGTAGTATAGTGCCTAGTGGGAGATTTTCTTTCCATTCGATCGCGACAACGTCCACAACGAATTACGATATTTTGCATGGATTTGTCAAGCGCTTGACAACTGGCGCTCCATCAATCTATACTTATATGTATATACTATATATATACTAATATTATAAATGCGAAAGTTTGGATGGATGGATGGATGGATGTTTGTAAGTCAATCACGCGGAAAAAGTCGCGGGCATCAGCTAGTCTTAGGCTAGTTTTTATCTCGGAAAAATTAAGGAGTTTCAGCGGGAACCAAAAAACACACAACTTAAAATTTCATACAAAATCCATAATAAGCACGCGTTTTGACGTTTGATAAAAAGTTGCTGATTTGACTAGTTGTCAAATACCCAATATAATATGGGAACTTGGGCTGTGTTCCGTTATAGACTGCGAGCACTGTTCAGTGCTCTTTACTGTGGAGAAATTCGTTCCGTTATCACTGACAGTAAACTGCTGCAGTATCTTATGGAAATATATGACGTCATTAGTCGACGCCATCTTTGTACTGTGAGCACTGGCGTTTTCGAGGTAAAGTTCTCTCAGTGTTTGTCTCAGTGCTGACAGCGTTCCGTTTTAAGCAGTACCCAGTATACCTAACTATAAAGGAACGGCTTCGCAGTGTACTAAAGTCACGTCACACCTTACAGTGCTCGCAGTGTATTTCGGAACACAGCCTAAATGTGGATTGATTCTTCGTTTTATATACTAGTTACGTAGGACAACGACTCAGCTTTTGTTTCACTTGACAAATGAACTACGAGCTGAGTGAAAAATGGAAGCACCTCTCGCCGGGCCGATATTATAAGTTGTTATTGTGATTGGCCTTTGCCCTTCTACCCGTCACGCGCTCTGGATTAAATTACTTTCTTCTAAGCGTTTGTTGCACGAAATTGCTGAGTGGATACCATGAACTGTTAAATGTAAGGATAAGTCTCTTTTTACACGACCCAAAAAAAGGACTACACAAAACAAGGAATGTAAGTTTTCAGGGTTTATGTAGGTATGTACTCGTATGTGAGTTTCTTTATTCCACCACTAGCTGATGCCCGCGACTTCGTCCGCGTGGATTGAGGTTTTTTGGTTCCTGCGGGTACTCTTTACTTTTCCGGGATAAAAAATAGCCTATCTGCTATTCCAGACTATAACCTATCTCTGTGCCAAATTTCATCCAGATCTGTGTAGCCATTCTGGCGTGCTTGAGTGACAAACATCCTTCCATCCAAACTTTCGCATTTATAATATTAGTTATTCCACCATAACTTCTAAATGCCTGAACAGATTTGGATGTATAGAGTATCGTTAGAATCCTTACATCCTTCCAAGTGACATTGACTATACATTTTTTGAAAAAAATCTCATTATTATACTCGCAGGACAGTCGATTTTTTTATTTTTTTTTATTATGTTATCTATATTTCTGCCTGCTTCTAGGCTTAGTAAAACTAGCAATTCATTTGTTGGAAACAGTGTCAGCTTCTATAATAAGTACCTAAACAATTATTATTAATTAATAAATAAATATCTATACTTCTATACTAAAAATATAAATGCGAAAGTTTGGATGGATGGATGGATGTTTGTTTCTCAATCTCGCCCGAATGGTTGAACGGATCTGGATGAAACTTGGCACGGAGATAGATTATAGTCTGAAATAACACCGGGTTTTTATCCCGGAAAAATAAAGAGTTCCCGCGGGAACCGAAGCCTCAATCCACGCGGACAAAGCCGCAGGCATTAGCTAGTTGATTTATAAATATAACAAGCATGGTCACCCGACTACGCCCGCACTAATCAAGCAGTCCGGCGATTTCCACAATTCCGTCAAAGTTGTTTTCGTGTTTTGATTGCGTGCCTAATGATCTAACAAACAGACAATACTACACTGTTCTTGCGATTGATTATATACCTAACACAATACAACCTTTATACCCATTGAAACAAAGTGTATTTTCCTATATCAATAATTCCGATTGGAGTTTATTCGTAATTAATTTTCTATTGTTTTGGAAAATTGGACCAAAAATTCAGTTTGAATGATTGAAGCATTCTGCCGAGCGATCGCGTAACTTCTGCCTCAATCATTGTTACAGTATCAATTGTTGTAATTGGCTGAATTTATGGCATTCTTGCTGCGTCAATGGATTATGTCCAATAGCGGAAGAGTGTTAACCAATCAGAGGTGATTGCGATGTATCAATGATTGATGCAGAAGTTACGCGATCGCTCGGCTGGTTACGGAGTACGTACTATACCTAAATTATTGAAAGAAGTTTTGGAAAGATATAATTTATTCGAATATTATCGTATCGAATTTTCTTGTATCGAACAGTTTTCCAAATCCATACCAATATTATAAATGCGAAAGTGTGTCTGTCTGTCTGTTACGCTTTATAGCCCACCTGCTATTTAATTGTTATTCGATTGTTATCATACTAATATTATAAATGCGAAAGTGTGTTTGTTTGTTGATATGTCCTTTAATCACGCCACAACGAAGTAATGGGTCGACGTGATTTTTTGCATGGGTACTAAAATTCTACATCAATGATGGGTATAGTTGAGGATCTGGAGAGTGACATAGTTTATCTCGGAAAATTAAATTTTTCACGTGGGAATTAAAAACATTGCACGCGGACGAAGCCGCGGGCATCAGCTAGTCGAATAATAAGAACAATAAAAAAATAAAAAATTGGCAGTCATAGGGACTGCCGATAGAAGTGAAACGAATATTTAAAATAATTAAAATATAAACCTTAAAACTAAAGCATTAAAGTTTAATTACGAATGTAGTATATTTATATTTAAGACCTTTTGTCTTCGTAACAACGCGAGCATGTCGGTGTTCGCGAGCGTATCGGTGACGCGAATCCACAAGCTTACCCCGTACCAGGCCTGGCTCACTTGTCACGTGACCTGAGATATTTAACTACTGCTGCGTGGACGCTCGACGGCACTCGTATCAGTCGAGTGTTGCGCGCGGACCGTAGTTATACGTTTGACTTTTACTCAAGTTCTCGTTATGGATAAACAAAGAAAGATCAGTAAACGATATCGTATCACATTAGGTCGTTTAAACTCTAATTATTAAGACCTAACTTATCGCTCTTTGCACTTCCTAAGGACCCTGAAAGGTAAGTTTGTATTATTTGCCTATCTAGGTACATAGTACATACGTACCTACTTAGAGTTCTAAACAAAACTAATATTAATACATAATGTGGGTAGTTTTATATTTATATCCACACAAGATACAGTTTTAAACAAAAGTAAATATAAACCATAGGTAGTATCCAATATTATAGTGATAGCCTAATGGGTAGACTTCAGCCTCCAAGTCTGGGGTTCGATCCTGGGAACGCACCTCCAACTTAATTAATTAAAATATATCATTTACGGTGAACAAAAATCGTGTGTAAAGCTGAAAACATGCCTGAAGTTCTATAATCATTATAAAAAACTCTAATATGTCTGCCAACAAGAAATTGGCCAGTGTCGAGGAATATATGGCTTAAACCCTTCTCATTATGAGAAGAGCCTCGTAAGTCGTGCTTAGTAGTGGGACTAGTGGGCCGCCGATGAGTCGATGATGATTAATCCATAATGTGGGTGTATTATTTTGTCTCGTAAACTCTGGTATGGGCCCCCTTCCACCCCATATAAGTGTAAAATATTCATTGATATTTCACTACTTGTGGAATATATAACGACTTTTTTTTATCCAATACAAGTTAGCCCTTGACTGCAATCTCACCTGATGGTAAGTGATGATGCAGTCTAAGATGGTAGCGGGCTAACCAGTTAGGGGCATGGCAGCATGTTAAACCCATCACCCTATTTGGTTTCTACAAAATCTATGAATAATAATAATATATCTTTTATCTATTTTTAAAGTAATTGTCGTCATCATTGCAACCGATTACCGACCCATAGTAATTATACCGATAGTAAGAATTTAGAAGTAGTCAACCCTAAGGCTACACGCGCCGCGTCTGAAGGGATAAGAGTTACGCGATAGAAAGAGATATATAGAGGTAGGTATTTAATTATTTTCACTCGCAGTGCTGTGCGAGCTGAATTGCACTTTATTACGACGTAACCTGAGTCGCTGATGGTTAAAAGGTCTTCGCGGAGTAACTCTTCTGTTACTACTATTACCTATTCTGTGCCCGTACCAAAAAGTGCTCAACGCGGCTAAAGAAATTTTCACTTCAAACATCGATAGTTTTCGAATGAATCGCATGCCGCTATTAATATTTATTATTAATATTAATATTAATTTATTGAATGCACGTTTGTTCTGAAATAAAAGACTTTTAAAAGCTAAAGTGCACACAATCATCCATCTCTGTCTGTCAAATGTCTCTTTCGAGCAATTTCCTTTGAAACCGACACCCCCAGTACGCTAAGTCTTAGCTTTTACATTACAAATCACCCGCACTCCGAAATTGAACTCTACTTATACTCATATTTTTTTATAATTCATAATTCTTTCATAATTCATAATTTTTATTTTGCCAAATTGTGGGTAAAGACAGTTGTTATCTTATATTAGTGCCGTTCACAATTTACTGCTAGTAGCAGTGTGCAAAAATATACATATTGTATTGCCTTAAATTACGTTATTTTTTATCAATTATTATTAATAATGTTTAACCAACATCCAATTCCCATAAGTCCAAAAATTTAAAATGTGTCAATATAATAATGTATGTTGAAATAAATCATTTTCATTCATTTTTCAATTTTTAATTTTCTATTTTTAAAGGGGTTGTTTCAAATTTATATGGAGCCTGGGCCAGGTATTTGTACGGTATTTCTAAATGTTCGGGGTCATAAAATAGTAACATTTTTTTCTTTATTTCTTACTAAAAAGTTCAATTTACGAGGTACAATGCGAAATTATTTTGCAAAATAAAAGCGCAACAACATGCGTCCATTTTGACATTGACGTATATTACACGTGTCATGATGACATTTGACATAAAATTACCTGGGAAATGTGAATTAACCTTAAAATATCCAACAGCAGTCAGATTGATGGATGGATGCGCTGCGAGAGTTGCTATTCTACAAATGTACCTAATCAAACATTTTATTTTTGTACCTCTTAATCACTGTAAAACTGCCAAAAAGCATATTTTATTTTGTTTTCTTTTATTTTATACTATTTTTTGGAATACTGTACAAGTACCTGGCCCAAGATGAAACAACCCCTTTTCAATGTCAATAATAGTAAATAAAATAGAAAAAGATTAATAAATTATGTACGAGTAGGTAAATGTCAAAATTATGTCAAATCAAATAAATAATAATTCAAATAAACTTACTACAAATGCTTTTGAATCGTCAAGTGAATCTTGTCAAGGAATGCCATTCCTACCGAGAAGAACCAGCAAGAAACTCGGTGGTTGCTCTTTTGAAAGAATTAATTAACAATTATTATATCATTGTGTACATAACTAACCGCTGTCCTTAGCATTGCTGGAGCGAGTCAAATCCATGCTCCTCTACATTTACATAATCTTCAACAGTATAATGAGCTTTTTTCAGGAGTATACCTACTATTAATGGATTTCTTAAAGGACATGACCAGTAACTGCCCTCCGATTCGGGACAATGTGCAGGATTTCCGTTTTTACAGTAAGGTTTAAAAATTAAAACCGAAATTACTATGGATTTATTATTCTGAATAAGGTCAAGGTTAAAATGTCTATAAAAACAATACGTTTATTGTTTAAATCTTAAGCATCCGGTTTCCTCTTTAAGCACTACTCCATTTTGACGTTCCGTTTTATCCATGCCTAATAATAATCTTGTTACCCTACATGAATACCATATAAGTACCTTAGTCACTATATTATGAGTGATTTATTTTTGATCAATTAAATAGTAATGAATAGGAAATGTATGTTTTGTTTTTATTATTTTTGTTAGTTGACAAGCCTCAAACGAACAAAGCATTTTCAAATAACCACTGCGTTTAAAGGAACGTAACGCCCTCTGGCATTGCATCTGTCTGCCATCTGTGGTCGAATAGTTAAACAAACTCGCTAACCAAAACGTTTAGCGCCATCTGTTGTCGAATAGTTGAAAAGATTCCCTAGCGCCATCTAGTGTGGCAGCAGAACAATGTAGCGTGATTTTTAAAGGAATTACATAATTCTTGCAAATATAGTTTTATTATTCCAGTATTATCCTCATCCATGCCCAAATAATGCAAAGATTAATTATTTTCCTGAGAAACGTGGTTAGCAATACTTAAAATATTTTTTTAGACTCGCTCACCACAACAACTAGTGCCATCTAGTGTGGGAAAGCAGTTTTTTGGTAAAACTTCTTTTATTTATTTTCTCAGTTTTCAGAGCCTTCAGACTCCTGAAACTTTTCTGTCTAAAAACTATAAAATATAAAAATTACAATAATAAAGAGTTCATTACTGCACATTAATTTTTGATATCTAGGCAAGCTCCCATAGTTGCGCTGGTCAAGTCCTTTGTGTACCTATAGGCAAGTTTAAAATAGGTTGTGGAATTTTGCTCATTTCCACTACACAAATTCTCTTCACAAATGAAGAGAATTTGTGTAGTGTAGTGCTGTGCCGGTGCGAATTGCTGGGTGGTAGGTGTTCGCATGTTGTCGGTGGAAGACACGCACTACACCACATAGATTTATCTACTGTGGCGGATTATAGCGAATTAAGCTTCTGGTTCATTCATTATCATGGACTTCCGCAAAGTACCTAACGCCTGCTTCGATTCAATATTTCAATACAGTTCATTTTACTTTGACACTAATGTGATCGAATACTCAATATAATGTTCATTCAATCAATCGAATTTGCAATGTAAAAACTTGGAATGAGCGTACAAAGTTCACGACCTCCCTGGCGCAGTGTTGAGCGCTGTTGTCATAACGTACGGAGGTCCCGGGTTCGATCCCCGGCAAGGTCAATATTATTAATTATTATTTGGTCTAGAGTGGCGTCCAACAACTGAATAATCGATTATTTATCGATTATATTCGTCTTCAATCAAACAAAAATCGGCTAAAGACTTCATTATTGGCGGCAGGAACCGTGGCTTACGTAAACGCGAACTGAGCGGAATGACGTCATAGCGGGTGACAGACTAATCCTGCCAGACGAGGGCAACGGGTATAATACGATGTGCACATCGTATCGCGATTAATTCCTTATCATAATCTGCCGGAAGGAAGAGGATTATTAAGCCACAGAATACTTTTAAGCTTGTGATAAAGTATAGAGAGTTATAACACAAGTTAGGCCCACTTGTAAAAACGCCGGGCTATCCTTTTGAGCCAGAGTTAGCACTTTTTTTTTTTAAAATAATACTACGGGGACCCATAAGTTCCGGGAATTACGCTGTGGTGGGGAAGGAGAGTGGGGGAACCTATTGTTTGACCACATGTCCGTTAGTGTCACGCCACCTGCGTCAGTGTGCAAAGTTGTGTCGCTGTGAGTGCATCGGTTCGGCTGCGAGATTTTTTTTAGTAAAACAACTGTTTACATTTCGGCCATACAACCCCCCATACTCACCGGATCTAGCCCCCTGTGACTTCTTTTTGTTCCCCAGACTCAAAAGGAATATGAAAGGAAAGCGTTTTGCCACTGTGGAGGAGGTGAAACAAAAATCGCTGGAAGGCTTAAAGGACATCCCGATGAGTGAATTTAAAAACTGGTTTGAACAATGGAAGAATCGTTTGGAGAAGTGCGTTGTGGTCAATGGCGAATACTTTGAAGGTGATCAAAATTTGATGTAAAAATATTGAGAAACAAAGAAATTATCACGAAATTCCCGTTTTTTTTGGGTACCCCCTCGTATATAGGTTAGCGAAAAACTTGAATTGTATTTTTTTAGTAGGTATTATTATTTTGTTCAATTAATTATTAATTTTAAATCAAATATAATATTATGCAGTGATTATGATATGTATAATATATTAATGTACCCTGTAAATACTACACTGTAATGTAGTGTACATTACAGTGTAGTATTTACAGGGTAACGTGAGGATGTTCCGGTGTCGGAGTGAAGCGTGCGTTGGGAGTGGTTTGGAAGATTTGTGTGGTGTGGTGCTGTGCCGAATTGCTGGGTGGTGGGAGTTCGCATGCTATTGGTGAAGGACACGCAATTTACCACGTAGATTTGTCTACTGTGGCGGATTATAGCGAATTAAACTGCTCGTTCATTCATAATTCAATTATAATTATTTAATTTCAATAACAAACAAACCCTAACTTCAATATTGTTGCCGACACTTCAACAATACATCACCCCTTGCTAGCAAGTCTGATTGCGCTTGTTATAATCTCCAATCTACTTTCTTGCGATATGTACCTATTTCACCGCGGTTAATTTCATCTGGTGACAGAGGGGCTAGCTAATTTTTTACGCAAATTATTAGTCTGGCTGTCCAGCGCAGAAATGCAGCCAACATTCTTGCCACCATTCCACGAGGGCATGATTTAGGGATATCGTAATTAGGTTAGGTTAGCCAGATTTAAGTTCTATTGGATTGTTTTCAAAGGTTTAAAACTATAAATTTAAAAAAAAAAATGTCAGTCATAGGGACTACCGAATACCGATAGAAGTGAAAACGAATCCTTTTTTATTTATTTTTTATAGTAGATTAGTAGCCAAGGGCTGTAAGGCATCAATTGCAGCCCGAGATATTTAGGCGCACGAGCGCAGGGAGGGCGCCTATAGTTCGAGGGTGCAATTGATGCTTACACCCGATCTAACTACTCTGCTTTACATCTCGATTGTGAGGTAAGTAGGTCCTTATTACCCCCAAATGGAGCTTGTAGGTGACCAATTAGCGCTCGAGGGTAATAATGTAGCTAGAAAAGCCCTAGGGCGGTAAGTAATTAAAAAAAAACTCTTCACTCTTTCAAAAAGTTCGCGTACATCTAAACATCATACTTTTTTTAATTACTTACCGCCCTAGGGCTTTTCTAGCTACATTATTACCCTAGAGCGCTAATTGGTCACCTACAAGCTCCATTTGGGGGTAATAAGGACCTACTTACCGAATATGAGAGATGTAAATTATTTTAAATATAAACCTCAAAAATAAGGCATTAAAGTTTAACTACGAATGTAGTATATTTTATTTAAGACCTTTTGTCTTCGTAACAACGCGAGCATGTCGGTGACGGTGACGCGAATCCACAAGTTTACCTCCTACCAAAAAGTGCTCAACGCGGCTAAAGAAGTTTTCACTTCAAAAAACTTAAGGTATGTAGGCACTTTAATTAAAAACACGGAAAAGATCTTCCCCGGATACTATTACGCTGTAACACAGACTCACACAGAGTAGATAGATAGATAGATATAAGATAGATAGATAAATTCTTAGAGTAGGTATTATTCAAAAAGCTTATCCTCGATAGAGGCGATAACTTCGAGTACCTTAGCACAACAAATCAAGTCGATATAAACGAATCGCTCGTCCATCAATACCAGGAAATGTACTAAATGCTTTCCTTCCGGCCGATGACTGGCACTCATCAAAACGTCATCAAATCCACTATTATACTAGAGTCACACTAGGGATAGAATATTACATAATAATATCATACTTATTATCATAAATGTGAAAGTGGTTGTTTGTTGGTTTGTTAGTTTATTGGTTTGTTGGTTTGTCCTTCAATCACGCTGCAACGGAGCAACGGATCGACATGATTTTTGGCATTGGTATAGTTGAGGACCTGGAGAGTAACATAGGCAACGTTTTATCCTGGAAAATTGAGATTTTTTTTTCAAAAGAGCAACCGCCGAGTTTCTTGCTGGTTCTTCTCGGTAGGAATGGTATTCTGAAGCAGTGGTAGATTCATTCGACGATTCGAAAGCACTTGTAAAAGTTTATTTGAATAAAAATCATTTGAATTTTGAATTTTGAATTCTTTTGGGCAGACGTGTAACGAATGAATGGCTAAAATACGAGCAATCGATTCCGGGGGCGAAATGTATTATTTTAATACACGTTTCGGGGTCAAGCCTCCTCAGCTCGAGTGATGACCACTCTATCGATCGCTGCGTCCTTGTCACACCCCTGAATATCAGGGTTGTTACAATGAGGCCAATTCTGTATTTTTATACACAATCTCTAAACTAAACTAAAATGACAGGTTTAAATCTAGTTCTGCCCCTTTCGGCAGGGAGTATTATGACAATTGAAAGGGTTAACAATATTTTTTATGCTGTCATTTTAGTTAAGAGATTACCTATGCATTACAGAATCAGCCCCATTATCACTTCTTGTACCACATATATACAGATTTGTTTGTTGTAGCTGTTTTAAGATTTAAACCCCGAAAATTAGAAAAAAAAAAAAACGATACGATTGTCACTTTACAATTTGAACATTGTTGAGTCAACTCGCCAACCCGCATTGGAGCAGCGTGGTTAGTCTAAGGTCTAATTCCCTTCCTCATATGAGAGTGGAGGCCTGTATCCAGCAGTGAGACGTTAATGGGTGTGGTGGTTGAGTCAACATCGCCTGATGGGGTTTTGGAAGATTTGCGTGGTGTGGTGTGGTGGCGATGCGTATTGCTTGTCCCTGCATGTGTAGAAGCGGGAAGGCGGGGGGTGCATGTTGCATTCTACAAGTTGTATTTATACCACGTCTCTTACAGCTGTTCTAGTTCGTTAGTATAAAAAAAATCTGTTGGTGGCAGCCCTAGTGAACATCCTCTGTCTCGCTCGCACGTCAGTTTACACGGAGCACTTGAGTGAATGAAGGCAGTAGCGGTTTTTAGGTTTCGCAAACGATGCGGTTCTGCCGGCCGCCGCCTCTGCGAGTCTATTCGTCAGCAGTCATGCTAGCCCACTCTACTCTATCTATTTGATTATTCAAGACTAGATAATCTATGACTGCCTCGTTGGTCTAGTGGTTATCATGTTCGACTGCGGCTGACGAGGTCCCGGGTTCGAGTCCCGGGTCGGGCCTTATTTAAGTTTGGGTTTTTCGAATTAGAAATTCTCAGTACTAGCCCGGAGTTAGGAAGTTGGCGGTGTTTCACCCCCGTGCCTCGGAGAGCATGTTTCGGTCGGTCCCGGTTATTATCACTAACATGATAATAGTCGTTAAAGGCCGCCAACCCGCATTGGAGCAGCGTGGTGGGTCTAAGCTCTAATTCGCTCTCTCCTATGAGAGTGGAGGCCTGTGCCCAGCAGAGGGACGTTAATGGGCTATATAGTGGCAGTAGTGGTGGTGGAGATAATCCATACTTCCATACTAATATTATAAATGCGAAAGTGTGTCTGTCTGTCTGTCTGCTACGCTTTCACGGCCCAATTCTGTTCAACCGATTTTGATGAAATTTGGTACAGGAATAAGTTGTGTAATATAACTGCCATGCCCCTAACAGGTTAGCCTGCTACCATCTTAGACTGCATCATCACTTACCATCAGGTGAGATCGCAGTCAAGAGCTAACTTTTAGTGGATAAAAAAAGAAAAAAAAAACCACGCGGATGAAAAAGTCGCAGGTAACCGCTAGTACGTAAAACAACACGGGACATACTGCCAACGCTTAAAATAATACTTAAGCAATATTACTCTTCATGACAGTTTGATGTCACGTACCTTGACGTAACTGGAATAGGGATTGTATTTCTAAAACACGAAAGTCAACAATAATGTAGGGATGAACGGGAAAGTTTGAGAATAGGTATTGAACAATTATATTGCCGTCGCGCTGCTCCTCGAATAGAATTCCATAACACCCGATAGGGACAACTGCAACTTGGACCGATAATACCTATGAAAAACAGTCGAATTCTTACTCTCGTATTTTTCTGTTTCCTCCTCCAAAACAGAACCGATTTTAATTTTTTTTTCAAGAACAATTTAAGAAGGACTCAGGCTATGTCGGTATGTTTTTCTTTTTTTGATTATATTCGTCAAATTTATATACGGGATATCTGATGATGACGCGAAAACTGGGCCATTTTTTGCAATTTTTGAAGGTTCCAATTCTTAAAATTATTAATTTATTGAAAAAAGCAAAAAATAGGGACATGGCACGGACTCGTATAAATTTTATGGTGCAAACATATTTTCTCTATTGTAATTATTCACGGAGAAAACAGACTAATACGATTGTATGGGAAACCGCCCTCCCGTATCGTCTTAAGCGTTGGCCCCTGAACGGCAAATCTTCACAAATCTAATTGAGATATTCTTATCGGAAACCCATTTCCCAACAACAGTCTCTGAACCGCCCTCCAGAGCGATACATTTTCCCTCCAAAAAGTGGCAAATTGCCCCAAATCAAGGCACAACCACTCCCTACGGCCACGTTTGCTAGCGTATTACATCAGGTTTTTTTAATCTGCGCAGACATCAGACTGTCTTATGAAAATAATTGATCTTTTTTATGCATCATTGTGTAAACTATAAGTACAAATAATTATTATACATATAAATAGATGATACCACTTCGTCCGCGTGCCAATTGGTTTTTACATCCCGTGGAATTTTTTGATTTTCCCGGCGACAAATTATATTAATATCCTTCAGGTAATACAAGCAATTCTGTGCCATTCATAAAATGAAAATTTAATGTAACAACAGACGGAAAGACAGACGCTTTTTCGCATCCATACTAATATTATAAATGCGAAAGTGTGTCTTTCTGTCTGCTACTGCCTATCTTTTCAACCGATTTTGCTGATATTTGGGGCTACTCAGTGATCCACGCGGACGAAGTCGCGAGAATCACCTAGTTTTCAATAATTACCAAAAAACACGGTTATTTAATGTAACAATAGACAGACAGAAAGACAGACGCTTTTTCACATTTTCAATAATTACCAAGAAAACACGGTTTTGCTAGCAAAACGTAAGTCTACGCAATCCGTGCTCCAACTTCCCCTAACGCAGGGGTCGCCAGAATAAAATGATCCCCAGACATAAACAAATTCGGGTCTACTCGTACCTATGAATCGACATACAAATATTTCTAGGGATGCCAAACTTATTTTATTTTACTACAAGTTACCCTTGAGTGCGGGAAAACTTGGTAGAGGTAAGGCAGAACTATATTATTTACATAATCGGTTTCTACACGGCATCGTACTGGAACGCTAGAGCACTTGGCGACACGTCTTTGCTGGTAGGGTGTAACTAGCCACGGTTTAAGTCTCCCACCAGACCAGGCAAGAGAAAATTGAGAAATTATAGATTCTCAAACCTCTGAATTCAGTGTCACAAACTGACAGTGCGTATAGCTGTATATAAAAGCGCGTGTGCGACTCCGTCAGTCTTTTTTTTTTACTTTTTTCATCAAAATCGATTGAACGTGGCTGGGTACAATTTTAAAAACACTTGCTATGTATAACAGTTGTGAAGTTAAACATTGGCAAAGGAAACCTACATATTCGATATTATATTCGAGAGTTCTTCATAATGTTTTCAAAGGTGTGTGAAGTCCAATCCGCATTTGGCCAGCGTTGTGGACAATGGCCAAACCGTTCTCATTCTGTTAGGAGGTTCGTTTTCAGTCATTCATGAAGTAAAATTTTAATAAGGTAGTTGCTGCAGCGATTTAGCGTTCCGGTACGATGCCGCGTAGAAACCGATTAGGGGTATGGGTTTAAACCCACGTTAGCCCGCTACCATCTTAGACTGCATCATCGCTTACCATCAGGTGTGATCGCAAGGGCTAACTTGTAGTTGATAAAAAAAATTAAAAAAAAAGTTTTTCTCACAAATACATTCGAGTCTGCCAGAGATATTATCGTAGAATCCACGATCCTACTTTACCTCGACCTAATTCAAAGGAAACACTCAGCCACAAAGCAAAATTGCTAGAGGGAAGGCGTCCCAAGAGAGGCGCTGGAAAGAACTGGATGAAAAATAATAAATTGAAATGTGTGAGAGAAAATTAAATTATTATACGAATACCTACCGCCCGTGCTGATTGTTAGACTGGGAAAATTAAGGTGATTTTTGAAGTGAAAACTTCTTTAGCCGCGTTGAACACTTTTTGGTAGGGGCACAGAATAGGTAATAGTAGTAAGTAGGGGGTAAACATGTGGATTCGCGTCACTGACACCGACATGCTCGCTCCGACATGCTCGCGAACACCGGCATACTCGCGTTGTTACATTAAGATGGTATACAATATACACATACCTACCTACAGAAGTGTAAGTTGTAATATTATCCTATGGGGGATGCCCCGTCGCTCACGCCCGCAGGAATTACCTCTTACCTCCCTGCACGTGTCCCCCGGCGGGCCCCGGGTGGTGCTAAGCGAGCGACGAACCGCGGCGTAACACTAAGCGTGTTTTCGTTATATGCCATACGATTAAATAAATGGGGCGAACGCAAATTCGATTGCTTTCATACAACTTTATACCAAGAAAAATTCGTCAATTGTATAATAGCGTCATAGGGAAATGACAGTATTTTTTTGCCCTATCATGATTCTTATACTCGTACCTACTAGCTGAAGCCCGCGACAAGCCCGTTTTTAGGGTTCCGTACCAAAATGGTAAAATGGAACCCTTATGGTGCGACTTTCTCCGTCTGTCTGTCCGTCTGTCCGTCTGTCCGTCCGTCACACTCGATTATTTCAGTAACTACCGAAGCTATCGACATGAAATTTGGAATAGTTATGTATATTAGTGGCCCAAAGACACTGGAATTAAAAAAAATTGGAAATTATTTTTGTTCTTATTTAAAAAGGGGGGAAAATCGGAGGGTTGAAATTTAAAAGTGAGATAACTGTACTGTGTGGGGTATCATATGAAAGGGTTTACTTTGTACATTCTAAAACAGATTTTTAATTATTTTTAGTCATGATAGTTTTTGATTTATCGGGCAAAATGTCGAAAAAAATACCGTCCCCCCCCCCCCCCCCCCCTTATCTCCGGAGTTTACCAATCGAAAAATCTGAAATAATTATGGTCAATAGGAATTTATGTATATTTTACAGGAAAACTATAGCCAATGCTCTAACTAGCATAGTTTTTTTGATATTAACAGTAAACCTCTACAAACAAAGTTAGTTTTGCGGTTCATTTCGTCTTGTTTATAATACGTCATAAATCGTAAAACTTACTACAGGTTTGTACGGAACCCTCGGTGCGCGAGTCCGACTCGCACTTGGCTGGTTTTTTAAATTGCCACGGGAACTCCCTAAATATAGCCTATGACACTAAAAAAAATGTGGCTTTCTATTGGTACCAGAATTTTCAAAATCGGTTCAGTAGATGCAGAGATTACCCCCTACAACCTCACAAACACACAAACTTTACCTCTTTATAATATTAGTATAGATTTACGGCCTTAATGTAAATCGAAATCAAACTTTTCTAGTTACAGACTATTACCTATTCTCTGTTACAGGTAAGTATGCAAATTCATTCAATAAGCTCTTCTTAGAACTTCGCTGTATTTCTTAGAGCCCAACAAAACATAGCGTAGTCTAAACATTACAACCTTGACTTTTGACCTTCGTGGCCTTATCCTGCCAACATAACAAAACCTCGAGTCTATAGCGTTTCCTAAACCAGTTCGCTTGAACCGCCCTCGAGATTAGCGTCTAAGGAGTTTGTTCCTGGAAACCGAGAGTAGTTTTACAGACAGGGCTCGAGGTAAATTGGTCGATATTTTATCGGCGCCCCCTCATCCAGTGAAGCGCTGGGAGGGTGACGTAAAAATAACATTGTTTAATAATTGCATTTTTATTCCGTTTTCGTGGAATTCTAGAGCTGACGAATACTTTGTAAGTAAAATCATCTATATATATAAAATTTAAAGTCCTGACTGACTGACTTATATATCAACGCACAGCCTAAACCGCTGGGGTTAGAAACTTGAAATTTTGACAGTAGGTTCCTTTTGTGACGTAAGCGCTCAGTAAGAAAGGATTTCTCAAAATTCCACCCCTACGCGGGTGAAATAAGGGGTTAAAGTTTGTATGAAAGTCCGTCATTTCTCAAGTTATATCCATGAACCTTGGTAAATGGGCTACCAGTTAAAAATAAAGAAATATGTATTTCACAGTTTTTCAAAATTCCACCCCCAAAGGGGTAAAATAGGGGTTTAAAGTTTATATGAAAGTCCTTCATTTCTCAAGCTAAAGCCATGAAACTTGGTATATGAGCTGCGGGTTAAAAATGAAGACATACGTGTTTCACAGTTTTTGAAAATTCGACCCCCAAAGGGGTGAAATAGGGGATGAAAATTGGTATAAAAGTCTTTCATTTCACAAGTTGTGACGAAGCTGTCACAGTACCTACCAAGTCCGAGGCACGCATGACTCAGCGCATAAACACGCGAGAACATTCTAGAAGCCCGTCGCGCCGCATCGTACGAGGATGGCGTGAGGGAAACCAACCAATCAGCGAGCAACAGCGCACACGCCGGTCCCCACCGCAAATCTCCACACGCCGGCCTATATAACGCATCCGGCCGGCGTCCGCCAGCAGTTCGCCTGTGCCTATTGTCGCTTCACGACGTCGTCTCGTGGTTATTCGGGTACGACGGCGGCAATAGTCACAGGAGGGCGCTGGAGGTGTTGGTCATATCAGGGCTTTGAGCCGGAGTTGCCCAGCACCGCCGAAACCTTCGCATCCCCCCGCACTTCTCCCTCCCGCGCACGCGCCTCACGCGTGTACGGTCCGTAAGGCCTCCCGTTGACGGCCGATTTAAACCCGCGAGTGATTTAGATAAGTATTAGTGTTCTTTCAGCCGGCTCCTTCGGAGCCGTCCGGTCAGTGTGTAGATATAAGAGGTAGATTGTATTTTAGTGTTCTAGTATTATAGGAAATAAAGGCCACAGGCCAAGTTCAAAGTCATCCGTGTTTGATTGTCGAGGAATCCCTGATCCCCTATGTACGTGGTCTCCAGCCAGTGACCCCGCCGGCTCGTGACCACGTTACATTGGCGCCCAACCGAAAAACCCACCCGGCTGTCCCGGGTTCGCGTCGCGGAAAAAAAAAAACCGTTCATCCGTCCGTCCGCCGTCTTTGTCGCGTCCGTTAAAGTGGTACGCCCCGCCAAACCGCGGGGAAGACCATCCGCTTAGTCGTAAAAAGACAAAAAAAAAAGGGGATAGGAAAACTCACAACTCAAACAGTAAGTAAGAAACTTTTTCCGTAAATACCGTCATTTTTATTTTTCATTTTTTTCCGTTATTCTCTTTTAAATAATAACAGATACAAGTTCTTTCCGTAAAGTCGACTCGTGGAACTCCGGGTTGACTGGAAGAACGACTATCTGAACGGGAACAGTAAGAACGAGAAAGGAAGAGTGAGATAAAAAACGCGAAATTGCATGTTAATTCTAAATCAGTCGACTCGTGGTAATTCGGGTTGATAGATTCAAGAATAAACATACAATACCACACTATATAACTAAAATCAATCACACACACACACACATACAAAAAAAAAGAGCAAAGTAAGGGAAGTTATCATCGCGAATCGCATGCTTGTTTTCAATCAGTCGACTCGTGGAAATTCGGGTTGATAGATATAAAAACAAGCATCGGAACGAAAAACACTCATTATTAAAAACACGCGAAAAGTTACATTCGCGAACCGCATGCCAACTCTAAATCAGTCGACTCGCGGAAATTCGGGTCGATAGATTTTAGAACAGGCATCCGACCGAAAACCGTAACCAGAATTACTAAATAAAGAACACTCACACAGAAACCGAGGGAAAAACAAGGGGAACCGCGAAAAAAAAAAACCACTTAGGGTGGACCGAAAATCTTAAGTACCATTAAATAAATAACCGTGTCATAGACAATTAATATAAAGAAAAACCGTAGGAAATCCGTAGTTAATATAAATAAATAAATCATTACTAACCTGTAACTAAACAGTATAGATATATAGTCTAGGAATATAAAAATAGGCCGCAAGCGTCTAATTAGACACCGTAACCGCAATTATATAGTTATAAGTAAATAAATAAATACAAATACCACTAAATAAGCCGAGACTCATACTTAGATTCAAAAGTCGGGAGCAGAATAAAATAAAATGCCAACAGCCTGGATATACGCGTTAAGTAAACAAAAATTAATTGAAGAACTCGAAAAAAGGGAAATCGAAGTATCGCAGACAAACACAGTAGAAGAACTACGAAAACAACTATCGCAATTAGTGAAAAACGAAGACGAAATGGACCAGGAGAATATCAAGGGGAAGGAAAACAATATAAATGAATTCGACAAGGCCGTATCCCGCTGGAAAATTCAATTCGACACCACCGGGGATGCTGTGGAATTCCTGGAGAAAATAGAGGAACTAGCGGACACACTGAATGTCAACAAAGACAGAATTATACAAGTGATACCGAGATGCCTCAACGGAACAGCATCGCTGTGGTATAGAAACAATAGTCCACAATGGAAAACATGGGAGGACTTCACAGAGAACTTCAAGTTGTTCTACTATCCCAGAAATTACGAGAAAAACCTTTTAGAATCAATCATAAACAGACGTCAAAAAGTCAGAGAAAACTTTGTACCATATCTAACAGAAATACAAACACTAATGAGAAGATATAGAAAACTAACAACAGAAGAACAACTAGACAGAATATACGATAATATGAGATATAACTATCATTATTACATAAAAAGGAAAGATTTCAAAACAGTATCGGAACTCATTCAATTGGCAGGTGACTACGAGAAGATAAACATAGATCGAAGCAAAGACACCTACAAAAAACCAATTTACCAACATAAAGAAAACCAACCAGGCCGACCATGGAACAAACAGGAAAACTGGAAAACGGAGGAAAACAAAACTGAGAGAAAACCAGTAAGCACGCACTACGACCCAGAATCCTGCTGTTGGAAGTGCGGAAAGAAAAACCACTCGGCCAAAGAATGCCGAAGCAAACAAGTCATCTTCTGCAGCCGATGTGGCCTACTTGGAAAGCTCACGAGGGACTGTTGTAATGGAAACTGGAATCCTAATAAAACGAAGCAAGCATATACAGCAAAATCACAGGTGGAAAAAGATAACAGAATATTTGCCGAGGTAAAAATACACGGAAAACCATTCAGAGCCCTCATAGACACAGGTTCAACGAACTCTTACATCAACAAGGACATCGTGGACCAAATAAAAGAGCACAACAATGTCAGAATACGTAAAGAAACCACAATTAAACTGGCAGATGGCTCGAGGATACAGACGAACACAGCCATAAACCTCAATCTGGAAATAAACGGAAGGAAGTTAACGCACCAATTCATTTACCTGCCATCCACAACCATAATGATAATGGGTATGGACTTGCTGTCAAGAATTGGAATCACTGTCAAATGGACAGAGACAACATGCGAACAAACGGACACCGAAAAACAAAAAGAGATTACAAACGAGGAAATAATATCCGTAGAACAAAGGGCAACACTGAAAACCACTCTGGAAGAGGAATTCAAAAAAGCCGAAGAATGCCCAAAAGGGAATACGAGGGCCAAACACATCGTAAAATTAAAACATACAAAACCAGTAAAACAAAACGTAATAGCGGACGAACTGTCAAGGAACACACTATGTACTACGACGGTGGAGGAAAATGACTGGTACTCAAAAAAATACAGTAGTGTAACCAAACAACCAGAACTAGACACCGACTACTGTATACGCGAGGGAAAATTGTATAGAAGACTAGTCAACCCACGTTATGGAGGAAAACTAGACCCATCAACAGAATGGAAATTATGTGTCAAAAAAGAGGACAAAGAAAAAATATTAAACCAGAATCACAACGAACCTGACGCAGGTCATTTAGGAACCTCAAAAACATTTAACAAAATCGCAACGCGATATTATTGGCCAGGAATATTCAGGGACGTCTCAAAATACGTCAACCGGTGCGAAAAATGTCAAAAACATAAGTCTACACAAGAAAAAAAATCAGGTTTAATGCACATCAATAACGCAGAAGAACCATGGCAAATCGTCACCACGGACTTCATAGGACCTCTCCCGCGAACATCAAAAGGATTCCAGTGGATCATCGTATTTCACGATAAATTCACCAAATGGTCAGAAATAAAACCACTAAGAACCGCAACCGCAACCGCCGTCACAAACGCTCTAAAAGAATTAATCATGAGATACGGAGGAATGAAAACTTTACTAAGTGACAACGCAAGAATTTTCGTTAGTAAACAATTCCAGGAAACCCTAAAACGGTATGGCATACAGCAAAGACTAACCGCGCCATACACACCACAATGCAACCCAACCGAACGGGTAAACAGAACACTCGAAACAATGATAGCGTCATTCATCGAGAAAAACCACAAAAAATGGGACGAATACCTAAATGAATTTAATTTCGCACTTAACACGTCCATCCAAGAATCCACGAAGTACTCTCCGGCCTTTCTTTTGTTTGGTAGGGAACTAAGGAACGTCCACGACGAAAACCAATTCCCCACACCGGCATTAAAAGAGAAACAAAAATTACAAGAAATTTATGAGATAGTTAAAAATCACCAGAGTCAAGCATCGAACCTGCAAAAGAAGTACTTCGACAAAACGAGACGCGAGTGGGCTCCCAAAATCCAAGATCTGGTACTAAAACGGGATTATCCACTATCAAACGCGAATAAACAATTCTGTGCAAAACTAGCGCCAAAATTTTCAGGCCCTTACACAGTAATCGAACAAAAATCCCCAGTAATATTCCTATTAAAAGCAAATCAAGGAGGAAAAGTATGTACGGCACACATGAAGGACATAAAAAAGTTCAATACCTAGAACTAATAAAAATGTTGTGATAAGATCCTAGGAGTCAGGGATCTCTTGTTGCCAACAGTGACTAATACGGTGATTTTTACAGGTAAAAATCTTCTCTGGCGGGAGGGGAATGTGACGAAGCTGTCACAGTACCTACCAAGTCCGAGGCACGCACGACTCAGCGCATAAACACGCGAGAACATTCTAGAAGCCCGTCGCGCCGCATCGTACGAGGATGGCGTGAGGGAAACCAACCAATCAGCGAGCAACAGCGCACACGCCGGTCCCCACCGCAAATCTCCACACGCCGGCCTATATAACGCATCCGGCCGGCGTCCGCCAGCAGTTCGCCTGTGCCTATTGTCGCTTCACGACGTCGTCTCGTGGTAATTCGGGTACGACGGCGGCAATAGTCACAGGAGGGCGCTGGAGGTGTTGGTCATATCAGGGCTTTGAGCCGGAGTTGCCCAGCACCGCCGAAACCTTCGCATCCCCCCGCACTTCTCCCTCCCGCGCACGCGCCTCACGCGTGTACGGTCCGTAAGGCCTCCCGTTGACGGCCGATTTAAACCCGCGAGTGATTTAGATAAGTATTAGTGTTCTTTCAGCCGGCTAAAACGCCCCCCCCGACCAAAACAGTCATTGACTTCAAGAAACTCTCCGAGCATCTTAAGTCCATAGACTCAGTGCACCTCTCTCAAATTCCTGACAAAATAGAAAGCTTAGATGAAGCGCAAGCAGCCTCACTGCACCTAACCAATCACATTCGCGATGCTCTCAGCGTCTGCTCCAGGGAAATGCCTAACGGTTTTATCCGCCAGCAACTACCGGACGACGCTAGAGAATTAATTACCATAAAAAATGCCAAACGTAGAGCCCATGACGCATGTCCGACCGCTGACAACCGGAGAGAACTCTGGAGAGCCCAGAGGGAGGTAAAGGCTCGCCTTGCCGAACTCCGCGACGAACAATGGGACAGGAAGCTGAGCGAGCTCTCGCCATCGCATGTAGCGTACTACAGGCTGGCTAGGGCTCTCAAAGCCGACCCTGTCTCGGCTACCCCTCCGCTTTTACGTCCCAACCAACCACCCGCCTTTGAAGATGTCGATAAGGCCGAACTATTAGCTGATAGCTTAGAAGCCCAATGCTCACCAAGCACAACCTCCCTGGATAGGTCCCACGTAGAGCGAGTCGATAATGAACTAGCTACCCTCCTCCCCTCCTCCCCCTCTTCGGAAGAGGAACCTCTCACTCCCACAAATTTCGGCGAAGTCCGAGGAATTATCAAAGAGTTACACGCTAAGAAAGCTCCAGGTCCCGATTCAATTAATAACAAAACATTAAAATTGCTCCCCGATCAAATAATAAACCTCCTAGTAGTCATATTTAATGCCCTTATGGCCGGATGCTCCTTCCCCGATAGATGGAAGGAAGCAACAGTGATAGGCATCCCCAAACCGGGAAAACCCCGAAACCTACCAACTAGTTATCGTCCTATAAGTCTACTCAACACGCTCGGAAAGGTGTATGAGAGAATCATTCTCAATCGGCTAAAGTCCGTCGTTGAAGAGAAAAAGCTCCTCAACGACGAGCAATTCGGCTTTCGGGCCAGACATTCCTGCGTTCATCAAGCGCACCGCCTCACGGAACATATCTACACAGGTTTCAGTCGCCTCTCTAGAGGCATCCCGACCGGAGTCCTCTTCTTTGACGTTGCGAAAGCGTTCGATAGGGTTTGGCATGCCGGCTTGATCTACAAGCTTCACCATCTTGGCGTACCAACTAGGCTCGTACGTCTGCTACGAGATTTCCTCACAAATCGCTCCTTCCGCTACCGGATAGACGGAACCTTATCTTCCCCCAGACCGATCCGTGCTGGCGTCCCACAGGGCTCAGTACTTTCCCCCCTTCTCTACTCGCTGTTTACCAGCGATATTCCCGCGTCCCCTCATGTAAGCATAGCCCAGTACGCGGATGATACCGCCCTTTATTGCTCTGCGGCAAACCGCATCTTTATTAGATCCCGCCTTCAAACAGCAGTCAGTAGCTTAGGTGACTGGTTCCGCCGTTGGAGAATCGAAGTCAATCCCGAAAAGAGCGCCGCGATGCTCTTCTGTCCCTCCAAGCGTAGGAAGCATATACACCTCCCTGAAATCACCTTATACGGTCGCCCAATCCCATGGCAAAAGAATGCCAAATACTTAGGTGTAACCTTCGATACTAAACTAAAATTTAACGCCCATATACGCCGAGTCCGTAACAAAGCTAGCTATGTTTTATTCCGCCTATATCCCATGATTTGCAGTAAAAGCAAAATGTCCCTGCGTCACAAAGTCACGCTTTATAAAACGTGCATCCGCCCTATCATGTCCTACGCATGCGTCTTATTCGCACACCTCCCCCACTCTCGATTTAACAGTCTCCAGGTCCTCCAAAACAAGTTCATGCGTATGGCCACGGGGTCCCCGTGGTTCGTACGCAACGTAGACCTCCATCGCGATCTCGAACTCCCCACCATAGCCCAATACTTCAAACAGCTTTCCAAAAATTATTTTGAGAGGGCAGTCAGTCACCCCAACCCTCTTGTAGTTCAGACTGCATCTTATATCCCCGACCGAAATGACCCACCAGACAAAAGACGTCCCAAACACGTCCTTAACGACCCCGACGACCAAATCACTACCGACAATGCTCCCTATATGGTAGGGCCACACACAAACACCAGCCAAACACAGCGTCTTCGCCGGCGAAGACGAGGACCCCGATATCTTACGTCACCCGGACGTGGTGGACTCAACCCACGGCCTCGGGGGCGTACGGACTAACCTAGTCCAACCGACCTCCAATTCGTCCCAACGTCATCCTAAGCCGAGGTCCGAGTCTCATAGGAGGCGCCCTTAGGAAGACGTTGTCCCCCCCGATGTCATCGAGCCCTAGGGCTCTTTTCTCGGCGACGCCTAGTGCTCGCCCAACCCCCCGGTGACGCTGTAGCGGCCAGTAGGGCCTATGCAGCATACTCAATCCGAAAAAAAAAAAAAAAAAAAAAAGTCCGCCAGCAGTTCGTCTGTGCCTATTGTCGCTTCACGACGTCGTCTCGTGGTAATTCGGGTACGACGGCGGCAATAGTCACAGGAGGGCGCTGGAGGTGTTGGTCATATCAGGGCTTTGAGCCGGAGTTGCCCAGCACCGCCGAAACCTTCGCATCCCCCCGCACTTCTCCCTCCCGCGCACGCGCCTCACGCGTGTACGGTCCGTAAGGCCTCCCGTTGACGGCCGATTTAAACCCGCGAGTGATTTAGATAAGTATTAGTGTTCTTTCAGCCGGCTCCTTCGGAGCCGTCCGGTCAGTGTGTAGATATAAGAGGTAGATTGTATTTTAGTGTTCTAGTATTATAGGAAATAAAGGCCACAGGCCAAGTTCAAAGTCATCCGTGTTTGATTGTCGAGGAATCCCTGATCCCCTATGTACGTGGTCTCCAGCCAGTGACCCCGCCGGCTCGTGACCACGTTACAAAGTTATAGCCCTGAAACTTGGTATTTGGGCTTCCGATTTAAAATTATGAAATACGTATTCCACAGTTTGAAAATTTCTATCCCCAAGGACGTTAAATAGAGAGTTTGTCCTTCAATCACGCCGCAACGCCGCAACGGTATGTACGATACCCTAAACGTATGAGAATGGGCAGACGAAATTGAGCTCTAATACAATGCAGTTATGGTTTATTTTACTTTGACAAAAATCTTAAACGATTGATCGGATATTCTTACATGATTGGGGCCCAGCCCCCCTATTACGTAAGAATTGTTCATCAAACGTTTAAGATTTTTGTCAAAGTAAAATAAACCATAACTGCATTGAGTTAGAGCTCAATTTCGTCTGCCCATTCTTATACGTTTAGGTATGAACGATACTCGAACGTATAAGAATGGATACACGAAATTGAGCTCTAATTTAATGCCGTTATGGTTTATAAACTTTGACGACGAACTTTAACGTTTTGATCGGACATTCTTACATGATTGGTACCCTGGTATGGATGTATAGTAAGAAATACTCGGAATAACCTAGAAATCCAAGATTGACTAGTATTCCTAGAAAAAGTAACATTTTTCAAAGCATTTATTCAGTTCTCGGAAAGTTATTCAATTTACTCGAAAAACGCTTCGAGATTCCTCATGTTTGTAATAAAAGATATTTATGAAACAAATCCAAAGTAATAAGAGCGGAATATAATGATTAATGATAGCCTAGCTAGTGGTTGCGACACAGCCTCCTAGTCGCGCGACTAAGACGCGAGTTCGAACCCCGGGCCTCGAACATTTCTGAGTTATATACCTATAAATCAAATAAATATTATAAATGCGAAAGTTTGGATGGATGTATGGATGTATGGATGTTTGTTACTCAATCACGCTCCCACCGCTGAACGGATCTGGGTGAAATTTGGCACAGAGATAAATTATAGTCTGGAATAGCACATACGGGAAACGAAAAACCTTGATCCACGCGGACGAAGTCGCGGGCATCAGCTAGTAAATATAATAAATGCGAAAGTTTGGATGGATGTATGGATGTATGGATGTATGGATGTTTGTTACTCAATCACGCTCCCACCGCTGAACGGATCTGGGTGAAATTTGGCACAGAGATAAATAAATTATAGTCTGGAATAGCACATAGGCTACTTTTTATCCCGGAAAATTAAAGAGTTCCCGCGGGAACCGAAATACCTCAATCCACGCGGACGAAGTCGCGGGCATCAGCTAGTATACCTATATGTGCGTCTTAAGAAATGAAATAAGTATGACCTCGTTAAGAATGTCCTATTTTTGTTGCTTACCTTTGAAGTAAGTAAAGTATGCGCTAGTCTGGGTCACAGCGCTGCAGTTATCTTATTATACTGCAGCAACATAATAATATAGTAAACTAGCTGATGCCCGCGACTTCGTCCGCGTGGTTAAAGTTTTTTTGATTCCCGCAAGAACTCCTTAATTTTCGGGGATAAAAAGTAGCCTATGTCACTCTCCAGGTCCTCAACTACATCCATGCAAAAAATCACGACGATCCGTTACTCCGTTGCAGCGTGATTGAAGGACAAACCAGCAAACCAACAGACAAACACACTTTCGCATTTACAATATTATAGTACCTATGATAATGTCCTCCTGGCCGACTTTCGGCCACGGCGGCCTATCTCCAGAGCGATTAGCCATATCTGCTCGGGAGATATTATAGTGCACTAGTGTGTGCGCATACAGAGGTTCACCCTCTGTTCCTTTACTCTCATGGCCCGACCTGACGGAAAATCCGACACGACCGAAGATAGATCAGGCGCAGGACCGACGGCATGCAAACAACATGCTGAAACACGCGGACACGGAGCAATTTCTTTTTGGAGTAATAAATACATCTTGTATTTTGTAATCATATGTTTTATTGTAAGTTAAGTAAGGTAATCAAAGATGTATCAAGTCTTGAATCGAAGCAGGCGTTACTTTGCGGAAGTCCATGATAATGAATGAACGAGAAGTTTAATTCGCTATAATCCGCCACAGCAGACCAATCTATGTGGTACAGTGCGTGTCCTTCACCAATAGCATGCGAACACCCACCACCCAGCAATTCGCACCGGCACCGCACCACACAACACAAATCCTCCAAATCACTCTCAACGTACGTTTCACTCCGAAACCGGAGCATCTTCAGGAGACGTTGACTCGACAATGGTCATTGGTCAATGGTCAATCCATACTCGGCCAGCGTGGTGGACTATGGCCAAACCCTTCTCATTCTGAGAGCAGACTCGTGCTCAGTGGTGAGCCTGCAAAGTGAAGTGGTGATGATGATGGTACCTAGGTATAGCAAATCGACGTCTTCACCGCTATAGTAAAGTGCGCCGAAATGATTTTTTGCGCTATTCCTGTAATATTCCAGCCGCTTTCAGCGACGCAAAGTGCTCAGCCAGACGTAGTTTTAAGGCGAAGCTGGAATTACCTAATATTATAGAAAGGAGAAGGTTCACTTTCGGTGTACTCTTTGTACACTCTACCATGAATAGAGGAAAATACATAGATTGTATTAAATATATAATAATTTAGAATATTAAAGTAAATAACGAGAAATAAAATAAAATGTATTTCAAGTTTTCGATACGTTTCCAAGATGGCAACCTTTAGACATAGAGATGGCAGTAGGCGCGAAATGTATCAAATGTCATTTCTGACAGTCACTGTCAAAATAACGTGTTTTTCCCTACGGTTTTTCCGGTGTTGTGTTGACACTTGACAGAAAACGTCAAAAAATATGAATCCGCCATTGTTACCCGCTCCTGTTTAGTGTTGCTTATCGTGGAAAGATTAAGTGTGTGTTCCGTTATAAGCACTGCGAGCACTGGCAGTGCTCTTTACTGGGGACTTTCAGTGCTCTCAGTGTATTTCGGAACGCACCCTAAATAATTACACCACTGAAATTACGATGAATTCGTAGATTTGAACGGTCAAAACTGGTTTAGTATTTTTTTTCTTTCATTTCTCTACTTGTAAAAGGACTGGACTGACGCTCCATACAAATCTGGACCGTCTCCTTTGATGATGGATTTAGTTTTTTTTTAATTCCTACGGGAACTCCGTAATTTCCGGCATAAAATGTGGCCTACGGCCTTGCTCGGGATACAACCTATCTCTATCTAACCTATACTAATATTGTTACCTATACTAATTTGAAAGGTTGGATGAATGGATGGATGTATGGATGAATGTATGGATGGATGTTTGTTACTCAATCACGCCTCGACGGCTGAACGGATCAGGCACAGAGATAGATTACATTCTGGAATAACACATTGCCTACTTTTTATACCAGAAAACTATTTAGTTTCTCAGGGAATCCCTAACCTACGCGGACGAAGTCGCGAGCATCAGTTGGTAGAAAATAAACTGGCCTACCCTTAAATCAAATTCCCAAAATAACACACGTTTGATCGCCAGCAGGCACGCACGCGTTGATCGCTTACGAATCGATCGATTGATTTACACATAGATCCCCCATTACCACCTGAAACCTTACACACAACTTTAAACCTTATCTCCTGAAATATAGAGTATCCAATCGAGCTGCAACTGTTGGTACTAGAAACCGTATGCTCAACACAATTTTGTACGTTCTCACCAAAGTTTTGAGTTCAATTTTCCGTGTATGGTTTTCTAGCTAGTAGTTTTCTTAATGGCGTCAGTGTAAAATGAATCTAATACTGTAATAATTAGAGTTTATTTTAGTTTACAGGAAACTTTATAGAGGTGAGTGTGATTTAGAATCTCTAATAGCCATGTGTTTCAGGGGTCTTTGATGAAACTAGGAATACTACTTTAATATCGCTCTGATAGGAATTATCACGGTCGTGTTTTAGGTCACGTTGAGGGACCTGTAGGGACGTCGTCTAGGTGCGACAACGCATATCACTCGATTGCATTTGTTAAGCAACGTTGACCCAACTCAGTAACTGGCTGGGTGACCGAATTTGGAAGTCCGCATTTGCCCCTTTCCTTCCCTCCGTGCCTCGGAGAGCACGTTAAGCTTTCGGTCCCGGTTATTATCACTAACATCTGGTAATAATCGTTAGAAACCTAAGAGTTGGAATACTCAGTCGAGTCGTATGCGGAAGGATCTGGGAACCCACCACATTATTATCCAAAGAAAACCCCTGCCATTATTTGATTAATGGAAAGGGTTCACGACCCTCAGCAATGAGGAATGAAACGCAAAAAGAGTGTTAGGCCGAGAAACTCTTCGAAATATAATTTATATCCTATAGAATACCGAAAGACAGGCAAATTTGCGTCTACATTTCAAACTTTGTAATAATATGTTAGAACTTTAATTTAATATGAGAATTCCATCTACCGCTGCGGCCTTTGGGGTCAAAAACCAGGTCTCAAGTTATATTTAACTGCAAACTAGTATCCCTTGAATGAAATCGTGAGTGCACGTCCTAGGCGAAACAATTAGATCGTACAGTCAGATTTTAACTCTAAAACTATAATTGGTAAAGTCTGATTTCGTTTGTAAGGAATTGTTAGGGCTATCACATACTACCGATAGAAAGGGTCACGATTTTGCTTTTTTTTATCTCTACACGACGGGTTAAGCATGCTCGAGACATCAAGTGGTTTTAGAAAAAAGACTACAATGTTACAATATTAAACTATATTATACCAGTAGCACAGTCTAAGAGCCGCTTGCACAAGGACATTTAAACTGATTAAATTTTGTAATGCGGTCCCTTATTGGCAAATGCATATTGTAGATGCCAAAAAGAGACAGCATTAAAACATGTAACTAATTACTAAATCAATATATGCGAGTCCTTGTGCAAGTGGGCCTTAAGATACGTTCTTTACCACCAGTCTTTCGACGGAGGTGTTAAGTCCCACAAACTTATTTAAACCGGTGCCAGCGTCACTAGTAGATTTTTTTTTTATCCACTACAAGTTAGCCCTTGACTGCGATCTCACCTGATGGTAAGTGATGATACAGTCTAAGATGGTAGCGTAAGCGGGCTAACCTGTTAGAGGCATGGCGGTTATATTAAACCCATACCCCTATTCGGTTTCTACACGGCATCGTACCGGAACGCTAAATCGCTTGGCGGCACGTCTTTACCGGTAGGGTGGTAACTAGCCACGGCCGAAGCCTCCCACCAGGCCAGACCAGGGAAAATTCAGAAATTATAAATTTCCACACCCTGCCGGGGATCGAACCCGGGACCTCCGCACGTTAAGGCAACAGCGCTCAACACTGCGTCACGGAGGTCGTCAAAAAAAAAAACAGATATTGAAAAATTTTTTTTTTTTTTCTTACCATAAAGTCCCATTACAATGAAAAATAAATAAAAACAAAAACTAAACAGGCATAAAAATTAGTTCCAATTTTGGCCACCGGGACATATAAGTTTGTCGGACTATACGGTATACCTACCAATAGGTGTAGCGTACATTACTGTCGTGACTCGTGGTAGCCGAGTCTATCAGAAATGTCCAGAATCTAGAAACTTGATTTTTTTTACAGCTCCAAGGGACCATAGACCTAAGTCCACTACAGCCTATTAACTGCTGGGCACAGGCCTCCAATCCCATAGGAGAGATTGAATTAGAGCTTAGACCCATCACCGCCAACCCGCATTGGAGCAGCGTGATGGGTCTAAGCTCTAATGCCCTCTCTCCTTTTTAACGACTATTATCATGTTAGTGATAATAACCGGGACCGACGGCTTAACGTGCTCTCCGAGGCACGGCAGACCTGAGTAATTGATATTAATTTCAACTTGGTAGACAGACAGACAGAAGTCACAGAACACGAAGTGATCCTATAACTGTTCCTTTTATAAAGGACTCATAAGGAAACTCATAAGGAAAGGTCATGATTATAATATGGGGATCTTCAAAGGGCGAATAAACAAATTTCTCAAAAGCCGGCAACGCATTGGCGGTTTCCCTGGTGCTTCAAATGTTCACGGGCGGCGGTAATCACTCGTTTGCTTGCTATACATATAAAAAAAACCAGCCAAGTGCGAGTCGGACTCGCGCACCGAGGGTTCCGTACAAACCTGTAGTAAGTTTTAAATTATTAAAAAAACTACTTACTAGATCTCGTTCAAACCAATTTTCGGTGGAAGTTTGCATGGTAATGTACATCATATATTTTTTTTAGTTTTATCATTCTCTTATTTTAGAAGTTACAGGGGGGGGACACATTTTACCACTTTGGAAGTGTCTCTCGCGCAAACTATTCAGTTTAGAAAAAAATGATATTAAAAATATTATATAATATTTTAATATTTTTTTATTTATATATAATATTTTTAGGGTTCCGTAGCCATTTGGCTACGGAACCCTAAAAAGGAAAATATGGTTTAGATTTTTCTTAAACTTACCTACCTAGTAGAAAACTTTTCTTCCTTTTAACTTGACTTCTAAGTATTAGAAAAGAGTAGGTACATAAATTAAACCCGCATTGCTTAAACCCGCACCAACGGTGCTCCAAGCACCGTGGTACTGGTGGGTCTAAGCTCTAAATTTCCTCTCTCCTATGAGAGTGGAGGCCTGTGCCCAGCATTGGGACCTTAATGGGCTGTAGTGGTGGCGGTGCAGAAATAAAATAAAACTCAGTAGTAACCTTGGCGCTATCGTCTTGGGTATCAAAATCAACTTTTGCATTCCTTGAGATGTTTTAGATTGCGCAAGAAAGGCATAGAAAAATGTATTTAAAGCTCTATGTCATACGTTATAGAGTTCTTTTTCAAATATTCGTCAAGCTTTGAAAGAAACCAATAAGTTACACATTAACGGAGTAGGCATAAAGCTCTCATCAAGTACAAGTAGCATTTCATGCGGGGAAAAATTGTTTGCAATGAGAGGATCGTTACGATCCGTCATTCGTTCTTATGGCCGATTTACACAAGAGCTGAGCAGGTGCAGAGCAGCGAGGCAGAGGCGTCAGAAAAATGCCTAGGTACTGCCACTACATGAACAGTATTGTATACTGCTCTGATTTCACAGCGTTGGGGCAGCCTTTTTACTTTAATGGACAAATCTTGCCCAATGGTAGCAAGAATACTGGGTACTTACCTGCTAAACAGCCAGGTTGAAGGCTAGAAAACATCGAAACAGCTGAAAACCAGGAAGGAGAAAGTAAAGTGTATAATAGTGTTTACGTACTATGACCCAGTGGTCAGATACAATTCAGTCGGAGAAAAGTTAATCTTGCGTTAAGTCTTCTCCCCTCGTTAGAAGATACAATATGATTGCTTATTTTAGAAAATTCGCAAGAGTAACATGTTTTGATTATTCAATTTTGCATCTTATTACATACAAAATAAGGTTGTATCAAATTGCTTTTACATGTATCGTGATAAACGTCCCCCAAGGCTTTTGCTTAGGGTTGTCATCTTTTTTTTTTAATTGAAAATATTTAACTATATTTAGTTCATAACAAAATGGGTAGAGAATTCCATTTATTAAAAGTTTTTAGATATCGCAGGGAACTCTGCCCCCATTCAAAACTCAAACCTCAACCAAAAAAAATATACTTGGTACTTGGTACCTACCTATGACGATACCCAACCAATTTTTTCCCCCGCCATTTTGCACTCTCAGCTTTCAGTAAACAGATCATGAATTCCGTCAGTTTCACTCACTTACCATACTATTATCATGATGTTAATCATTGTTAAGGCAGATAGTTCAACTACCGACTGCCGTTAAACATTTTCAGCACTAGACTAACCGCCATCGAGTGTACCGTCTCATTTCCAGCTTTTCAAAGCATTTGTTGTTATATTTCAACTACTCCTAAACCTCATTGCGATATCCTAAAATTTTGTGCCATCTTAACGTGTTATCCCAGTTACAAAACGACGAATTATTAGTGGAATTATATTGGTGGAATTGATGAAGGTTATCGGGAAAACTTTTGCATATCTCAAAACTCTTCAAATATTTTTATCGTTTGCCAGTGTTTGTGGCAGCCCTGGAGGATGTATCTCAGCTCGAGTTTTTATTTGATTTTACAAGAATCAGTAAAAGCACTCTCTTGGTTGTATAGATGCTTCACGATGCGCCTAGGATTTAGGGCGTCATCACACTCGCGATTTGCGTACGTGTTTACACTTTTCAGCGATGCGATTTCGATCAATCGATCGCCTAATCTCGCGCAATGCCTATAAACTCGATCAGCAGTTCATCATCATTCCAAGCCTTGAGAAACAGCGAGAAACCGTTAGCGTTGGCACCCTTATGTGGTTGACGTCCAATCTGCTCGCACGAAGCGTTTTTGCTCGACGTTTCTGGATACGAACCGCTAGGGTGTGGAACACCCTCCCAGCACACGTGTTTCCTGCCACATATAACTTGAGTACCTTCAAGGCAAGAGTGAATAGGCATCTTCTAGGCAAGCGCGTTCCAACCTAGACCTCATCATTGCTTTGCACTAAGCATGATTGTCGTCAAGCGCAAGTCTATCACGCAAAAAGATAAAAAAAAGCCTTCCAAGCGTACAGTTACTTGGAACACGATCGTCAATCGCGAGTGTGTCTGCGCCCTTACACTGGAAAGGGTAGCTAAAGAAAAGTTTCCGAAAATGTGGGATTTGGAAGAAAGCTTAAACTCTTTTTTTCTTTTAAGTTGAAGCTTTAATCTGTTTCTATTGTATTGATGCAATTGGGTATTTGACAGCTATTGTAATAAATTATATTAAATAGAGGATCTCCAAAATGTCGTAATATCATACGTCTCTTGTTAGTTTTATGTTTGAAAAACCATTATAAACTATCGATTGAAGTAAAGTGCGTCGAATTTTAATTACGTCACAGTTTAGGATTTTATAAATAATATCCGAATCAACAAAAAAAGTTGCTGCCCCCGATTGTGTAAGAAAATGAAAATCGTAATGGTAAACGTTTGTCAAACGTATAATTATTCGAACTGTATAAAGAGTTCATAAATGCCTGCACGTCAAAAAGCGTGTATGTCATAGAAGAAGGAATCTCTAGAATCAGGGTCAGCGTGTAACTGAAAGGGATAGGTAATACTATGAAACACCTCCCAAACGTCATACAAACGTCATAATTTGTTTGGCACAATAGTATGCAATAGGCACAAACCCCGTGACACGCAGAAAGGGAGAGAAAAACACATATTTTTTTCTCATTCTATCTTGTGTAACATCCCAACACTGCATCTCTTTCATGTGGGAGTGAAAAGGAGTTATGGCGGCGTCTATATATCTTACTCAGTCTACGATGTCGTATGATCTCCATAAAATGTTCGAGTAATACGTTCTAAGCTGTCAAATGATTACGATTTTCTTACGGTATGTTCCGATACACACTGCGAGCACTGTTCAGTGCTCTTACTGGGGAGAAATTCGTTCCATTATGGACTGATAGTATACTTACTGCCGCAGTATCCTTGGGAAATATATGACGTCATAAATCGTCGCCATTTTTGTACTGTGAGCGTTTGAGGCGTTTTTGAGGTAAGGTTCTCTCATATTTTATAGGGCTAATTTTACTTCTACTTATAAGTAATTTCTACACCTAATATACAGTCCAATAACTGTCCTTAGTTAATTCTAATATACTTAGTGTTCACTATTTTAATGTGACCTAGATATGTAGCACAAGCACTATTTCACTGATACTGCACTTATACACTTTCTACACTAATTTACCGACTTCCAAACAAGTGAATATAACTCAAAGAATTAAAAAATACGACTGCCATAGTTAAATGATATTTTTTTGTGAATCACTGCATATTGAAATATAGTCTTATATATTTTTGGAATCTACTCATCATTTTCTTGATTATCACAATATAGTTAATCTCATTTTGAAAAAAAAAATTCAACTTTAGTCTTTGATGCGGGACCATGGTCACCCTATCAATTTTTTTTTAAACTTTACAAGCCTATGTCACCCGGAATAAGCTATGGATTCTAACGATACCTCATTCATCAAAGTCCGTTGAGGCGTATAGAAGTTATGGTTGAATATACAAACTCACATAGGTACTGCAGGGTACAGAAATCCTCAAAAATAGGGAGTTAAGAAATTTTGATGGTGAACTCATATAGAAGGTATCACGTGTATACGATTCAACTCTGAGTCCCAAATCCTCAAACCTGATGCTGCAGGGTCCAGAACTCCTTATAACAATAGCGATTTAGGTTTTTTTATGGTGAATTCATATTGTAGGTGTCAAGCAACGACTTCATACTTAAACCCTAATCCCAACTCCTCAACCCTGATGCTGCAGAGATCTGCACTCCTAAGCCATGGGGACTTAAAAAAAGGTTAATAATAAAAATTATTTTCAAATGTTGAAGTCGGGCGAGTATAACAAAGATAGGCAAAGTTGACGCGTCAGGCTCGCCCGACTTCAACATAGTGTGTAGAAATCAAATTATTTTTTACTTTACAGTGGCTTTGGAAGTCGGTTTTTTGGAAAGAATTTTTATTCGTTCTTTTGAGTCTCCCATTGATTTCGGTGTTATCGAGAAGCATAATAACCTCCAGATTAACATGATGGATGTATGGGGTATCGATAGAATCCTTGTATCATCCCGATTGGCACCATTTTTTTTAATTCTGTATGGCAGGGCAGTCGTGTTTTTTTTATTTCCTAATTATGTTCACTGGTTTTCAGGTACGATTTTTCCAGCACTGGGGTAATGCTTAATGCCATATTGTTTCATTATTGTTGACTTTCATGTTTAAGAATTATAATCCCTATTTTAGGAACGTCAAGGTACGTGATATCAAACAGTAATTTTGAGTAATATAGCTTAAGTATTGCTTTAAGCAATTGGCAGTGGCTTATCCCCGTATTATCCTGCCAAAACTAACCATATTATTCTAAAAAACGTTATAAAGACGCTACGCTATAGTTACGGAGACATTGTAGTCTCCGACGTATGCGTAATTCATCAAAAAAACTTTCTAAAGATAGGTATTTACGATACGCAACAGAAAGACGGGGCGTTCTAAGTTCTAACGTTAGTATATTGTTAATAGGCTATCAATGTAAAAGGCAAACACACAACTTTCACAGGAAGGCGTTTAATTTCGCTCCTAAAAACGGGCGGTTCCGATAAACTTTTAAATTAATAGAGCATGTTTTTCACCGGCTTCGAGTGGGGTGACTATGATCAAAAGTATTACCTATAGGATATTATAGGATCTGAATTGTACAATGTTTCTAGCAAATAAACGATTTATTTACTTATTAGATAGTTTGTTTAAAAAATAATACTCTAGTAGGCTATAGTATTTTTTTTTTTACCTACATAGAAGACCCGGATTCTCTCTATAATAACTCATCGATTATTTTTGGAAAACCTATACTAGAATATTATTGCTGCGAAACCACTGAACTACAGCCACGCATACAGATAGGTACCTACTAGACTTATGCATCCGCTAAGAAAGGATTATTGAAAATTCGACCCCTAAGATGATATAACTTTTACCCGTGACTTAACTACGTAAAAGTTTGTAGATTATACTTACTGTGTGATTCTTCATAAAGTGCACATAACAAATTTGGTTGCACTTAAAGGCCAATTTTCATCGATGGAAAAAAAAATCAGGAAGTAATCATATTATTTTTTTATATACATAATATTTATTAAATTTATGTTTTACAGACTATATTTTTTTTTTCAATTTTCTTTCTATAAAAGTTATCATTTTCAATTTATGCTGATTCTTTTTGATAATGTTATTTTTTTCGACACTGCCTGTCTTCAACAATTGTACTGGTTTTTCTTTTAAAGGGATACGTCAGGTCAGTTTAATAACATTTTTTGTAGTATGTTGTATGTGTGCAATGTACAGTTGCATCTGGAAAAAAACTAGATTTTTTAGTTAAGTAATTTTTTCGTTGATGAAAATATTTTGATTGACTTTACAGAGAAGCAGAATGTACTTTGGAACGTTACTAGCTGATACCCGTGACTTCGTCTACGTGGTTTGAGGTTTTTTGGTTTCCGGGTAAAATAGTAGCCTATGTGCTATTCCAGACTATTATCTATCTCTGTGCCAAATTTTAACCAGATCCGTTCAGCCGTTCTAGCGTGATTGAGTAACAAACATCCATCCATACATCCATCCATACATCCATACATCCATCCATACATCCAAACGTTCACATTTATAATATTAGTATAGATTCATGGTTACCCTACTGTCGAGTAACAATAGGTCGGGCGGGGTCGTTGAACCGGTCACGGGGTCACGGCGCGGGCGAGCGGCGTATACCATTGTTTTATGGGATACGTAAATGTCATTAGCCCAGTTCCTATCCTATGCTATATGGCTAGACGTTAGTGGTACGTCTAAATTTTTGAAGTGGAACCTTCTTTAGCCGCGTTGAGCACTTTTTGGTAGGGGGTAAACTTGTGGATTCATGTCACCGACACCTCGCTCCGACATGCTCGCGAACACCGACATGCTCGCGTTGTTACGAAGACAAAAGGTCTTAAATATAAATATACTACATTCGCCTTAGTTTTAAGGTTTAAATTTTAATTATTTCAAATATTAAAAAAAAAAAAATACCATTAGCTTGTTGGTTTATCCTTCAATCACGCCGCAACAGAGCAACGGATCGACGTGATATTTTGCATGGGTATAGTTAAGGACCGGAGAGTGAAATAGGCTATCTTTATCCTGGTAAATGAAGGAGTGTCCGTGGCATCAGCTTGTATGAAGTAAACAAATTGAGTATTGAATGAACAAAGATAGATAGATGGATAGAAAGATAGTCTTTATTGCCACAAATAAAATAGAACTAAACACCAACCAGATTACCTACCTACCATTTCTATAAAACCCTTTTTCAATTCTATAGTATACTAACTACTAATGGCCAACTCCTTATGTAACTATGACTTACAAAATAGTCAGCGATTAGTGGAACCAGCACTAGTTTCTGCCCGCGGCGTCGCCTACATGCGCCCACGCTAATGTACCTATATGGGAAGGTACCAGGTACCTTCTTTTTTTTATTTCGTAATCTCTGATACAACAGGTATTGAGTAAGTGCAATCTACGGAGTTCTAAAGGTCTAGCTCCATTATAGATGCATGGACATACGCAACTGCGTTTGTCCACCTCCGGGATATGTAGGCTAATTTATTTGTCTATGGTCCTTAACGTATTTTTAAAAAATACGTTAAGAACCATAGACATTGAGCTGTGGGTGACGATGGGTAACATTAACACATTGACGCATACCTACACTCAACCAAGGATTGCGTGCCACAGTGCGAATTATTTCAAAAATGGAACATAAAAAAGTAGATTCTGTGTGGATCACCTTACATTCTCATGAATAAATTATTATTTATTTATTTATCGTATTGGATTAACATACTTAGCGTAACTATGTAAGTATTCATTTCATACAAATGTCAGACCTGACTACCATCATACCATGACAGTTTTAGCAGTTCTAGATGTACGGTAGGTACTGCATAAAAGACATTAGAGTGATAGAATTTTGCATTGCCCCCGTCACCCCGCAGCTTTGCTTTGTCTAGAAGCCTTCGTTGAAAAAAAAAAATTATATTTTTATCCCGGAGAATTAAGGAGTTCCCGTGGGAATAAAATAAATCTTCTCCACGCGGAAGAAGTCGCGGGCTTTATCTAAATTCAAAATAGGAGTATCCATCTGTGTATTTTATGATGCATCTGGTTCTTTGGATATTACTATCGGTTCAGAAAAAAAAAGCTACCCAGAACCGGCAAAAAACTCAGCAATTGCTCTTGTCAAAAAGCAAAATGTAGACTGTCATTAAATACTATCTCAGATGCTCCGTTATAACGCTCCAAGACTGGATGCAATTATTATCAAAATATTAATACTTTTCCTTGGCTCATAACATTCTCCAGTAAGTGCTCTACCGGTTACGTAAAACGCTTATTTTTAACCACAGTTACAATATCCCAGCCGATACAACGGGTTCCCATCATAATTTTATATTTAAAACACGTCAGCTGCCAAACCTTTTGTTAATTTTGGCGCGCTTTATGATCGCCTATAAATCCGCCATGTTGGCCATAGAGCAAGAAAAATAAGGTATTTCACAACTTGAGTATATTTTACCAAAGAAAAGTCCCCAGAAGTCTTTCTTACTCTATGGCGATAGACTCTTAACTGAAATTAGGTACTTCACAATTTACTCTTACATGGCGATCTGAAATAAGGTACTTATTTTCAAACTTGAATTCTTTTCACGAAAGAACTCCTCCAAGGACAGCGTTGTAGACGCATGTTTAAGTATGAAATTATTATGAAGTTCTGCAGCATTATTAATTGTACTTCTTACGAGAAAAGCATTCTAATGAAATTACCAATCCTTTACCAAACTTCAAAACACGTACCTACTTAGTGAGCTTGCATGTCATCAATATTCGACTCACTTTTTTTCCCCCCTTCGCTCGTAGGCTTCGTAGGCTCGCTTCATTCAGGACCTTATTCGCGAGTTTTTGGCTTCGCGCTTTACAAATAAACTCTAGGCAGAAAAGACTACGTTGGGTCGGGGTGCCCAAATTTAATTTTGATACGATTTTTATTAGGTGAATTGTTCGTTGCGAAGGATATAATATGAATCGATCAAAGTTTTAAAAATAAGTATAGTCTGCAAACTTTTTAGTCTGTGGCCGACGTGACGTCGCAAGATGGCCGCGGTAATGAGGAAAAGGGCGCGAAATAGTAAACCACTCGTTATTTTGTATTTAACGAACCTAATATTAGGTTTCGGGGCATGGCACTCGGGAATTTTATTTTTAGGGTTGTTTCCGAACGAAGACATTTTAGATTCGAGTTGCGTTAAAAATAGGGATTACGTAACGATAGACGAGCATTTTTGGTTAGATATGTAGAATAGTCTACCTAGTAAGCTGAGAGTCGAAATAACGTGATTAAATACTAGCATCACAACAAAATAATATGGCAAAAAAAACTTATTCGGGTATATATCGCAACATTTTTTTTTTATTTGCCTTCATTTTGCACTCTGAATCCCACTCTTCGATTTCGAACTTTAAAAATCCTTTGAGAACTCTTTGATTTTCATAAATAAAAAGTATAGTCCACTTATGATATAATATAAATAGATATCTAATAATATATAATATTATACTTTAAATATCTACCTATAATATATATTGGGAAAGATCCCTAGGATGCAACCTATATTTATTTATTGTCAACTAATTTTCGTCAAAATCGGTTGAACAGATTGGCTGTAAAACGGAGTAGACAGACACATTTTCGCATTTATAATAATATAGTATGGAGTTTGGATCTACATCATACTAATATTATAAATGCGAAAGTGTGTTTGTTTGTTGGTTTGTTGGTTTGTCCTTCAATCACGCCGCAACGGAGCAACGGATTGACGTGATTTTTGGCATGGGTATAGTTGAGGACCTGGAGAGTGACATATGCTACTTTTTATCCCGGAAAATTAAGGAGTTCCCGCGGGAATAAAAAAAACCGGCCAAGTGCGAGTCGGACTCGCGCACCGAGGGTTCCGTACAAACCTGTAGTAAGTTTTAAATTATTAAAAAAAATACTTACTAGATCTCGTTCAAACCAATTTTCGGTGAAAGTTTGCATGGTAATGTACATCATATATTTTTTTTAGTTTTATCATTCTCTTATTTTAGAAGTTACAGGGGGGGGGACACACATTTTACCACTTTGGAAGTGTCTCTCGCGCAAACTATTCAGTTTAGAAAAAAAAGATATTACAAACCTCAATATCATTTTTGAAGACCTATCCATAGATACCCCACACGTATGGGTTAGATGAAAAAAAAATTTTTGAGCTTCAGTTCTAAGTATGGGGACCCCCAAAATTTATTGTTTTTTTTCTATTTGCTAAAATCTTAATGCGGTTCACAGAATACATCTACTTACCAAGTTTCAATAGTATAGTTCTTATAGTTTCGGAAAAAAGTGGCTGTGACATACGGACGGACAGACAGACAGACATGACGAATCTACAAGGGTTCCGTTTTTGCCAAATTTGGCTACGGAACCCTAAAAACTTAAACCACGCGGACGAAGTCGCGAGCATTAGCTAGTTATCAATAATTAATTATCTCATAAGTCTCAGGGGAAAATGTCCCAGAAATACCAAAATGTACTAACAGTTTGAAATACATTTTCCTCATCAAAGTGTTTAAAACCGAGCGAAGTGCTCTTGAAGTCTTAACTGCATCATTAATGCCCACATGAAACGTTCAACTGATGCATTTTGATGTTTGTTTATTGTTGTTTAGGTATTAAACCATACTTAATACGATTTTACGATTTAATGTTAAATACTTTATCTGTGTCGTTCTTACTCGGTGCTGAAATAGTGATTCCTGTCGTAAGTGATAAGATTCCGCCAGGATGTGAAATCCCTTCCAGCGCATGTATTCCTTGACACATACCTACAACTTAAGTACCTTCAAGGCAAGAGTGAATACCCATCTTCTAAGCCAGCGCGCTCCAACCTAGACCTCATCATCGCTTTGTATTAAGCATGATTGTCGTCAAGCGCAGCCAGGCCTGTCAATAAAAATAAACCGACCAAGTGCGAGTCGGACTCGCGCACCGAGGGTTCCGTACAAACCTGTAGTAAGTTTTACGATTAATGAATTTAATGAACCTTAAAACTAACTTTGTTTGTAGAGGTTTATTGTTAATATCAAAAAAACTATGCTAGTTAGAGCGTTGGTTTTATTTTTTCTGTAAAATATACATAAGCTTCTATTGACCATAATTATTTCAGATTTTTTTTTCGACATTTTGCCCGATAAATCAAAAACTATTATGCATAAAAATAAATAAAAATCTGTTTTAGAATGTAGAAGTATAGCCCTTTCATATGATATCCCACTCAGTATAGTTATCATACTTTGAAATTTCAAACCCCCGATTTTCCCCCTTTTTTTAATTAAACTAAAAATAATTTTCGTTTTTTTTTATTTTAATGATGTTAGGCCACTATTATACACAACTGTTCCAAATTTCATTTCAATAGCTTTAATAGTTACTGAAATAATCGACTGTGACAGACGGACGGACGGACGGAGAAAGTCGCACCATAAGGGTTCCATTTTTACCATTTTGGTACGGAACCCTAAAAAGAACATCATTATAAAGATAGAAAGGAAAACAGTTTCAATTCACTAGTGCAACAAAACTAGATACAAATGTAACACTTTCGTCTGTGACACCACCCAGAATGGATATACTTACTCAGAGATTTGCCCTGCGTCATCTATACTTCTATACTAATATTATAAATGCGAAAGTTTGGATGGATGGATGTATGGATGGATGTATGTTTGTTACTCAATCACGCCCCAACGGCTGAACGGATCTGGATGAAATTTGTCACGGAGATAGATTACAGTCTGGAATAGCACATTACTTTTTATACCGGAAAATTAAAGAGTTCCCGCGGGAACCAAAAAACCTCAATCCACGCGGAACGTTTGGCCATAGTCCACCACGTTGGCCACTACGGATTGGCAGACTTCACACACCTTCGAGAACGTTATGAAGAACTCTCGGGCATGTAGGATTCCTCACGTTACATTTTCGTTTTAATTTCTTATAGCGTACATAACGGCTCGAGGTCATTTTTAGGGTTCCGTACCCAAAGGGTAAAAACGGGACCCTATTACTAAGACTCCGCTGTCTGTCTGTCTGTCTGTCTCCAGGCTGTATCTCATAAACCGTGATAGCTAGAAAGCTGAAATTTTCACAAATGATGTATTTCCGTTGCCGCTATAACAACAAATACTAAAAATTAAAAAAATATATATATTAAGGGAGGTCCCCATACAATAAACGTGTTTTTTTCGTATTTTTTTGCTCAATATTAAAAACGGTAACAGGTAGACGGTTCAAATTTTCACAGAATATTAACTTGTATATTACCTTTCAAAATAAATAATTAAATATCAATAAAGTAAATATTAAAGGGGGGCTCCCATACAACAAACGTAATTTTTATTTTTAATACGTCATAAATCGTAAAACTTACTACAGGTTTGTACGGAACCCTCGGTGCGCGAGTCCGACTCGCACTTGGCCGGTTTTTACTCTACAGTTACACGATATCTCAATAAATCAAATCCCCTTTATTAAGTCTGCGATATTATTTGTACAAGTAACGAACAAAGCTCATTATTCACACAAACAAAAAGGCCAGACGAGAACACTAACGAAATTTCGCTATTATGCAAAACAATTGAGTCCAAAACGATTGAGGGTGGTCAGCGGAGCGTGGAGCGTAGGATGGTAGGTAGTAGGTACTCCAAAATGTCGCCGTTTAGCATTTCTGTTCTGACATTTTGCCGCGCCATTTAATTCACTAGCTGATAGCGCGACTTCGCGTGGATTGAGGTTTTTTGGTTCTCTCTAAAATTTTCGGGGATAAAAAGTGACTTATATGTCAATGTCCCACAGCTGGACACAGGCCTCCACTCTCATAGGAGAGAGGGAATTAGAGCTTTACCATTTTAATTACCCATGCCCCTAACAGGTTAGCCCGCTACCATCTTAGACTGCATCATCACTTTCCATCAGGTGAGATCGCAGTCAAGGGCTAACATGTAGTGGATAAAAAAAAAAAAAAAAAGCTTAGACCAACCACGCTGCTCCAATGCGGGTTGGCGGGCTTTAACGACTATTATCATGTTAGTGATATTAACCGGGACCGACGGCTTAACGTGCTCTCCGAGGTACGGGGGCCGAACACCGCCAACTTCCTAACTCCGGGCTAGTATTGAGAATTTCTAGTCAGAAAAACTCAACACTTAATTGTTGCCCAACCCAGGACTCGAACCCGGGACCTCGTCGGCCGCAGGCGAACGTGGTAACCACTAGACCAACGAGGCAGCTACCTATAATATAATAATCTATCTCTGTACCAAATTTCATGCAGACCCATTCAGCCGTTCTAGCGTGATTGAGTAACAAACATCCATCCATACATCCATCCATCCAAACTTTCGCATTCCTGTAGAGCGCGCCCCACACCTGTATAAGCCTGTCCTTGTTCCCGCCATAGCGCTGTCCCGCTTTTCAGACTATAGTAAAATAAGTCCACATTCTTTGTTTGACAGGGCCCGTCTAAATAAATTGAGGTCGTTGGTTTATGACAATTCAACCTCTAAGGGGCTAAAATAGGGGCTTGAAATTTGTGTAGTACACGCGGACAAGTCGCGGGCAAAATCTAGTAATAAATATATTATAGTACAAAAACTTGAACTTTCCGAAATGTCAACGATACTACAGGGACGAATCTAGGCGTCCATTGAAAAGAAAGGGGCAACCTAAATGCCAGGGTACATACGAATGGTATATGCCGACATTTATTCTGAATCCACGGTCGGACGAGCAGCCTATAATCGCTTGAACCCTAATGCTTTATTATACCCGAAATAAGATATTATTATACTGACATTTAAATACTGGCTTAGGTATTGATCGATTTTGGTAATGTTCTATTTTCGGACGCTCCTGTTATACGAAGTTGTTATAGGTACTTATGCATTTTATACCATTTTATAAGACTATGTTACCTACTTACACAATACACATACGTAGGTATAATACTTTATTAGGGGCTGTTTTTTTGAAGTGAAAACTTCTTTAGCCGCGTTGAGCACTTTTTGGTAGGGGGTAAACTTGTGGATTCACGTCACCGACACCGACATGCTCGCGTTGTTACGAAGACAAAAGGTCTTAAATAAAATATACTACATTCATAGTTAAACTTTAATGCCTTATTTATATTTAAAATAATTTAAAAAAAAAATTAAAAATATTCGACATGCTCGCGAACACCGACATGCTCGCGTTGTTACGAAGACAAAAGGTCTTAAATATAAATATAAGTTTACTACATTCGTAATTTAATTATTTTAAATAGGTATATATTTTTTTTAATTATTTTGAATTATATTCGATTTCACTTCTATCGGCAGTCCCTGTGACTGGCAATTTTTAGGGTTCCGTAGCCAAATTTGGCAAAAACGGAACCCTTATAGATTCGTCATGTCTGTCTGTCTGTCTGTCTGTCTGTCTGTCTGTCCGTCCGTATGTCACAGCCACTTTTTTCCGAAACTATAAGAACTATACTGTTGAAACTTGGTAAGTAGATGTATTCTGTGAACCGCATTAAGATTTTCACACAAAAATAGAAAAAAAACAATAAATTTTGGGGGTCCCCATACTTAGAACTGAAACTCAAAAATTTTTTTTTCATCAAACCCATACGTGTGGCGTATCTATGGATAGGTCTTCAAAAATGATATTGAGGTTTTTAATATCATTTTTTTCTAAACTGAATAGTTTGCGCGAGAGACACTTCCAAAGTGGTAAAATGTGTGTCCCCCCCCCTTACACTTCTAAAATAAGAGAATGATAAAAACTAAAAAAAATATGTGATGTACATTACCATGCAAACTTCCACCGAAAATTGGTTTGAACGAGATCTAGTAAGTAGTTTTTTTTTAATAATTTAAAACTTACTACAGGTTTGTACGGAACCCTCGGTGCGCGAGTCCGACTCGCACTTGGCCGGTTTTTTTTTATCCACTACAAGTTTGCCCTTGACACGTCTTTATTTCGTCTGTTACTTTGGGATTATATTATATAACTCATCGTAAAAAAAACGTACTAAAATAACACTAAATACAGGCTTATATACATAAATAAATAAATAATAATAATGTCCTCCCGACCGAATTTCGGCCATGGCGGCCTATCTCCATAGAGATTAGTCATCTGCGCGGGAGGTACACAGGTGCACTCTCTGTTCCTTTACTCTCGTAGCCCGATGGGTCGGAAAATAAGACACGACTGGATAGAGATCAGGCGCAGGACCGACGGCTTTACGTGCTCTCCGAGGCACGGGGGTGAAACACCTCCAACTTCCTAACTCCGGGCTAGTGCGGAGAATTTCTTGTCAGAAAACCCAAGACTTGTTATGGCCTGACCAGGGACTCGAACCCGGGACCTCGTTGGCCGCAGTCGAATATGCTAACCACTAGACACACTTCATGACCGAACAAAACGTTGTTCACCTTCGACGAGTCGCGCAGACGGTTTTTGTCCCATACAGTCTGTTTTGTCCCATACAGTACAAAATTCAGTGTAATTTTTCACCCCATTTCTGACCTTTTGATGCTATTTCCTGAATCTCAAGGGAGTCATACCCTATTCCCATTGAAGGGTTGACATTTATTAAGTTACTAGATGATACCCGCGACTTCGTCCGCGTGGATTAAGGGTTTTTGATTCCTGCGGGAACTCCTTAATTTTCCAGGATAAAAGATAGCTTATGCCCTTCCCCGGGATATAACCTACCTCTATACCAAATTTCAGCAAAATCTGTTGAAAAGATGGGCCGGGAAAGCGTAGCAGACAGACAGACAGACAGACACACTTTCGCATTTATAATATTAGTATGGATTTAGGTGTCCTTACGGTGAAATTTTTTCACCTTCTAATTAAAAAAAAGTTGATATTTAGGATCGGTTTAAAAATAACACAGCGGAAGCATAAATATTACCCTTACAGTGGATCTATGCCCTTACAAATTGCAGACACTTCGTTTACCTAGTTAGTGTCCACGCTGCAGAAGTTCTTAATAGAAAATTCATGCATAAGATACGTTTAATTGGGATGATGACAACTCAATCAAATCAGCAACTCTTTATCAAACTTAAAAACTCACTTTTAGCATGGAAGTTGTATGAAATTCACAGTTGTGACGTCATAAAATTTCATCGCACTTTTTTCTTTAATCTATATTTTAAAATGGATAACAAACTTAAAACTAACCGAGGATGTGAATTTCAGGTCTTTTGGAAGATCCTCTATTTTATAATCAGTTAGAAATAATTTATTTTTGATATCTAAGGCATCATCCCCATTAGAAATTTAAAATTCCGAAACATTTTCAAAACAAAGGTATCCCGGAAGACACCGTTTCGCGAAATTAATGATAATATCGACCGGGAACAAAGGTATAACATTACTGTTTTATTGTTTTATTCATACAGTGGGTGTGCCGAATGTGCTCCGTATACGTATTATGTAAATCGTTGTATGTAATGTATGGAAAGTGTGGGCTTCTTTCGGACTTTCGGGAATCGCTGTTTTACATGTGACGATGTATCGCAGATCCAGCTGCCAACAGGAAGTAACAACGCGCGCTTAGTATGGGATTTTCTATGAAATACTGAATTGTGACGTCATCAAAGTTTGACGCACTTTTTCACTTTAATCGATATTTTAAAGTGGTTTATTCAACATAATAAAACTAACAGAGAACGTTGAGATTACGTCTTTTGCGAGATCCTCCATTTAATTATCAAATAAATATTATAAATGCGAAAGTTTGGATGGATGTATGGATGTATGGATGTATGGATGTATGTTACTCAATCACGCTCCAACGGCTGAACGGATCTGGATGAAATTTGGCACAGAGATAGATTATAGTCTGGAATAGCACATAGGCTATTTTTTATCCATGCGGACGAAGTCGCGGGCATCAGCTAGTCACTAAATATTAATTTATTAGACTAGCTGTCAAATACCTAATTCGTTAATAACAAACCATACTTACTACATTTTAGTTTCGACTGCCGTTTTTCCCTTTTCGCACAAAAAAAAGTCGTGTCGTCCAATAAAACGGTCCTGCAATAGTATGTATCGTTAGCATAAAATTTGGAATACATCTCTGTTCAGTTAGGGCCAAAATGCACTACGGACCGGATAGGACAAAAATTCCGATCCCCGGTATAGGTAGAGTCCATTTGGAAATTAAAAAAGTCAGTGGCAGTCATAGGGACTGACGATAGAAGTGAAAACGAATAGGTATTCATTTTTTTTTTTAATTTTTAAATTTTTTTTTTTAAATAATAATTTAAAAAAAATAAAATATAAACCTTAAAACTAAGGCATTAAAGACCTTTTGTCTTCGTAACAACGCGAGCATGTCGGAGCTAGTATGTTGGTGTCGGTCCACAAGTTTACCCCCTACCAAAAAAAGCTCAACGCGGCTAAAGAAGTTTTCACTTCAATAATTTCTCTATTACTCTGGTCTGGTCTGGTAGGAGGAGGGACTTGCCTTTTTACCACCCTACTGGCAGAGACGTACCTCCAAGCGATTTAGCGTTACGGTGCCATGTAGAAACTGATTTGGGGTATGGGTTTAATATAACTGTGTGTTATAATTGTGACGACCTCCGTGGCGCAGTGTTGAGCGCTGTTGCCTTAACGTGCGGAGGTCCCGGGTTCGATCCCCGGCAGGGTTTGGAAATTTATAATTTCCGAATTTCCCTGGTCTGGCCTGGTGGGAGGCTTCGGCCGTGGCTAGTTACCACCCTACCGGCAAAGACGTGCCGCTAAGCGATTTAGCGTTCCGGCACGATGCCGTGTAGAAACAGAATAGGGGTATGGGTTTAATATAACTGCCATGCCCCTAACAGGTTAGCCCGCTACCATCTTAGACGGCATCATCGTCTACATCAGGTGATATCACAGTCAAGGGCTATCTTGCAGTGGATTAAAAAAAAACAAAAAAAAAAGAGTTCGCATACTGAGTATTGATAACCTCCGTGTTGCAGTGGTGAGCGCTGTGGTCCCGGGTTCGATTCCCGGCAGGTTCAATTTGGAAATTCATATATATCTGAATTTTCTCTGGTCTGGCCTGGTGGCCAGGCGTCAGCCGTGACTACCTCTAAGAGCTCGTTACCAAGTTAACCCGCTACCACCTTAGACATCATCATCACTTAAGAATCATCCATAAAGTACGTCACACGTTAAGGAGGAGGAAAGGGGTTGACGATGTGTGACATTGTGTGACAAGGGATGGGAGGGATCTTGAGTTTCGTGACGTCACATTTCAAAATTGTTAAAATGCATAACGAAAAACTTAAATATATTTCCAACTCTATTATGTAACCTATCTGTAAGGTTTAAAATTAATTTCGAAAGTGCTGTTTTAATCAAATTAAAAAAAACACGAAATTAGTGTTGGGGTATGGGTTTAATATAGCTGCCATATCTACCTCTAAGAGCTCGTTACCAAGTTAACCCGCTACCATCTTAGACTGCATCATCAGTTACAAGTACCACGTACAATCGCAGTCAAGGGGTAACTTGTAGTGGGTAAAAAAATCTTTCTCCTGTCTGGTCCGCAATGCGTTTTCGTTCTTACGATGTACGACGGGAGATATAATATCTGTGCTATTGACCTTGTTTCATAATCTGCTCTGATATATTTGGACGCTATGTTAATATTGGGATCGATAACTTTACCTGCTCCAGATTATACCTAGCATCTCATATTTCACGAGAATATAATATTATAGTAACTTGCTTATCTTTTTGTATTCCCAGCGGTGGAATGGTTAGTGATGATGCAGTATAAGATAATAATTGTCTAACTTACTAGGGGTATGGCAATTATATTAAACCCATAATATATCTATACTATATGCTATATAATATTTATATACTAATACTAGCTGATGCCCGCGACTCCGTCCGCGTGGGGGTTTGAAATATAGATAGTAGCCGATTCTCAGACCTACTGAATACGCTTATAAAATTTGGTAAAAATCGGTAAAGCCGTTTCGGAGGAGTACGGTAACAAACATTGTGACATGGAAATTTTATATATTAGATAAACTAATATTATAAATGCGAAAGTTTGGATGGATGTATGGATGGATGTTTTACTCAATAACACCCCAACAGCTGAACGGATCTGGATGAAATTTGGCACAGAGATAGATTAGTCTGAAATAACACATAGGCTACTTTTTATCCCGGTAAATTAAAGAGTTCCCGCGGGCACCAAAAACCTCAATTCACGCGTACGAAGTCGCGGGCATCAGCTAGTAAAACTATAAATGTATATTATGGTGAAAAAATTAGAAGTTTAATTCGCTATAATCCGCAACAGAAGGTAAATCTATGTGGTACATTGCGTATTTTGCACTTGCATCCCGCGATATTCACATAAATCTTCCAAAATACTCTCTGATTAGGAATTATTAGGTATATTAGGGGCTGAAATATTTTCGCGCCATTGAAAAATAAGATTTTTGCGCAGACGTTTATCAGCGTAACTTACAAAAGTGGTAATACCACTATACGAATTATCCTAACTGTATGTAAACTTTCACATCCATACTTACTAATATTATAAATGCGAAAGTGTGTCTGTCTGTCTGTACTTATGCTACGCTCTCACGACTCATCTGTTTAACCGATTTTGATTAAATTTGGTACAGGGGGAGGTTGTATCTCGGGGAAGGACATAGGCATATCGCAGAAATTTAAAAAGTCCCGTTGGAATGAAAAAAACTTAATTCACGCGGACAAAGTCGCCGGCATCATCTTGTCTTATATCTATATTACTTAAGTTGCAACGCGTTTCATCCCAATACCTGGAGAGGCAGTACAAATAGGTCAAATAGCATAGACTAATTATTATACTATCAAATAGTGTTTTTATTTTATTTTTTGTTTTATTTATTTTTTGTTGTTAATTTATATTTTCGTTCCATAGACTTTTTCGAAATTAAAAAGAGTAAGCTTAGCTTATAATCATAATGGGTACATTTAAGTTTCCTGATATATTGGTCAGCGTAATGAGATTGACGGGCTACCCGGGCCGGTCCGGGACGTCGAAGCTCATATCAAGGGGTCGACTGAAAATCAGCGCTGATATGGTGCATCTACACCATATCAGCATTACGCTGAGTCGATACCCTTTTTGGGATTTTATTTTATACAGATTAGTGTTTATAGCATTTAGAGTTTAGTACATATATAATTTTATGGTAATAGAGTGTTTAGCCCATAAGTTCTTTATGTATCTTTAAATCAATTGTGTTTGTATTCTGTATATTTTAAATCTCAAATAAAGATTTTATTTATTTATTTATTTATATATAAAAATGAATCCCTATTTCCCTTGGTCACGGCATCACGCCTGAACGGCTGGACCAATTTCGCTAATTATTTTTTTGTTGTGTTTGTTTGGACTCCGGGATGGTTTATATTCACAATTGGACCCGGTATGGGGCGCTGCAACCGGGTTCGAGGTTCAGGGCAGGGCAAAGTCTGCCGGGCCCACTAGTTTACAATATTAGTGAGATGGCAGAGACAAATAGATCAAATTATAGCAAAGTAGGTACTTTTTTTGAACTGTTAACCTTTCAAAGGCGCATTGCTTTATGATCGCGAATCGCCCAAGCGTAATGTTGCCGCTATAAAAATCACACAGGCCGCGGGTCGAAATGGCCGTTTGGACCCGAAATAAACACGCGAGGGTCGGGGTATGTGCGCAAATAAAATATTTCTAACCCATTGTTATGAACTGACCCTATGTGATATTTGAAATTAGGTGACAAAGATTTGGATACACAGAACGCGCGACGGAGACTTATCCAACCTGATATCGTGAAGTTTATTTGTGAGATGGTGAAAATAAAAAAAATCCAGCTGAGTTTGGTATGGGCTCATCTCAGACCAGGGCGCGTTTGGAACCCTCAGTACTTTAGTTTTATACCACCATTACGTCTTATACTTTGTAAACGTGACGTTCAGAAGGTGTAGGTACTGTATCCAATTTTGAAAATAAATATACTTTGAGTTAGAGTTTAAGAATTTGATAGCGATGATAGCGTAGTAGTTAAGACTTCGGGGTGCGGGTTCGATCCCTGGACACGCACTTTTAAATTTTAGAAGTTAATTGCTCTATCGGTAAACATAAACGGAACAGCATCAACGTAGGGGAGACTCTGCCAACTGGAGACCGGTACATTACCAAAAGACTGGCGTGCACATAAGAGGCCTATGTCCAACGATGGACGAAAATTAAATGCTAACAATGAAGATTCCTACAGTTCAATAAATACTACAAAGGGCTCAAACACGTATATGCGCGCGTTTAGTGTAACGTCCGACTTGTTACCGTCCCGCGTTGTGTAGGTCCAATCCTTAATTATATATGTCGTTCCATTGCCCATTGTTATGAACTGACCGTATGGAGCTTTGAAATTAGATGATAATTTGGGAATCTTGAATAGCCTGTGAAATATATAGGTAAAGGTACCTACTTAATATATTTTCTAATCTTCATAATTTTGCTGTTTTTTGTTTTAATGTAAATACTTGGCTGCAATCAGCTTGGTTTCATGGATTCCCGTTGGTCAGATTGGTGGTTAGACTAATCTGTTAGTAGGTATATAAGGATTTAATTAAAATTTATTTTTTAGTTAGATTTATTTAATATTTAGATTTTAGTATATTACTATACCTACTAATATTATAAATGCGAAAGTATGTCAGTCTGTCTGCCTGCTACGCTTTCACGGCCCATCTTTTCAACTGATTTTGATAAAAAGTGGTACAGCGGTAGGTTTAATCCCGGGGAAGGACACAGACTACTTTTTATCCCGGAAAATTTAGGAGTTCCCCCGGGAATCAAAAAAACTTAATCCACGCGGACGAAGTCGCGGGCATTTAGTGTATAATATATTTTGTTTTGAAATGAAATGAAATTTATTTATTTTATTTTCTGTACACTGTAACAAAACTTTTGCATCTTATTTCTAAAGAACGAAGACGTCTAAAAAAGTATAAACTGAGTTTCAGCCGTCAACGCCCACCTCCGAAACAGTTATACCTACAGTAATCCAATACAATTATCTAAAATTAATATAATACCTTGGTTACAATATAATGTATGACTTAACCTATTCTCAGAATATCAATAACTTTTTCCCAGTTTTATCAATAGATAAAGTTCCTTTATACTTAATGTAGGAGCCCATAAACCAAAATTCTCAAAACATAAACATAGTGTATGACTCATTAGGATTGCATTGAAAGTACATATTCGCTTGTCTGTCAGTGGAGGTTATCGGAGAGCAATCAGCTAAGATAATAATATACCTAAATACTTGAGATGCTTCTAGGAAACTGTAGTTGATTATTCATAGAAGCCATGTTGTATCATTCTTAGGAACTGGCTAATTAGGTACTTGTAGCGCTGATAGCCTAGTGGATTAGACGTTCAGTTCGGAAGGTCGGATGGTCGGCGGTTCGATCCTGGGTTTAAAAATTTTTCGACTAGCTGATGCCCGCGACTCTTTGATGTTCCGGGATAAAAAACTGCCTATGTGTTATTCCAGACTAATCTATATCTGTGCCAAATTTCATCCAGATCCGTTCAATCGATCTGGCGTGATTGAGTAACAAACATCCATCCATCCATCCAAACTTTCTCATTTATTATATTAGTAAGTATTGATGGAGCTTGGCTGGTATTGATGCCAGCTATCGATTAATACAGCTTTTATGAGCGGCCGCTATTTTCAGAAAACAAAAAGTTCTACACTAAAATTTCACTAAAACTCCTAAAAGTACGTGTAAGCAAACAAAACGTCTGCACTAAAACTAAGTAATCTTATAAATAAGCGGCGATGAATGAGTGCGCGTGCGCAAAGAAACAGATGTCCCGGGTTCGATGCCCGGTTTTGGCACCGCGCACGCCTCTTTATTGGGGGCCCCGACGGGAGATACGGGATGTTCCAGACAAATCATTAAACACTGGAAAGTTTCTACTGGTCACTACCTACGAGAAAAAAAATCCTGTTTGTCACACTGGTGTGATAATCTGGTGTGACTACGAGTCGGCAACGCTTTTTTTTTAATTTAACCACAAGTTAGCCCTTGACTGTGATCTTATCTGGTAAATCTATTCCATCTATATTTCTATACTACTCGTAATATTATAAATGCGAATGTTTGGATGGATGGATGTGTTTTACTCAATCAGGCGAGAACGGTTGAACGAATCTGGATGAAGTTTGGCACAGAGATACTTACTTAGATTATTGTCTGGAATAACACTTAAGCAACTTTTTATCCCGGAAAATTAAAGAGTTTCCGCGGCAACTAAATAGCCTCAATCCACGCGGACGAAGTCGCAGGCATCATCTAGTGAATATTTATTTTTTTAATCATACTAATATCATAAATGCGAAAGTGTGTTTTTTTGTTGGTTTGTTGGTTTGTCCTTCAATCACGCCGCAACGGAGCTCCGGATCGACGGATTTTGGTATGGGTAGGTACAGTTGAGGACCTGGAGAGTGACATAGGCTACTTTTTATCCCGGAAAATTAAGGAGTTCCCGCGGGAATCCAAAAACCTTAAACATGCGGACGAAGTCGCGGGCATCAGCTAGTAATTAAATATTTTAAAGGGTAAAATAAAATCACCCCGTGGATGAGTTTTATTTTTACCTTGTTCATAAAGCTGATTCTTTTGTTCTTTGATGTAGGCCGTCTCCGCCACATGGCCTGTGCGTAGCTGAAGATAACATCAAATGGTGAAGTGCGAGCAGCCCCCGGATTGTGTAAGGAAATCGTAATCGTAATCGTTTGTCAAACGTATAATCAATCAAATATTATAAATATTATAAATGCGAAAGTTTGGATGGATGTATGGATGCTTCTTACTCAATCACGCCGGAACGGCTGAACGGATCTGGATGAAATTTGGCACAGATATAGATTATAGTCTGGGATAACACACAGGCAGTTTTTTATCCCGGAAAATTAAAGAGTTCCCGCGGGAACCGAAAAACCTTAATCCACGCGGACGAAGTCGCGGGCATCAGCTAGTCTGCACGTCAGAAAGCATGTATGAACTCTACAAGTGATTAACTCAAGTATAACTCAAAGAATTAAAAAATACGACTGCCATAGTTAAATGATATTTTTTTGTGAATCACTGGATGTTGAAATATAGTCTTATATATTTTTGGAATCTACTCATCATTTTCTTGATGATAACTATATAGTTAATCTCATTTTGGGAAAAAAAATCAACTTTAGTCTTTGATGCGGGACCATGGTCACCCTATCAATTTTTTTTAAATTTTACTAGCCTATGTCACCCGGAATAAGCTCAGGATTCTAACGATACCTCATTCATCAAAATCCGTTTAGGCGTATAGAAGTTATGGTGGAATATACAAACTCACATACATACATACATACATGAACCCTGAAAACAATATACTCCTTTTTTCTGGCAGTCCTTTAGTAAACAGTTCGGCTGTCAAATGATTACGATTTGCTTAAACAATGGAAAAGTTTCATGATGTTGTGAATATCATAACGCAACGGAAGTAAAATATAGATTAAAAACTAATAAATCAGTGTTTTTTTATTTAAATCTATCAATAAATGACTGAGAAATTAATTATTTAATAAGTTTAATTATCACCGATTGCTGCTGTATCTTTTTTTTCTTTTTTTTAATCTTTATTTAAAGAGCTTGGTCGCTTAGCAACTACGACGCTCTGTTATGGCCACAAAAACTTATATTTTATGTTCACTCTAATGCACATTAGGTACCTACTCGAGTGAGAAATTTTGTGAATGAGTTTTTACCTAGCCGAGATTAATTAATACTTCAAAATTAACTTCACACACAAATATAGTGTTTTTAATTCAATTTTAAGTCAAGTTAAGTCCATTTTATTCGGCTTTATAAAATCGGTTGATAGGGTCGTGTGACGTCACACGACCGCACTTGCAAGCGCAACTTTAAAGTTCCATAACTTTTTCATTTGTTGAGATATTTTAATGATTCTTTAATATTTTTGTTTTATTTTGTCTTAATTTTCATAATAAATTTTTAAAAAAAATGGTAAACTTCTTCATTGGCCCTATGGTTTCCGGGGTTCCGTGAAATGATTAAAACGATAATGATCATCATTTCAACTTTCAACACATTGCCGGTTCACAGAGCACGAGTCTCCTCTCCGAATGAGAAGGGGTTGTGCCATAGTCCACCACGCCGGCCAATTGCGGAACTCTCGGGCATGCCAGTTTCCATGCGCTTTTCCTGCACCGTTAAAGCAAGTGATATTTAATTTCTTAAAACGCCCATTAAACTTAGAAAAGTTAAGTGCCGGGGATCGAACCCCCGACCACCCGAAAGAAGGCAAGCCGTCTAAACCACTAGGTGACTAGGCTATCACCTCATAAAAAATGTTTTTTTTTATTCCTATTCACAAGATTGGCATTAGTTGCGATATCGCTTGGCAGAAATGATGATATTGAATAACCTGAAAGGGGTATGGCGGTTATTTTTTTTTTTTAGGGTTCCGTACCAAAATGGTAAAATGGAACCCTTATGGTGCGACTTTCTCCGTCTGTCTGTCCGTCCGTCACACTCGATTATTTCAGTAACTACCGAAGCTATCGACATGAAATTTGGAATAGTTGTGTATATTAGTGGCCCAAAGACACTGGAATAAAAAAAAATTGGAAATTATTTTTGTTCTTATTTAAAAAGGGGGGAAAATCGGAGGGTTGAAATTTAAAAGTGAGATAACTGTACTGTGTGGGTGTGGGGTATCATATGAAAGGGTTTACTTTGTACATTCTAAAACAGATTTTTATTATTAATTATTTTTAGTCATGATAGTTTTTGATTTATCGGGCAAAATGTCGAAAAAAATACCGTTCCCCCCCCCCCTTATCTCCGGAGTTTACCAATCGAAAAATCTGAAATAATTATGGTCAATAGGAATTTATGTATATTTTACAGGAAAACTATAGCCAATGCTCTAACTAGCATAGTTTTTTTGATATTATTTGATATTAACAGTAAACCTCTACAAACAAAGTTAGTTTTGCGGTTCATTTCGTCTTGTTTCTTGGGGGGAAGAAAAAATCCCTACGGCCTTCTGCCTTATGGCAGGCCATGTCCGACTTGCACGGACTAAAAAAACCTCCCCCTGTCTTCAAGGTCAGCACGGAACCGCTTGGCATTACTTCGTGCTGACCTTCTAGCTCTCGATCTTCTTCTTTTCTTCCTTTTCTCTATCTTCTCTCCTCATCATTATAGCCCTGAGCATTTGGCTGTACCGACTCCACATGTCTTCGCTCGACAGCATTCGCTTAACAAGGTTTTGGGCATTCACCGCGTCGCTTATGGCGGTTATGTAGGGCATCTATCACTTAGGAAATTAATTTCACTGAGAAGAGTTGACAAAAAAGAATAAGACACGGGACCCTTGTATATAAGACACTAGGTATATAATACCTCGACGACATCCGTGGCGCAATTTGTAGCGCTGTTGTCTTAACGTGCGGAGGTCCCGGGTTCGATTCCCGGCAGGGTCAATTTGGGAATTTATAGTTTCTGAATTTTCAGACGTGCCGCCAAGCTATTTAGCGTTCCGGTACGATGCTGTGTAGAAACCGAACAGGGTTATGGGATTAATATAACTGCCATGCCCCTAACAGGTTATCCTGCTACCATCTTAGACTGCATCATCACTTACCATTGTTGGAGACTACGCCTCCAACCGGTTTCCACGCGCGGGGCGCGGGCAGCGGGCGCGCGGCATCGCGCACTCCAGCACTCGAAATCACTTGCAAATCACATCAAGTCGCGGCAACTGTGCGCATTCAGTCTTACTTTATACAGTCCGCATCCACATCATTTATCATATATATAGTATTGTTGACCATTAAAGGAAAGTTCAATCTTATCTTCAAGACTTTCTGTCGTCCTTCAACGTACTATCCTTAACAACCATCAGATAAAGCTGAGTTTGCAACCAATTGTGTCTTTTGTTGTCCTTTAGTTTTTAAGTCTAATATAATTAATGTACATATGAGAACAAAAGTGTAACACAATAAAAGCTTTATTTATTATTATTATTATTTATTATTATTTATTATTATAAAAAAACCTCCTTTGTTGTTCCCCTAACACGCACTATTCCACATCCCGAGTGCACCAGAATTAAACACTCGCTCCTAAAATAGTATCCCGGTAATTATACTCTGAACTGGAATTTTAATAACGGAATGCCGAGGTCATTACATTTTTCAGGCGATAATGAAAATTCCGGCCGGAATTAATTCAACTTTCACACTTAGTTACTTTGTCTTTTTTCTATTTTTAATTAATTAAGGCTATTCAGTGCCTAATTGAGTGCCTTTTCTTTTTAAAAATATAGAAGTGAAGTTTTTATTTCAATCTATAATTGATGCCCGCGACTTCGACGCGTGAATTGAATTTTTTCAATTCCCGCGGGAACTCCTAGCCTGTATCCTTCCCCGGGACACTACCTAAGCATGTCTGTAACAAATTTCATCAAAATCAAGATGGATGGATGTTTGTTACTCAATCACGCCAGAACGGCTGAACGGATCCGAATGATCTATACTCTTACAAAAATCTCATCAATCCGTCACTCCTTTGCGGTGTGATTGATGGACTTATTCATTTTATTTTTTTTCAAATTTTGTGTGCAAACTTGGAACGCAAACAATATTTGGGACAAAAAAATGGGCTTGTGGACCAAAAGTCCTTATAACTCACTTTTATATCGACCCGCACACTAGCCCGACAGGACAAACGTTGCGAACGAAGCGAACCTTTTTTTTATTGCGAGATAGGCTTGCGCTTGACGACAATCATGCTTAATACAAAGCAATGATGAGGTCTAGATTGGAACGCGCTTGCCTAGAAGATGCCTATTCACTCTTGCCTTGAAGATACTTATTAATATGTGGCAGGGAATACGTGCGCTGGATGGGCATTCTACGTTTGGCGTAGACGTTTTGTCCTGTCAGGGGGGTTACTACCATCGCTTAAAACAATATTCTAAAACACGAAAGTCAACAATACTGAAACAATATGGATTTAAGCGATTGTAGTATTTAGCCCCGTCCCTTGGTTTGGTCCCGGGATCGTTCGGTTTACTGAAATATTATGTAAACGAGAAAAACAATCTTTGCTGAATTTGCTGAAAACAAAAAGAAATTAATCCAAGTTAATCTTTCGAAAACTCTTTCATAAGATGTAAAATGGTCCGCATAAAAAGATCCCAACAATTAATATTAAAATCAGTTGATGTAACGCAAATGGCGGCGCGTCCTAGCTAGGGTTGGCAACTAATGTTAAAAACAACGTTATTTTTTTTTCAAAATGTACGACGGGGACCCATAAAACAAATTCTTGTATCCATACTAATATGATAAATGCGATAGTGTGTCTGTCTATCTACTACGCTTTAACACGCCACCTTTTCAACGGATTTTGATGAAAGGTTCAGAGTTAGATTGAATCCCAGGATAGTTCCCGCGGCAATAAAAAACAACGCGGACGAAGTCGCGGGCATCGTTAAGTCTCTAATGGTTTTCCTATCACTGACCGCCCAAAAATACACACTGCATTCTCATCTGTTTGTAGGTACTCTACTAATAGGTACAATTATTGGCCGTTTGACTTACGAGATCTTAATTTACGTTAGTTTTCTGATCTTTCTGTTCTTTGGATTGCAGAGCATGAGTTTTCACTTACTACGTCCAAGGCGTCTTCGCTCTGCATAATAATGGTTTTGGTTTATTATTGCAGTCTTTACTTCCACGTCGACGCCATATTGCAACATTGAATACCGATGTTCGTTGTATAATTACACAAAAAGGAGGCGTGTTATGTCTTCTTATTTGATTTCTGACTTGCGTAATCCGTGGCCTGTGCTAAAGAAAATTAAATGCAGATTATATTTATTACAATGTCGACGAAGGTTTCTCACAGAAAACTTAGTAAGTATCTCTTAGAGTTTAATTTTTCACCACAATGACCGCTCTTAAAAAAATAGTCTGTAAATGTTTTTTTTATCCACTACAAGTTAGCCCTTGACTGCTATCTCACCTGATGGTAAGTGACAGTGCAGTCTTAGATGGTAGCGTGCTAACCTGTCAGGGGCATGGCAGTTATATTAAACCCATACCCCTCTTCGGTTTCTACACGGCATCGTACCGGAACTCTAAATCGCTTGACGGTACGTCTTTGCCGGTAGGGTGGGAAGTTGGGAACTAGCCACGGCCGAAGCCTATCAGGCCAGACCAGGGAAAATTCGGAAATTATAAATTCCCAATTTTACCCTGCCGTGGATCGTACCCGGGACCTCCGCAAGTTAAGACAACAGCGCTCAACACTGCGCAACGGAGGTCGTCAATAATTTTGTTGCAAAATGATTTTGTGGCAGCCCTGGCTGGCCCGTCGGCGCCATATTGCAACATTGAACTGCCGGCAAACTTCTTGAGCATGAAGTGATATAGTGGGGGCAAGTTCGCGCATTGTACACATGCGTGCAAAAAAAGGGTACACTCATATTTCTGTGATTATCTGTATTTATTTAGGTATTAAAAACTTATTCATTAATTAATTATTTAATAGAACACTAATATTACATAAAAATAAATTACAAAATTTATGATTATTAGTTTTGACTTAATGGATGAAATATATTTTTACCTCAATAATATTGAGGTAAAAATGATATTCCTTCCATTAAGTCAAAACTAGAGCTGGTACCAGGTTGTGGTTCAGCTGAAGCGGCAGTCTGTTTAATTGTATCTGTATCACTTTTTCCGTATTTTTTCATAAAGCAGTATACATCGTACACCATTTTTCTAGCTTGCCTTTTTAATACTAGGTACGTTAGATTTTCGAGGCATAATGGGCAACAAAAACTCAACAAATAGAATAGAGTCAACAAACAATTATAACAACAAGTGTCGACAAATAATTACAACAAGAGAGTCAACAAATAATTATAACAACGTCAACAGATGATAACAAAGCACTATTTCACTGCACGCAAGTGTATTCGGGAGCCAGCGGGACGTAGACACGGCGCGGAAGGCACAGGTCGACTGTACGCTTACTCGATCTACCAATCACGCGATCGATACGATACTCCCCGCCGTCGCGCCCCGCACTTACCACCAAAGGGACCTAAAATTCGGTTGTGCGCAGCCAAGGCCATATACCCAAGAAGTTTGCCGTGTATTACCGAGCTCTCGACGCTTCTCATTATTTTCGTTGTATAATTTCACAAAAAGGAGCCTCGCTATTCAGATTCGTATGCACGTATTATCTCTTGATGCTTTTCCCATTTAGAAGTCCTTTGTCAGTGACATAGACTATTTAGATCTCTGTGATAGGTAAGTACATAGAGTTCACTGAAGGTATTTAGAATTAGTATTTTTTTGTTTTTTATTTTATGTCAACAAATAAGTAGTAAACTCGCATTAAATATAAAATTCAAAATTCAAACGTTTTTAACCGACTTCAAAAAAAGGAGGAGGTTCTCAATTCGACTGTATGTTTTTTTTTTTGTATGTTTGTTACGCGATTTCTCCGCCAATTATGAACCGATTTTGATAATTCTTTTTTTGTTTGGTAGGTCATACTTCAGAGGTGGTCCCATTTTAATTTGGTGAAGATCTGATGAATATCTCCGGAGATGGAGAACGGAACTCCTCAATGGATAAGAGTAATTTGCTCGCGATCAGTGTGATAGTTTTGTAAACAGTATGTTTTAACCATGCATAGCATATCTTTTTTTTTTTAGGGTTCCGTACCAAAATGGTAAAAATGGAACCCTTATGGTGCGACTTTCTCCGTCCGTCTGTCACAGTCGATTATTTCAGTAACTATTAAAGCTATTGACATGATATTTGGAATAGTTGTATACAATAGTGGCCCAATATCATGGAAATCAAAAAACAATTGAAAATTATTTTTAGTTTAATTAAAAAAGTGGGGAAAATCAGGGGTTTGAAATTTCAAAGTAGGATAACTATACCAAGTGGGGTATCATATGAAAGGACTTTGTACTTGACTTGTACACTCTAAAACAGATTTTTATTTATTTTAATGCATAGTAGTTTTGGATTTATGGGGCAAATTGTCAAAAAAATACCGGTTCCCCCTTGGAACTCTACCGTATTAAGCGTTCAGCACTCACAGCGCAAAAAAAAAAATTACAAGTAAAATAAATAGCAAAAACAGTGGGGCCACTAAAAATTGTGAAATAAAAAATTTTCAAAAAAAAAATATAAACCGACTTCAAAAACCACAAACACTAAAAAGTAAAAAATAATTTAATTTATTATGTCTATAATAACATTTTTTGGAGTCGGTGCCAATGTGGAGTCACGTCAACAATAATGAAGAGTAGGTAGACGGTTCATGCGGCTAATTGGTATACGTAATACGTTTAGGTATGTTCGATACCCTAAACGTATAAGAATGGGCAAACGAAATTGAGCTCTAATTCAATGCTGTCATGGTTTATTTTACTTTGACGCCGAACCTTTGCCATTTGATCGACAATTCTTACGTAATCGGGGGGCAGATCTTATACTTTGTAAACGTGACGTTAAGAAGGTGTATACTGTACTGTGTAGGTACCCATTTTGAATCATTTACTTTGAGTTTGAGTAAGATTGAGTCGATATGCTGGTTAAGCTACACTGTAATGTAATATTTCAATACACTTGCTCGCAAAATGCACTTACAGAGGCAGTAAACAGGGCTTGTAAGTTAAATTTACTGCCCTCGTGCTTTTTTTTTGCAGAATTTACTGCCCTCGTGCTATTTTTTTGCAGTTTTTTTTTAATTTTTGTAAGGCCACTTTACTTCTAAATAAAAAGTTTTCTTGAAAGAAGGATCATAATGATATTGACTTTGTATGTAGAAAACTTAAAAAATAATTTAACATTTAGATGTGGATTGATGAAATTAATTCATGAAATTAAAAATTGTATTTAATTTAGTTAATTAAAATTGTTTTAAGTTTTATAAATCAAAAAGTAAAGGCTGAATAGTCCAGGCTGATAGTTAAGAGCTAGAACCTAGAGCCATGAAGCCAATTAAAAAAAACGCAATTACAACAACGCGCTATAGATAGGTACTACTAAAATCTTGAATCTGGGCGCGCTATTTTTAAAAGTTTCATTGAGTTTTTCTTATAAATTATTAAATAATAAGATGAGTGGTATAAGGTGATGTGTAGGTAATAATAAAATTAAATCAACAATAAGGTATTTTAGCTGTGAGAAAAAAGTCGCGCTTGTAATAGCCGCCGAAAATCTCGACTAAGTATGGGCGTGAGAAGCCATTTTCTAGTGAGTACCTAGTTCCTACCTACTCGACTTTTAATTTCAAGTTTTCTCACAAATGTATTGAAAAATATCGTGTGATACACGGGCGTTAAGGTTTTAACAAACTCGTGACGATGGTCAGCCCTCGACTGGCGTCATCGGGCTGACATTAGTCAACTCGTATGTAAAAACCTATTTTTCTCACCTCCGGGCGGAAAGCGTCAATTTTCCTCCCGCTGCGCTAAACGAAAATGCCGCTTTCCGCCTCCGTCGAGGAGAAAAATAGTATACACACCACGGGCAGTAAATAAGAAAGCCTCAGATCACATGTTTATTGACCTCGGCTTCGCCTCGGACAACAATTACATGTGATCTGAGACATTTCTTATTTTACTGCCCTAGATGTGTAATATACTATACCGCCCTTATATCACAAACTACTATTACAGGTTACAGCACAGTGTGTAACCGGCCTTCAGCAGGTGTTTAGCAGATGCATTGTGTTTCGTGCGATGCATACGAAATGATAATACCTATCTGATACTTAACTTTTTATTACGCAAAAAATAATATAACTTATACTTCTTTTTTTTACAGGCTAGCGCTTGGGCTGCATTTCATTTTCATTTCATTTATTTATTTAAAACATGTAGGACATACAGGTGTCTCTTATGTTACGTCATGTTTTGACTCTACCACCGGTTCGGAAAGCAGATTCTGCTGAGAAGAGCCGGCAAGAAACTCAGCAGTTGCTCTTTTTTTTTTTAACAATATACCTATATTACATTACGTAGACCGTACTTATGTATATAAATTAAATACAAAAATGTAGTTATTATCTGTCCTGTGAGCTTGACCCAGAGACGGTTGCTTCCATACAACTTTGTCATTAAGAAATTCGTCAATTGTATAATAGTCCCGACTCAACAAGTGTGGTTTTTTTAAATTTGTGTAACGGCAAGTCCATTAAATTCTTTTGGAACCATATTATAAAAGGTAATACTCGACCCCACAAAGGATTTCTGCACCTTACGAAGACGACATTGCGGCATTACTAGTTACATTGCGCTGACTATGGGCGTGATAAGAAGGTTCAGGGTCACTCAGCGGGCGATGGAGAGGGCTATGCTGGGAGGGTCCCTACGTGATCAAATTAGAAATGAAGAGATCCGTAGGAGAACCAGAGTCACCGACATAGCCTGAATAGTTGCGAAGCTGAAGTGGCAATGGGCGGGGCACAGAGTTCGCAGAACCGATGGACATTGGGGTCCCAAGGTGCTGGAATGGCGATCCCGCACTGGAGTGCGTAGCGTCGGCAGACCCCCACACGGTGGACGTACGACATCAAGAGATTCGCTGGACCCAGGCGGCGCAAGACCGTGGCTTGTGAAGGACCCTACAGGACACCTATGTCCAGCAGTGAACGTCTATCGGTTGACGACGAACGACGAATTGATTATTACCATTCCCCATCATGTTTTATAACTTTCGGACGTCAATAAGTGACCAGTGGTGATACCTAAATTGAATAAATAAATATTGATTGATTGAATTATACTTTATTGCACAAAAGGGAAAATAAAGAATTCAAGAAATATAGTTCACTTAAACCGACGTACCTACTTAAGCAAATGTGGCCTTATGGCTTACCGAGCAACCACACATCCGAAGTGAGTGGAGTGAAAAAGACGGACGTTTCCTCTATAGGTGCCCTAGATCAGAAAAATTATTTTCTAATCTTTTTTTCTTGCCTTTCAATATAAAAGGTACGAGTAACCTTCGAACTAAATAGCGTATTAACTAGCAAATTGGCTCATCGAGTCCACTGCGACTGCGACGAGAGGAATCATTCCACTGAATTGCATTCGAGATGAGCTGTAGCAGAAAATTCTACGCAATTTTTCTATTCCACTACAAATTACCCCTAATGCAATGTAATGATATCGGGCTAACCTACTAAGGGTACGGTAGGGTTTTATTTATTTATTTTATTTTTATTTTATTGATAGAATTATAATGTGTGTTTGTTTCATCCAAGGATTATATTAAACCCATAGACCTATCGGTTTTAATATAATCCTCTATAACATAGAGTTTGTTAATACTCATCCGCGATTAGCCAAAATCCACTTTTGCAAGAATATTATAAATTCAGACAATTACAACAATTATTGAGATTGTAACAATGACTGATGCAGGTTTTACATAATAAAAGGGCTGCATAACAGCGTAATGTGGAGTACTGCAGTTAACTTAAACCCATCCCTGGGTGACGTCATCTCAACCAACAGAGTCCCACAGCTGGACGAAGGTCTCAATGGCATGGATCTCCACACTACTCTCTGGTGACGCTTGCTTCCAGCGGCTCTCTGCTACTCGCTTGAGCGTCCAACGTTGCAGTTTTGTTGGGACCACGACGTCTATCAGTTCTACGAACTATGTGCCCCGCCCATTGCCACTTAAGCATAAAACGCCTCTACGAACTATATCGGTGAGCCTGGTTCTCCTACGAATGTCCTCGTTTCTGATTTGATCAGACACTCCGAAGTCCGAGCGTAGCGCTCTCCATCACCCGCTGAGTGCAGATCCTGAGCCATCTTATAAGGCACATTTTATTTATATTATCTATACTAACTAATATTAAAAATGCTAAGGTTTGTATGGATGGATGGATGGATGCATGTTTGTTACTCAATCACGCCAACGGCTAAACGGATCTGGATGAAATTATGCACAGAGATAGATTATAGTCTGGAATAACACATAGGCTACTTTAATCCCGGAAAATTAAAGAGTTCCCGCGGGAACCAAAATACCTCAATCCACGCGGAAGAAGACGCAAGCATCAGCTGGTTATTATTATAGAACTTTTATTGCTAATATAGGTATACATAAGTAGTAAGATTTAAAAAGTTATTAATAAAAATATGGTGTAGGCCTCCTCCAAACTCTCCCATACCTAGGTTAAAGTAGGTTAAATCGTTTGCTGGGACGTTTTCTAGCTAAATAGCGTATTAGCGAACAAATTGGCTTATCAAATCCGCTACGACGGCGAAGAGAGGAGCCTGATGCCACTAAATTGCAACCCCGAAGAGCTAGATTCGCTCGCTTCGCTGATTGAATATACAGCTAAGTAAGTCTGGGTAATTAGTGGTAAAATGTAAATGTGAAACTTAGTTTAAATTTTATATAAAAAAACTAATAACGAAGGACGAGTGGCCTAGTTGTGACAACGCATATCAGTCGATAGCGATTGTTAAGCAACAATGACCCAAGTCGGTAACTCGATGGGTGACCGAATTTAGAGGTTCAAATTAAGCCGTCGTCGGTCCCGGTTATTATCACTAACATCTGATATTAATCGTTACAAAAACCTAAGAGATTAATACTCTTAGTCGAATCGTATGCGGAAGGACGTGGGAACCCACCGCATTATTATCCCAAGAAAACTCCTACCATTATATGATTCATGGAAAAGGGGGCACGACCCTCAGTAATTAGGAATACGACGCTAAGAGATAATTAGACTGTGGCTGGTTTCCCTACCTACCGACAAAGACGAAACGCGAAGCAAAGTAGCGTTCCGATACGATATCGTGTAGAAACCGATTATAATTGCCATAACACGTAAGCCGGCTATCATCTTAGACTGCACCAACCAGGTAAGATCGCAGTCAAGGGTTAACTGGTTGGAATAAAAAAGGCAATCAGTGTCCAATGTGCCGAGAGATTTGGGTTAATGTGTGCAAGCCTCTTTGGTCTAGAGGTTGGCATGTTCGACTGCGGCCGACGAGGTCCCGGGTTCGAGTCCCGGGTCGGGCCATAATTGAGTATTGGGTTGTTCTGACTAGAAATTCTCAGTACTATCCCGGAGTTAGGAAGTTGGTTTAACCCCCGTGCCTCGGAGAGCACGTAAAGCCGTCGGTCCCCGTTGTTATCACTAACATGATAATAGTCGTTAAAGCCCGCCAACCCGCATTGGAGCAGCGTGGTGAGTCTAAGCTCTAATTCCCTCTCTCCTATGAGAGTAGAGGCCTGTGCCCAGCAGTGGGACGTTAATAGGCTGTAGTGGTTGGTGGTTGGTTGGTGCAAGCCTCCTTAAGCCTCTTTTCTTCTTTTTTTTTTTTTTTATACGCGGACGAAGTCACGTACGTCTGCAGGTTATGAATAATATGATAAGCGAATAAAGAGAAACAGAAACGAAGAACGAATTATTCTGAAACAAATTATTGTTCGGTTCTAACTCCAATAACTAACAATATTGCTTTGCGCACATGGGAGCAAGGATGGTACACTGTGCTACGAAAAATCCTCGGATTTATGTACAAGGTTTTATATGTTACGAGTTTTTATTTTGTCTTCAAGTCATTGACTTACCAATACATTAGACGCACCATCGAAACGCATAAAACGGCACGGTCAAATTGTGCACAAATAGGTATTCTGAACAATTTTCGCCTCAGTCGCGCAGGAGTACACTAGGCGACAAAATGTCGTATGTGTCGAATTGTTATTACAAAATTGAACCCTAAATATGAAGATATTATGGTTGGTTTTTGTGAACCGGTTGGTGTCTCATTCTATATTATCTATAGCTGTGTTTGTATAAGCGATTGTAGACGCTTTTTGAGTGTTAATTTGTAGGTAATGTTGTATCCTTAGTTGGTAAATCGATGCTTCAAGTACATAATCGCACCCTTCGTCGCAGAAACAAATTTCATCCTCACCACCTGGATGCCTGGTCTTCTTCCACCTCCCGTTATTCCAGGTCGTTTCAGCCACGTACCTGCAAATTATGGAACCAGCTTCCATCTTCTGTGTTCCCTCTTGATTATAATATGGCTCTTCAAAGGGCGGATAAACAAACATCTCAAAAGCCAGCAACGCATTGGCGGTTCCTCTGGTGCTGCAAATGTTCATGGGCGGCGGTAATCACTTACCATCAGGTGACCCGCCTGCTTGTTTGCTCGCTATATATATTTAAAAAAAAAGTCGATAACGAATCTCTACATCGCGATAACGTATCCCATCCATCCAGCTATGAGCCTGGATTTCTCTCATCTTTTTCAGATGGAATACGCTGCGTAGGCCTTACTGGCCGCTACAGCGTCGCCAAGAAATGAGTCCTAGTTCTCGAAGACATCGGGAGGGGCAACGTCTTCCTGCCCCCCTAGCATGGGCCGAGACAATTTTCTCCCCGAGGAAAGGATAAAATTTTTATTCCTAAATAAATAAATAAAAACGCTAAATAACGGTGGGTAAATAGTCCCCCGAGTCCCCGTGAAATGTCTAAAGGGGATAAACTTCTCCTCTCCCCTGTTGCCGTGCTCTGCCCCCCTAGCATGGGCCGGAGATAAAAATTTTATCCCCCGATTTTATCCACTGACAAGGGATAAAATTAACTTATCCACCTCTCAGAGCACGGCAACAGGGGAGAGGAGAAGTTTATCCCCTTTAGACATTTCACGGGGACTCGGGGGACTATTTACCCACCGTTATTTAGCGTTTTTATTGATTTATTAAGGAATAAATTTTTTATCCTTTCCTCGGGGAGAAAATTGTGTCGGCCCATGCTAGGGGGGCTGAGAGGTGGATAAGTAAATTTTATCTCTTGTCAGTGGATAAAATCGGGGGATAAAATTTTTATCTCCGGCCCATCCTAGGGGGGCTGAGGGCGCCTCCGTGAGGCTTGGACCACGGCTAGGGATGATGTTGGGAGGATCGGGAGGTCAGTTCGACTTAGTCCGTACGCCCCCGAGGTCGTGGGTTGAAACCCCGTCCGGGTTACGTAAGAAATCTCATAAACTAAAGTGACACTCCTAGATATACGAGAAGTAACTTAAAATAATATTTAAGTGCAATTCAGGGGAAACTTCGTAATCGCGATGCAGGCTGCATAGTATCTTAGGACAAGCCCCCCAATCATGTAAGAATGTCCGATCAATCGTTTAAGATTTTTGTCAAAGTAAAATAAACCATAGCTACATTGAATTAGAGCTCAATTTCGTCTGCCCATTCTTATACGTTTAGGGTATCGTACATACCTAAACGTATAAGAATGGGCAGACGAAATTGAGCTCTAATTCAATGCTGTTATGGTTTATTTTACTTTGACAAAAATCTTAAACGATTGATCGGACATTCTTACATGATTGGGGCCTAGGTCGTAGCGCTATCTGTTGACGAATGTAACGACCGCTACAATGAAATTGTTGTTGCTGAACTCAACTGTTAACAAGCAATCTGTGAAACTGTGAAAAATCTGTGAATCTGTGAAAAAAACATCTCTTTTGTTTTGAGAAACAATCTACTTACCAATTTTTCCAAAGGAATCGGCCATTAAGTTTGTATATTGTACTTACTGTTACTGCCTATCTGAACTTATCGCGATTTTTCCATCGATATATATATGTAGGTACTAGATGGGCCCTTTCATAGAAAAAAATTGGGCGTCCGACCTGTGGAGCGCGCTCCACACCTTAATAAGCCTGTCCTTGTCCCCGCCATAGCGCTGTCCCGCTTTTCAGACTAGATGGCGTTTGTAAAATACGCCCACATTCTTTGTTTGACAGGGCCCGTCTATGTAAATTGAGGCCGTCACCTTTTTCTGGGAAAATAAATCTGCTAATTTTTTCCTCTTTTCTGATGCGGTCGAGTGTACACAGATAATAATCCCGAGGTTTTGATTAAAACGGCCTCGCGTACGCACAATCACAATTAGCGCTTTGTTCTGTCCCCCCCCACACCCCCCACACCCCGCGCCGCGCCGCGCGTGTACCGTACCGATTGCATAAAGACACACTGTTTAATATCTCGCCTTTTATTCGTTGAGGATGACACGAGTAAAGCATAATTACGTACGTATTTAATGCGTAATGGTTGTGTAATAATCTGGTTTATTATTTACCTAAGTACTAGATGTTGCCCGCGACTTCGCCCGCGTTTATTCAGAGTTCGATTCTCACGGGAACTGTTTAATTTTCCGGAATAAAAAGTAGCCTATGTGCTATTCCAGACTATAATCTATATCTGTGCCAAATTTCATGCAGATCCGTTCAGCCGTTCTGGCGTGATTGAGTAACAAACATCCATCAATCCATCCATCCATACATCCATCCTTTCCAAACTTTCGCATTTATAATATTACTATAGGTTTCTATATTTAGTACCAAAATTTAAAACTAAACATATAAATTTAAAGGACACGACCAAGGACAACTTATCTCTTGTAAAGATTCAAGAGATAAGTGTGGATAAGTTGTTCCTTCTCATTGTGAGAAGAGACTGATGCTCAGTATAGTGTGCCTGCAATGGGTTGAAGGGAACTAGATGAAATAAAATATGATAAAATCACGTTTATGGCCTGAGAAAATGTTTTATTTGTATAATAAATAATCGAATGTCTTTGATTAATTTTAATTAAGGTTACTGTTATTGAGGCAATTCAGTTTAATTGGTATTTAAATAGTAGATTGTTACACAAGGGACGTAAGTAAGCTATTACAGAACAAGATCCAATTTGGCGCCAGTGCGAGCGCAGCTCGCATAGGGCGCTAATGGATCGCGTGCACCCGAGATATTTAGTCACACGAGCGAGCGCAGCGAGCGAGGGTGAATATAGTTCGAGGGTGTAATAGCTACTTGCAACCGAGGTAAGCATTCTACTTTATATCATTCTTGCGAGGTAAATAAAACATTGGTAATGCAAAATGAAATTTTAATTAGAATAATTAGCAAATTTAGAGAAAAAATTGAAAAAATGATGAAGTGCTTGACATTGTTGTAAATAACTTAAATCACTTTACGAACAAACTTCACAAACTTTCAGATCAAATGAAATGCCGCCATTTCCATTTTTTTTTCGTAAATAGTTTTCCATTTTTTTTTTACGGCTCTGAGTTCCAAGGAGTTTTGCATAGTTTGAAATGTATGGAAATTAAATGCCTCCATGTTCAGTGTTTTTTTTTCAGTAAAAAGTTTTCTTACCATTTTATAAGAAAAGAGATTGTTTACCAAGGAGTTTTGCATAGCTTGAACTGTAATGTGAACATTACAATTCAAGCATAGTGCGACGTAATGTTGCCTTGAATTGCAAACACCAACTTACAAGGAGACTTTCCACCATAGTAATCCCTAGTTACTGAGCAAGTATGATATAAAGGTACATAACATTTGTAGGTACATAAGCTTTGTGATGGAAATCGGTAGCGGGTCGTGGGTCATAGAATGCGGTTTAACTATGCTTAATATAATCAAAACTTAGATCACTTAATTTGTAATTTATCAATCCATCTGTTGGCATTGTATCCAAACGTAATGTAATGTTAAAATGAATCTATGTTGTAATATTATTATTATTGTAATAGTAACTATAATGAATTTGAACTCAATTGCCTATTTATAATATATTTGTACGCCGATACGGCTAATGTGCTGGACTCTGTAATATTAGACATAACATCTTATGTATACACGCATTATGCAAATAAAGATTATTCTATTCTATTCTATTCTATTCTAAACTAATATTATAAATGCGAAAGTGTGTCTGTCTGCTACGCTTTCACAGCCCATCTATTCAACCGATTTTGATGAAATTTGGTGTGGAGATAGGTTGTATCCCGCGGGGTCGGACACAGGCTTTTAACCCGGAAAATTATGCAGTTCCCGCGGGAAAAAAAAACCACGCGGATGAAGTCGCGGGCATTATCTAGTAGGTACCTTATATTCCATTTACAAGTTACATAATATATGTTTTCGAGACGCCAAAAAAAACACCCAGTATAAAAGGAGTGTATCAATTTTGAAATAGTCTAAAAAAAAAAGTTTCTTACAGCGAGATTACTCTATTCAGCGTCCGAAGTAACTGAAGTCTGGAGACGAACGCCTTTTATGTTTCCCTCTTATCTTCACCGCTCAGACTCTCGCCTAGAATATATTTCTTTTATTTTAAAGGTCATACTTTATGCTGCGTTTCCACCAGTGATATACATTCTGTCAAAAAAGTACCAGGAATTCATCATTTGTTTCTAATTCCAAATTCAATTCAAAAATTATTTTTTGTCGCTAAGTTGACACAACTGTCGTCTATATTGCCGCGAAGTTTGAGCATCAATTGTTATTTACTTTGTTTACTGTGCGCCATTATGTCAGTTCATCTCAATAGTGTTTTGCGATTTTTACAATGAATGAAAATATCGAACAAAGAGTTTATCTCAAATTTTGCATCGCAAATGGAATTTCGTGTCCAGAGTCGCTGAAAATGTTGCAGAAAGCTTACGGGGAATCGACTTTATCAAAAACACGTGCATACGAGTGGTACCATGCATTCAAAAGTGGTCGCGATGTGGTGGAAGATTTGCCTCGCTCTGGTCGGCCATCAACGTCTTCAACTAAAAGGCACAAGGCCATCATTGTGAATGAATTTTTGACCAAAAACTCAACAAATACCATCGAACAACTACCGTATTCACCGGATATGGCTCCGGTCGACTTTTTTCTCTTTCCAAAACTCAAATTACCACTTCGTGGCACCCGTTTTCGATCGATAGAAGACATGTAAAAGAGAATTCGCGGCAAGAACTGAAGTCGATTCCGAAAAATGCCTTTAAAACATATTTTGAAAATTGGATTGTTCGTTGGCGTAAGTGTATTATTTCCGAAGGGGCCTACTTTGAAGGAGATACAATAAATTTGGAAAAATAATTAACATTTTGTATATTATTATAGACCTTTTCCCGGTACTTTCTTGACAGAGTAGTACTATTGCTATAAGCTACGGATGGGTGTCAAACCCACTAATATTTAATTTTCATAGCTTAATTCGCTAAATGTTAGATCAAGCGCTCCTAATGGTGGGGTTGACACAGCTAACCAAAGTAGCACATCTCTGGTGAAAATGCACCCTTATGTTACTCAATAGGTTACTACAATAGGCTACTACAATACTACAATAGACTACTAGGCCCTATACAGAACCATTACAGATGTAGGACAAAAGCTTTTGTATCATCTGTATACAACAAATAACATCAGATTTTGATGAAGTCGGGTATATAAAGATGTATCCCGGGGAAGGAAAACCTACATTTTATTCAGAAAGTTATCTGCTACGTTATCTGCTACGTTTTCATGGTCCATAATATTTTCAACCGATTTCGACAAAATTTGATGCAGAGATAGGTTGTATGATGCATCCCGGGGAAGGGCATAGATTATAATTTTTATCCCGGGAAATTAACAGACGAAGTTGCGGGCATCATCTATGTCTAGTAAGTCTAAATCCATACTAATATTATAAATACGAAAGTGTGTCTGTCTGTCTGTCAGCTGTCTGTCTGCTACGCTTTCACGACTCATCCGTTCAACCGATTTTGATGAAATTTGGTATAGGGGTAGGTTATATCCCGGGGAAGGACATAGGCCATAGGCGTTTTTATTCCAGAAAAATTAAGAGTTCCCGCGGGAGTCATAAAATCCTAATCCACGCGGACGAAGTCGCGGGAATCATCTAGTCTAGTAATATATAAAAGGAAAAGGTGACTGACTGACTGACTGACTGATCTATCAACGCACAGCTCAAACCACTGGACAGATCGGGCTGAAATTTAGCATACAGATAGCTCTATGATAGATTGATCTATGACGTAGGCATCCACTAAGAAAGGTTTAGTTTGATTTTCATACAACATTTGAATGAAAATCAAACTAAACGTTGCTGCGGGTAAGAGATAGTCGTACTTAATTTTAAAAAAAAACTTTTAAAAACACATCAAATACAAAATATTGGTTATGATTTTAACAGTAAAAAATTGCTCTAAATGAAGATAATTAGAAAATCAAGCGTCGACAGGGAGGCGGCGGGAATCACAATCGCCTTCATTGTTTATGCTATCATTCCAGCCAGGGGTGCGCAACGCTTGGAAGCGGGTGTTTATTTACTTACCTTTTTATTTGGTTTGGTCTGTGCTATCTTTTAGTAAACTGTAAAATAGAAAAAATATTTTGGAACCACAATATAAAAGCTCTACCTTACAAAGGATTTCTGCACTTTGCGTTTTTTTTAAATTTATTTATTTTATGAAATGCACAACCAAATAGATACCGCCAAACTACACACGTAGTTTGTTGGCGAGTTCGCGTAGACAACATAGCGGCATTACTAGTTTTAAATGTCGGTTTCTAGTAAGTGGATTTTGTGTATCCCTTCTTTGTTTACCTATATAAACTCTCTTTGAACGTTTCACGAAGGGACTCGCGTAACGCGAGTTTATAGATTGATCCAATGGCCGTTTTTTGCTAAACAAAAATTGTTTGTATGTCAGCAGCTCTGCCCCACAATAAGTTGCCGGATATAACACTGCGAAAGAAGGCAAAGTAGGTACACAAGCCTAACCACCTCAAAATCAGTCAGGTGTAAGAACCCTCGAAAACAGCTTGTACGCATGGCTCCAGAGTGTAATCGGCCGGTAGTAAATATTCTGTGGTAATAGTTATGTTAGTTATTCTGTGGTAAAAGTAACTAACAGTGCCTATATTATTTAAATTAGGTAGAGATGAAACGGATATCCGGTAACTATCCGGTATCCGGCCTATCCGGCGTAAATTTATTATCCGGCCGGGTACCGGATAGTAACTTAATATCCGGCCGGATACCGGTAGTTCATAAACTACTACAAATTCCTAAAATCCATTTTAAAACATAAGTTTTTGTGAGGCAAATAATAAGAAACTCAGATTTTTTACGTTTTTGTCTTTAATTGCACTCAAATAACGCACTTTGCGCACCAAGTAAACAAGAACTTTTCGCTATACAACTAATCCATGGAATTAGGAATCGACTTCCTATTTCTATGAACTAATCACTCACTCCGCCGGCCACGATCACTCACGATGACACCCGAATTGATCCGACCGCTTTCGCTGTACCTGTGCGGCGCTAAACTTGTCACAACCTGCTACGAAACCAGGGGCCAGATACTTGGCCACCCGGCTCCTTAGCTAGCCGGATATCCGGTATCCGGCCAAACAACTATTCGTTTAATCTCTAATTTAAATAAAAATTCGTTTGATTTTGATTTTTAATACAAAAGTAGAGCCAGCCTTAAATGGTTGGTGTTCCCTGCCGTGTGTTTACACGGCGCATGTGCGGCGCACGTGCTCGCGCGCGCACGTCTGCCGTTAAATAGATACGCCATGTGATGCTGTTTACCTTGCCGAGCTTCCGGGGTATAGACTATAGATGTGTATTATACTTCAGGTGAATTATATTGTCTTCGCGACTTCGTCCGCGTAGATTGAGGATTTTTGGTTCTCTCTTTAATTTTCCGGAATGAAAAGTAGCCTGTGTGTTATTCCAGATTATAACCTATCTCTGTGCCAAATTTAATCCAGATCCGTTTAGCCGTTCTGGCGTGATTGAGTAACAAACATCCATCCATCCATCAAAACTTTCGAATTTATAATATTACCTGGTATAGATAGAGATAACTGGTGTATTTTTTTATATCTAAGGTAAATTGCAAGCAAACGAGCAGGCGACCAAGTGATTACCGCCGCCCATGAACCGGCACCAGAGGAACCGCGAATGCGTTGCCGGCTTTTGTTTATGGGAACACAGAATCTGGAAGATAGTTTTTTAATAATTAAAAAATCATGCCTAGTAAAAATGCTGGTTATAAATTAATAACTAGCTGATGCCCGCGACATCGTACGAGTGGAATAAGTTTTTTCATTTCCATGGCAACTCCTTAGTTTTCCGATATAATACTCTCTCCAGATCCTCAACTAGGTATACCAGCTATGCCAAAACTCGCGTCAATCCGTTGCTCTAATTTGGCGTGATTGAAAGACACGCCAACAAAGAAGCCACCGCCACCACTACAGCCCATTAACGTCCCACTGCTGGGCACAGGCCTCCACTCTCATAGGAGAGAGGGAAAGCAAAGAAAGAAGCAAAGAAGAAAGTGAATTATCTTAATTTATATGTATGACATTTTCAATTTCAAACAATTTTTTAGTTATTTTATTCAAAGACTTGACATTGTTATTATTATTTTATTCAAACACTTGACTTATATATTTTTGCAAGAAATTCCTGGATATTAATTATTGTAACTTAGACTATTTTTCAAGTATTGCACGCCATGACAATGGTAATACACTTACTTATCTTTGTCTTTTGTACCAACTTTATAAAATTATGTGTATAATGCAATTTAAATAATTTCTGATTCTGATTCTGATTCTGAAACAAAGAAGCACTTCAGCATTTATAATTAAGTTTTGTAAGGATAGAATTAAGTTGGGTGAAATAAAAAATAAATAAAATAATATTAGTAGATAATTATGATTCAAAGAGCGCCCCAGTTTACAATGTAAATTATAATTCAGCAGCTAAGTATATAATATAAAGTGGGGCGGGGGTGGGACAGACCGACCGACAACGGAGGCTATTGTCTGCAAATAGGTCTCCCATTGTAGGATATACTACATACCTACTTCATAGCGTTCGTACTTACCCACTTGCAAACACTGTTCAATAGGGATGGTGCCAATGACAAAAAAAAAACCACCACCACTACAGCCCATTACGTCCCACTGCTGGGCACATACCTCTACAGGAGAGAGGGAGTTATAGCTGAGACCCACCACGCTGCTCCAATGCGGGTAAGCGGGTTTTAACAACTATTATCATGTTAGTGATAATAACCGGGACCGACGGCTTAACGTGCTCTCCGAGGCACAGGGGTGAAACACCGCCAATTTCCTAACTCCGGGCTAGTATTGAAAATTTGTAGTCAGAAAAACCCAATTTTTAATTATGGCCCAACCCGCGACTCTAACCCGGGACCTCGTCGGCCGCAGTCGAACATGCTAACCACTAGACCAACGAGGCAGTTCAATCGAAGCAGTTCAACGCAACGAGTAGGATGGACATAGGTTTTTAATTCCGGAACGCAAAGAGTTTCCACTTGCCACGGGATTTTCAGTTTTTTTCCTAACCATTTGAATATTTGTAACGAAAAGATTTGTAAAAACAATTCTATTCTGTCAGGGTTCAATAACATAAAAATGAAACTTAAATAATATAAAAAAACTAGCTGATGCCCGCGACTTCGTCCGCGTGGATTGAGGTTTTTCGGTTCCCGCGGGAACTCTTTAATTTTCCGGGATAAAAAGTGGCCTATGTGCTATTCCAGACTATAATCTATCTCTGTGCCAAATTTCATCCAGATCCGTTCATCCGTTGGAGCGTGATTGAGTAACAAACATACATCCATACATACATACATCCATCCAAACTTTCGCATTTATAATATTTATATGGATTACCTTAAACACTTTCTAACATGGTAGGTACATTTTCCAATGGAGACTTGAATTATTATAGCCTCCTTTCTGTATTTTGTACCTACGCCAATGGATTTGTATTACGTTTTAGAGCACACTAGCGACATTTTGTGGTTCAATTCTTCTTGGAATTATTGAAAAAGATGGCTTAAATTGCAGGCACCTCTAACCTTTCGGAGCTTATGTTTAGCCTCACAAACTTATTTGACCTGGTGACAACGTCGCTAGTAGATATGAAAAATAACATAAAAACAAAAACTAAACAGGCTTAAAAATTAGCTCCAATTGTGGCCACCTGGTCAGACAAGTTTGTGGGACTGTTAACTATTAATTACTATTGAATATATTGTGGTATTTAATTTAGTTACTTTTAAATCAATAGTAAAAGAGAATCAATCAATCAGAAGTGATCTCTACAATTTGTAGCTTCAAACTTACGCGAATCGATTTCAATCAATCAATATTTATTTAGGTATTAAAATTATGTACACTTTACACTAATTGACATCCAATTACTTATAAAACATGATGATATTATTACCACGTTACGGTACCTTAAAACTAAAGCTACGAGGGTTCCAAACGCGCCCTGGTCTGAGAAGAGCCCACAACAAACTCAGCCGGTTATGAAGGAGGGTACTTCTTAGGCGCCTCATTATTTGATTGACTTCGGTGGCACAATTTTTTTTTTGTATTTGAGGCATACTAGCAGGAAATATCAAATCTAGATTTAATTTAGTTAATATTGGTAGTAAAGGGAACTTTATAGGCCCAGCGGTTACATCGTAATTCGATTTTCAAAAAATGGTGTCCACCGAAATCAATACTTTAGTCACCGAAATCAAAATAAAATTATTTATGGAGGTATTTAATATTTTGAAGACTAAACGTAAAGAATTTCAGGTTAATTTTACAGTAAAATATTTTATTTTATCAACATATTTACTTACAACATAACATATACTTTAATTACATAACTTAGATTTAGGAAAATTTACGAAAATCAACTTTGAACTTATGTTTGTATTTTAAATAAATGACATACAAATTGAAATTAAAAATAGTAACCACAACAAAGTAGGAACTTAAAACAGTCTCTATTTAGATCTATCATAACGCACATAGTCCAGTCGCTTATTTTGAAGCGAAAAAAAACAAAATTGTTAACAGGATGGGAACAGTTGGAAATGGTAAAGTGGCGTATAATAAACGTAAAAAAAAATGCATGAGCAGGGGTTTTTCCAGATATATTTGGGGGATGAAAAGGGGTGGCATTTTGGATTATTGTGATTTCCGGCGAAAGTTGACTTCGGAGAGAAAAGTGTACAATTAAAAAGTTGTAGATCATAAAAAGATCTATAACTTTTGTAAGTATGGTTTTTTCACATAACCTCAAAATCTTCGAGTAAAATGCGAAAAACCGCTTTTATCGTTTTTTATTTTTCATTTACACAAAAATAATTTTATTTTGACGAAACTTGGTGAAAGTATACATTTTTGTATCTGAAATATTCACAAATTTTTTCAGATAAAAATATTAAGAGACTTCCGAGATAATCCCGTTTATCGGCCCAAAAAAATATTTCTCAAATTAAAATTCTCCTTTGGAAAATTGTTATAGAGACTTCTTTCAGGTCGCAATTTTTTTCGTTTTGAGTTATACTTTCTTGTGAAATAATAAAAATATATAGTCACCATTTAGAAACACGCTCAAAAATTGGAAAAACCAAAAAATGAATTTTGCAACCATCTTTTTTTTACAAAATGTTAATATATTTCCACCGAAAACACTGAGATCAATGCCACTGAAATCAAAATAATGAGCAATATCCCAGATATTTACGAAAGTACCCAAAATTTATAATAATAACCTCCTTAATTGCAATCTAGCACTCATACGATATACGTTTGCATAATTTAAATAATAGTAGTTTAAATAGATATGGATAGAACAGTTCCACCGAAATCAAGTTTATGGGTATACCAAGCCACCGAAAGCCATTACTTACCTTAATAAAAGGGACGCACAAAGAGGCACAGACGTGTTGCCTTTAACCACCGATGCGGCGCGACGGATAGTTTGTCTACTCTTACTACTATTCTCGCAGTTATTAAAGTACAGAAGTTATAAGAGAATTGGAGCGCGCCACCGGAATCAATTCTAAACCTCGGACGTGAAAACAATTTGTTATAAGTTGTCAACTAAGGCCTATTATTGATTATAAATATTATAATTTGAGCTAGTAACTAACTAGTTTCTTGTAAGCACCTGCAAAATAGTGGCATATTTTATATAAAAAAAGAAAAAAAAATATTTTCAACACAATATGGGGTGCGGGACACGGCACCGAGGTCAATATTTCCGCGGTTTTCTTTTTTTAAATTAACTTGCATTAAGTTTACCTAAGAAAGGACATAGGCCCCCCTAATATTTTGATCATATCTACCATACATAAAATTATCAAGCGGTTAGCAATCTATTTCATAGAGGTTTTCGACCCGGACACGTTTTTTTGAGCCGTTTGAGAATGACCCAGGAACTAAAAATTTAATTTGCTATAATCCGCAACAGTAGGCAACTATTTATGTGGTACAGTTACAAATTTAAGTAAATTAATTAAATTGTGGTACAAATTAAATTTCTAGTTCCTTCATAATCATGGACTCCCGCAAAGTAACGCCCGCTTCTATCCAATAATAAACTCAGCCGGGGTTTTTTTTACTTATCACCGTCTCACAAAACGTGGTATCAAGCCTTTTTGTCGTGCGACATGTCGTCTGTGTGCTCTCCCTCTACTTGTTGCATATTATAATGCCAGTTCTCGTGACCTGAATGCTGAAATGGGTCGCACTAAACTTTCTTTTCACTGTACAGTGTACTGCGATACCTACTTACTCACTTACTCTCTTGGAAACGGAATACGCTGCGGTTACAAAGTCGTACTCAAAGGATGATTTAATTTTATGATTTTATGAAACTAGATGATTGCCGTGACTACGTCCGCGTGGTTTAAGTTTTTTTGATTCCCGCGGGAACTCCTTAATCTTCCGGGATAAAAAGTAAGATTCAAGATTCAAGATTCAATTCATTTATTCAATATATGACGAGGCAAGTAAACACAGCACACAATTTGTAGCTTGCGTTTTGAGAAGGCGTTGTTTGGAAACATACCTTCTATAGGTAGTTACTCTAAGCTTGTCCACTAATATTATAAATAAATTTAGTCCCCGGGAAAGGACATTTATTTATTTATTTATTTATAAGCTTTTAACGGACAATAAAATATTTTTAAACAGTGATTGTAATTATTCTATTCTAGTTCTAATTGCTAGTCCGTGTGCCCTTTGGCAAAAGCCTCCTCCAATCCTTTCCAATGACCTCCAATCCTTTCCAATGAAAGGGAAAGGACATAGACCACATTTAATCCCGGAAAATTAAAGGGTTTTCACGGGAGTGTAAAAGCGTAGCAGAACGACACGTCACACGTTCGCATTTCTAATTTTAGTATGGATAGTATCGCAAGCGGGCTAACGTGTCTCATTTTACTATACAAAAATCCCTAGAAATCAAATCAAATCAAATCAAATCAAATCATCTTTATTCAAAATTGGTACCTACAAAGTACACCTTCTGAACGTCATGTATATAAAGAATAAGAATTGATGGTGATAATTAACAACGGTATCTTAAGACTAAAGCTACGACAAATCCAACGATTAAATGATAAATGACTTATTTATTTCACGTAGGACAACTTGTGTCACTTAAGAAACGTGACTCTACCACCGGTTCGGAAAAATTATTCTACTGAGAAGAGCCGGCAAGAAACTCAGCAGTTGCTCTTTTCTTAAAAAAGAAAAGGTTACAATTTTTAGATTTTAAAATGAAGCGTCGATCCATTTGTTTGTAGGTGTCCAATGTCTGTTGGCTAAGTTGTTGGTTAACACTTAACTCGTTACGTTGGGAGTATGAACGTCATTAATGGCGCCGAGAGGGGCGAGTGACGTCATCGGGAGCGGTACATAGTGGATTGGAAGAGCTATAATTCTATAGGTAGGTAGGTGTATTTGATAGCCAGTTCTACCGTGGCAAGTTAAGTGATAAACTTAATCGGGACCGCATAATAATAAAGCCCGCGACTTCGCCTGAGTGGATTGTTTTTTTTTCCCTAATTTTCAAGCATAAAAATATCCTATGTACGTCCCCGGGAGGCGGGATGCAACCTATCTATGTACCATTTGAGCAACGGCGAACTTCCATACATCAATATTATTGAGAAAAAATAATTATGTACACGTGTGTAAAAAATATGTTTTTTTAAGCGTCGATTATGAAGCTCACAGCAGCTAGAATTTTTTTTTTATGAGCCTAGAAAAAAAAGATATTTCGTTTTAAAGTTTTGTTGGTTATGTGGTAATGTCACTTCTAAAAATGACAACCGGAAGAAAGCCACAAAAACAAAGACAGAAGACAACCACAGACCAGTAAAACATTCGGCACAACCACAGACAATCAGCATCAGTGCTGCCATAATATTCTTTCAATTATTACCATTCTGTTAGAGATTATCAAATAATGTAGGTATGCAAGAAAATTCACTTAAATAATATAAAATACACTAGAAAAAAAAGAAATACTATTATTTATGCAAACATTAATCAGACGAAATAATTACAATTTTTAAAACGATACAAAATAATCTACTAATTCAGATTTATTCTAGCTACTAGGTAGATTATACATAAAATGGTAACACTAAACTCAAAAAAGATTCCCTTAATATTTAATTTTTTTACCTAGGTTCAATTAAATATGGTTCACCATATTTAATTGAACCTAGGTAAAAAAATTACTAATAAAATTACTAATAAATTAATTAGTAATAATACTTGATAAAATTTAAAAAATAAGCAAATTAGTTTCGTCTTTACCTTACTTGTGTACAATCAAGATTTAGTAAATGTGGTCAATAATAATTTCGCCGTTGCTCTTTCGTCCAAATTGGTTAACCTGTTTAACCTGTTTTAGGCCGTGAAATAATAGGCAGACAGACACACTTTTGCATTCATAATATAAGTAGTAGGTAATAGTTAGTATTCTATGTTATTAGTATGGATATTGGATGTGTCTCATTTCATCCAGAACTTAAGTAAAACAAGCTGATGCCCGCGACTTCGTCCGCGTGGATTGAGGTTTTTTTGCTTCCCGCGGGAACTCTTTAACTAATTTTTCGGGATAGGATAGCCTATGTGTTATTCCAGACTACAGTCTATCTCTGTGCCAAATTTCATTCAGATCCATTCAGCCGTTCTAGCGTGCTTGAGTAACAAACATCCATCCATCCATCCAAACTTTCGCATTTATGATATTGATATCTAGATTACTGATATATAATATTATATACCTTTGCAAATCATTTCTTTGGAAAAGACGATGCAATCGAACGCAACATTATCTCCAAGTTAATCTTTGATTAATCAACGTTGCAGTGCCACCCGGCTTTGAATTTCCTCCCACTGGAAATACGGAACCGACACCGGGATCTGCGACTGTGTGCGTAATCCGCTGTATCCGAACACGAATTACAAGAGTGTGTGTGATTTGATTGAGTGTAGTTCAAAACACACTCGCGACTTAACTCGACCTATTATTTTATTGAAGTGAAAACTTCTTTAGCCGCGTTGAGCACTTTTTGGTAGGTAAACTTGTGGATTCGCGTCACCGACATGCTCGCTCCGAAATGCTCGCGTTGTTACGAAGACAAAAGATGGTCAATCGATTAGAGGTATGGGTTTAATATTAAGTAACTGCTCTAACACTATTGCCAGGTTGTGTCACTTCCTTCTTACGCTGCATCATCACTTAAAATCACTGATTTATTAATTTGATTTATTTTTAAAAATATGACTGCGAGGCTAAAATCATAAGAATAAAAAAAAAATTGGCCGTCATAGGGGCAGCCAATAGAAGTGAAAACGAATATTTAACTTTCTTTTTCTTTTTTTAAATTAAAAAATATAAAATAGTTAATTAAAATTTAAACCTTGAAACTAAATCATTAAAGTTTAATTACGAATCATACTAATATTATAAATGCGAAAGTGTGTTTGTTTGTTGGTTTGTCCTTCAACCACGCCGCAACGGAGCAACGGATCGACGTAATTTTTGGCATGGGTATAGTTGAGGACCTGGAGAGTGACATAGGATACTTTTTATCCCGGAAAATTAAGTAGTTGCCGTGGGAATTAAAAAAACTTATTCCACGCGGGCGAAGTCGCGGGCATCAGCTAGTGTAGTAGGTATATTTATATATAAGACCTTTTGTCTTCGCAACAACTCGAGCTCGGTGTTCGCGAGCATGTCAGTAACGCGAATCCACAAGTTTACCCCCTAAAAGAAGTTTTCACTTCAAAGATAAAAAGCATTTTATTTCTCTGTTATAATAGGTATAAATTACCTAGGTATAACATTTCCTAATGGAAATTAAATGGAAATTAAGGAGGAAAAAAATTCAGGCAAGAAGATCAGACAGGGAGTCTCTTGTGCGTTCATATAATCAAAGAACCTAATATACAGAATCCACATAGTATTTTCTATGTGTGGGTAAGGTTTGTATGTGTGTTTGCAGTTGTAAAAGGATTTGTGTGTATAGCTTATTCGGATTAGGAGCAGCTCGAAACTTCGCCTAGGTAACGAAATATAGCTCCCTAACTCCCTAGGTAGGCAATCGGATACTGTACTATTTGTTTAAGGCTGCCTTCGTATGGCATAGTTAGTATACTTCTACGTATATGTATGCCAGCAAGGAACATAATGGTATGGCAGTCTTAGACGGATTTTAGTTGGTAGAGTAAAGGTACAAGTCCGTCTTACTTATCTGACCCGAAGGCCTAAACTGGAACTAATTTGTATGCCTATTAATTTTTAGGGTTCCGTACCAAAATGGTAAAAATGGAACCCTTATGGTGCGACTTTCTCCGTCCGTCCGTCCGTCACAGTCGATTATTTCAGTAACTATTAAAGCTATCGACATGAAATTTGGAATAGTTGTGTATAATAGTGGCCTAACATCATTAAAATAAAAAGAAATCGAAAATTATTTTTAGTTTAATTAAAAAAGGGGGAAAATCGGGGGTTTGAAATTTCAAAGTATGATAACTATACTGAGCGGGATATCATATGAAAGGGCTATACTTCTACATTCTAAAACAGATTTTTATTTATTTTTATGCTTAATAGTTTTTGATTTATCGGGCAAAATTTCGAAAAAAATACCGTTCCCCCCCCCTTATCTCCGAAGTTTACCAATTGAAAAATCTGAAATAATTATGGTCAATAGAAGCTTATGTATATTTTACAGGAAAAATAAAACCAACGCTCTAACTAGCATAGTTTTTTTTTATATTAACAATAAACCTCTACAAAGTTAGTTTTGCGGTTCATTAAATTCATTAATCGTAAAGCTTACTAGTTTGTACGGAACCCTCGGTGCGCGAGTCCGACTCGCACTTGGCGGTTTTTTTTATTTTCAATAGATACTAATTCCCAAATTGACCCTGCCTGGGATCAAACCCGGGGCCTCCCACTAATTAGAGCCAGCTCTACGCCATGAACTCCGAAAAGTTTGAGGTTAAATATTTATACGGGGGGGGTTATTGGAAATCAAATAAAATTCTATTTAAAAGAATATACACATTTATTTTCGTATCACAAAAAATCTTAATTATACAATTATTTTAGAATACACATAATTGATCCCTTTCTGTTATAACTTACCTATACAAGATGATGCCCGCGACTTTGTCTGCGTGGATCTAGAACCATCGCATTAGGGTCAGGGAGGTTACTTCCATCGCTTAGCAGTATTACTACAAAATGATAGTTTTATGTGACGCACCTTGACATCCATAAAATAAGGATTCTAATTCTAAAACAAGAGCGTCAACAATATTAAAATAATACTGCTAAAGGCGATGGCAGTAGGCCACACAGTAGGCTTAGTTGTAACATTGCAACCATTGATCGTATGAGCATCCGATCACATTGGCGTCAAAGTAAAATGGACCCAAACAGCCCTTGATTTAAAGTCACAAATTCAGTACATTACATCATTCATTCATTCAGTACATTCAGTCATTATGGCCCGACCCGGGACTCAATCCCGGGACCTCGTCGGCCGCAGTCGAACATGCTAACCACTAGACCAACGAGGCAATTTGCAGTCCGGGCAATACAGCTTAAAAATAATAATATTCTAAAATAATAACCCACATACATAGTCAATCGTAATTTTTACACCAATAATTATTTTAATACTCGGTTTTAGTTAACTGTTTTGGTTTAAGTGCTATTTTACTGTACAACCTATTGTATATTATTTAATAACTGTGTGTTTTCATAAAAATAAAAAATAAAATAAAATAAATAAAATAAGATTTAAAAACCTAGGTTTAGTTCGTAAGAATCACGTTTCAGTTATCAAATTTCAATTTCAATAATTAAATTATACAATATTTGGTGCATGCTTTGTATGCAATACAAATAATTTAAAATTTAATTAAATTTAATCATTAAAACATACATGCAATTGTCATACAATACACTAAAATAACTTAATTTTAGTGTTAGTCCATTGATCAACGGAACATATTAAACTTAATTAATACTAAACTACAAAATAGTTAACTAAAAGCTAGGTATTCTGCGGTGATAATTCGACTGTACGCTGTAACTTTTTTTTCGCTCTCTGCGATGCATTCCTAAAGTAGGGGTTCTATGGCGAGCGAAGCGAGCTCCATACGGACTTCGTTTAACTCGCAGAGGAAAACTGCACAAGCACTTTCAGCAACAAAGATCTAGCGGAAAGGACTGAGCGAGCAATAAGTTCAAAGAATAGGAAGGTTTTCAAAACTTTAACCTGACTACAGAGTTCTATATAGCAAAATTGATTTCACTCGCTTGGTATATTTTAAAATTATTCTATATTCATATTCATAACTCAGGATTTTCTCCTCTTTCATTTGACACCCCTTTCGATACATGAGCAAAAAACATTTTAGACTTTTTTAAATGTAACATCTGTCAAATCAATATTGTTACTATATAATGTAGCCTATTGTCACCCGGATTATAAGAAATCGACACCTCATTCATCAAAATCGGCCCAGTAGTTTAGGCGCTAAACTTGAACATACTTTACAAACATACATTACATACATATAAGACTGCTAAATTCATATCATAACCCATAGTTGGGTATAAATGTGCTTGCTCATTAAGGCAACTGTCAACATTCTTTATCAATGGAAGTGTAACTTGCTCGGAAATTGTTTCATTATTTGAAAGAAAACCATACAGCAATTTCCGAATAAAGTCCGGAGGACGATAATAAGGAGTTTAATAATGTAAATTTTATTGTTTCCACGCAAATAAGAGAAAAGTAAAAAAATACAAGTCTCGGCCGTAATAGCCTCATGGGCTGGCGCCTCGTCCTATTAAAATCACTTGGGCAGTCCTCGGCTTGGCCTCGTCCTTCCAATATTATTCAGCCGTGAATTGTTTTATTTCCGGCCTGTCTACACAGAGTCCTTCCGCTTAGCCAGTTCTCGCTCATTATCCTTTTGCAGTGGAAACCCCCCCTTAAATACTATAAGGTCGTGACTTTATTCTAAAAATCACATAACGGTAGGATTTGTCGTGGGATAATATATATTTTTTTTTATATACCTAGAACTAAAAAAATAACTAAAGTCTAAAATAAATTTTAGTTAAATTGACAATCAACTTAGCACCAAAGTGTAATGTCATAAGATACTCTCTACATAAAACAATTTTTTCCAATCAAAGAGATCTGTTTACTTAATTATTTGATTTTAGCTAAAATACTAATATTACTAATTTCACAATATTTTTTAATATTCCTCATAATTGGGTATTTGTCAACTCGTCAAATAAATTCTTTTTTAGTGAATATTAAATAGAGGATCTCCTAGAAGACGTAATATCTACGTTCCCTGTTAGTTTTATAGAATAGAATAGAATATTATCCATACTAATATTATAAATGCGAAAGTGTCTGTCTGGCTGCTACGCTTTCACGGCCCATCTTTTTGATGAAATTTGGTATAGAGGTAGATTATATCCCGGGGAAGGACATAAGCTACTTTTTATCCCGGATAATGAAGGCATTCCCCGGGCATCAAAAAATTTAATCCACGCGGACGAAGTCGCGGACATCATCTAGTAGAATATATTTATTTGCTTGATTGTAAGTTATGTGTTGAATAACCATTTTAAACTACTCATTAAAGTAAAAAATGCGTCGAACTTTGATGACGACACAATTCAGTATGTCATACTAAATCCCATGCCAAGCGCTCGTTTTGACGTTTGAAAAAAAGTAACTGATTTGTCTAGTTGTCAAATACCCAATTGAAGAACATAACTATTAAAAACAATGTTTAGAACTAATATCGTAAAATCAATGCTGTATCGATTTTATGATATTGTGACCATAGATTAAGTAAATAATAATAAAAATAATTGATATCAAATAATAATACTTTGAATTTATCAAGATAATAATTAGTATTTAAAAACGAAAATAGCAGAAGTTTATAAAAATATTAAAGCTTAAATTAAATAGAGTTTAATCAATCATTATTTTACAAATAAAAAAGAAAGAAATTTTAACATTTTTTTTTTTTGATATGCATGTTAAAAATTACACTACGTTAAAAGATAAACTTTATACAATATATTATAAATGTAAAAAATAGCATATATGAAAGTTGAAACAGTATAATATTAAAACACTAGCTGATGCCCGCGACTTCGTCCGCGTGGTTGAGGTTTTTTTGATTCCCGCGGGAACTTCTTAATTTTCCGGGATAAAAAGTAGCCTATGTGCTATTCCAGACTATAATCTATCTCTGTGCCAAATTTCATCCAGATCCGTTCATCCGTTGGAGCGTGATTGAGTAACAAACATACATCCATACATACATACATCCATCCATCCAAACTTTCGCATTTATAATATTTATATGGATGTCAAAATTCTAATACACTTATAAAGTGCATAATTGTGCTGTACACAATGTCTAAACTAAATAGTAAATTACAGGTCTAAGGCCGGCCATACACGGACAGCTTGAAGCAGTCAGGATGGACTGCTTTCAGCTGCGACTGCATAGTGACCTACAGTCTTCTACGTATTGAATCGAAGCAGGCGTTACTTTGCGGAAGTCCATGATAATGCAATTACAACAATCGTGCATTGTCGAGTCAACAGCTCCTGAAGATGCTCCGGTTTCGGAGTGAAACGTACGTTGAGAGTGATTTGGAAGATTTGTGTGGTGTGGTGCGGTGCCGGTGCGAATTCCTGGGTGGTGGGTGTTCGCATGCTATTGGTGAAGGACACGCACTGTACCACATAGATTTGTCTGCTGTGGCGGATTATAGCGAATTAAACTTTTCGTTCATTCGTCTTCTACGTACACAAATACATGGAACCGCTCGAGCAGTTGCGACTGCATCGGGCGGTTGGCAGCAGTTATCAATGGTAACTTCAAGCTGTTGACTATGTGTGAGATCTATAGAGCGAACTTTGACTTTGCTTAGACTTGACATGGTTAAAACGAGACAGACACATAAGTCCATCTCGTTTTAACTCTAAGCAAAGTCTGAGCCAAGTCAAAGTACGCTCTATAAATCTCATCATAAGACTGCAAGAGCGGTCCGTGTATGTTGATCACTGGCTAACTGCTCGAGCAGTCCGTGTATGGCCGGCCTAAAATTTAAAATATGAAGTGTTACTTTTTTCGCCAAGGATTATTATGAAATGGATAGCAATATCATCCACACTATCTCTTCTAATAATATAAATGTCCTTCAATCACGCGGCAAGAGAGCAACGGATCGACTTGATTTTCACATGTGTGTTATATAGTTAAAGACCCAAACAGTAATATCAAATCATTCCCCGTGGTTTCTCAAACCAAAATCCACGCGGAGTTGGTCGCGGGCATTATCTAGATTCTAGGTCCTCATATGAGAAACTAGATAATACCCGTGGCTTCGTCCTCGTTTTTTTCCGGGAGAACTCCTTAATATCCCGGGATGTTCAAAATCGGTTGAAAAGATAGGCCGTAGCAGGCAGACAGACAGACACTTTCGTATTTATAATATTAGTATGGATATTTGTAACTCCTTCACGCCATAAATGACTGAACCGATTAGGCTGAAATTTGAATTAAAGTTTCTTAAGCTTCATTTTATAACCTGAACAGGCAACATTTTATCCCGGAATATTAAAGTTCCCACAAGAATCAAAGACCCATCCACGCGGAGAAAGTCGCGGGCACCATCTAGTTCAGTGATAATGTGTACAACAGAATTAACAATAATACAGGGGATTACTAACATCGCTTAAAGCAATATTATTTCAAAATGTCAGTTTTATGTTACGTACTTTGGTCCTTGACATCCCTAAAATAAGGTTTACAATTCTCAAACACGACCGTCAACAATATTAAAACAATAATGTTTTGAGCGATGGTAGTATACCCCCAGTCAATAATAATATTTTTACAGCGCCGTCGATGTCACAGACTTCAGTCCTCTGACGAGGATAGTCGGGGAGAGATCCTTGGTGAATTCGTCTAATACCTGAAAAATAAAATTTTAATTAAATGGTAAGTTAAATATCTCTCTCCTTGCCCTCCGCCCCTCCTTGCTCCTTGCTCCGTGCCCGTGCGCACGCGTTGTTTTCCGTTTTTTTGTTTATAATTAAGTTATTTCTAAGTTATGTGTGGCAATAAATAATTTATCTATCTATCTATCTATCTATCTATCTATCTCTCTATATCTCTCTCGAAATTATTCTCAACGCACGTTTCACTCCGACACCGGAGCATCTTCAGATCTTGACTCGACAATGCACGAATGTAAACACATGTGTGTGTATGTTTTACATTCGTGCATTGGAGAATGCCTATGTCCTTCCCCAGAATGCAAGCTATCTTTATACCAAAATTCATCAAAATTGGTTGAAAAGATGGGCCGAGAAAGCCTGGCAGACAGACAGACACACTTTCGCATTTATAATATTCAAGTAAAAACCAAAATATATTTATTCAAAGTTGGTACTTATACCTTACACATATTGAACGTCAAGTATACAAGTATATTTGTACATATGAATATAGAATACATATTGTACATATAAATATTAGTACATATTGTATACTTGACGTTCATTAAGTTTACTGTGTAAGTACCAACTTTGAATAAATAAACAGCTTATAACTTTGAATAAATAAACAGCTTATAACTTTGAATAAATAACAATATTCAAAGTTTTCTTCAGTAGCTAACCTTTAAATACTGTTCGCAGACGGCGTCATCGGCTGGCGACTGCTTGGCGGGCAGTTTGGGCGGTGCCGGCAACTGCACAAACGTAACTGCAGTGCCTTCCGAGCAGCGCGACTTTATTATGTGATTCACCCTGCAAAAGATAATAGATTAGTCTTTATGTAAGGGGTCATCCATAAAGTACGACACACGTTAAGGGGGGGTAGGGGGTCGACAAAGTGTGACATTGTGTGACAAGGGGTGGGAGCGGTCCTAAGTTTCGTGTCGTCACATTTCAAAATCTTATACATATAAGTGTTAAAATGCCAAATTTGAACTACTTAAAAAATATTTCCGAGTTTTGTTAATCTTTTCAAATGTTTGATTTGATGTTGATTAAGTATATTAAAAAAAATTAAATGGCAATAAAACTAATTTCGGAAGTGCTGTTTTAATTTAATAATTTAATTGAAGACGTCACACTAGGGCGGGGGGTCTCACAATGTGACCTACTGTGACAAAGACGGGGGAAGGGTCAAAAAATCACGAAATTATTGTGACGTACTTTATGGATGACCCGTAAAGGATTACATTAATGACAAGGAAGCTTGGCAATGATTTGCCAAACCCGGCTGAGTTTGTTGTGGGCCCTACTCAGACCAGGACGCGTTTGGAACAAGATTTAGTTTTAAGTCATAAATATTCATTCAATTTAGGTAGATACACTACACTTATTGACGTCCAGTTACATAAAAATATGATGGTGATAATCTGTTACGGTATCTTAAAACTAAAGCTACGAGGGTTTAGTTTTGAGATACCGTAACTGATTATCACCATCATGTTTTAGAAGTCATTGGACATCAATAAAAGTACAGTGTACCTAATTTGAATAAATAAATATTGAATTGATTCGAATCAGTGGTAAATTCATTTGACAATTCAAAAGCACTTGTATATCTTTACTTGAATAAAAAATTGCCAGTCATAGGGACTGCCGATAGAAGTGAAAACGAATATTTGAAAAAAAAATATAATATATAATATAAACCTTAAGGCGCCAGCAGAGAGTTGCTCATACAAACGTAATACCAAAATAATTAGTAATTCGAGCATATTTCCTCCATATTATGCGATTATTAAGATTGAACTTGTATTTATCTAGGTCCCTGGATAATTATTTTTTCAAAATACTTTCCCAAAATTAAATGTAAGCACATTGCGTTTTGCATGTTTTTGCGACATAAACGACATGTTTTCTCCTTATTTGTTTCATATTAAAACCAACGATATCTCACGTACTAATTGATCAGGAACATAGCCTATATTGTCAAGTTACAGAATAACAACACGAAGTTAAAAACACAACAATTTTTCATTCATCATTTTTGGTATTCACGGAACAAGACTAAATGTATAACAAATTCTGTACGCTCATATTGCTATCGCGCTTGCACGCGATCATGTGTCTTCAGCCAAATAGGGATAGCAATATACCGGCAAATTTATATTTGCGGTTCGAGTAGAAGTTGCGAGCGGTGGTCGCCGGTCCCTTAAAACTAAGGCATTAAAGTGTAATTACGAATGTAGTATATTTATATTTAAGACCTTTTGTCTTCGTAACAACGCGAGCATGTCGGTGTCGGTGACGCGAATCCACAAGTTTACCCCCTACCAAAAAGTGCTCAACGCGGCTAAAGAAGTATTCACTTGAACACAACATTAGCTGAAGTTTGAATTTTGGCAATGCCTGCGGTACGATAGTGACGATGAGAAGATAAACTGTTTGAAATATCACTTACTGTTGCAGGTAGCTAATGGGTACCCGTTGGTAGACGCTGTTATCATCCAAACTCGATTCCGACCATCGGCTGGTGTCTTCCAACGTTGGCCATTCGGTAACCTGCATTAAAAAATACAATAAGTTAAACCTAACGATGGTTAAACCTTACTTAAGATGGTGATATTTTAAAAAAAACCGGCAAATTTTTCATTTACCCTAACATGCACAAAATGCGGTATATTACAAGAAAAAAATAGTCGACATGTAAATGTTCAAAGAGAAAAATACCATAGATAAGAAATATTACTTTTATCTCTACTTATGACGTAACGAGACAAGTTACCATGTTAGCTTCGGTAGACAGAGAGAGATAACGGGTAAACATAATTTTACTCGTAGTGCGCATGCTAGCCATACTGGGCGCGTTTGGAAACCTCGTAGCTTTAGTTTTAAGATAACGTAATAATTGATTAACACCATCATGTTTTATAAGTTATTGGACGTCAAAAAGTGTAGTCTATACACTGACGCACAAACTTATACGTTCGTAAAAAAATAATTTTAAATTATGAGCGATGAAAACTATATGGTGACATTTTTAGTAGTCAAATTAAGTAGTCATATTATAAGAAGTAATCGGCTCGGGAAGTGGTCATACCGAAAAGTGGTCGTATCGGGAAGTGGCCATACCGAAAAGTGGTCGTATCGGGAAGTGGTAATATAGGGAAGTGACCGTATCTTGAAGTGGCCATACCGAAAGTGGTCGTATCGGGAAGTGGTAACATAGGGAAGTGACCGTATCTTGAAGTGGCCATACCGAAAGTGGTCGTATCGGGAAGTGGCCATACCGAAAAGTGGTCGCATCGGGAAGTGGTCGCTACGAACCGAACCGTAACCAACCCCAAAAAAGCTGGTTGCAATATGAAAACAAGCTCACGTTGTGTGTAGTGGCGTTAATCCTGAGCAGTTTGAGCAGTTCGTCCAGCCTTTCGCTGAGCGGCCGGCCCGGGGCCAGCTCGGGCAGGTTGGGGTCCATCACGGCCGGGTCAGCTCCCAGGGTGTAGGTGCGTCCAGCTTCTGCACATTAGCAAAACAATTCCTAAATGAAACCTAGTTGAAATCCTGGGGTCGTGGGGCGAAGATGCTAGATCCTTTTTTAAGGATCTATCTTCTCGTCTGACAGAGTCCACAGGTGACAGGAGGTCCGGAGGAGGGCTGGCCGTTACCTCATACATAGATGTGCCATTGTATTGGTTTTTGGATGAACCAAGTTAGATTTATTATGCCAATGTATTGGTTTTTGGGTGAACAAACTTATATATGCCAATGAATTGGTTTTCGGATGAACAGAGTTAGATTTATTATGTCAATGTATTGGTTTTTGGGTGAACAAACTTATATATGCCAATGAATTGGTTTTCGGATGAACAAAGTTAGATTTATTATGTCAATGTATTGGTTTTTGGAGAACATTTAGATATGCCAATGTATTTGTTTTTAACTATACATAATATCCGGATAAACTCACGTGTTCCGTCGGAATTTTTTTTTCCGACGGAACACGTGAGTTTATCCGGATATTGAAATCAATGAATATAATTAATATCACTCACGATAGTTTAAACGTTAAAGTATTTGTTTTTCAATGGACAAACTTGAATGAATGAAGCCAATGAATGCTTATGGATGACGATGTAATGGTTTTTGGATGGACACACTTAGATATATATGCCAATGGCTATGATTTTTGGATGAACAAACCTGGATATACCAATGTATTGATATTAGGCTATACTCACCGCTGAGCACCGCGTGCGGCGCGGACGTAGCGACGTGCACGCGCAGGCGCAGGTGCTGCCAGCCGCGCGCGGAGCGCACCACGGCCGCGAGCTGCAGCGCGAAAAGCGCGCGCACCGTGAACGCGCTAACAGCTCCACCAGCCACACGTGGATGTTAGGCTATACTCACCGCTGAGCACCGCGTGCGGCGCGGACGTAGCGACGTGCACGCGCAGGCGCAGGTGCTGCCAGCCGCGCGCGGAGCGCACCACGGCCGCGAGCTGCAGCGCGAACAGCGCGCGCACCGTGAACGCCTCCTCGCGCGACGGCGCTAACAACTCCACCAGCCACACGTCGATGTATCTCAGGGAAGCTGCCTTCCTGCCATACAAAATTTGTAATAAATAATCAAAATTCACGAAGATTTTTATTGTAATGAATTGGTGATGGTAATGATGCTGATGGCAATGAGTTGGTGACGGTAATGATGATGATGATGCTAATGAAAAGTTGGTGATGGTAGTAGACGATGCTGATGGTAATGAATGGGCGATGGTTTATGATTTACCTCTCAACAGCGGCCATTTCAAGGCTATGGCAAGACGCGTTAAATCGTGGAGGTCGAATTGTTTGGTATATTCCTTCTTAAAGTTATTTTTTCTTGTTCACGCATGTTAGTGATGGTAATGATGACGATGCTGCTGGTAATAATGACTCACCTCTCAAATGCGGCCACGTTGAGGCTGTGGAAAGATCTGCACAGACACACATTCAAATTCAAAAAAAAAAAAAATTCATTCTTGTTCAGGAAGATCACGTCAAACGCGATGCGATCTTACTCCGACGAGTAAAATGGTGGAGATCGATTTGTTTGGTATATTCCTACTTACAATTATTCTTGTTCACGCATATTAGTGATGGTAATGATGACGATGCTGGAGGTAATGAATCGGTGATGGTAATAATGACGATGCCGCTGGTAATGATGACTCACCTCTCAACTGCGGCCATGTCGAGGCTGTGGAAGTGTCTGCACAGACACACGTTCTTGTTCACGCAGAGCACGTCAGACACGATGCGCACGTATTCCGACGCGGAGAGTCGCGGGGAGATCGGGGTGCGAGCTGGGAAGATTACTGTGCCGTTGTCCAGGTCGAAGTCACCCGTCTTGTAAGGGGAGGTTGGGCTGAAATAGAATAAGTTTAAATTATTTAAGTTCGCGTGGTTATCCATATGATTTAATTCCATTCCCCTGCCTTTCGAGACACAGCTCTAAATAGTTCGAAAAACAGGTGCACAATAATATTCTGATTGTTATTCTGCTATATTAGTTTTATCCTAGATGTAAGGCTTTAAATGTTATATTATAGGAGATAACTGCATTTTTGGTAACCATCGCCAGAAAAGCTGATTCAGTGTTAGGTGGATGTAGAGCTCTCCACTGATCACAAAAGTTGCAGTCTGCCTGCATTTGGATGGCCCTTTCGCTAAATATGGCCGTTCAAAGACGGTTTATTGTTACCAAAAATGAACGATAATTAGAAAAGCTGATTCTTGTACGGTATCACAGAATAATATAATAGTACTAACGTACAGAAGTCTCAATCCTTTGATGTTGACTACTTGCCGACGTTTTAATAGCCTACATAATTATTATTAAAAAGATAAATCACGCACGCAAGCTAAATTAAACTTTATCGCCGCGCGCGAGTGTCCGTATTGCTTTGCATCTTTTCCCTTTCCTACGTCACGGACGACATTGCGAGCTTGTCTAGGGCTGTCAGCAAACAGTACAACAATACAGTAGGTTTTTCGAATTGGTAAGTAAGGTACCTACTCTGACTATGATCGACTGTGTTTACTGTGTGTCGCTACACAGTGAGTTCTTCACTACGCACGCAACTTGCAAGGTCATTCGTCGCGGCGAAGCAGTGCGGCGAAACATAATATTTCGCTCGGAGAGGTAGGTACACTTCGATCACGGAAATATATAAATATATATTCCGTGCCCTTACTCTAAAATCGGCAAGGTGTAATAAGAATTAGGGAGTAAGGGCCTAACTAGGGCGAGCGTATTCCCTGCGACTCGTTTGTACTTCCTACAGCTCGTGCCTCGATTCAAAAAAATTACTTGAAAAGAGGCTCATTTAAGTTTGACATGAATTGTACCTGTTCCGTGATAGAAGTACTATTGACTACTTATTATTGTATTGACTACTTGCTGACTTGCTTGCTAGCTTTAATAGCCTAAATAATGATTATTAAATAGATCCTTTTGTGTGCTCATTAAGCATCCTTCCACGCAACAATAATTATGGTTGCAGCGACTTTTTGCCATTATAATTCTAAAGATCGATAGACCATTATATATACATGAGTTTAAATGTCTACAACTATTTATCCTACAAATAATTAATATGCTAAACACTTAACTTAAACTATTAAACAAATATTTTCAAAAAACTATTTACGAAAACAGCGTTAAATTCACTAGCACGTCGCTCGCTTATAACGCGCCAGCCCCGACTGCGTAAGCATTCCGGGAATGAGCGCGATCGTCGGTATTTTCGTCGCGCAAGTACCAAGAGTGACACAGGCCTAAAGTATGCGCAGTACCTATGTAAACAGCATAAAAACTGACGCATTTGGATGGGACTTTTTCTAGATATCATCTTTCAAAGACGTTATAACTAGGGCTTTCGAATACCGGTTTTTCTCAATACCGGTATTAATACCGGAACGATTTTTTTCAATACCGGGATCCCGGGATCCCGGTATTGGAAAAAATTTAATATGTGGTAGATGTTTTTTAACTTAAAATTAGTCTTTTCTGAAGCAAACGGAACCATAAAAAACAGTTTTATCATAAAAAAAAATTTTCACCAAATTATCTCAAAAAAGTGCCTTTACCGCATAAATTCAGTGAAGAAAAGCCGTTAAGTAACTCCTTCACTCTATTTTATATCATGCAATATTTTATGAAATTGTACTTTCTTTAAAAATAATCACCAAATATTGATTTTCAGATTTATTTGTATTTTGAGTATTGAGATAGTTATTTACGCGTTGACATAATTCTTACGAAACTATCGTTTGTTTCATGTACGAGTATGTATAAGGTGAAAATTACGGACCACGTAATGTTCTGAAACTCCATCACATCCTTTTAAATACAATCTTATTAAGTAATACTTATATTATTACCTATCATATAATAAATTTCTTATTCATATCAATCAGAATATCAACTATATGATTTTTAAAATAGAACTATTTTTGGATGAATTCTTACGAAAATATATATTTTTAACCTCCATTGAATTTTGAACTTTTAATATAAAGTATATTTGTGACGCATTTTTTCAACGTACACACAAAATTAAATAAATATGGCAGGGAATTTTAAATAATTAGTGAAATTAGTGTCGAAGATTGTAATTTAAACTACTATCGTCGTCTCAACCTATAGACATCCTGGACGTAGGTCTCCTGCATAGATCGCCACGGAGCACGGTCTTGTGCCCCTTGTTTCCAGCGGCTCCCAGCTACACGCTTGAGATCGTCCGTCCATCTAGTGGGGGGTCGTCCAACACTGCGCTTCCCGGTGTGAGGCCGCCATTCAAGCACTTTGGGACCCCAACGCCTATCGGTTCTACCAACTATGTGCCCCGCCCATTGCCACTTAAAGCTTGGACTCTTCGAGCTATGTCGGTTAGGTACTCTGGTTCGCCTACGGATCTCCTCATTTCTGATTTGATCACGCAGGTATACTCCAAGCATAGCTCTCTCCATTGCCCGCTGAGTGACCCTGAGCCTTCTTATCAGGCCCAAAGTTAGCGACCATTACTCGGAGCCGTAAGTCATCACTGTCATCACGCACTGTTCGAAAACTTTCGTCGTCAGGCACTGAAGAATTTTGGACGAGAAGATGTCGCGGAGTTTCCCAAACCCTGCCCAGCCGAGTTGGATTCGGCGGTTGACCTCTTTCTCGAAATTGGACCTACCTAACTGGACTGTATGTCCTAGGTATGTCCTCATCAACAATTTCGAGTGCAGAATTCTCAACTAACACAGGTTGGGGCTGAACGTGTGCATTTGAAATGATGTTTATCTTGCTCATATTCATTTTTAGGCCCACCTGTTGAGGAACTACTAAATGAGTGATAAACGATATTTTTCGATATTTTAGAAGTAGATCGAAGCCGAAAAAAACGATAATTTTGTCAAAACACAAATTAATCTAAAATCCAATAGTTATTATTTAGAAGAAAATAATATATCATAATAAAATATGCATTAGACTTTATAAATCGGATTTCTGAACGTTTTGAGAGAAACAGAAATGCCAAGCCACAGGGATCTAAATTCAAACACTAATTTTTCCCTCTGAGTGAACAAAAACGACTTTTCTTCACTGGTTTTAAGCAATAAAGGCACTCTTTTTGAGCTAATATGCTTAAGATACAGGTTTTAAACTTAGCCGAATAAAAAACAGTGGCATCTACCAAGAAATATATGCAATAGTCACTGTTTCGTTTATAGTGTCACCAATACCGGTATCCCGGTATTAGACATTTCAATACCGGTATTGAAAACCGGCGAAAAAAGTCCGGGATCCCGGTATTGGCCAATACCGGGATCCCGGTATTGGAAGCCCTAGTTATAACCTATACTTACTATGCGTTCCTGTAAAAAAATATTAGCAATTATTATGATATTAATATATCCCGTTGATTGCTGTTAATAATTTTTAATAGCGATCAACGGCGACAAAGTTATTGCTAATATTTTTTTACAGGAACGCATAGTAAGTATAGGTTATAACGTCTTTGAAAGCTGATATCTAGAAAAAGTCCCATCCAAATGCGTCAGTTTTTACGCTGTTTATATAGGTACTGCGCATACTTTAATACTGTACAAGAATCAGCTTTTCTAATTATCGTTCATTTTTGGTAACAATAAACCATCTTTGAACGCCCATATTTAGCTAAAGGGCCATCCAAATGCAGGCAGACTGCCACTTTTGAGATCAGTGGAGAGCTCTACATCCATCTAACACTGAATCAGCCTTTCTGGCGATGGTTACCAAAATTGCAGTTATCTCTTAGTCTATTACTAAGTTTCCCATACTGCCCCCCTAGCATGGGTCGAGACAATTTTGTCCCCGAGGAAAGGAAAAAATTTTTATTCCTAAATAAATAAATAAAAACGCTAAATAACGGTGGATAAATAGTCCCTCGAGTCCCCGTGAAATGTCAAACGAGGATAAACTTATCCTCTCCCCTGTTGCCGTGCTTTGAGAAGTCGATAAGTTAATTTTATCTCTTGTCAGTAGATAAAATCGGGGGATAAAATTTTTATCTCCGGCCCATGCTAGCCCTGCTGTGTGTTTATGAAATAAATTAATTTAACCTTTATCAAAAGCATTAATTAGTTTAGGATGGACAGGAAGAGTTTAAATCATTGGATTATTAAGGCACCAGCGGAGGGTGAATTGCTTATACAAACGTAATACCAAAATAATTTGTAATTCGAGCATATTTCCTCCATATTATGCGATTATTAGGATTTATCTAGGTTCCTAGATAATTATTTTTTCAAAATACTTTCCCAAAATTAAATGTAAGCACATTGCGTTTTGCATGTTTTTACGACATAAACGACATGTTTTCTCCTATTTGTTTCATATTAAAACCAATGATATCTCACGTACTAATTGATCAGGAACATAGCCTATATTGTCAAGTTACAGAATAACAACACGAAGTTAAAAACACAACAATTTTTCATTCATCATTTTTGGTATTCACGGTACAAGCCTAAATGTATAACAAATTCTGTACGCTCATATTGCTATCGCGCTTGCACGCGATCATGTGTCATCAGCCAAATAGGGATAGCAATATACCGGCAAATTTATATTTGCGGTTCGAGTAGAAGTTGCGAGCGGCGTTCGCCGTCCTCTTAAGTTTATGTCACGTTATTAAAGTTAGCATATTTCATAGTAGGTATATAAGCAAATGTAAATCCATACTAATATTATAAATGCGAAAGTGTGTCTGTCTGTCTGTCTGCTACGCTTTCCCGGCCCATCTTTTCAACCGATTTTGCTGAAATTTGGTATAGAGGTAGGTTATATCCCGGGGAAGGACATAGGCTTTTTATCCCGGAAAATTAAGGAGTTCCCGCGGGAATCAAAAATCCTTAATCCACGCAAACGAAGTCGCGGGCATCATCTAGTATGTAAATATATGCCATTCTACACACCAAGTCTGGTCGCCTATCATTTATACGTCAAGCCGCAACATTCGCACTTCCGCAGTCTAATAATTACATTAGGTTATCGGCCCAGACTTATAGGCGAAGGGGTAATTATTAAGGTTATGGGCCCAGCCAGCTTACAGAATAATTAAAAAGACGAAAATTGTTTAATTTGCGTTGTTTAACTTACTCCCTAAAGAAGTCCTTAGGCGGTGCAGTGTCCCTGAATCCCAGTAGGACTGTGTCGGGTTTCATGGCTCCTAAACCTGATAGCCGAGTGAGGTGGGCTGCGCCGTTGCGTATTGACTCAGCCAGGCAAAGTTCTACGAAGGCTTTTACCTGAAATTACCATACTAATGTTTTGTATTTGAATAAATTCAAAAATTCAAATGTTTTTCTATTCAAATAAACTTTTGCAAGTGCTTTTGAATCGTCGAGTGAATCTACCACTGGTTTGGAATGCCATTCCTACCGAGAAGAACCAGCAAGAAACTCGGTGGTTGCTCTTTTGAAAAAGAAATTATAATTTCAATTTAATTAATTTGTAGATAGTAAGTATAGATTTTATTGGCGGATTATACCGAATAAAGCTTGTTATAAAATGAGACTGACCTTAAGGTGGTCGATCAACTTCAGCCAATATTTGTGTTCATCTGCCAACGGATCACCGCTGCCGTCCAATTGGCCAACTCTTACATGGCCAATCACGAAGAGGCCACCCTGGGAAAATATTACACAACTTAATAATAGTGATAATGAAAAAAAACCCGGCTGAGTTTGTTGTGGGCTCTTCTCAGGCCAGGGCGCGTTTGGAACCCTCGTAGCTTTTGTTTTAAGATACCGTAACAGATTATCACCATCATATTTTTATGTAACTGGACGTCAATAAGTGTAGTGTACCTACCTAAATTGAATAAATATTTATGACTTATGACTTTAGGCTAAAAGACTCAAACTCAATCTACTGCCTCCGCTACACTATGCTCCTCGCGCTGCCGCGTAGCACGCCCTCGCTCTGCCGCGTTGCTGCCCTCCGTGGCCACACACAGCTCTCCTCGCGCGATTAATCGCGACGCTCCGCACTAGGTCATTTGCACTTGCTACACGTAACACACAATGGATGTTGAAACTGTGGCTGCGTGCGCGCTATCCTTGTTTAGCATATTTAACTATATAAATGTATTAAATTATATAAAAAAAATAAGGTCTAAGTTCAAAATCCATACTAATATTATAAACTAGCTGATACCCGCGACTTCGTCTGCGTGGAATAAGTTTTTTTTAATTCCCACGGGAACTCCTTATTGCAACGTGTTCCGGCGCAGACGCCTAGCCACTTCGGAACACTAGTTTATCCCATGCAATAATTGCTCTAAAACTTTAACAGGCGTTTGTCTACACTGTACTTGACTTTATTAATTATGCAATTTCATTCGTTTTACATCCATCGACGGATAAACATTAAAACCACTAATTGCTAAAGTTAGTGTTTTATTTGCCCCATTGTGTGCCTAAACATACACTCCGGGAAAAAAGTCCAGCCCCCCTATTCTCTAACTCAGTGGTTAAGAGAAAATGAAAGCCACTGACATATATTTTTTATCCATTGAAGGTTTGCTATGAAGTAATAATAACATTTTCATAGCGAACATTCAATGGATAATAAATATGTCAGTGGCTTTCATTTTCTGATAGCCACTGAGTTAGAGAATACAGGTCCTCAACTAAGTAGGTATACCTACCCATGCAAAAAATAACACTACGCGTTAATGAATTACAACTAAGTACATATTTTGACTTTCATCCCCTCTACCACAGAACACATGTTTGTTTGTTGGTTTGTCCTTCAATCACGTCGTAACAGAGCAACGGATCTTTGCGTTTGCTGTTCGGATTTTTTGCGTGGGTATAGTTTAGGACCCGGAGATCGACATAGGCTACTTTTTATCCCGAAAAATTACAGAGTTAATATTTCAATGGTTCCCGTGAGAATTAAAAAAACTTATTCCAAGTGGACGAAGTCGCGGGTATCAGCTAGTACTATTAAAAAACAAGCTTCTATATACTAATATAAGTACTTAAGGAATAACATAGAGGCTAATTTATATCCCGGCAAATTAGAGTTCCCGCGGGAACCAAAGAACCTCAATCCACGCGGACGAAGTCGCGGGCATCAATAGATTATAGTCTGAAATAACACAATTAGGCTACTTTTATCCCGGCAAATTACAAAGTTCCCGCAGGAACTTTTTTAATTCACGCAGACGAAGTCACGTGCATCATAATGTAGGTATATGTACCAACATAATATATTTAAAACATAATATACTTAGGTAGTAACGTTTTATCATTATTCCATTCATCGGCTAGCGGCGGCGGCGACGGCATGATTGCGCGTGCTTCTGCTATGAGCGCTCGATTGCGAATGAGTAGCGGGCAGTGTGTGGCAGGTCTCTCGCGCTCATATCGCCAGTCCTTTGACTCGCGCCCAAAAAACCGACAAAACAGGGAGCGATGCGCGAGGACGAGGAGCGTGGCGAGAGCATGGCGAGTATCGTTGCCACACGACGTCTCAGCCTCCGTCCCACGCTACTTCCCACGTCACTCGGGCAGTGTGTGGCAGGGGGGCATAAATTGGGTATTTGACAAACTAGTCAAATCAGCAACCTTTTTTCAAACGTCAAAACGCATTTTTTTTTTTTTTTAATCCACTACAAGTTAGCCCTTGACTGCGATCTCACCTGATGATAAGTGATGATACAGTCTAAGATGGTAGCGGGCTAACCTGTTAGGGGCATGGCAGTTATATTAAACCCATACCCCTATTCGGTTTCTACACGGCATCGTACCGGAACGCTAAATCGCTTAGCGGCACGTCTTTACCGGTAGGGTGGTAACTAGCCACGGCCGAAGCCTCCCACCAGGCCAGACCAGGGAAAATTCAGAAATTATAAATTTCCAAACCCTGCCGGGGATCGAACCCGGGACCTCCGCACGTTAAGGCAACAGCGCTCAACACTGCGCCACGGAGGTCGTCATAATAGAAGGCATGCTTAGAATAGGATTTTGTATGAAATATTAAATTGTGACATCAACATAAAACTAACACGGGATATGGATGGGCGAAAGTGTGTCTGTCTGTCTGCTCCGCTTTAACGGTCCATCTTAACCGATTTCGATGAAATTTGGTAGAGATAAGTAGTATCCCGGAGAAGGACATAGGCTATTTTTTATGCCGGTAAATTAAAGTCCGCGGTAACAAAAAAATCTTAATCCACGCGGACAAAATCGCGGATAACATCTAGTTCATAATATTGAATAAATAAATAAATTTTTATTATTAGTATGGACCAGCTGATGCCCGCGACTTCGTCCGCGTGGAATAAGTTTTTTAAATTCCCACGGGAACTCGTTAATTAGCCTATGTCACTCTCCAGGTCCTCAACTATACCCATGCCAAAAATCACGTCGAACCGTTGCTCCGTTGCGGCGTGATTGAAGGACAAAACAACAAACCAATAAACCAACAAACAAACACACTTTCGCATTTATAATATTAGTATGATTTCAAATGTATCACCTTCTTTTGATCATTAACAAAGTCTATCAAGGGTGCATCCTGCCTCGGTGATCCTATCAGTAACAGCATCTGTGGTCTCCAGAACTTCACGTGCTCGCGCCGAGGATCCAGAAGGAGGAGGTATTTTCGGACCTGGAGAGGGAATTATTAGATAAACATTTAACGGAAAATGGGCATCTAGAAAAGGGAGAGCAAAAAACGTTGAGTTATTTTTATTATTCAAAGTAGGTACTGAAATACTTTGAATAATAAAAATCACTCAACGTTTTTGAGAATTAGACTCAGTTTCTAATAAAAAATCATTTTAGTTACAAATCATTAATGCGATAGTTCGTCAAATCCGCAGAAACTGAAGCTTCAGCCAAATTATCGCTAAATACAAGTTTTAACAGATTTTTGAAGTGAAAACTTCTTTAGCCGCGTTGAGCACTTTTTGGTAGGAGGTAAACTTGTGGATTCGCGTCACCGACACCTCGCGTTGTTACGAAGACAAAAGGTCTTAAATATAAATATGCTACACCCGTAAATAAACTTTAATGTCTTAGTTTTAAGTTTATATTTTAATAAATTTAAATAAATTTTTTTTAAATTTTAATAATAAAATTCGAAGTTATAAGTTTTCACTTCTATCGGCCATTTTTTTTTTACCTGATGGTATATGAGCGCCTGGCTTGGGCTTGCTTGCGGCGAGAGAGTGCAGGTGCAGAGCGATGACTGGTGAACCAATGCGAGGCAAGTTGCAGTCTCACCTGGTGGAATATGAGCGCCTGGCTGAGGCTGCCCCACTTGGGCTCGCTCGCGGCGGGAGACAGCAGGTGCAGAGCGATGACCAGGGAGCAGCAAGCCAGGGCCACTGCGCACGCGTATGCTGGCCTCAGCCCGAATATCAGCGCCGCACAACCCACTAACCCAAGGAGGGAGGTCAGCCATGAAAAGTGCTTGAAGGTTGGCCTGAAAGTGTTGGAACGGAATACTTTTTTCATCCCACCATCTCGGAAAGAGTATTTTTACTCTTCGATATCTGAATGCAAAAGCCGTTATTATCCTCTTGAGGATAAAGTAAATTGAATTTAGAACATCGTGTGCACGTTAGTAAATATCCGTTTGTGAATTCAAAACATCATTAAAACCTATTTACTTCTACCTCTATGGTGCCGAATTTCCATACAGCCGTTTTTAATTTGTTAAAAACTCACACTCGTAACCTCATTTCCTCGCTGAGGTGGGATGAAAAGTTACGTGTTGCACTCGAGTGAAAAGATTTTTCACCTCGTGCTCTTTTGATTCCCTCGCTGACGCTCAGGATTCTAATTTTTGAATCACTCGCTGCGCTCGTGATTTAATTTTAGAATCCTTCGCTTGCTCGGTCATCAAAATTGAGCACGCGGTTAAAAAACAACTTTTCACTCTTGTGTAACAAATAACTATTTCACTTTATTAGCACAAAAAGGGCGCCTTTGTTGCTTACAACCAGTGAGCAAAAGACGTCTTTGCTCACTCAGTGAGAAAAAGTATTTTGAACTAGCTGATACCCGGGACTTCGTCCGCGTGAATTCTTCCCGCGGGATCTCTTCAATTTTCCGGGATAAAAAGTAGCCTATGCGTTATTCCAGACTATTATCTATCCTAATGTACCAAATTTCATCCAGATCTGTTCAGCCGTTCTGGCGTGAAAGAGTAACAAACATCTATACATTACAAAATTTCGCGTTTATAATATTGGTAAGGATTTAAAACCATTTGAGTAAAATGTAATTGCTCAATTAAGGCACAATATTTTTCTTAAATCTTGTATTTTCTCGCTAGCGAGGTGATAAGTTGTGTGTATCATATGATAACAAAGTCCCTTTAAATCCCTCACTACAATCGGGATTCTAACTTATTATAGAATCCTTCGCTCGCTCGGGATTCAAACTAGGCACTCGCAACAAAAACTAATTTTGCTATCTTGTTGAACAAATAACTATTGTATTATTACAAGCTAATAAATTGGTAAGCGGTAATAATTAATATAAGCGCGCTTGCTCAATCCATACTAATTCCATACTTCTATACTAATTTTATAAATGCGAAAGTATTTCTGTCTGTCTGTCTGTATGCTACGCTTTCACGGGCCATCTTTTCAACCGATTTTGATGAAATTTGGTATAGAGATAGTTTGCATCCCGGGGAAGGCAGTTCCCGCGGGAATACAAATACTTAATCCACGTGGACAAAGTCGCGGGCATCATCTAGTTATTTTATAACTAAGCAAGCGCGCTCCACAAGTCTAATTGCAGCCAAGCGCTAGCCTTTATATTAAAAAAAGCTTTTATTTAACTACGCATGTATGTTTTAATGTAACACTCCGTCCGCTCGACTTTATAATAATTGTACATTTACAACAGCTTACCTAAAATTAGGAGCAGAAGCCAGATCCAAGCCGAGGCATGCAAGATTTATCGCGAAGTAACTTGTCATAAACAGCACCGAGTTCACCTAAAAGCAATTCAATGTTTATAGCATTTAAAAATATAGACACACACATACACACACACACACACACACACACACACACACACACACACACACACACACACGTCTGCAACGCTTTCACGGCCCATCTATTCAATCGATGATTTTTGATGAAATGCGGGAATCGAAAAAGGGTATCGTACATACCTAAACGTATAAGAATGGGCAGACGAAATTGAGCTCTAATTCAATGCTGTCATGGTTTATTTTACTATGACGAAAATCTTTAACGTTTGATCGACAATTCTTACGTAATCGGGGGGCAGGTCAGATAAGTTTCTGGGACCATACACTTTACTAACTTTTAATATGCTTTCTTGTATAGGATAAGATAAAGTTAAGATAAATTTATTTCAATTATACAGTGCGGGACAACTAAATAACATTTATAGCCTTACAACTAGGATAAAACTAATACAGTTGACATACAATTATTTAAATATTATTGTGCACCTGTTTTCCGAACTAGTTAGAACTGTGTCTCGGAAAACAGGGCTTCCAACTCAGAGACACAAGAAAAATGACAGCACTGCAAGTGCGTGTAGGCTTGAGTTTGCATGAGTATGAAATCGTGAAAAATTCAAAGAGATTGGTGTTCTTACGGTGCCTTCACAATACATATACAATAATATAATCTTTGTTAGGCAGAACATTAATCTTTATAAGCAAATAAGTGATACTCACAATCGATGTACTAGAAACCGCCATAAGCTTGTAACAGCGTCATATCGCGTGCGCAAGGTGCAGAAATCCTTTGTGGGGTCGAGTATACGCTTTTATAACATGGTACCAAAAGAGTTTCTGGAGTTGCCATTACATAAATTTAAAGACTGTGTTAAACAGCATCTGTTAAGTCGAGGGTATTATAGTATAGATGATTTTCTCGATGACAAAGTTGCATGGAAGCAACCGGCTTCGCATCCAGCAACCCACAAGTCAGTGTAATACCTACTTGTAACGTAGCGTATGCATTTTATATTAAGTATGTATATACAAATTGTTACATTTTTCTGATTTTGAAAAGAGCAACTGCTGAGTTTCTTGCCGGTTCTTCTCAGTAGAATCAGCTTTCCGAACCGGTGGTAGATTCTTACGACTTATCATAAGTGACACTAGTGGTCCTACATGAAATAAATCATTTTCATTTTTTCATTTTTCATTTTTTTATGGGTGTTGTGCGTTGTGTGTGTGTCACTGTGTGTCAGTGTGTGTCAGTGTGTCTGTATAAACTAACCTGCGCGATAGCATTGAGCGATCCAGCCATGATGCCAGCTTGCACCAACAGCCAAGACGCTATGACAGCCAGCACCGGGTTCCCTGACCTCGACACCATTGGACGGAGGAGGAAACCTGATACAATAGATATGTATTATTAAAAATAATATAATTTACTAGCTGATGCCCGCGACTTCGTCCGCGTGGATTTTAGGTCTTATGGAGTCCCGTGGGAACTGGTTTTTTTCCCAGTATAAATGTATATAATATATGAAACTGAATAAATGACCGTCAGTCTGACAATATATTTGAAGATCTCTCTACTGTCTTATGTCTCATTTACTTTTGTATATGGAGTTTTTTTAACCCAATTTTTTTTTACTTTTCCGTACAATTTTTCAAACTTACAATAATAATAACAATAACAAAAACCTTACAATAAGAAACACAAAAAAAAAAAATTAGCGAAATTGGTCCAGTATAATTTTTCAAACATTTTCTTTCATAAGAACCTTCTCCTTACAATAACAAACACAACAAAAAAAAAAAATTAGCGAAATTGGTCCAGCCGTACACGCGTGATGCCGTGACCAAGGGAAATAGGGATTCATTTTTATATATATTATAGATTACATAAAATAAACTTCAAACAATTTATCTATACTAATATTATAAATGTTAAAGTTTGGATGGATGGATGGATGTTTGTAACTCAATCACGCCAGAACCGCTGGACGGATCTGGATGAAATTTAACACAAAGATAGACTATAGTATAACAGATAGATAGAATAACACATACTGCCACTTTTTATCCCGGAAAATTAAAGAGTTCCCGCGGGAACCGATAAACCTCATTCCACGCGGACGAAGTCGGGGCTCAGCGTACGTTTCACTTAATTTATTAATTACTAGCTGATGCTCTCGACTTCGTCCGCGTGGATTGAGGTTTTTCGGTTCCCGCAGGATCTCTTCAATTTTCCGGGATAAAAAGTAGCCTATGTGTTATTCCAGACTATAATCTATCTCTGTACCAAATTTAATCCAGATCCGTTCAGCTGTTCGGGCGTGATTGAGTAACAAACATCCATACATCCATCCAAACTTTCGCATTTATAATATTTATTTGATTATTATATATATTTATTTATTTGTTTATTTATTTATTTATATTTGAGAGTAATTTGGAAGATTTCCGTGGTGTGGTGAATATCGCGGCCTATAAGTGCAAGATACACACTGTACCACATAGATTTACCTATTGTCGCGGATTATAGCGAATTAAACTTCTAGTTCCTTCATCTCTTTAAAAACACATTTGGTAAATTAAAAAGGAATAAAGAGAAATGGCTTACCAAAAATATTATCTTTTGCTAATGCTTCTAGTACTCTTGATGCACCAATCAAGTTCGAAAGTCCAGCTGAAAACGTCGCGGTCAGCATTCCTGAAAATAAACATTTGAATTTGTTTATAATGTAGATCACAGATTATATAGATAGAGTTTGTTATAATTTATAGTCTGTAACAAAATATAATCGTCTATGTTGGTATTACCTACTGTTTTCTTACTGGCCAAGTTGGTACTATTGTATGGAAATAAAAAATAGTTAGTTGCTTGTAGAAAATCAACGTGTTTTATTTATCGAGATTTCAAAGATAGTATAAATATTCACCTCAATATAAAATGTAATCGTGTTCTTTAGGGTCTTTAGAAGTATCTTCTCTGAAAATTCCCACTCCAAGGATGCGAGATTGCTAAGGTTAAGGAACGAAGAGGAAGGAAGAAAGAGTTGATACGGAACTCCTCAGTGTAGATTTTGTATTGAAATGTGTACTAAGGAGTTCCTAACGTGTTATTAGTTGCTGTAGGTTTATTTTATTATTACAGGCCTAAGTCCCACTTGGACAAAGAATCCTAAATTGATTTAGGTAAACATTTTAGTTCTGTCCCTTTTTGGCAAGTACAATATGCATTTGCCAAAAAGGGACAGCATAACAAAATTTAACTAAACCAGTTTTTAAATGTTTTTGTGCGAGCGGCCCTAAGTGCCGCAATCATTCATCAACAAATCACAATTTTCATACAAATTCTATACCAAGGAGTTCCTTAAGTGTTGATTAAGTCAACACTTAAGGAGTCGTATCGGTCAGTCTAGGACCGTTTTTTGCATAGATTGACCTGTAAAACCTGTTCCTTGCTGATGTCGATATATCAATACAGGCTTTAAAGATTTAATACTAAGGTTTAAAGATATTTATTTTCTCAAGGAAGAACAAAGTTCACTTAAATGAGAACAAAAAAGCCGACCGTCCACCGCCAGCTAAAATAATTAGAAACTAAGCTCAGTGAACTAAGCCAACTTAAACTAGGAAATAAGTTGTCCGTCCACCGAAAAATAAGCTAAAACTACGTTTCACTGCCTGCGCACGATCACACACTACAAAACAACACTAGCGAAAGGCGCCAGAGGGGTAACGCAAGGGGGTGAGAGGGGATAGCTTAGTTCGCGTAGCTTCGGATCGGCCGACACAACTAAGTTAGTTTGACTTAGTTGGGATATTTAGTTACTCGTAGCTTAGCTGGCATAGTTTGCGGTGGACGCACATGTATGAAAAACTGGCTCAACTATGCGAGCTAAACTAAACTAACTTAGTTTAGCCGGCGGTGGACGATCGGCTTAATAATACTTAAACTATGCGTAGACAGTAAAAAGGTGACCTTATACTAATTTCTATCTACAAACTAATCTTATTATTAAACTTCATTTCGGAAATGTTTGAGTAATTTTTTTTTTACTACTTACCTACAGCTATAAAGGGTGGCCACACATTGATGGGCAGCAAGTAAACGTAGTTGTTCTGCAATAGTTCCCTGGAACACGTGGCCGCTGTCAATACAACTAGCGCAGCGTACGATAGCGCGGTGAATAGAAGAGCTGCTAGCGTTCCTAAGGGGATGCTTTTGGATGGACTCTTCAGTTCACCTGGAAAAAAAGGAGACAACGGGGTTTTTTTTAATTTATTATTTATTCCACTACAACTTAGAATAATATTATTATGAATATTGATGAATAATAATTAACTGCGGTCTCACCTGGTGGTAAGTGATGATGCAATCTAAGATTTTAGCGAGACAACCTGTTAGGGGTATGGCAGTTATATTTTTGATTTTATTTTATTTTATTTTATTTAGATAACATACCCGAAGAGACTTTACAGTTGCCCAATGCGTCTCTCCGGGCCACAGAATTAGAGTGACAATTACTTAATAAAAAAAACTTAATATACTTGAACATTACATTTATTAAACACATACCCCTAATCGGTTTCTACACGGCACCGTACCGGAGCGCTAAATCGCTTGGCGGTACGTCTTTGCTGGCAGGGTGATAACTAGCCACGGCCGAGGCCTTCCACCAGGCCATACCAGAGAAAATTCAGACCTCCCACGTTAAGAAAACAGCGCTCAACACTGCGCCACAGAGGTCGTCTTTGAATATTTTGGCCTACCCGTTCAGCCATATTTTTTTTCTTTATAAATAGCGGCCACGCATAAAACCTATTTGAATCAATAGACAAAATCTTTTAAAGCCTCAGGTTTTGGAGATATAAGCTATCAATTTCAAGATCACTGAGCTTGCCATAACACTATGAAGGAACCTGCGCATGTTCTCCATAATGTGGGAATATGGCTTAATAAACCCTTATTCTGAGAGATTTGTGTTCAGTAGGATAGCTGGGATGGGTTGATATTATTGTGATCCCATCAAATCTTAACTAATATTATAAACGCGAATGTGATTTTAATTTTTTGTTACGCTTTCACGGCCTATATTTTCAACCGAATTTGGTGTAATTTGCTACAGATATAAGTTTCATTCTGGTATTTTTAGCCCGAAATATTAAAAAGTTGCCGCGGGTATCTAAAACCTTAATCAACGCAAACGAAGTCGCGGGCATCTTCTAGTACAAATCAATGTATAATCACAGAATAGGTAATAGGTATAATGACAGTTTTTTTTAAACAGAAAACAGGCTTGCGCTTGACGACAATCATGCTTAATACAAAGCAATGATGAGGTCTAGGTTGGAGCGTGCTGGTCTAGAAGATGCCTATTCACTCTTGCCTTGAAGGTAAGTTAAGGTAAGGGTAAGGTTAAGTAATACGTGGCTTTTAGTTGAATACAACAGTCTTGCCACTACAGTTGTTCAAAACTGCTATAAATCCATAGCACGCTACGGACTATAAACTATAATTAATGTTTAGCATGCTTTTAAATACTCTGTTATAACGCGCTTGTTATAAGAAAGCGTGTGGGCGGCCGACAGGCGCGATATGTCTTGCAGCACGCTAAATTTCGTAACACGCAAAGATGACGTTCCCTCACAACAGCGCGTTACGCGGCATCGGCCAGCGGCAGCGCGCTACCGGCAGGCGGGCGCCGCTACAAGTGCTACGAGGTACCGCGCGCGATCGCGTGATATTCATAACGCCGTAGCGTCATGGCGGCTCCTCACGTAGCACGTTATCCGCGCTATGGAACTATAGCACGCTATATTGCGCTACGTGTTATATTAACCACCTCTACTTACCACTCATATTAGCTCCGGCCATGACACCAGTGACTCCCGTAAACAGTACACCGAACACGGACGCAAAATCCACCAGTTCACCCCCGGCGGTGGTATAGTCCCGCGCATAGTCGGAGTATAGGTTCTGTTTCAAGGTTACTGAGCTAAGGCCCGTGTAAGAAAAGTTTGTTGCGTTGACCAGAGTGTTTGTATCGGGTCTGTCTATCTGTAAAGAACAATGCACATTGATCTACGAGTATGTACTTGTATCCATAGATTCCATACTAGTATTATAAATGCGAAAGTGTGTCCGTCTGCTACGCTTTCACGGCCCATCTGTTTAACCGATTTTGATGGAATTTGGTATGGGGATAGATTGCATCACGGGGAAGGCATACTTTTTATGCAGGAAAATTAAAAAGTTCCCACGAGAATTAAAAAACCTCAATCCACGCGGACGAAATCGCGGGCATCATCTACTATTTGTATGTACTTGTATATTTACATGTTATAAGAACAGTGTAATGGTGTGTACACAGTGTAACAGTGTAGTGGTAGATTCTTTCGACTATTCATAAGCACTTGTAAAAAGTCTATTTGAATAAAAAACTTTTGAATTTTTTTTTTTTGTTAAATGGTTAGTTTTTTCATGAATAAATAAATTTTAAAGCTATGACGTAAAAATGGCCTGGAAAAATCTAGGACTTATAAATATTTTAATGACACAAAAAAATATGACAAAGTGAGGATTAGTTTATTTTCAAAAACTCATCTAATATTTATTATTTACCCTAACTCATAATTATTGTAAAACATAAAGTATACAAAAGGGCATAAACCAAAAAAATTTAAGTTATCGCTTTTCGTGTTTTTTTTTAATTTTAAAAGAAAATACTTGATCAGGGTATTAGCACCCTTAGAGGTCCGGTACCCTGAACAAGTTTTTTAACTCTTCTTTTTGTTCTTCTCGGTAGGAACGGCATTCCGAACCAGTGGTAGATTCATTCGACTATTCCTAAGCACTTGTAAAAAGTCTATTTAAATAAAAAACTTTTGAATTTTGAATTTAAACCTCTGCTGCAGTACCAGGGTTCTAATTTTTTTTTTCAAAATTATACGGGTACGGTAAGGTTGCTGAGAACCGAGGATCAGTAGCAGTGGCGTCTGGGCCCATTACCTTTCCCGGCGCGGTGATAAAGAAGCTGAGGAAGGCGCTGAACAGACACACAACTGTGGTCACCCAGATTGCGGCCCGTTAGAGATGTTACATTTGCTAAGGGGGCTATTTATCAAAAGCAGTGGCGTCTGGGCCCATTACCTTTCCCGGCGCGGTGATAAAGAAGCTGAGGAAGGCGCTGAACAGACATACGACTGTCGTGACCCAGATTGCGAGGCTGGTGCGCGCGAATAGGGACGCGCCAGCTAGAGAGACACTTAACCCCAAAGCGTTTAGCGCGGAGCGGTACAGGAATCTGTACCAATCGCCGTTTGGCAGCCCTGGGCTGTCGCCTACTAGGTACCCTGGAAAATTAAACAAAACTTTAATTCAAAATCTTCTTTTTAACCATACAGCCAAACTCTTTCAGTGTCCTTTAAGTATGAGTTTTAAAATCTTGAAAACGTTCAAAGATTTTGAGTATGAAATCATCTTGAGCGGCATTTTTTTTTATTCAATAAAGGCTTACGCTTGACCACAATCACACCTGATGGGAAGAAATGATGCGGCCTAAGATGGGTCGCGCTTACCTAGAAGATATATAGCCTATTCACTCTTGATTTAAAGATAACCGGATTGTAATTGGTGGGAAACACAGTTAATAGCAGGGAACATGGATAGTCCTCTGGTGGAACTCATACAGAGGAATAAATCCCTTTTACATCTCTCATATTCGGTAAGTAGGTCCTTAATACCCCCAAATGGAGCTTGTAGGTGACCAATTAGCGCTCTGGGGTAATAATGTAGCTAGAAAAGCCCTAGGGCGGTAAGTTATTAAAAAAAGTATGATAATTAGATGTACGCGAACTTTTTGAAAGAGTGAAGAGTTTTTTTTTTTTTTACTTACCGCCCTAGGGCTTTTCTAGCTACATTATTACCCTAGAGCGCTAATTGGTCACCTACAAGCTCCATTTGGGGGTAATAAGGACCTACTTTACCTCACAATCGAGATGTAAAGCAGAGTAGTTAGCTCGGGTGTAAGCATCAATTGCACCCTCGAACTATAGGCGCCCTCCCTGCGCTCGTGCGCCTAAATATCTCGGGCTGCAATTGATGCCTTACAACCCTTGGCTACTAATCTACTATTAGTTTTTACCTGAGATTGTAAGTTCTAACATGGTTATTAAGATTATTTTATTGTTACTATCACTAAAGTGGACCACAAAAGTTGTCCGATAAATAAATGAATTAAATCACTTTGACGTCAGAGTAAAATTTCTTGATCTTCAATCTTTATCGATAATAATTGATTGATCCTTCGACTGTTTATCGACTGGTGACTATGGATCAGTCAATTCGAGTCATTTACACCCATCGGCCGAGTGGACATGGATACACGCTAAGTTAACAGTTGTAGGTCGTTAAGTTAATGAATAGAGCAAAAACATAAGTCAATGTAAACATAATACAATTAAGGAGTATTTAACAGATACAAATATATAGATAGTTTGAACATTTATGTAATAAACGATATAACATTAGACTGACGGTTTGATTACAATACAATACATTATAATAATATAATTGAAATAAATATTGTATAGAATAATAAAATATATTATAATAAATGATGTTTAGAATAAGTATTTATAATTATTAGATAATTTTTGCATGCCAGTACACGGCAGATTGTAGTTCATACCAATTTAATAATGTAACATCAGTACCTACGCAATCTATGCAAATAAATGATTTGATTTGATTTGATTTGAATGTTTACGGTTGCACACCGGAAAAGATGGAAGCTACTCGAAGCTGTAACTTGCAAATAAAGACTTTATTACACTCACCATTAGGTCCAAAGTTGTCAACCAGAGCTTCTGTACAAGCAGATATACATAGAGCACTTGACACTACGTTGGCGAAGAAGAACAATGTTCCTATCGCGCCGCCGAATTCTGGGCCTAAGGTTCTGCTTATCATGACTGGGTATTTATTAAGGAAATCCATATTTTTTTTATTCCAGTGGGGTACAAACCACCATATTGCAGCTGATGAGGGTTTAAACTTTTACGAATAAGTTCGAAGAAACTTCATAACGGACGTTTGGAGGACCTGAATGAAAAATGTGAACCTTTCAATAGAATTTTTACTATTTACCCAGTTTAAGGGCGCCTTCAAATTTGCCGCAAAGCGTAGCGCGGCTGCAGCGCGGCTGCAGCGTTGCGGCCGCGCTCCTGTCGCGAGGTTCGAACATCATAGGGTTGTACCTATATTTATTTTCACGATGGACTCTGACAAAGAAACACTGCTCTGTGTTACTATTAATACGAAACAATGAAAATATAAAGTAGTTGTGTTAACAATACATAATATTATTATACTTACATGCTTCATTTTTTTTCACTTGGAGTCTTAGAATAACTACCTATAGAAACCTAGTACACTCGCGAAATGTAAGCCGTTCAATTGGTGCCATAAATGGCATCGTACGACGCTCGCGCAAAAAAAGCTGGTTAACTTAGTTTTAGAAGCTACAATGCTACAAACCAACTAACCAATTACTTACCCAACTTTTAGGTGGAAAACATTTAAACTGGCAACATTATGTTTGCGTTTACGAGGCAAGTAAACACAGCACACATAGCGAATTTGTAGCTTGCGTTTTGAGAAGGCGTTATTTGGAAACATACCTTCTATAGGTAGTTATTCTAAGCTTGGAGTCTTGTTTGTGAAATTGTCAATAAATTTAATGCATATTTCTTCCCAAGCCTTTTTCTTTTCGATTTTGTTGCTGTACTTGTCGGACTTCGAATCCCATATTGCTGGACGACTCTCAACCTCGTCGATAAATTCTTCTACCTGATTTTCGTTCATGTTTAGACTTGAACAAACATACGTGCGCAGTCCCGTCACTAGTCGATCGATGAACTGATGCGCGGCCGCAGCGCGGGTGCAGCGCTGCAGTCGCGTGCGTTTATTTATATGGATTTACAAAGCAGCGCGACCGCAGCGCTGCAGCCGCGCTGCTTCCGCGCGGCATTTTGCGGCAAATTTGAAGGCGCCCTAAGTCCAGGGACTTTTCATATAATTTTATATTAGTAGCATTTCAAAAAACAGACTTTTAAAAAAGGATACAGTAAACCCCTCCCCCCTCAACCGCTCCGTTGGTAGATATAGCACATATTGACATCACAGTAAATCCCACTATTAAATACGCCAGTCCAAATTGTCCTAGAGTCACTAAAAGTCCTGCGTTCCCTACTAGGTAACCTGAAAATAAAAAAATATTATTTCTCCCAATAACTCGACATCGACGGATATAGATAAGTTCGTTACTGCCGTACAAAACCTACATATTATACAAAAAAAAAATATAAAAGCACATACAGCAAAAGCAACTTCGGTTTTAACATTAAAAGTGATCTCCAGATAACCCGTTTCTGAAGAACTTTATAAAAAAGACCAGGGTACCAATCATGTAAGAATGTCCGATCAAAACGTTAAAGTTCGTCGTCAAAGTTTATAAACCATAACGGCATTAAATTAGAGCTCAATTTCGTGTATCCATTCTTATACGTTCGAGTATCGTTCATACCTAAACGTATAAGAATGGGCAGACGAAATTGAGATCTAATTCAATGCAGTTATGGTTTATTTTACTTTGACAAAAATCTTAAACGTTTGATGAACAATTCTAACGTAATAGGGGGGCAGATTGAATTTTGAAGAGTCCTTACTTGGCAGATGCCTGCGTCATAATAGCTATCTCTACCAAGTTTCATACTAATTCATCAGTGATTTCAGCTGTGCTTTGATAGATCAGTAATTACGCTTCCTTTTATATATTTAGAAGAAGAAGACTAGATAATCACTTTTGTTTGATTTGGATTGATTGGACTAGATTGGTAAAAAGTTAAAGATTCTTGCCCTAGGATCGGACTCACATCACAAATACCACAAGGCTAGTATTATAAATGCGTAAGTTTGGATGGATGGATGTTTGTTACTCAATCACGCCAGTACGAAGAAAGATGTTAGTCTGGAATACATAGGTTACTTTTTATTCAGGAAAATTAAAGAGTTCCCGCGGGAGCCAAAAACCTCAATCCACGCGGACGAAGTTACGGGCATCAGCTAGTAAACCGCTAAGGCTATTACCGCTTCACAGCGGCACAGAGATATAGTCTGGCATAACACATGAGCTATTTTTTAATCCCGAAAAATAAAAGAGTTCCCGCGGGAACCAAAAACCTCAAATGCATGTTCGTTACTCAATCACGCCACAACGGCTGAACGGATCTGGATGAAATTTGGCACAGAGATAGATTATAGTCTGGAATAACACATAGGCTACTTTTTATCCTGGAAAATTGAAGAGATCCCGCGGGAACCAAAAAATCTCAATCCACCCGGACGAAGTCGCGGCGCTAGTAATAAAATAAAGAAAGAAATATTGTTACCCATTCGTATAAAAACCAGTGCACTGAACATGGACAGCACCACTGGGCAGAAGACACCGGCGAAGGTCCCCACCTTCTTGATGCCCGGCCGCTCTGACCTGAACTCCCCAAACTCCACATAGCCTGGAAAATACATAATAAGCACTTTACCCAAGAGCCCAAAACGATATGAAGAGCGTGACAAAGATAGGTTTATTCACTGTAGTGTACTGGGAAAGAGATGGCGATAAAGCAATAATGGCCACAACGGGAGGAAAAATCAACAAACAATCAAACAGCTATACTATTGGAAACACAAACTATAGTTATTTAAATAAAACATTCGCATCATATAATATTTGAAAATTTTAAAAATCCTCATTTATTTAAAAACCCCAGAAAAACTAAGTACAGAATATAGTATGATTTCATTTATTTTAATAAGTTTCAGTGAGTTGAACTATTTATTCCCAGTAGTCCAAGGGTTGATCTAACAGTTGAACTAGTCGGAAGGAACCTTAAAGGGTACGAGGGGCGGAATACAATTTGAACACATATTTTCAAGATAAAATTGGCACTAGTGAAACACATTGAATACGTGAAAACAATATTCTCAAAGTATTATCACAAAATGGAGATCTTATGTGGTATTATTCATCACGGCACAAAACCCGTATAGGATTAGTCACAAAACAAATTAAGCCACAATGAAAATGAATAATGAACCAATCACCACTAGTATTTTTCTCGTTCATTGGCGCGTGTTGACAAAATCGCAGTTGTTACGATACTGATATTTAAGCTTTGAAGTCATGTCGCCGTTACTAGATAGCGTGTAATTTGAGTTGACCTCAAACAGATGTTTTTACAGCGACCTTGGAAGGCTGGGTACAATGCCTTAGTGCTACTTTCTTGCAGAGACGTCTCGTCGCTTAGCCTACATTGAAAACTATATAGCTTTTTACCCCAACTTAGTCCGCGCGGATATATTTTTACTAATTACTAGTGGTTCGCCCCGAACTGAGACCTCGCGGTATCCATAAACTTACAGAGCGCCATCTATGTGAAGTTCTGTTAAAAATAGTGAAGCTCATTAAAAATTAAATAATTTCGTTTCCTTAGAATATTTATCTAATTTTAGTATTTGTTGTTCAAGTACAGGATATAATTCAAATAAGTGATCAACTTTCAGGCTCAGCCTTTTCTTTTTAAGCACAAACGAATAAGTTTGTACAGAGCGCCATCTATTGACAACATTGTGAAGTTTGTTCAAAATACGTAAGCTCATTAAAAATTAAATAACTTCGTTTCCTTATAATATTTATCTAATTTTAGTATTTGTTGTTCAAGTACAGGATATAATTCAAATAATTAATCAAGTTTCAGGCTCAGCCTTTCAGAAAATTGGGAGTTCTGAGGTCATCTTTGGACGTCAGAAAATCACCACTTTGAAAGCCCCCCTTCTATGAGAGCCCCCCTGAAATAAAGATTTTTATAACTTTTTAAGCCATATTCGGCGGGAGGCCATCGGTTTACACAGTATATTTAAATTTGAAGTAATTACGTTCAGTAATTCAGAAGTTATAAGGCTCTGACAGACGGACGGACGGACAAGTGCCAATTCACCCAAGTAGACTCAGAGACCTTCGCTTCGCTCGGTCAATTAATATTCTGTGGGAATTTTTCTATTCTTAGTGGCGGTATGAGATAGCAAATCCTTTTTAATTATTGGAACTACAAAACTTTGTTTCTTGAGGTGTATGCTGATTTTGGTTTTAATTTTCAAGTCGAAAACGGGGCCTAAAAATAAAACTATTTCAGAATGTGCAAAGCTTTTTCGTATTATGAATCAGATTTTTTCGACCCCTCATTCTTACGACCTTTCCCATTCTTTTGCAACTTTAATAATATTTTTTTTTTTTCATTGGTTATCCTAAAAATCGGTCACCGATTGTCTGACGTGGTCGGAGCGACTTATTTTTTACTTTACGGTAAAAAATAATGAGATAACATACCATCTCCAGGCGGTCTCGGGGGAGACGATCTGCTGAATCTAAGTCTAATCTTATGCATCAGTCCAGGTGAGGTAGCGTCATTCACACTCGGGGAGAGTGGATCCAGGTTATCCGCCATGTCCAATGGCTTCGTCCCTGCAAACACAAAGTATGTGCATTACGGTAGTGTAATGACCCCCCATCCGGCTACTCCACAGAGAGTATTAAGTAACAGTGATGGAGTGAAGACACAGGTGACCTATAAATTCCCTTGAGGCCTACACACAGACAGACAGACAGGCAGGACAGTTGAGACAGGGTACAGTCCTCGACATACTTTGGCCCGACCAAGGTTCTCGTCAGCCGCAGTCGAACATAACTAACCCAAGACTAACAAGGCAGTTAAGTAGAATATACATGAGTTGAGTAGGTTATTGATCAATGATCATTTAATGATCATTGATCAATAACCTAAAGTTAGGTTAAGTGGTTGAATCGTCGTCGTCGTCGATTCAACCATATATCATGGATGGATGTTTGTTACTCATGCCAGAACAGCTGAACATTTACTGCTTTTTATCCCGGTAAATTAAATAGAGTTCCGGCGGGTACCAAAAACCTCGATCCACACAGACGAAGTCGAGGGCATCAGCTGGTATTATATATAATTTATTAAACATAGTACATTTAAAAGCTATAGAAAAGAGTACACATGATCTGCCACATGATCTTTAAATTCATCATTTCAAGCTGGAATTATTGGAGCACACTCAGATAACCTTAGTGGAGGATAACACAGAGTTGATCCAATAGCTGTATAATACTTATTACATAAACATGGAACAAAAAATTAAAAACTAAACTTATGTCTGTTCTATTTTTGATCCAAAAGAAAGTGGGGGCTTAACAATAATTCAAGTCTATATTACATGATTGGTTTTAATAAACATGAATCTATATTATACATATTATCTATACTAATATTATAAAATATGTGAAAGTTTCGATGGATGGACGTTTGTTACTCAATCACGCCAGAACGGCTGAACGGATCTGGATGAAATTTGGCACTAAGATAGATTATAGTCTGGAATAACAGGCTACTTTTATCCCAGAAAATTAAAGACGACAACGGATGAAGTCAAGTTTCAAATAATTTTCACCTGTATAAAATGTACATCTACATGACATATTGGTAAATATTGTACTATGTACTTAAAAATGTTTTATTGTTGATGGAATAGCACATAGGCTACTTTTTATCCCAGCAAATTAAAGAATTCCCGCTGGAATCAAAAAAAACCTCAATCCACTCGGGCGAAGTTCAGGGCAGTTCCCCGGGATAAACACTATTCCTATACCAATTTCATTAAAATCGGTTGAATAGATGGACCGTGATAGCGTAACAGACAGACAGAAGACAGAAAGATAGACACACTTTCGCATGTATAATATTAGTATTGTATTGGGTGCCACATTGACGGAGTTTATTTTAATAACTTAAGCTACGCCGATGATATGGTGTTACTTAACCCCTCAATAAACGGTCTTCGTAAATTAGTAGCGATTTGCGAAAATTATGCTTTATGACACAGATTAAAATACAATGTGCGCAAATCTGAAATGTTAATCTTTAGAGCTTTAAAGTTACATTGTTTAAAGCTTACTGCATGAGCTTTTATACATGATCACAACTATGGATCAAATACACCAAAAGATCCTTTAACATCCTCAGGGTACAGTATAACGATGCCCTTCGTATTTTATTAAAAAAGCCGAGGTATTGTAGTGCGTCGGGCATGTTTGCCGACGCTAGTGTCCCGGATTACTATGCCATTATTCAGAGTAGAATTGCCGGTTTCTGGGAAACCATCAGCAATTCTACTAATAAGCTGATTAAAGTAGTCGCTGAGGCATCGCCTGACAACGTGTTTAATAAACACTGGCTAAGGGTACAGACCCCTAACGTAAAATGATTTTTAATTTTAAATTGTATATTGACTTTAAATGTATTTATACATTTTATTTTATTTAGTTATTGTTTTTTTTTTATAATGTTTAAACGTGTTTTATATGGGTTCCCGACCTGCAATAAAAGGTTTTTTTTTATCGATTAATAACTTTTGTAATATTACAAACTCATTGGTAATTCTCCAATTATTTCTCTATTATAACAATTTATTTCTATGCTACAAGAACCTGCATATATCAAGTATTTGGACTTGCCTATTGAGGCTGTGTGTATCAGTCATTTACTTAAGTATGTTTTAAAAATAAATCACTAAAACAGTACCTAAGTATATTTAAAAGATAAACAGTTAAATCACTTTTTAGTAATTAATCAAGTCATTCTTCCCTACAGCAGATGTTTAAGTAATTAAATTATCCATTAAATTACTTGTGCCACACTTGGTAGTTATGTTATGTCTTATCTGAATGCAATGAATCATGTAAAATAATAATCAACAATGTAATCCTAGTAACCATGTTGTATACCAAATATTCAACATAAGTATATATTATATACTTATGCAATATAAACTGCAGATTATTCGTAACATCCTGCTACTATTATAAATATAAAAAGAGTACTTATTTGTTTGTCCTTCAATAACACCAATCTTTACTGTATTGTACTTACTTGCTGTGATAAAAACACAATTTGATCAATAGTTTATTATGCACTCAAATAAATCATTATTTAGACTTTTAAAACATCATCATTCATCACTTACTTAAATGTATGTCTTCCATAGTTCTGGGGTTTAGGCAACACTTGGTTGAATACAACAAGTTGATGCATAAACACTTGTAGGTATGTAGAATATTGTTCAGCAAGATGTTAAAAATGAATGAACAATAGAAAATCCCAGAAATTAGAAAAACTAAATTAAATTATCGATGTGATTCGAGCTAGTTTCAACATATCAACATAACGAAAAAATTTCTGTGCTAGAAAAAGTTATAAAACACGAGCTGTAAAGAATCTGGGGATAGAATGACCTCATCATATCGGATAAAATCTGTGCGATTGGAAAAATGTGTAGGACGTTGAAGTTTCATACAATTATAATTATTATTATAGTATCAGTTCGAAACAATGCCTCAGGTCTACAATACAAAAGAAATAACTGTTTCTAAGTTTTCTGAATATATTTTCTATTTTCTAACGGAATACATAGCTTGAAAAACTTACGGTAAATTGTAGGTCACTTAATTTTAGCTTTGTAAATTTTCTTATTTATAAATTCACTGTATAATTTATTGCAATAATTCGTATTTTCAGTTTACTTTAATATCATCACAAGTTTCCTTTGAATTTTTGGGTTTGACTTTGACACCATGATCAAAGATGACACCGCCGAGCGATGACACAGCCGACAGCTGTCATTCAACTTTGACAAGAGGTCGAAATGTTGCTGTTATAAAAAATAAACGCCGCATTAATTAAAAGTCCCCACAGAAAGTCCCTGGACCTTTGATTATGTCCCTGGACCATATTCATCTATGCCCTGGACGCATTTAGCACTTTTCAGGCGTATGATTCAGTTACCCCACCCCAGCCTGCAAAATAATGATATTTGTAATAAAATAAATACTTATCGATAGATTTCCAATTGCTCAATTCAACTCTACGTTGTCCTTTAAAACTGCTCACCTTAAATTATTTAATTAAAAATCAATAAAGTCGTTGAAAAAAAATTCATTTAACCATACTTTCAAACTCTTCGATGTCGAACTGTTCGATTTCTTTTGATGTATACAATATTTTAAATTACTCAAAGTGTTAAAAAACTGCTCAAGTTGCATTAATAATTGCTCAAATACATACAACAAACTAGTATGGCGCGTGGCTGCGCGGCCCGCTAGCGGACCGCGTACTGGACCGCGTGGTCCACTGTCTACTTACTCGCTGTCCTACTATCCTGCCCCCCGATTATGTAAGAATTGCCAATCAAATCGTCAAAGTTCGGCGTCAAAGTAAAATAAACCATAACAGCATTAAATTAGAGCTCAATTTCGAAACACGAAATTGAGCTCTAATTCAATGCTGTTATGGTTTATTTTACATTGACGCCGAACTTTTACGATTTGATCGAAAATTCTTACATAATCGGGCAGCTGGTTTACTGTCTACGTGTTCTGATCTGAACAACACACTGCTATGTTAGTGAGTACAGTGGAAGCGCCAGCACGCCAAGCGTCCGACGTAAAAGAAAATTCTCATAATTGAAGCGACTGGGCTACTGTTGGCATTTATAAAAGTAGGAATAAGTTGTTTGATTTGTATGCTGAAAAGCAGTATAATTACACTCCTAGATTTGTCCATTATGTAAGAAATTATTCAAAATTATTTAGAAATGTCTGCATACAAGCAAAATCACTTTATATAAAACAAAAAATCATTAATTCTGATAGTAAAATAAAAGCAGTTTGGGATATTATCTCAGAAGAAACTGGGAAACATAAAGTGGAGAAGCCTAAATTAGAGCTAAAAATTAATGACCGTATTACTGACTGCGATACGGAAATTGCAAATACATTTGAGAATTTTTTCCGAAATATTCCGGTAACCACTACTAGCTCCCTTAATTCCTCGCCAACAGAAGCCCTTAAGCTTCTTAAGGGTAATGTCACCGAGTGCAGTGTGCTGTTTAAGTTTGAACATGTGACCCCATATGATATTATTAAAATATTCAAATCTTTGCAATGCAAAAAAACCGGGGATCTATGGGGGATATCAGTAAAAATAATCAGCAATGTTATTGATATAATTGCACCATATCTTGCTCTAATATTTAATGAGTCTGTAGATTCAGGATCCTTTCCAGACCTTATGAAATGCAGTAAATTGATTCCACTTTTTAAATCTGGCAGTAGAAGTGACCCTAATAATTACAGACCAATTTCTATTTTACCAGCACTCAGCAAGATATTTGAAAAAATTATGCTCAACCAACTGCTTCTGCACTTTAACTCAAATAAACTACTTCACTCTGAGCAGTATGGTTTTACTAAAGGCCGATCAACAACCGATGCGGGCGCAATGCTGCTAAAGCATATATTCGATGCATGGGAGAAATCACAGAATGCTATTGGTATTTTCTGTGATTTGTCTAAGGCATTCGATTGCGTTGAGCACGAGACGCTTTTAGTTAAGTTGAACCACTATGGAGTCAAAGACACTGCACTTGGCCTCATTGCGTCTTATCTCAGTGATCGCATTCAAACGGTATGTGTTAACGATGTGAAGTCATCCGGATCAGCCTCACTAATGGGTGTTCCTCAAGGCTCCATTCTGGGCCCCTTCATGTTCTTGGTGTATATAAATGATTTACCATATTACGTCCAAAACACTTGTGATATTGTGCTATTTGCTGACGATACGTCCTTGATTTTTAAAGTCGATAGAAATAAGGACAATTATGACGACGTAAATAATGCAATTTCTCAAGTCACTAACTGGTTTACTGTAAACAATTTACTTTTAAATGCAAAGAAAACCAAGTGTGTTGAATTCGCATTGCCAAATACCAAGTCCACAGGAAACATGAATTTAACTGTAAATAATGATATTTTAAAAATAGAAGAGACCACTGTGTTCCTGGGGGTGACCTTAGATTCAAAGCTTCAATGGGGCACCCATATATCAACTCTGGCTGGCAAACTCAGCTCTGCTGCTTACGCTGTTAGAAAGATTCGACAATTTACTGACGTAGAAACTGCAAAAATTGTATATTTTGCTTACTTTCATAGTATTATGTCTTACGGAATCTTGCTATGGGGTAAAGCAGCAGATATTCAAAAAATTTTTGTATTACAAAAAAGGGCAATACGTGCAATTTATAATTTAAAACCGCGCGAATCCCTTAGAGAGAAATTCAAGGAAATAGGTATTCTTACAGTAGCCTCGCAATACATTTACAGTAATTTAATCTTTGTGAAACAGCGCCTTCAGAATTACAAAAGAATTTGCGATCTGCACGATAGGCCAACTAGAAACTGCCATAAGCTCGTGACACCATCGCTCCGCCTCAAAAAAGTCCGAAGGTCGTTCGTGGGAATGAGCATTCTATTTTATAACAAAATTCCACAATCTATTTTAAACTTGCCTTTACACAAGTTTAAGAAATCCATTAAAAGTATGCTTTTGAAAAAAGCTTATTATACTGTGGAAGATTACGTAAATGACAAAAGTGCATTTCTATGATAATATATTCATTTAAACGATAAACTAAAACATGAAGATCAATATTTTTCTACAATTTTTTCCGACTAGCTGTTGCCCGCGGCTCCGCTCGCGTGAATTTTGGTTTTCACAAATTGTGTAAAGTTAATGATCCATGGATTTTTCCACGATAAAGAGTAGCCTATGTGTTAATCTAGGGTATAATCTACATCCATTCCAAATTTCAGCCAAATCGGTTAAGTAGTTGCCGCGTGAAGGAGTAACAAACATACACACATACAAACTTTAATATTATTATTGCCGATAGGTGGCGATTTGCACCCTTAAACAGTATTCAATTCTATGCCTTGATATGGGTAGTCGGGTATGTTACACTCTCTTTAACGTTTCTGTGGTGGTGTCGTGTGGTGCGGGTTGTTACGTTCCCTCAAATATGGTTGAGCGAAGCAATGGCTGGATCATGCGTCATGCTCGTGAACGGGTGCCACCGTCGGAAATGGGGCTGCCTCTGTCTGCCAGTCTTGGCGTGTATTGAATATTGTAGGTATGCTCGTGAAAAAAGCTTACTATACAATCGAAGATTACGTAAATGATAAAAAAAACAGCGTGGATTTGATTCGCTCCAGCTATGCGTGGGACTGCAGTTACTTGTATCATTATGATGATTGTAAGTTTTGATGGAAAAGAGCAACCACCGAGTTTCTTGCTGGCTCTTCTCGGTAGGAATGGCATTCCGAACCAGCGGTAGATTCATATTATAACGATTCAAAAGCGCTTGTAAAAGCTTATTTGAATAAAAAACATTTTGAATTTTGAATTTTTGAAATAAAGGAAAAACATAAAACAAAGACCACCAACCCCCCGCCCCTCCCTTTTTGTTTGAGCAGCCCCTAAGTAGGTACCTATCTTTAACACCCTGACCGCGTGCTCCTCACCCATCATCCGAACCTTCGATCATCATCTCTCTCCATATTTTTTTCTCCGAACCATTCGTCAAAATGAGATTTCTTCCATAAAAACAAATCTTGAAAAGGAACCGTAGTCTTGCATAGTTCTACACTTGTAGCCTCTTCAATATTCGTCATACATTTTCTATGGAAAATAAATTCCGCCATCTTGAATTTGTTTCCTGTTCATCAAGTAGACCTTCATGTTCTGATCATCTTTTGCCAAGAAACCACTCTTCCATCTTTTATACTCCGACACCGACGAAATTTGTATGGCGGCCATCTTAAATCCGCCATTTTGAAATTTTTTTTCAGCTCACTGTCAATTGGATGAAGTTTCGAGTGACATTTGTTCGAGCACCCCCCACCTATCTTCAATACCCTCTTCTATGGAAAAATAAATTCCGCCATCTTGAATTTTTTTCCTGTTCATCAAGTAGACCCTCATGTCCTGATCATCTTTTGCCAAGAAACCACTCTTCCATCTTTTATACTCTCCGAGATAGACACCGTCGAAATTTGTATGGCGGCCATCTTAAATCCGCCATTTTGAATTTTTTTTCAGCTAACTGTCAATTGGATGAAGTTTCGAGTGACATTTGGTCGAGCACCCCCCACCTATCTTCGATACCCTGGCTGGTGCTCTTCATCCGTCTTCGAAATCCTCAATCATCAGCTCTCTCTGTATTTTTCCTCTTAATGAATTTTTGTCTTCTATACGAAACGATGAGTGAAAAAAAAAATGTTCATACAAAATTTTACAGGAGAGGTGATCAATCAGTGAATCAGCACGAGCAGCTATATATATATTAACTAGTATGGCGCGTGGGTGCGCGGCCCGCTAGCGGACCGCGTGGTGGACCGCGTGGCCCACTGTGATCCACTGTCTACTTACTCGCTGTCCTAATATCCTGGTTTACTGTCTACGTGTTTGACGACCTCCGTGGCGCAGTGTTGAGCGCTGTTGAATTAACGTGCGCAGGTCCCGGGTTCGATCCCCGGCAGGGTTTGGAAAATTTATAATTTCTGAATTTCCCTGGTCTGGCCTGGTGGAAGACTTCAGCCATGGCTAGTTACCATCATACCGACAAAGACGTGCCACCAAGCGATTTAGCGTTCCGGTACGATGCCGTGTAGAACCCGAATAGGGGTATGGGTTTAATAAAACTGCCATGCCCCTAACAGGTTAGCCCGCTACCATCTTAGACTGCATCATCACTTACCATCAGGTGAGATCGCAGTCAAGGGCTAACTTGTATTGGATAAAAAAAAACTGAACAACACTGCTATGCTAGTGAGCACAGAGGAAACGTCAGCACGCCAAGCGTCCGACGTAAAAGAAAATTCTCATAACGGAAAAAACATAAAACAAAGCTGGCTTTCCTAATGGCAAACCGACAATAATTCTTCCGTATAGAAATAAAGAACAAATCTCGTAAAAAACCATATCAAAATCATGCATATTTCCTAACTTCTTGTACTCTCTTCAATGTTCGTAGATTCTGCCATCTTAATTTTGTCTGCTCATCAAGTAGACTTTCTGGCCCTGATAATTTTCTACCCAAAAACCTCTCTTCCATCTTTTTAATAATGTCTGAGATAGCCGCTATCTTCAATCCGCCATTTTGGATTTTTTTTTTCACCTCACTGCCAATTGTATGAAGTTTTGAGTATTTTTTGTTTGAGCAGCCCCTACCTATCTTTAATACCCTGACCGTGCTCCTCACACATCATCCGAGCCTTCGACCATCATCTCTCTCCATATTTTTTTCTCCGAACCATTCGTCAAAATGAGAATTCTTTCATTAAAACAAACTTTGAAAAGGATAATATATCCGCCATACATTTTCTATGGAAAATAAATTCCGCCATCTTGAATTTTTTTCCTGTTCATTAAGTAGACCCTCATGTCCTGATCATCTTTTGCCAAGAAACCACTCTTCCATCTCTGATACTCTCCGAGATAGACACCGACGAAATTTGTATGGCGGCCATCTTAAATCCGCCATTTTGAAAATTTTTTCAGCTCACTTTCAATTGGATGAAGTTTCGAGTGACATTTGGTCGAGCACCCCCCACCTATCTTCAATACCCTTTTCTATGGAAAAATAAATTCCGCCATCTTGAATTTTTTTCCTGTTCATCAAGTAGACCCTCATGTCCTGATCATCTTTCGCCAAGAAACCACTCTTCCATCTTTTATACTCTCCGAGATAGACACCGTCGAAATTTGTATGGCGGCCATCTTAAATCCGCCATTTTGAATTTTTTTTTCAACTACCGCCAATTGGATGAGGTTTCGAATGACATTTGGTCGAGCACCCCCCACCTATCTTCGATACCCTGGCTGGTGCTCTTCATCCGTCTTCGAAATCCTCAATCATCAGCTCTCTCCGTATTTTTCCTCCGAATGAATTTTTGTTTTTTATATGAAACGATGAGTGAAAAAAAATATTTTCATACAAAATTTTACAGGAGAGGTGATCAATGAGTCAGTCAGTCAGCACGAGCAGCTATATATATATTAACTAGTATGGCGCGTGGCTGCGCGGCCCGCTAAAGCGGACCGCGTATAGGGGCGCGTGGCCCACTGTCTACTTACTCGCTGTCCTACTATCCTGCCCCCCGATTATGTAAGAATGGCCGATCAAATCGTCAAAGTTCGGCGTCAAAGTAAAATAAACCATAACAGCATTAAATTAGAGCTCAATTTCGAAACACGAAATTGAGCTCTAATTCAATGCTGTTATGGTTTATTTTACTTTGACGCCGAACTTTGACGATTTGATCGACAATTCTTACATAATCGGGCAGCTGGTTTACTGTCTACGTGTTCTGATCTGAACAACACACTGCTATGCTAGTGAGCACAGTGGAAGCGCCAGCACGCCAAGCGTCCGACGTAAAAGAAAATTCTCATAAAGGAAAAACATAAAACAAAGACCACCAACCCCCCGCCCCTCCCTTTTTGTTTGAGCAGCCGCTAAGTACCTATCTTTAATACCCTGACCGTGCTCCTCACCCATCATTGGAAACTTCGATCATCATCTCTCTCCATATTTTTTTCTCCGAACCATTCGTCAATATGAGAATTCTTCCATAAAAACAAATCTTGAAAAGGAACCGTAGTCTTGCATAGTTCTACACTTGTAGCCTCTTCAATATTCGCCATACATTTTCTATGGAAAAATGAATTCCGCCATCTTGATTTTTTTTCCTGTTCATCAAGTAGACCTTCATGTCCCGATCATCTTTTGCCGAGAAACAACTCTTCCATCTTTTATACTCTCCGTGATAGACACCGACGAAATTTGTATGGCGGCCATCTTAAATCCGCCATTTTGATTTTTTTTTTCAGCTCACTGTCAATTTGATGAAGTTTCGAGTGACATTTGATCGAGCACCCCCCACCTAATTCAATGCTGTTATGGCTTACTTTATTTTGACGCCGAACTTTTACGATTTGATCGACAATTCTTACATAATCGGGGGCTGGTTTATAGTGCGTTCGGTATCATAGTGTCGGTACACCCGCAGGGGCTGCAGGCACTTATTATTTTGCTTTTATTTTATTATTCTGCTTTTGTGTACTGTGTTTGTTAACTAAATGTTTTTCTATTCTAAGAATAAAAAAAGAATACTATTTTGTTTATTCTGATGGTTATTGTAATAAAATACGAATATAAATAATAAACACAAGTTAGGTAGAAAAAAGAATTTTAATGAAAAAGGTAAAAAGTACCTATACATAAACAATAGGTATATATTATATAGCAGATAGCAGAGTCAATAAAAACCACCTTTCACCGCGGCGCGGCGGCTCGATGTAATATGCGAAATTCTCCTGTACCTGTACGGCGGAAAGCGGTGAGCTTGATGTCATGGCGGTGCCTTTGACAAAATGAGGCACGTGCCCCGGCGGCACGGCGGCGGTGCGGTCAAAGGCGACCGTATGAAAACGAACAGACTTTACTGTCTACGTTTTCTGAACTGACTTCGGCAACTTGGCTTTCCTAATGGCAAACAGACAATAATTCTTCCAAAAAGAACAAATCTTGTAAAAAAACCATATCAAAATCATGCATATTTCCTAACTTCTTCTACTCTCTTCAATGTTCGTAGATCCTGCCATCTAATTTTTACTGCTCATAAAGTAGACTTTCAGGCCCTGATAATTTTCTACCCAAAAACCACTCTTCCATCTTTGAAATACTGACTGAGATAGCCGCCATCTTGAATCCGCCATTTTGGATTTTTTTTCAGCTCACTGCCAATTGAATGAAGTTTCGAGTATTTTTTGTTTCAGGAGCCCCCACCTATCTTTAATACCCTGGCCGTGCTCCTCACCCATCTTTCAAACCCTCGATCATCATCGCTCCCCATACAATTTCTTCTTTAAAAACAATTTTTGAAAAGGAACCGCATCAAAGTCTTGCATAGTTCTACACTTGTAGCCTCTTTAATATTCGCCATACATTTTCTATGGAAAAATAAATTCCGCCATCTTGAATTTTTTTCCTGTTCACCAGGTAGACCTTCATGTCCTGATCATCTTTTTCCAAGAAACCACTCTTCCATCTATTATACTCTCCGAGATAGACACCGGCGAAATTTGTATGGCGGCCATCTTAAATCCGCCATTTTGAATTTTTTTTCAGCTCACTGACAATTGGATGAAGTTTCGAGTGACATTTGGTCGAGCACCCCCCACCTATCTTCATTACCCTGGCTGTGCTCTTCATGCGTCTTAGAAATCCTCAAAAATCAGCTCTCTCCGTATTTTCCCTCTGAATGAATTTTTGTCTTATATACGAAACGATAGGTAAAAAAAAAAATTTTCATACAAAATTTTACAGGAGAGGTGATCAATGAGTCAGCACGAGCAGCTATATATATATTAACTAGTATGGCGCGTGGTTGCGCGGCCCGCTACAGCGGACCGCGTAGTGGACCGCGTGGTCCACTGTCTACTTACTCGCTGTCCTACTATCCTGCCCCCCGATTATGTAAGAATGGCCTATCAAATCGTCAAAGTTCGGCGTCAAAGTAAAATAAACCATAACAGCATTGAATTAGAGCTCAATTTCGAAACACGAAATTGAGCTCTAATTCAATGCTGTTATGGTTTATTTTACTTTGACGCCGAACTTTTACGATTTGATCGACAATTCTTACATAATCGGGCAGCTGGTTTACTGTCTACGTGTTCTGATCTGAACAACACACTGCTATGCTAGTGAGCACAGTGGAAGCGCCAGCACGCCAAGCGTCCGACGTAAAAGAAAATTCTCATAAAGGAAAAACATAAAACAAAGACCACCAACCCCCCGCCCCTCCTTTTTTGTTTGAGCAGCCCCTAAGTAGGTACCTATCTTTAATACCCTGACCGTGCTCCTCACCCATCATCTGAACCTTCGATCATCATCTCTCTCCATATTTTTTCTCCGAACCACTCGTCAAAATGAGAATTCTTCCATAAAAACAAATCTTGAAAAGAAACCGTAGTCTTGCATAGTTCTATACTTGTAGCCTCTTCAATATTCCCATACATTAACTATGGAAAAATAAATTCCGCCATCTTGAATTGTTTTCATGTTCATCAAGTAGACCTTCATGTCCCGATCATCTTTTGCCAAGAAACCACTCTTCCATCTTTTATACTCTCCGTGATAGACACCGACGAAATTTGTATGGCGGCCATCTTAAATCCGCCATTTTGAATTTTTTTTCAGCTCACTGTCAATTGGATGAAGTTTCGAGTGACATTTGGTCGAGCACCCCGCACCTATCTTCAATACCCTTTTCTATGGAAAAATAAATTCCACCATCTTGAATTTTTTTCCTGTTCATCGAGTAGACCCTCATGTCCCGATCATCTTTTGCCAAGAAACCACTCTTCCATCTTTTATACTCTCCGAGATTGACACCGGCGAAATTTGTATGGCGGCCATCTTAAATCCGCCATTTTGAAATTTTTTTCAGCTCACTGTCAATTGGATGAAGTTTCGAGTGACATTTGGTCGAGCACCCCCCACCTATCTTCGATACCCTGGCTGGTGCTCTTCATCCGTCTTCGAAATCCTCAATCATCAGCTCTCTCTGTATTTTTCCTCTTAATGAATTTTTGTCTTCTATACGAAACGATGAGTGAAAAAAAAAATGTTCATACAAAATTTTACAGGAGAGGTGATCAATGAGTCAGTCAGCACGAGCAGCTATATATATATTAACTAGTATGGCGCGTGGTTGCGCGGCCCGCTACAGCGGACCGCGTAGTAGACCGCGTGGTCCACTGTCTACTTACTCGCTGTCCTACTATCCTGCCCCCCGATTATGTAAGAATGGCCGATCAAATCGTCAAAGTTCGGCGTCAAAGTAAAATAAACCATAACAGCATTAAATTAGAGCTCAATTTCGAAACACGAAATTGAGCTCTAATTCAATGCTGTTATGGTTTATTTTACTTTGACGCCGAACTTTGACGATTTGATCGACAATTCTTACATAATCGGGCAGCTGATTTACTGTCTACGTGTTCTGATCTGAACAACACACTGCTATGCTAGTGAGCACAGTGGAAGCGCCAGCACGCCAAGCGTCCGACGTAAAAGAAAATTCTCAAAAGGAAAAACATAAAACAAAGACCACCAACCCCCCGCCCCTCCCTTTTTGTTTGAGCAGCCCCTAAGTAGGTACCTATCTTTAATACCCTGACCGTGCCCCTCACCCAACATCCGAACCTTCGATCATCATCTCTCTCCATATTTGTTCTCCGAAACATTCGTCAAAATGAGAATTCTTCCATAAAAACAAATCTTGAAAAGGAACCGTAGTCTTGCATAGTTCTACACTTGTAGCCTCTTATATATTCGCCATACATTTTCTATTGAAAAATAAATTCCGCCATCTTGAATTTTTTTCCTGTTCATCAAGTAGACCTTCATGTCCTGATCATCTTTTGCCAAGAAACCACTCTTCCATCTTTTATACTCTCCGAGATAGACACCGACGAAATTTGTATGGCGGCCATCTTAAATCCGCCATTTTGAATTTTTTTTCAGCTCACTGTCAATTGGATGAAGTTTCGAGTGACATTTGGTCGAGCACCCCCCACCTATCTTCGATACCCTGGCTGGTGCTCTTCATCCGTCTTCGAAATCCTCAATCATCAGCTCTCTCCGTATTTTTCCTCCGGATGAATTTTTGTCTTTTATACGAAACGATGAGTGAAAAAAAAAAAGTTCATACAAAATTTTACAGGAGAGGTGATCAATGAGTCAGTCAGTCAGCACGAGCAGCTATATATATATTAACTAGTATGGCGCGTGGGTGCGCGGCCCGCTAAAGCGGACCACGTAGCGGACCACGTAGTGGACCGCGTGGTCCACGGTCTACTTACTCGCTGTCCTACTATCCTGCCCCCCAATTATGTAATAATGGCCGATCAAATCGTCAAAGTTCGGCGTCAAAGTAAAATAAACCATAACAGCATTAAAGTAGAGCTCAATTTCGAAACACGAAATTGAGCTCTAATTTAATGCTGTTATGGTTTATTTTACTTTGACGCCGAACTTTTACGATTTGGTCGAGAATTCTTACATAATCGGGGAGCTGCCCCCCGATTACGTAAGAATTGTCCATCAAACGTTAAAGATTTTCGTCAAAGTAAAATAAACAATGACAGCATTGAATTAGAGCTCAATTTCGTCTGCCCATTCTTATACGTTTAGGGTATCGTACATACCTAAACGTATAAGAATGGGCAGACGAAATTGAGCTCTAATTCAATGCAGTTATGGTTTATTTTACTTTGACAAAAATCTTTAACGTTTGATGGACAATTCTTACATGATTGAGGCCCTGCCCCCCAATCATGTAAGGATAACCGATGAAATCGTTAAAAATCTGCGGCGAAGTAAATAAACCATAACAGCATTAAATTAGAGCTCAATTTCGTCTGCCCATTCTTATACGTTTAGGTATGTACGATACCCTAAACGTATAGGAATGGGCAGACGAAATTGAGCTATAATTCAATGCAGTTATAGTTTATTTTACTTTGACAAAAATCTTAAACGATTGATCGGACATTCTTACATGATTGGGGCCCTGGTTTACTGTCTACGTGTTCTGAACTGACTTCGGCAACTTGGCTTTCCTAATGGCAAACAGACAATAATTCTTCCAAAAAGAACAAATCTTGTAAAAAAACCATATCAAAATCATGCATATTTCCCATTGAGGTATTAATATTTCCTATCTTCTTCTATTCTCTTCAATGTTCGTAGATTCTGCCATCTTAATTTTTACTGCTCATAAAGTAGACTTTCAGGCCCTGATAATTTTCTACCCAAAAACCACTCTTCCATCTTTGAAATACTGTCTGAGATAGCCGCCATCTTGAATCCGCCATTTTGGATTTTTTTTCAGCTCACTGCCAATTGAATGAAGTTTCGAGTATTTTTTGTTTGAGGAGCCCCCCCCCCCACCTATCTTTAATACCCTGGCCGTGCTCCTCACCCATCTTTCAAACCCTCGATCATCATCGCTCCCCATATAATTTCTTCTTTAAAAACAATTTTTGAAAAGGAACCGCATCAAAGTCTTGCATAGTTCTACACTTGTAGCCTCTTCAATATTCGCCATACATAATCTATGGAAAAATAAATTCCGCCATCTTGAATTTTTTTCCTGTTCATCAAGTAGACCCTGATGTCCTGATCATCTTTTGCCCAGAAACCACTCTTCCATCTTTTATACTCTCCGAGATAGACACCGTCGAAATTTGTATGGCGGCCATCTTAAATCCGCCATTTTGAATTTTTTTTTCAACTACCGCCAATTGGATGAGGTTTCAAATGACATTTGGTCGAGCACCCCCCACCTATCTTCGATACCCTGGCCGGTGTTCTTCATCCGTCTTCGAAATCCTCAATCATCAGCTCTCTCCGTATTTTTCCTCCGAATGAATTTTTGCCTTCTATACGAAACGATGAGTAAAAAAAAATTTTTTCATACAAAATTTTACAGGAGAGGTGATCAATGAGTCAGTCAGTCAGCACGAGCAGCTATATATATATAATAAATAGGCTACGCCAGAAGACTGGGTCGAATAGTGTGACAGAACCGAATTGGTCAAATTCGACTCCACGTAGTCTGGGGCACACGCCCCACCCCTAGAGTGTTTTTATGAAGCGTAAAGCCAGAAACTCGCGATTCGCGAAGGAGGTCCTGAATGAAGCGAGCTTACGAGGCCGAATGGAGCGAAGGTCGAGTAGGTGAAGCTGATTGAAGGGGCGACGGAGTCACACTCGATTATTTCAGTAACTACCGAAGCTATCGACATGAAATTTGGAATAGTTGTGTATATTAGTGGCCCAAAGACACTGGAATTAAAAAAAATTGGAAATTACTTTTGTTCTTATTTAAAAAGGGGGGAAAATCGGAGGGTTGAAATTTAAAAGTGAGATAACTGTACTGTGTGGGGTATCATATGAAAGGGTTTACTTTGTACATTCTAAAACAGATTTTTAATTATTTTTAGTCATGATAGTTTTTGATTTATCGGGCAAAATGTCGAAAAAAATACCATTTCCCCCCCCCCCCCCCCTTATCTCCGGAGTTTACCAATCGAAAAATCTGAAATAATTATGGTCAATAGGAATTTATGTATATTTTACAGGAAAACTATAGCAAATGCTCTAACTAGCATAGTTTTTTGATATTAACAGTAAACCTCTACAAAGTTAGTTTTGCGGTTCATTTCGTCTTGTTTTTAACCGACTTCAAAAAAGGAGGAGGTTCTCAATTCGTCGGTATCTTTTTATTTTTTTTTTTTTATTTTTTATGTATGTTCCCCGATTACTCAAAGACGCCTGGACCGATTTTGAAAATTCTTTTTTTGTTTGAAAGGGTATACTTTCGAAGTGGTCCCATATAAATTTGGTGAAGATCTGATGAATATCTTCGAAGATAGATAATGGAACTCCTCAACGGATAAGAGTAAATTGCTCGCGATCAGTGTAATAGCTTAGTAAACAGTAGATTTTTAACCAGGCATAGCATATTTTTGACCGACTTAAAAAACAGGAGGTTTTCAATTCGTATGTATGTTCCCCGATTACTCGAAGACGCCTGGACCGATTTGGAAAATTCTTTTTTTTGAAAGGGTATACTTTCCAGGTGGACCCATGGTCATCAGGCCTGATAATGGAATCCTGGGGAAATCAAAGGAACTCTTCAAATTTTATAAGCACACTTGAAGTGATTTGGGTATTATTTTAGGGCTCCGTACCTCAAAAGCAAAAAAGGAACCCTTATAGGATCACTTCCTTCACGGTCTTCGGAAGACTCTCCGAGACGCTGAACTTTGTTTCTTTCTCTATTGCGCTTTAGGCGTTCATCTTTGTCCTTTTCAGACTCCTGTGCTCGACGCTTTCTCATACGAGATGTACGTAAGGAAGGCCTCCCCATCGTGTACCACATATTCTATCCTAGAACCTATTTTATATTTACACCACTAAAAAGCAAAAAATAAAATTATTTTTAAATAAAAAAAAAACCGCCTTCAAAAAACGCCCAGAAACTAAAAAGCAAAAAATAATTAGATATATTTACCTATTATTTACATACGCATTCCTACTCAAACCCGTAATCAAATTTATTCTACAATTCTAGTAGAAAAATCTACTAAACTAAACACCCATTTATAAAATAAACACTTATATTAATTACTATACAATAAACGATTTTAATACTTAACTAATTATATACAATTTCTTAATTTTTAAATACCTCATGAAGTCGGTGCCTCCTATAAATAAACTATTAACTAACCACCAGACGTATCTAATACTTAAGTGTGACTAAATAAACTAACAGGACAACATATACTTGATGTGTGGTGTCATCTATTGAGTAACTTAGGAACTAAAATATACGTGGGAGGCACCGACTTCATAAGGTATTTAAAAATTAAGAAATTGTGTATAATTAGTTAAGTATTAAAATCGTTTATTGTATAGTAATTAATATAAGTGTTTATTTTATAAATGGGTGTTTAGTTTAGTTGATTTTTCTACTAGAATTGTAGAATAAATTTGATTACGGGTTTGAGTAGGAATGCGTATGTAAATAATAGGTAAATATATCTAATTATTTTTTGCTTTTTAGTTTCTGGGCGTTTTTTGAAGGCGGTTTTTTTTTTTATTTAAAAATAATTTTATTAATACGTCATAAATCGTAAAACTTACTACAGGTTTGTACGGAACCCTCGGTGCGCGAGTCCGACTCGCACTTGGCCGGTTTTTTCCTCTTTATAGGAGCCAGAATTATTTGCCTTCACCAGCTGATCCATCATCAAAGTTAAATGACAAGAGTTTTAGCCTGAAGAGAAGTGGCTTATGTGATAAGTGAGGAAACCCACATTTAGAGTCCATCCATTGAATTAATTAGTTTAAGATAGAGCTGGTTAAAAAGCAGATGAGCAGGATAAATAAAAAAGAAATTAGATTTATGAAACCTTAATTTTAATCCTTACACATTAGAAGTACTTATCTTCCAGCAATTTATATTCTATAAAATATTGATAATTAAACTCAAAACATTTATGTTGCCAATGTAATGAGAAATGTGTAATCATTATTACTCACAACAGAATACCAGACGATTCAGCCCAGAATAACTTTATTAATGTAACAAAAATATGAAATGCAAGATGTATTTTTTTGGTCTTAACATTAAACCTTAACTTAGGGAATGAAATTACACAATACTATATTCTATCTAATGACTCCAACATGATGATACTGTTTCCACGAATTACCTGGAAAATAAATGAAGGTATATATGTATTTCATTTTCAATACTAGCTGTGCATCCATACAATTGTAAATGCAAAAGTGTCTGTCGTCCTGCTGTGCTTTCATGGCCCAATTTTAAGATCAAGATAATTTTATGGTCTCAGATCCAACATTATACTTAATGTGTAAAAAAAGAATCTATAACAATTATAATAATTCTTCTATTTCAAAAACAAAAATAGGATTTTGCACTACACCAAACTGTCAAAAACCAACAGCGAGCGTGAGGGGGAATCTTCTCCCACTGACATTTTTAGTGTTAAACTTCAGATATACACTGGCACAATATTACCGGTGCAGTGTTCAGAATACACATTATAGACTTTACGCATATTATCACACGCAGGTATAAATGTTATTATCTATCTATCTTCTTCTATCTATCTTCTATCTATCTATCTATATAATTTAAAAATTGTGTGGACAAATGGATGTTTGTTACTGATCTGGATGAAATTTGGCACAGAGATAGATTATAGTCTGGAATAACACATAGGCTACTTTTATCCCAGAAAATTAAAGTTTCCGCCGAAACATAAAAACCACAATCCAAGCGAACGAAGTCGCGGGCATCAGCTAGTCATTGATAAAATTATCAATACATAATTATCTTGATAATTATCTTGTGCAACCATGGTAGCATCCCAGATTTAAGAAATCCCCTGGGGTTTTACAAAAACATAAATCCATACTGACAAAGGGTGACAAGGGTAGAATTTCCAAAAAAATCATTTCTTAGTGAGCGCCTATTTCATAAAAGGATCTTAATGTAAAAATTTCAAGCCTAGCCCCATCAGCTAGATCAGTCAAAATAACTGACAAGAGACTAGAATGACAATATATGACTCAAAATAAGCACTAGTCACTACTAGCTGATACCTGCTGATAACTTTGGAAATTAGTTTATGAAAATATTCCGTTTTCCTATAGCGCTAAGTTTTCTGGGATGTACCTAAGCATCATTTTGTGGCCAATTTCTTTAAAATCGTTAGGCCAATAAAAGATAACATGCAGATTAGTCATATAAATACATACTTTCACATTATTTAAAATATTAGTAAGGACTAGTAGCTGCTTGCTACATCATACTTTTTCGAGATGTAGGTACAGTAATTCATGTCCTGTATAACAGGTAAAGTTAGGGGACACTCTTTAAAATATTAGTGAAACAATGAAATCTACATACCACCATGCCTATATTATTACGTTGACCGTCCTTGCATTCCTCCACCGATTCGTCCAAAACTAAATTCATAAAAGGATCGAAACCTCGCAGGACGCCCGTCACCGCTCGCCCGGCATTTAGCTTGATAGACAATTTCTTGTCCATAAACCTGTAATTATTAATTAATAAGAGTTAAGACTAAGAAAATTTTCTTACCCGCGAAATACACTAACTACAGGGTTGATCACTAAAATGCACAATATAATCTGATCGTCTAGATAAGTAGATACCTAGTTTTAGGTTAGAGAGGACGCGGGACGCCAACTTTTGTCGTGACTTTTAAATCCATATTATACACAGTTACTAACTTACTTTTTCAATTCTGGAGGATGTGCCTTCGACATTTTAACCTTTAAAGTTGTATGCAGGGATAAATATCGCCGACTTTTCTTTAATTTGTTAAAAATAACCACACGGATTCCGGAAATAGAACACAAATTGAAATAGACTAGATAGAGCAAAGGCCAAAGAGCAGAAACCACCGACCACGACCAGAAAAAGAAGAGAAAGAACTTTGGAATAGCGATGGGCGATTATGAGTGATTTCGTTCGAACTATTCGATTATACAAATCGTTCGAATCATTCGAACGATTTACCAAAATTAGTAACTAACTTGCTCCACTACTAATTTCATTCGATTATAATTGATAGCTACTAATTTGGTTCGATTATTAAATTAGTAGCCACGTGTCAATTTTGAAATTGAGTCTTATATGCAAAGACATAAGGTTACATTTCAATTTTCAATAATACTATTAAAATAATTTAAACCTTATTAATCCACCTGACAATTTTGAAATTGAGTCTTATAGTTATGAAAATAAGGATAAAATTTCAATCGTACTACTGAAAGCATAAGCTAAGTTACCCACTTCTAACATAGCGGCGAAAGATTCCGAGAATTGAGTCGCCAACAATCCAATCGAAAGCGAAACGCCTCTACTAATTAGTAATTACTAATATTAGTAGTGCAGTCAAACCCGAGCGGCGAATGATTCCGAGTCGCAAACAATGCAGTCGAAACGCGATTAGTAATTACTAATTAGTAGTCGTCATTCGATTATGAGCATTAGTATATTACTAATATTCCATTCGAAAGTGTTCGTTAGTAGTGGTACATTATTCGATTATTCAGATCATTCGTAATCGCCCATCGCTACTTTGGAACTGAGGAACTGTCAAATTGACAGAACAGAACACAGACTATATAGGTACAGGTGGTTTAAAAACAAAGTTCTGATTCGATTGAAAATAAAAAAAATAATGTAATAATTCCTTTAATAAGTAATTCTCAAATTTTTAATAATACTAGGTACAATGAGATATAATTATTATTAAACCAACCTTGGGATATTAAAAATACAATAATTTTAAATTCAATACATTACAGGTATTTATTTCTAAACGTTTTACAACCCATTTTTCTTTTTTTGCGCTATTTTGCCAGCGGTCTTTTGTTTTGATTCTGATAAATGTGTGTGAATAGCTGTAGAAATCTTGTTTAAATAAAGTATCTGAAATGAAAACGTGTTGTTATTTTACCTAATCGCTGAGGAATGGGTGAGGAAATCACTCAAATCAAGATTGAAGTTAAAACAAGTGAAGTGAGATTGAATCCTATTGAAGTTGCCATTTTAAAATTACTTGCACTGTAACGCGACAAAACCTAAAGTGTACAGACAGTTTGAAATCCGCGCAGACGAACACTATGTTAAAATTAGCACTATAATAGTCATTCATATCATACGTAATAATATATATACGTATTGTATCTATGTTATAATCAACAATAGCAACAAGTAGACAGCTGGGAGGATGGATGCTGTGAAGATATTCATCCTTCTCATAAACAAATAATCATGTTTTTTTTTGTTTAGTTATGTATTTTTGATATTTGAAAGTAGTTTACGCGGTACAGTGAATAAGTTAGTGTTTGTGATCAAAAATGGATGAGTCTGGGATTGATATGGGATATGATCTCGCTTCACTGTTGACGAACGATTTTAATATTGATCAGAAGATTTTGGACGAGATGACGGCCGCTCAGCATCAGGACTTTATGTTCTACGAGCTCAAGTCGAAAGCGGTACCAATCACCGAAAGGTAAGCTAGAAAATTTATATCACAAGTTGTAGAACGAGTTTTCATTTTTCGCGAATATTTTTAGCATGACTTTTTTTACGTAGGTATGAGGAACAATTTCACCGGAGACGAAGCGCCCGCGACCCTGAAAGCAACTTGGCAAAGCCCCCAAATTCGTTATGTTTATGTCCAGTAAGTAGGTATACGAACTTAACCTGCGAACATTCCTTGGCTGTGTTTTGATCATTAATTTCACTTTTGATTTTTGTTCAACAGTAGGTAATCGAGGATATTAAAATATGAATCAAACAGGTTTAGGTAGGTACTACAATAATAATTAATCTTCCTGTCAATTCATAATCTTTAGCAAGTTTATTACTGTATAGTGTTATGTAATTGTCGACAGTCGTGGTCAAATATTTTTTGAACTTAGAATGAAGGAAAATCTTTTCCCGCCCAATTCGCAAAAAAAAACTACTTTTGTAGGTTATGTTGAATTTAAATTGTATTTTTTTTCTAACTTTGTGATGTTAAAAAGGAAGTATTCTTGTTTAGAACCTGAGTCAAATCAGTGCTACTTTCAAAACTGACCTCCTTTTGCATTTGCACCAAGAAATTGTCGGCAGAGCGTCTCGACCACAGGTCTCGACACTCGTAAACTTTGGAATTTGACTCGCGTCAAGTTTATTGTCTATACAGATAAGGCAGACAAAACTATGTTAAATTGCATTCAATAATAATAATAACTAGCCATATGTTGAGTGCGAATAAAGTACAAGTAATTACAGAGTCTGGACGTAGCTATGAGTTGTTACTCTCTATCATAGCTCGTTAGTTCTTTAGTGACGATTCCATGGTTTGGTTTATTTATCGTCTCGCTCGCTCGGATCATGCACAGATCGATGTTTTGCAAATGCGTCGTGCCGGAGATGATTTATTCGATGTTTCTGTGTTATTAATCAATTCGGCCCACTTGAGCTTTGTTAGGATACTAGGCGACCGGGGATGTTTGTTGTTATGCAAGCGAATCACGTGAATGAATTTCATTATTTTTCTTGCACTCGCGATCTCACACAGATAATTGTTATTTGTTAACATGATACAGCTCTTTAAAAGTCATTGGTTTAGTTCCCCTTATTAAAATTTAGTACTTTCTCTTTAAATTGCATGCACGTCCTCCCGATTTTGCACATGCAGGAAAGCAAATTATTCCAGTAACGCAACAACATACAGATTCTTCTTTTTGGTCCTCTACAACCCTTGACTGCGATCGATAGAATGCTACCGTTGCAACATTCGAATTAGCTAATGACTTTCGAATTTGACAGTCCAAAATAACAAAATGGGCTTGGGCTTGTGCTTGCTTGTGCACGCTTATTGCTTGTGGTAGTATGATTTTAGTAGAATCAAGGAGCTAGAGTCTGTCTTAGTGAAAGGTAAGAGTGCAGAATGGCGGGTATCCCCAAATGTATTAGAATTTCTTATTTTTGTTTAGCCTTGTAGTTTTGTATGCCCCCAGTGTTGCAAAGTGCAAGTATTCAAAAATTTTTAATAATCTACTCTCAGCTTTCGCTAGACACGAGACAGACGCTAGTTACTAGTATATCAAGTAGTTTATGATAGCTTTTTTTATTACAAAGCTTTTGCCGGTGGCATCATCAATGTGGTTTCACCTAACAAAATTTGCATTTTGCTGCATTTTTTTCCATGCACTTAAAGATAGTGGATTCGATAAAAAATTCAGTGAGTAAATAAATTGATTTGAAAAACTAACAATTTTTTTCAAACCCCATCCATCCCTTAACCCATTGGGTACAAGCAATATTGTATCTTGAAAATACCTCTATTTGTATCATTATTATCTTCCCGTCGGTATTCTAGTTGTCGCTTGAACGATAAAGGCTGAGTGGTTTTAATAAGAGACTCATATTATGATCTTTTTATCTAAATACATAGATAGCAAAGCTAAAAGTTCACCTGGAAAAGTACTCTAATCCCCAGTATATAGGTACTAATCAATACAATAAACAAGTGATGTGAGACGAGATCGTGAAATCCGCCTTGTCTGTCTGTCCCGTCATAAACATAAATACTAACTATTACGACATAAGTGACTGTTTTTGTTCCGTATAATCGACTAATATAATAAGAAACAACGAAAACCACCGCAAACAATAACACAAAAAGACTAGTTATTCGATTTTTAATGATCACGATTCAATGCACCAAAGTAAGCCAAACAACATTTTAAAAATATTTTTTCATTATGATAAAAGGTGAAACTGAATAACAAACAGTACAGAAACAAGGTATTGATTTTATTGATTTATTCAACAATATCCTCGATACGCTCACAGCAATGCCAGAACGCATACCGACTCAGGAATTACAAAATTGACAAAGTGCTGAGCAATCAGATTGTCGAGCAGAGTAATGCTCGGAGGGTTGGCGAATTTTCTGCAAAATTTGTTCGCGTTACTTTCAAATGAAAAAAGTGCAAACGCCTACACAAACGGACAGCCTTATCCGGCGCTCTTACCGCCAATGCACACTTAGACAAAGTATCGGGGCTATCACTTATCAACTTTGCCGTGGAGTAAAAGGTAATTTAAGTGTAGCAGAATAGCTCTGTTTCTACTTGTTTGCAAAGTTTCTAACCCCATTACCGTAAAGTGACAGTTCACAGTTAAAGCGACATTTACTTCACTTGGTACTATGTATTAGCTAATCACTCATGTTAGTGCTTACCTAGTTACTTATCGCTTTTGTTTGGCTCGTGTTGAAAATGGGTCGGAGTCCTGAGAATATGATATGTAGGTACATACATTACAGAGTTGCATGAGTTGTGGTGCATTCTAGCACTTTTCTTTGAGACTTCTTGAAAAGATTGGAACATGTTTATGAGGTGAATTTTTGGCGTTTATTTCAATTTATTCATTTATGTTTCAGACTGCATCATCATGCAGTCTAAAATTGTAGCGAGCGAACCTGGTAAGATTCAAGGCACGAAATTCTTTTCAAAAGGCCTTTTCATAATTCATAATTCATGATTTATTCATATATTTTCATAATTTGAGTCTTGTTGTACCATAGCAGAGAGACTTTTATATTGTGTTCTTCAGTTTGTGAGATCTTTTTACACCCAAACAGTTATTTCTTTTAGATAAGTCAGTCGCAGCATCGTTAGGTAATTATATCTTTTTAAAGCTCTTCGTAGGTACGTCGTTAGTACCTTTTCAAATTCTGTTCGTAGTCAGCTGGTAACGTTATGAATTATGATCACCTTGCTGATACAATAAATATTTATGACGACTGCTACAGCTAATTAGTCATCGTTGGAAAAGCTGCAATGTGACATTATCAGTGAAAACTGGATTAAAATTACTTCAAAGTAAACAGCGCCAAATAGGAACAGTTTGTTATCTGCCAACACTCTAGAGTTAAGCAAATAAAGCGTCAAAAGGATTTCAAAGTAAATGTGAAAATTATTTGTAAAAACAAATCCATCACGCGTGATGTTTTCGCGCCTGTTTTTGGAATACCGCGGGGAAATAGTGAGATCCGTAGTGAGATTTTCATGAAACAATGAACCTCAGATAAATGTGCTAAAGGAGCGCAGTCATGGACCATGGCAGTACCTATTCCAAGCTTTAGAAATCTATCGGCTTTCAGAAACTTAAAGTAGAATTAAGGGGATCCAAGTAATATTGGAGAAATTGGGAGAAATTGGCCCAAAATTTTATAATTTTGATAGAATTTCTAAGTGCCGATTTTATTAACTCCGAATAACGTTGAACCTAGATTCCCAGGTTAAACGCTACTCGGAGTTGGTAAAATCGGCACTAAGTCCCCTATTCCGTAAAAACTGTGTCAAATATCATATTACATTGTTACAATCTCAATTGTTGATTGGCTTAATTTTATGGTATTCTTGCTGTGGCAATTTTGAGCCATTAATGTATTAAGCATCATAGCCAATCAGAGGTGATTGCGATCGTTAGGTACATTGTAGCAATCTTAAATACGTAATGATAATACCTCAGTAGGTATACTGACTCCAGTTTCAGTCATAAAAGTTATTAGGCTATAATATGGTTTCAACTTTCAGCACATAAAATTTGCCGCAGAGTGGTAAAAACATTCTTGCTATAGAGCAAGCAATGATAGATAAAAGTCCTTATCCTTGGGCTGAATTGCCAATGTCGTGTTTTGATAGTTAGCGCTATTGCGATGTAGAGATGATAGTATTGATTTAGGTAGTGAATAATGAACTACCAAAATACATGTACCTACCGTTACTTTGTCACTTGAAAAAAAATCATTTCACTCAACCGTATATCTTTATCTCTAAACAAATGGGTATTATCAATTACTTTTTTTTCCACAATTTCCCATTAGGAACTGTAGGTGAAGTCAATGGGGATCTTCAATGGGGAAAATTGGAATAACCTATTAGGTAGGTACCTATATTTTTAGTGTGATATTTGGAAGCTTAACTATTACCTTCTATTTACAACAGGAATCATTTTTGTTCCGAATTGTTCCTGTTCCAGCTATATATAGGTGTTTTTGGGTTAATTCTACTCGACTAATAGGCCTTGAACTTTACGATTATTATTATCATTTATTATACTTCGAGTAGGTAGGTACTAGGTATGTATGATATCTACCTATCTTAATATTTAAACATCTTTCAGGATTTACGACGTTCGGCAACAAAGTATCTAATGTAGGTACCTACTTTAAAATAACTAAGTAGGTATTAGACATGTGCGCCGCGCCGCGCCGATGATCGCCGCCGCCGATCAGGGGACGACGCCGCTGACCGGTTAAAAAAATCGGCGTAATCGGCGTGAATGGCTCGAACGGCGGGAAGCGCCGTCGCTACTCGCTAGGCAACGCGGGGCGCGGCGTGTTGAGGTAGCAACATCATGAGGCGGCACGCGTTCATTCTGTATATTATTTTGTCAGATTTCGATCAGTCGTTAGTGTTTTCGCACGTCAGCAAGATGTCGTCATTGGAAAATGATAAAATTACATTAATGAAAACAAAAATAATAGTTATTTGTGTTACATGGGGCCAAAGAAAATTTTTGTTCCCCGAGGGCGCTATTTTGAATTCAGAGCGAAGTGAAGGATTCTATAGTAGAATCCCGAGCGTAGCGAGGGGTTCTAAAGTAGAATCCTGAGCGTAGCGAGGAATTCAATATACGCCGCCCGAGAACAAAAAATTTGGCCCCGAGTGCCACACACTATTTTTCATCATTACGTATGAGAAAAAGCTAGGAGTATCAACCTACTATATTGTATGGACATTACCTACACGTTTAAGCACCAATCAGAAGATACTCCTATCAACCTTCTATGTAATTGTATAGACATTATTTACGAGGTATATTTAAAGTTTAAATAAAATGTAAAGACGTATCCGATCAACAAATTGATCACGTGACTTCGGACCAATCAGAACAGAGAAATGCAAAGTCGTATATTCGATCAACAAATTGATGACGTGACTTCGGACCAATCAGAAGAGAGAAATGAAAAGTCCTATGGGCCTACAAGTTACACTTTGCTCCCGCTATCCTCTGAAGGCAATATGCGTTTTTCGAATAGGTATGATGAAAAGTATATTTCTATTAGAGTGTTACAATCTTCATCGAAAAGCAGTTTTTGTTGGAAAAAATTTGGCTCATTAGTGATTGAGATCGATGGCAAGAAACGAATCGTAGCACCCGATCAAGTTTTTTGTGTAGTTTGTTTAGAAAACGCTAAACAAAATATGCATATAGCATTTTTAATTAATTAAGCATTTGTTTCTCCATGTTTTTATTTAGTAGACTAGGTAGTGTAAGGCGCCATTTACGACGCCGTTTACGCCGCCATTTACGCCGCCGCCGACTAAATTTTACCTAAACGCCGCCGCCGATGATTTTGGCATCGGCGCACATATCTAGTAGGTATAACATTTACCTATGCTATGATGATAATCAATGACGTTTGATGATGAATGACTGCAGTCTCACCTGAAGTGATGATGCAGTCTAAGATGGTAGCGGGCTAACCTGTTTTAAACCCGTACCTACTTCCGGTTGAGTTGTAACTTGTAACTAGCCACGGCCGACCACCACTACCGGCCACTAGTCTCCCACCAGGCCAGACCAGAGAAAATTCAGAAATTATAAGTTCTTGAATTCACCCTGCCGAGGATCGAACACGGGACCTGTCAGTTTTAAGACCACAGCGCTCACCGCGGCGCCACGGAGGTAACAACAAATTGTCAAGACAGTCAGAATATTATGTTACTACCATGGACGTATTATACTGTTACTACTCTCTGTGTGCTTAGCATGCGCACAACGAGATTACCTATCTCGCGACGAGAGAGAGAGATGTTGTCGTTGCCGGCAAATTTTTCATTTACCCTAACATGCACAAAATGCGGTATATTACAAGAAAAAAATAGTCGACATGTAAAGGTTCGTAGAGAAAAATACCACACTAGGTAAGAAATATTACTTTTGTCTCTACTTTTGACGTAACGAGACAAGTAACCATGTTAGCTACGGTAGACAGAGAGAGATAACGGTAGACATAATTTTACTCGTAGCATGCTAGCCAGCTGGTTTGGTTTGCTAGGCTTTCACGACCCATATTCTGTTCACCCGATTTTGTCGAAAGTTGGGACACCATAATAATGCTAGGTACTTTTTATTCCAGAAAGAGTTCTCAGTACCTACTGAATTTTACAAACACCCAAAATCCACGCGGACGAAGTCGCGGTCCCACTCTAGTACTTAGCTAATGAGCGAACTCCATCCAACTAAATACCAGGAAAATGCGACGAAGAAAAACCAAGTCCGCAAAAAAAAAGTTTCGACGAAAATCACTAGAAAAATTTCATAAAAATACCAAACCAATTTCCACGGAACGTGCCCATGCGGTTGGCAGACAGCTTTATGCTTTGTTATTGTAGTAAACGGACCGTTAATGTAAGCCTTGGTCAGACACGACGCGTGACGGAAACGTGCCCAATGCGGCAACTAGAAGTTGTTATGCAGTTGGCTTGGCTACGTGGCTGACGTGCCTCATTCTCGTCCACGTCTCTGCGTAACTTGATTGATTAAAAAAACAAACAAAATACGCCCAACATTCTAAATTGTTGAGTTACTAGCTGATGTCCGTGTGAAATTGTGGTAGATTCTTACGACTTTTGTCCTACGTGAAATAAATTATTATTTCATTTTCATTTTCAATAGGTTATAGTTCTCGCACTTCGCAGGAACTCTTTAATTATCCAAATGCAATCGGATTGCATAGATAACAAACAAACATGCACACAAACATAATTGTAGAGCTTTTATTTTAACTGCCTCTATCGAGTTCGATACTCGGGTCGGATACATAAAATATTTAAGAAAGAAAAAAAGAAAGAAAGAAAGAAAATCTTTATTCGAGGATAATACAAGTAGGTACTTACAAGAAATAACTACTTAATAATAAAATAAGACTTTATTAATAAGGCGGATCGCGGGATGGAACAGGTACGTAAAAGATATTCACAGGGAGGCTCGTGAGAAATTTCTTATTTGGAAAGGGCACGGTATGCCTTTTACTGGAGTAACTTATAACGATATGAGAGAAAGCAGAAGAAAATTTAAAAGTAAATTAAAATTTTGTCAAAATCATGAAGAGCAGCTTAAGATGGATGCGTTAGCGCAGCACCATAAGCGGAAGAATTTTAATACATTTTGGAAAGGAACAAATAAATTAAAGCCTAGAGGGGGCCTCCCTGTGAGTGTGGATGGAGAGACGGATGCAGAGCGCATAGCTAACATATTCAGTGAGCATTTTAGAGTACGCTCTACATTACGTCAGACTCAGACTTCATCGGACGTGTTAGCTCAAAGATCTGAACAAATATCGGATTCTTCTCTCTCGTTCAATGCCAAAGAGGTCAAGAGTGTGATAAAAAGCCTCGCGAGGGGTAAGGCTCCAGGACATGACGGGTTAAGTGTAGAGCATCTTGTAAATGCGGGGCCTCATATCTATCGTGTACTTGCGATGCTGTATACGTTTTGCATTCGTCATTCCTATCTCCCTGTAGACCTAATGAAAAGCGTAGTGGTTCCTGTAGTTAAAAATAAAACAGGTGATATCTCGGATAAATGTAACTACAGACCAATCTCTCTAGCCGCAATATTAGGAAAAGTGTTTGATGGTCTGCTTGATCGTCAACTTAGTAGGTATCTGAAGCTTAGTGATGCGCAGTTTGGTTTCAGACGAAACATGTCCACGGAAAGTGCCATACTGGCGCTCAAGCAGACTGTCAAGTACTATACGGATAGGAAAACACCCGTGTATGCTGCCTTTCTTGATCTTTCTAAGGCGTTTGACCTGGTTTGCTACGACCGACTATGGGAGAAGCTACAGAGCTTAAATGTGCCGTCTGAGCTGATTAGGATCCTGAAATTTTGGTATAGCTCACAATCTAATAGGGTTAAGTGGGCCGATGCTTACTCAGAACCATATAGCCTTGAGTGCGGCGTTCGACAGGGTGGCTTAACATCTCCTGCTCTATTTAACATTTATATTAACCAGCTGATTGATGAGCTTAGCGGGACTGGGATCGGCTGCTCGATTGATGGCTTCTTAATAAATAATCTGAGCTATGCAGACGATATGGTCTTGCTGACCCCATCAATTAGCGCACTCAGAAAGCTCCTCGAAATATGCGAGTCCTATGCTGCGTCACATGGACTCGTATATAATGTAAAGAAGAGTGAGCTATTGGTATTTAGGAGCAAAGGGTACGATGTTAACGACATTCCACCCGTTACCCTCAACGGAGTCGCACTTAGGAGAGTGACTGAATTTAAATATTTAGGGCACATCGTAACAGAAGATATGTCGGATGTTAAAGACATAGAAAGAGAGCGTAGGGCATTGGCGGTCCGAAGTAATATGCTGGCCCGCAGGTTTGCTCGTTGCAATAGAGAGGTAAAGCTTACTCTTTTTAAAGCATATTGCCAAACTCTCTATACGTGCAGCCTGTGGGTTTCATATACGCAGAGGGCTTACAATGACCTACGCGTACAATATAACAATAGTTTCAGAATGCTGATGGGGTTGCCGCGCTACTGCAGTGCGTCACAGATGTTTGCGGAGGCTTATACCGACGATTTTTATGGTATAATGAGAAAAAGAGCGGCATCTGTGATGAATAGAGTGCGCGGAAGCTCCAACAGAATTCTGAAAACATTGGTAGGAAAGTGGGAAAACCCTTTTATGAAGCACTGGGTTGGCTTGCATGTCAACTCCAAGTATCATAAGAGGTACAGGTACATAAACTAAGATGCATTTATTAAGTGTGAATTGTTTTTATTACTAACATAGTTTTTAAGATATCTTGTTACTAACACTAACACTGTATGGATTTTAAAAAAGATCTGAAATAAAGGTTTTATTTATTTATTATTTATTTATAAAGAAAATAAACTATTATATAAGTATATTAGAGATTATATTATTAAGTATTGGGGTATTGATTGGGATTGTCTGGGTAGGTAAAGGTATACCTAGACAAGAAATTCTCGAAAATATTAGTAGCCCACTTTGCGTTCTCTCTTAATTACATTACCTATAACAAATCCTGCCCTGTTCCCGCAAGTGTTGAAAGCACCGCTATCCTAGGAAATTATTTGCTGTAGTAACGCGCCGCTACCACCGCGCGGTATGTTTGACCAAGCCTTTAATCTACCTAGCCCTGAACCTGACATGCGCGGGCGCAGCAAAAATAGCGCGTACCGATTTTGATAATCTGCCAACTATCGTTTTACCGCAGTCGGATCTGCCAGACCAAGCAAAGTGTTTGCTTCCTATTTATCATCACTATGCATACAAATCGATTGGGTGTTCAAATTAACGTAATGCATTATATTTTCATCCTCGTAACAGTCTTTGAGCTAAGGTAAAGGCAGTTAAGATTAAAACACCCATAAATACCTACTTACCGCATTCTATTCTCAAAAGAGGAATCTATCTTGAAGCATAGGTAGGTAGGTACAGCTGATAGCTTGCATCCTGCATATATAGACAGTATAATAATAGGTATATACCTAGATACTTTTGTCCCGGAAATAAGTTTAAGTCCCAGAGTCTTCACGGGAATTGAAAAAAAAACTAAACTTACACAGATCAATAGTACCTATAGGTACTTAGAAATTAGAATACTTAATTAGTATCTAGGAATGACGACAAAAATGCATACTTATTATACTTACATGAAGGCTAAATTCTGTATCCTATAGGTCTACAGACCGTGCGCGAGTTGAATGCAGAGCTTATGTATGTGTCACCTCAGGCCCCGACTGCATTCAACTCGCGCGCGGACTTTACTGTATCTATCTGTCTACTAACAAGTTATTTTTTTCAACACTTAATCGCTAATTTTTGGGTAGGTAGTTTACATTGGACAGGACATAAAACTGATTGCCCGTCAATGAACTCAATAGGTATGAACTATGAACAGTCACTGATTGAATATCTTTATCTTTTATTGACTGTCTCAAGTCTCAACACAAGCTTTCCTCATCGCTTATCTTTTTATCAGTTATCAGTTAACCTCGTTTGACCTTTGCAATAAACTGGGTTTCAATTTCTAGGCCTGGTGTCTGGCCTCCAACGAAACATGGACTTAATTTCTTCATGATGTAATCTGTATGATTAGGTACATCACAACACACTTAAGTACACGGAATTTTTCCTAAATTCACATTTCTCACCCGTTGTCATAAAGCGTTCTGATTGACGGAAAAGTACTTAAGTACCCATTCAACACAATTTAAAAACTTGGATACACCCTGTGGATACACCCAACGCGTGTCTGTGAAAATTATCTAGTAGGTAGGTACTTACCTACTCGTACTTAGGTAAGTATTAGGATGTTATAAATTAATATTATCCACCCTCGATAGGTACCTACTACCTACCGTAATTTAACCAAGTAGGTATTATTTATTTAAGTATTTAGATATCTTTATTGCACATAAATATATACAGTAAGTATAGGTACCTACAATTAAAAAGTACTTATAGTAAAAAAAATTACATAGAAACGTACAAAGGTGGTCTTAATGCTAAAGCAAAATCTTTGGTGCTTTGATTTTATATATAGGAGCTTTGGTGAAAGGATTAATAAACCGGAGCGCAGGATGGTAGAGTTCTTATTTAAAAATAAATAAATAAGTAATAAATACTTAATGCATACATGAAGGTATACCTACCTACAGGTAATATCACATGAAAGTGAGCGACAAACGCAGCAACGCGACGCAACACGACAGTATCACACAGTTGCTGACTCTTCACGTGGCCTACGTTGTCGCGTATACACGACTGGCATTTTCTATTTTGACGACCTCCGTGGCGCAGTGTTGAGCGCTGTTGCCTTAACGTGCAGAGGTCCCGGGTTCGATCACCGGCAGGGTTTGGAAATTTATAATTTCAGAATTTTCCCTGGCCTGGTGGGAGGCTTCGGCCGTGGCTAGTTACCACCCTACCGGCAAAGACGTGCCGCCAAGCGATTTACCGTTCCGGTACGATGCCGTGTAGAAACCGAATAGGGGTATGGGTTTAATAGAACTGCCTTGCCCCTATAACAGGTTAGACCGCTGCCATCTTAGACTGCATCATCACGTACCATCAGATGAGATCGCAGTCCAGGGCTAACTAATGGAGTGTATAAAAAAATTGGCGTCTTATTGCGTCGCGTCGCTTCCGTCGCTTGACCAGGTGAGCGACGCGACGCCATAGAAAACTGACGTAGGTACTTATCTGCGCGACAACGTCTGTCATTTTCTATGGCGTCGTATTCGTATAGCATGGCGTCGATTCTATCGCTCACCTAGGGACAACGGGGTTTGAAAAATATCCCCAAAACATCCAATTCAGACGTTGGTACCTCGTCCTTATCAATTGATATTTATTTTTTATTTAATCGTATGGCGTTTACATATTATAGGCGTTTTTATAAAAAGAACGCTTATTTCGCCTGCAAGTTCGTCGCTCGTTTAGCACCACCCAGGGGGACACGTGCAGGGAGATAGAAGGTAGTTCGTGCGGACGTGAGCCACGGGGCATCCCCCAATTAAATAAATCAATTGATAGACGTCCACTATTCTTGTAGCCTGTAAGGACTTCCACACGCCGCCGCTTGTGTCGCCAGAATTCAGGAACTCCCTGCGACTCTTTGATGTCGTCCGCCCAACTAGTAGAGTGCTTCCAGTTGCGCTTTCCAGTGTGGTGGTCGCCCATCCAACACTTGGAACTCCAACTGTTGAAACCATTGTCAACGATGTTAGAAACAATCACAAAAGGTAGGACGGACAGCCAGCTGAAGTAAGTAAGCACCTAGTTACCTGAGGGATTTTTTCCTTCTATTCATCGATAAAAAAAGGGAAACTCGAATTTATTATGTTACTGAGAAATAATGGTAGATACCCATTATACCTATTAGGTATAATAATGGCTCATTTGTAAAGTATTTTCTTCCTTAATCAGATTATCGACTAATTTGTGAGTAACTCACATCCAACTCGATATTCTGACTAATTTCTTAAACTGGACACTTTCAAGTAAAGATTTTTATATAACCCTGTGAAGATGATACTGCCATTGGCGCAATTGGAATGCCATAAGCCTACTTTGTCGTATTAGTTAATAAATTGCAAAAAACCAATTTAAATTTGAATTTCGCGGGCAGACCTGTGTAGTCCACCTTAACAATGATTTGTTGAACTAAAACAATACCCCGTAATATGATGTGTGTCATACAAGTTTAGGCGATAGTCTGAGTCATAGGTACAATCTCTAAGAATAGTTGGCACGGGCCCTCCTTCTTTAGGTACCTATTATCTAGCGATACTAGTAGGTATATTGTACTACTTATATTGCAGTAGTCATTTTAGTTTCATTTAGAGATTGTGTTAAACAGAATTGGCCACAGTAACTAACACAAAAGCAAATTTTCCTTTCTCCCAATTTTCAAATCCTGTATCGGCCAATCAATTTTTTTCAATACCTACTTAGCCCATTCGAATCAGTATACATAGGTATGGTAAGAGGGACGTGACAGCCATAAAGCTTTGGATACACAGACCGCGCGACGGAATGAGGTGCGTTGCACCACTCCTCCACGTTGTTCAAAATCTAAATAATATTGTTTGCACGTAGTACCCATGGTTAGAAATCCTCTCTAATCGCCACCATTACGTCTTGTAAGAGTATGAAATACTCGTAGTTACAATCAATAGACGTTGCCGTATGGCCCTGTTCATAAGTATCACAAACTGTCAGTGCGTCGAAATCGTCATAAAGTAAGCTAGGATGTAGTAGGTACGTAATTCAAACTAAGAAATTCATTTAATATATATTTTTTAAATATTTATTTATTCGAACTGGGTGAAAACTTTTTGAAATTCATGTGATATTACCTGTAGGTAGGTATACCTTCATGTATGCATTAAGTATTTATTACTTATTTATTTATTTTTAAATAAGAACTCTACCATCCTGCGCTCCGGTTTATTAATCCTTTCACCAAAGCTCCTATATATAAAATCAAAGCACCAAAGATTTTGCTTTAGCATTAAGACCACCTTTGTACGTTTCTATGTAATTTTTTTTACTATAAGTACTTTTTAATTGTACCTATACTTACTGTATATATTTATGTGCAATAAAGATATCTAAATACTTAAATAAATAATACCTACTTGGTTAAATTACGGTAGGTAGTAGGTACCTATCGAGGGTGGATAATATTAATTTATAACATCCTAATACTTACCTAAGTACGAGTAGGTAAGTACCTACTAGATAATTTTCACAGACACGCGTTGGGTGTATCCAAGTTTTTAAATTGTGTTGAATGGGTACTTAAGTACTTTTCCGTCAATCAGAACGCTTTATTGAGTTTAATTGGAACTGGTATACGTTTTAGTTGTCCTATTGAAGAATTATAATATCTCTATTGAAGTTATATACCTACCTAGGTACCTACTTAACCTACTTATAGTAGGTAGGTGCGACAGTTTTAAGTCTTGTTGGTTGATAATTTTAGAGGGTTTGCAAATTCACCGATATACTCCAAGGGTATTCTGTATCTGCATAAAAAATGGTTTAACACACAGAACATATAATAAGAGGTTTAACAGTTAGGTACACGCTGTTAAAGCAAAACGTCTGTACTTATCTTCTGTCTTCTGTGTGTGGCACAATTTTAATAAAAGAAAAAAAGTTTTTCTCACTTTTTTTTCCGTGGGAAAGAAGTCACAAGTTTATTTCATTATTAAGTACATATATTTTAACTTCAACTGGGTAAATAGTTATGTTTTTATTAATAAAAAATCATAACACGCTGTAAAAACTTTATCCCGAAATAGAGGCCACGAAATCACGAACTTAGAAGCAGAGCAAAATTTTATCACGAAATAGGGTTCAACAAGAGGTCCTCAAATAATTTAATATAAAAAAAACTACGACACAAAACTACATTATTTCATGCATTAAATTACCTACTGGCAAAATACCAATATTGAACACCCAAAAGTTTTCCAACTGATATCATGTTTAGGAATATATTTAAAAAATCTTAAAGTCTCAGGAGCCTTAACTGGGGGCACGGGAGTGCCCCCGCCAAGACGAGCCAAAGGAACGGGGGGAAAAGGAACTACCTACCTTTTCTGGAAGCGTTTCGTCAACTAGGGGCTTGGCTCTACTAGAGATCTCATAACTTTTTAACTTTTTAAGCATTATGATTTGAACTTGCATGTAAGTCTTGGCAGCCTATCCATGGAATGGTTTTGGTGGGATTAATATTATGCCGAAATAGGGGACACTTACGTTATTAGCCCGGCGCTCGGCAGTAACACGTGGATGATACTTTTCGTGAATAAATAGCGAAAGTAGCTTGCCTGACTGTAATAATAATAACAATCATGGTTTATAGTTATAACAGCTTCCTACGCAAACTTTTACGCATTTTACATTCGGCGTAATAAAATTATTAAATTATAATATCATGACTTCTGGCTCTATCTGTCGAGATTATTAGGAACAAAGCGTGGCTACTTGCTGTTTTGGTACGTAGTTTGCCTAACTGGCAAGAGATGGCGCTGAAATAAATTTAATTATATTGTGGACTTTTATTACAATAATTGTAATAAAAGTCCACAATATAATTAAATTTATTTCTATTATTTTAATTATTATATTTATTTTAATTATTATTATATAAATAAAAAGCTAATAACCTCTTTTACAATAATCAAAAAAAAACTTCTTTTAACCCTTAGGAACATGATTTGCTTTCTTGTTTCTAATTCGAACCGCCAAGATATGGAATGCCCTTCCGGCTTCCGTTTTCACCTCCACTTTTATATTGGTATCTTCAAAATCATATAAGCAAGCGCGCTCCACGGCTGCATCGGGTCCACTTGCCAACAGTACCCTTAAAATTAGGATTATAATTCTGAAACAAAATCATTAAAATATTAAAATAATACTGTTTTAAGCATTGACTTACCTATATGGGTAGATACATACAATAAGTCAATGGTTTTAAGTGATGGTAGGTAAGCCCCCTGCAGGGCTAGCATGGGCCGGAGATAAAAAAATTATCCCCCGAGGCGATTTTATCCACTGACAAGAGATAAAATTAACTTAACCCCTTCTCAGAGCACGGCAACAGGGGAGAGGAGAAGTTTATCACCGTTTGACATTTCACGAAGACTCGGGGGACTATTTATCCACCGTTATTTAGCGTTTTTATTTATTTATTTAGGAATAAAAATTTTATCCTTTCCTCGGGGAGAAAATTGTCTCGGCCCATGCTAGGGGGGCTGGGCATAGCGTTTGTAACCATGAGCTATCGTTTTACCAAGGTTATAGGTAAGTCAATGCCATCATACCTAATATTATAAATGCGAAAGTGTGTTTGTTTGTTGGTTTGTCCTTCAATCACGCCGCAACGGAGCAACAGATCGACGTGATTTTTGGCATGGGTATAGTTGAGGACCTGGAGAGTGACATAGGCTACTTTTTATCCCGAAAAATAAAGGAGTTCCCGAGGGAATCAAAAAAACTTAAACCACGCGGACGAAGTCGCGGGCATCAGCTAGTGAGTGTATAAATTTTCCATAACACAGGGCGCTCATAACATCAGATCTAGAATGCCATATAAACGCGGTACTAAGGACACAGACATTCAGGTCAAAGTGCCGCGTCACATACTAATGGCGGCGACCGGTTTCGCTCGTGAAACCACCAACAATGTTTTCGAATTAGTACAAACAAAGTTATTTTTTTTTTACAATTCACTACAAGTTAGCCCTTGACTTCGATCTCACCAGCCCCCCTAGCATGGGCCGAGACAATTTTCTCCCCGAGGAAAGGATAAAATTTTTATTCCTAAATAAATAAATAAAAACGCTAAATAACGGTGGATAAAATAGTCCCCCGAGTCCCCGTGAAATGTCAAACGGGGATAAACTTCTTCTCTCCCCTGTTGCCGTGCTCTGAGAAGTGGATAAGTTAATTTTATCCCTTGTCAGTGGATAAAATCGGGGGATAAAATTTTTATCTCCGGCCCATGCTAGCCCTGCTGGTGGTGTTTACGTGCTCTCCGAGGCACGCGGGTGTAATGTAACACCGCCAACTTCCTTCCTAACTCCGGGCTAGTACAGTACCTACTGAGAATTTCTTGTCAGAAAAACAACCGGCAAAGATATGCCGCCAATCGATTTAGCGTACCGGTACGATGCCGTGTAGAAACCGAGTAAGGGTATGGGTTTGATATAACTATGCCATGACTCTAACAGGTTAGCCCGCTACCATCTTAGACTGCATCATCACTTACCATCAGGTGAAATCGCAGTCAAGGACTAACTTGTAGTGGTCACAAAAAAATATATAAAGCTTTGGAAAATTTTCATTAAGGAGTAGGTATTCTTCCACCTGTGAAACTTACATAATCAGGTTGCGTAGTGGACACAAAAAAAATATAAAGCTTTGGAAAATTTTAATTAAGGAGTAGTTCTTCCACCTTGAAACTTATATCAGGTACCTATATTATACAAGAGAGATAATTTATCGAAACTTATAAGTAGGTTGGCGTTGGTTAAACGTAAAGCTCTTTTCAGACTACGCTATAATATTGTGATATATATAGTATAGCAAATAAGGAATATCGTACAGTGAAGTGTGAACGTGTCCATAATAATGTGTGCTATGAACTATATGCTATATTATATTATAGCGTAGTCTGAAAAGAGCTTATTACTATAGATCATTTTATTGGTGCTGTTGAACCTTACCATATAAACATTTAAACGACCTGAATGACTCAATTCATATCCTTAAATGCATAGGTATTATTTGTTTAGAATTAATACTCGTAACTGGTTTCATGTTAGACCTAGATCCTGATTCAATCCATCATGTCTAAACGCCAACCTCTTAATAAGAGGCTATATGTAAGAGGCTCTTACATAGCACGGGTCTGTTCTCAGAATAAGAAGGGCTTAGACCATAGTAACCTAACAGGTTAGCCCGCTACCATCTTAGACTGCATCATCACTTACCATCAAGTGAGATCGCAGTCAAGGGCTAACTTGTAGTGGCTAAAAAAAAAAGTCCTCCATACTGGTCAAGCTGTGTAGGTAGGTACCTAGTTACTACCTACTTCATCTTTTTTTTACTTTTTTTTTAAAATTGTTAACCCGTGGATGGTGTGGTGGATCAGGTACCTACACATAATTGTTATTTTATTTTTATTGTGATAATAGGGAATAGGGATGATGACAACACAATCAAATCAGCAACTCTTTATCAAAGTTAAACACGCACTTCTAGTGTGGAAGTTGTATGAAATTCACAGTTGTGACGTCATAAAATTTCAACGCACTTGTTTTTTTTAATCTATATTTTAAAATGGTTATCAAACTGTGCTTAAAACTAACCCAGGATGTGAATTTTAGGTATTTTGGAAGACCCTCTGTTTAATAATCATTAAGATTTTTTTTGTTATATAAGGCATCATCCGGCCCCAATAAATAAATCAATCAATCAATCGAATCATTTATTCAATACTAGCTGATGCCCGCGACTTCGTCCGCGTGGTTTAAGTTTTTTTGATTCCCGCGGGAACTCCTTAATTAACCGGAATAAAAAGTAGCATATTCACTCTCCAGGTTCTTAACTACTTATATTCATGCCAAAAATCACGTCGATCCGTTGCTCGGTTGCAGCGTGATTGAAGGACAAACCAACAAACCATCAAACAAACACACTTTCGCATTTATAATATTATGAATGAATGAATGAATGAATGAATGAATGAATGAATGAATGAATGAATGAATGAAAAAACTTTATTGCACACCAAATAGTTACACGACCAAATAACAAAATATATATATCCTCACTGCAAGGGTCTTACTGAGTACTGACTTAGTTTAAGTACTTAGTTTAGACAAAGCTACAAACCAACAAACAAACACACTTTGACGACCTTCCTGACGCAGTGTTGAGCGCTGTTGTCTCACACGTGCGGAGGTCCCGGGTTCGATCCCCGGGAGGGTTAATTTAGGAATTTATAATTTCTGAATTTTCCCTGGTCTGGCCTAGTTACCACCTTACCGGCAAAGACGTGCCGCCAAGCGATTTAGCGTCCCGGTACGATGCCGTGTAGAAACCGAATAGGGGTATGGGTTTAATATTACTGCCATGCCCATGCAAACGATCCGTTGCTCCGTTGCAGCGTGATCGAAGGACAAACAATAAACCAACAAACAAACACACTTTCGCATTTATAATGTCAGTACCACGTCAGTACGATGCGAAAGTGTATAATTTGTTTGTGGGTTTGTCCTTCAATCACGCCACAACAGAGCAACGCATCGACGTAATTTTTTGTATACCCATCCAAAATCATGAGGACCTGGAGAGTGACAGGCTACTTTTTATCCCGGAAAATTAACGAGTTTCCGCGGGAATTAAAAAACTTATTCCACGCGGACGAAGTCGCGCCGGGCATCAGCTATAGTAAAGTACACATTTTAGTTTATAATACATTTTAGTTTATAATACATAATATAATACATTGGCATTCCGAACCAGTGGTAGATTCATTCGACTATTCATAAGCACTTGTAAAAAGTCTATTTGAATGAAAAACTTTTGAATTTTTGAATTTTTGAATTGAATACATTTATACTTGTATAGAAGTAGAGTAGCAAGCATTTTTTTTTAATCCACTGCAAGTTAGCATAGCATAGCTGATAGCTGGGAGCCGCTGGAAGCAAGCGGCACAAGACCGTGTCCTGTGGAGATCCATGCAGGAGACCTTCGTCCAGCGGTGGACGTCTATCGGTTGAGAGTTGAGACGAAGCGCTAATAGCCAAGTGGTTTAGACTTCGTTCGCCTCCTATTCGGATGGTCGGGGGTTTTCACTTCCGTTTTCCCCTCAACTACTAATATAGGTATCTTCATATCAAGAGTGAATGGGCATCTTTTAGGCGCGCTCACCACTTGCAAGCAAGTCGGATTGCAGCCAAGAGAAAAAAAATACTTTTCGAAGTTACGTGCGTTTTAAAGATCACGTAGAAAAACGCCGCTTTAGATTTGTACTAGAAAATTAAAAGTTTTATGATAGCTTAAGTAGGAGGGGGAAAGAAAGTGGAACGCTCAAGGTCGTTGGCAGCTGGTTGCCTCTTCAATGAGTTATGATGAAGGTATATTTTGTTTGTTTCAGGTAAGATTACCTACTACCTGATCTATACCTACGATGTAACGTCTTATTATATCCTCCGTGTGCACGGTAAGGTAAAATTATTAATTATTATTTAATGCTAACTACGTAGTTACTTGCTACGGGTAGGTACTCGGTGTTATCCTTCACCGTAACTTCAAGTATAATAAATATCTCTTAGGAAGTTAGGATCATCGTTTACTAAAAAAAATGATATTATAGAACTAAATTAACTCTTGTATACATAATAAATTAAATTATTTTTTACTTTTTAGTGTTTAGTCGGTTTATATATTTTTTTTTTAAATTTTTATTTCACAATTTTTTCTGTATCAGAACCGAACCAAACTCTCACACAAACTACCCTTGAAGTACATCCTTTCCAATAACAAAAGAATCATCGAAATAGGTTGGCTTGATATTGAGTTATGCTGTGGTTATGCGTCCATTTGTCTCGCACACACTTAATGCAAATCTAAGACTTATATGATTTTCTCATGGATGCCATTGTCAGAACTGGACCAAATTGAATTGGGACCACACGGGAAGCACCAGCTTTCAAATAAAAAAAGAATCATCCAAATCGGTCCACCCAGTCAAAAGTTCTGAGGTAAAAACATAAAAAAAATACAGTCGAATTGAGAACCTCCTCCTTTTTTTGAAGTCGGTTAAAAATAGGATTTTTTTAATAATGCGATGATTGAATAAAGGCTTTTATTTGGGGTTTGAACTCGGCACGCATAGCTGTACCTTTCGGAATGTGATAGGGTCTGGCTTTCACTGTGACAGTTCTCACCAAAGGACACCCACCAAAATATACTGAATCAGCCTTCCTAGCGATAGTTACCAAAAGTACGACTATCTCTTAAACTTTAAGCTCTTATATGTTGATGATACAGAATATTTTTTCTTTATACATAAAGCGTATAGTGTCATAGTAGAGTCCATTTAAGACCAGCCCCCCGATTACGTAAGAATTGTCGATCAAACGTTAAAGATTTTCGTCAAAGTAAAATAACATGACAGCATTGAATTAGAGCTCAATTTCGTCTGCCCATTCTTATACGTTTAGGGTATCGTACATACCTAAACGTATAAGAATGGGCAGACAAAATTGAGCTCTAATTCAATGCAGTTATGGTTTATTTTACTTTGACGAAAATCTTTAACGTTTGATCGGCCATTCTTACATGATTGGGGCCCAGTTTGTTCCAGTAACAGGCGGTATCAATCAACATCGCACATTGTAATTGTTGTTTGAGGCCAATGCCCATTGCCCATGGGGCATGGACACGCTTGAAGTCTGGACACAGGAATTTTATTTTTATCTTATTACTAGCTGATGCCATGCGACTTCGTCCGCGTGGTTTAAGTTTTTTTTTGATTCCCGCGGGAACTCCTTAATTTTCCGGGATAAAAAGTAGCCTATGTGTTATTCCAGACTATAATCTATCTGTGTGCCAAATTTCATCCAGATCCGTTCAGCCGTTGGGGCGTGATTGAGTAACAAACATCCATACATCCATACATCCATCCAAACTTTCGCATTTAATAGTAGTTTATACACCAAGGGGATAAAGCACTGTTTTATGTCACGGGCGCTACATTGAATCCTGAACGTAACGAAGGACTCCAAATTTAACTCCCGAGCGCAGCGAGGGTGTTATAAGTTAATTCCCGACCAAAGGGAGGGAATTAAGATTGAGTCCTGAGTGCAGTGAGGGATTCAAGCGCCCAAGAAAAAAACTGCTTTATCCCGGTGGTGTATACTCTACTTTATACTTCTACCATAACAGTAAAACAAACTGTAACGGTTAGATATTTATTGCAAATCATAGTAAGTAGGATACATAGGTCTAGTAAATAATAAAAAGAAAAGACAAATTAAAAGTGAATGTTCACGTTCGATAGAGTCACATTTGGCGCCGCTGCTTTGATATTCAAACTTTTTGCTTTTCATGCTGCCAGTGTAAATGCAGGTATACATACTCCTTGGTTTAAAAACTTTTATGTCAAATGGTACGGTCGTTTGGTCGACCAGTCTGGAGCCTAGACTCTGTTGTGCATATTTACAGTATGGGGTTGGTCAACTAGTTGGGCGATCGATCGACTAGATTACGGCCCTAGGGCATGAAGACTGACTTTAGACCCGCAAAAGTATGATTAAAACAGTAGTAAAGGTATGGTAGAAGTATAATAGTAGATTATTAACCAAGGGGATAAAGCAGTGTCTTCTGTCGCGGGTGACGATTTAAATCGCGAGCGTAACGAAGGACTCGAGGTTTACTCCCGAGCGTAGCGAGGGTGTTAAAAACTTAAATCACGAGCGAAGCGAGGGATTTAAGACGAGTCCTGAGTGTAGCGAGGGATTTAAGTTCACCCAAGACTAAGACAGCTTTATCACCGAGGAAAATACTCTACTTTTCGTACCATTTGCGAAAAAATTAACACAATAATAATATGAGATAAGCATTTATTAAAAATAATGACATTTTTTTTTTTATCCACTACAAGTTAGCCCTTGACTGCGATCTCACCTGATGGTAAGTGATGATGCAGTCTAAGATGGTAGCGGGCTAACCTATTAGGGGCATGGCAGTTATATTAGGTAAACCCATCCCCCTATTCGGTTTCTATACACGGCATCGTACCGGAATGCTATATCGCTTGGCGGCACGTTTTTGCCGGTAGGGTGGTAACTAGCCACGGCCGAAGCCTCCCACCATGCCAGACCAGGGAAAATTCAGAAATTATAAATTCCCAAATTGACCCTGCCGGGGATCGAACCCGGTACCTCCGCACGTTAAGACAACAGCGCTACACATTGCGCCACGGAGGTCGTCAAAAAGTAAAAAGTCAAAAGCAAATTAAAAGTTAATATTCGAAACATTGGTCCAATTATTGACAGAGAGAGTTACAAATAACGTTTATGTATTTGAAGAAAACAAAAAGGCGGCAAATTCCTAGACTAATATTTTTTTGTCGGAAAAGCAAAGGCATCAAGCTCATACGGCCTCGTCGGTTTTCGTAATTTTATTTAATAATCATAACTGCATAATAAATGCGTATTCCTTTTTCAAAAATATGTATAATGCTTTATATACAAACTCAGGTGTAAACACTAAACACAGATGTAGTTCAGTATAAATTTCGGTAAGTATTCCAAATTTAAATCACATTCTCCCCCTAGAGGATGAATGAAATTCAGTACAATTTTCTTTCCCTGTTTTTAACAGATTAAAAATGACTATTGTTATGTTCGCTTTTTGTGGCATAGAATGTCACTTTTTTGAGCAAGTGGTACGAAAATAATATTTATTTGATATTTTTGGAATATAGGTAGGGCCTTGGAGCCTCTAGATTTGACCACTAAGTTTTATTGTTTCTCCTCCTTGATGCAGCCTCGTCCACGTGGGTTAGGGTTTTTGATTTCTACGGGAACTATTTAATTTCCCAGGATAACCTATGCCCTTTCCCGAGATACAATCAATCTCTTAAGTTGTTATTTTATAATATTATTTTTAATCGATTTCTTTGTTATCTTGTAAATTCATTTAAGTATTGATTTCGTAGTTAGGTACTCGTAAATCGAAAAAATAAATAAGTTGAAATATTTAAATTGATTTCTGTCCAGATCGTTAAAATAGATGTAAAGGATGGTTGGTAAAAGCGTAACAGACAGATGGAGAGACAGACAGCAGACATACACACGCATTTACTTAACTTTCGTCCGATCCTACTTATAACGCAGATATAGCATACCTATTGACGTATTAGACACAATTTCTTTTGCCAATCGCTACAAAAAGCTAGGCTATTCCTATACCATGACCTAACAGATGAGAGACAGCCTTGTGACGTCAGCACACGTCATGAATTTGAGTTGCTGAGACAAAACATACTTACATAAAATCCTCAGCTTTTTGGACGAAATTGCCGTCTTTGTCAAGGCGTGTAATGACGTATTAGAAAATATGATATCTTTCGCCAATCGCCACAAAGCTAGGTCATTCCTATAGGATGACCAGTTGGATGAGAGACAGGCTTGTGACGTCAGCACACGTCATTAATACGACGAATAGCTAATTTTACTTGCGCGCAGTACGCACGCGAATGTATAACGTCACACTTGTATTCTATTCCCAATCTACTAACAGCAGAGTTAGTACGAGATATTATCTCGATAGCGGTGATAGACTGGTTGTTTAGACACCCGGCAACTTTTCGATTGATCGCGGAGGCACGTATCTTAAATTTTCGGATCATACTAATATTATAAATGCGAAAGTGTGTTTGTATGTTGGTTTATTGGTTTGTTGGTTTGTCCTTCAATCACGCCGCAACTTTTTATCCCGGAAAATTAAGGAGTTCCCGTGGGAACCAAAAAAATTAAACCACGCGGACGAAGTCGTGGGCATCAGCCAGTCAAATATCAAATAAATATTATAAATGCGAAAGTTTGGATGGATGTATTGATGTATGGATGTTTGTTACTCAATCACGCCCCAACGGCTGAACGGATCTGGATGAAATTTGGCACAGAGATAGATTATAGTCTGGAATAACACATAGGCTACTTTTTATCCTGGAAAATTAAGGAGTTCCCGCGGGAACCGAAAAATCTCGATCCGCGCGGACGAAGTCGCGGGCATCAGCTAGTTTAATATAAAAGAAAACATCGTAAGGAGACCTGCCCCCCGATTGTGTAAGGAAATCGTAATCGTAATCGATATACAGATAGCAGTGGGTTGAAGTGATGATGACATCTCGAACACGTTGATAGATTTCGAGTATCGACACTATAAATCTGTCTTATTACAAAACTAGCTATAAGCGGCTTCGCTTAGGTTACTTTACATCCATCCATCATCCATCCATCCATCAACCTGTATGCATCCACTGCTGGACATAGGCCTTTTTGAGAGCGCGTGACCAAACACGGTCCTCCGCCTTCCTCATCCACCCGTCACCTTCTTTAGTTCCTCGGATCAGCGAGCTGGTGGTCGTCCTACACTGCGCGTACCGGTACGCGGTCTCCACTCCAGAACACGTCTGCCCCAACGGCCATCGGTTCTGCGACAGATATGACCTGCCCACTGCCACTTCATCTTGCTAATCCTCAGAGCTATGTCGGTCACTCCTCACTTTTGTTCTTTTACTTTACATAATTAATCGGCAATTACTTATTGAGTTTAAAAAATCCAAATCTATCAACGTTATCGAGATCTCCAAACTTGCACTAAGGGTTATTACTCGTAGCGTTTATGCTTCAAGCTTTAAATTAGGCAAGGTTGTCTATATTAACTGTTATTAAACGGTTGCGTTACTGACTGACAGACAGATCTAAGACAAAACACAGATAAAAACTGAGCCTTGACTGTGTTTTTCAGTAAACAATTGCGTCTACCAGGTCTTTGTATCGCCAGGCCAAGTAGCAAAGAGTAAAAGATATTTTGTGACGATCGCAATTAGATACTTCTGCAGCCTTATTACTAAAAAAATGATTTGAATGAAGCGTTGGCCATAGTCTACCAAGCTGGGCCAACTGTAAATTGGCTGACTGCACACACCTTTGAGAATATTATGAAGAACTCTCCGGCTCGCAGGTTTCCTCACGTTAGTAAAGTATCTTAACTATTGAGTTTTAAAGGTTGTGTTTTCCATTTTACAAACTTTTTATTCTTCACTAGATGGAATTCCGAACTAGTGGTAGATTCACTTAACGATTCAAAACCACTTGTAAAAGTTTATTTGAATAAAAACCATTTGAATTTTGATGATGCCCGCGACTTCGTCCGTGTGGATTAAGGATTCCCGCGGGAACTATTTAATTTTCCGGGATAGAAAGTAGACTATGTACTTCCTCGGGTATCAAACTATCCCTATACCAAATTTCATCAAAATCGATTGAACAGATGAGCCGTGAAAGCATAGCAGACAGACACACTTTCGCATTTATAATATTAGTATGGATAGCATGGATTATTCACCACCTGGATACCTGGTCTTCTTCCACCTCCCGTTATTCCAGGTCATTTCTGCCACTTAGCTGCCAATTATGGAACCAGCTAACATCTTATGTGTTCCCTCTAGATTATAATATGGCTCTTCAAAGAACGGATACACAAATTTCTCAAAAGCCGGCAACGGTTCCTCTGGTCATCTGGTGCTGCAAATGTTCATAACCCGCCTGCTGATGCAATTATTCATTAGGTGTCTCCTAATAAAATGATATTATTTAAATTTCCAGGAATCGTTCGTTTTATCGGTTGGTATTTACATGAGCTTGTGCGTACGAGAACCGAAGGCGAAAGCTAATAAATAAAATACTGACTCACCATTATGTAGTAGGTATGTACTGATAGTAATTAAAATTTGCATATGTTATTCGGCGAAAACATTAACAGTGCAAAGTGCGGGTTTTACGTAAACTTTTTTATTTGTTATAATTGGTATACGGTCTCTCAGAAACTTAGTTCGGTAAGTAATCAAAATATCCTTAGAATTGGGTATTTGACAACTATTCAAATAAATATTTTTTTAGTGATTATTAAATAGTGGATCTCCCAAAAGTCGTAATATCCACGTTCCCTGTTAATTTTATGTTGAATAACTATTTTAAACTATCGATTAAAGTAAAAATGTGCGTCGAACTTTGATGACGTCACTATGCAATGTTTCATACAAAATCCCATACTTCCAATTCCAATTTATTTATTATTATGAAAGAATTTTTTACATTTTCATGGTTTCTTAGCACCCCATAAGCCTTGTCGTCTTGTCTGGGGGCTGCACATTTCTCAGATCTACTTATTACATAAATAGGTACACGTATTATGCGGACAAATAATAGTAGATTAGTAGCCAAGGGCTGTAAGGCATCAATTGCAGCCCGAGATATTTAGGCGCACGAGCGCAGAGAGGGCGCCTATAGTTCGAGGGTGCAATTGATGCTTACACCCGAGCTAACTACTCTGCTTTACATCTCGATTGTGAGGTAAAGTAGGTCCTTATTACCCCCAAATGGAGCTTGTAGGTGAACAATTAGCGCTCGAGGGTAATAATGTAGCTAGAAAAGCCCAAGGGCGGTAAGTAATTTTAAAAAAAAACTCTTCACTCTTTCAAAAAGTTCGCGTACATCTAACCATCATACTTTTTTTAATTACTTACCGCCCTAGGGCTTTTCTAGCTACATTATTACCCTAGAGCGCTAATTGGTCACCTACAAGCTCCATTTGGGGGTAATAAGGACCTACTTACCGAATATGAGAGATGTAAAATAACATTAACTTAACATTAAACAATTAGGTAAAAGTACACGAAACAATTGAAGCATACTAAGCTAGCGATACTAAGCATGCGTTTTGACTTTTGAAAAAACGTTGCTGTTTTGACTACCTAGTTGTTATATACCCAATTCACTACTGTTGGCTTTCGTGGTTGCCATTCCTCTTATACTATGTAAAGGATCTAGAATACGATAAATAACTGCGCCATTCGTCCATGTGGATTGGTTTTATTCCCGCGGGAATTTCTTGGAAAAAAACAGCCTATCCTGTATCCCGTCAAAATCGATTGAACAGATGGGTCGTGAAAGCACGTAGGAGATAGACAGACAGATCCACTTTTTTTTTTTTTTTTTTATTGGTGATAGGCTTGCGCTTGACGACAATCATGCTTAGTGCAAAGCAATGATGAGGTCTAGGTTGGAACGCGCTTGCCTAGAAGATGCCTATTCACTCTTGCCTTGAAGGTACTTAAGTTATAAGTGGCAGGAAACACGTGCGCTGGGAGGGTGTTCCACACCCTAGCGGTTCGATCCACTTTAGATATAAAAGATACTTTCGAATAACCAAACGATGCCTTTGCGTGCCTTTGCGTCGGACTCCCAAACGAAGGGTACCGTACGTATAAACTATAAACTGATAGTATATTATATATTATCTATCTATCTATCTATATATATATATATAAATCTCGTGTCACAATGTTTGTCCTCAATGGACTTCTAAACCACTTAACCGATTATAATAAAATTCGCACACCATGTGCAGTTCGATCTAACTTGAGAGATAGGATAGTTTATATTATATAGATTAGGATTATTAGTGCTACCCGTGCGAAGCCGGGGCGGATCGCTAGTGTAATATATAAATATATGTAATATTCCATACATTGGCCTTTAATTTACGACTTTATATACAAAAACAAATAAAGAAAATATTTGTAAAGTTAGTATTTATTTTTATCCAATTTTATGACTAAAAATCGTCAATGATCAATCAGAACATGCGGAAAATGTTGAACAGAAATAAACCCAAGTACCCAGCTTCCGTTCCAGGCTGATTTATAGCCAGTAGTCTGTAGTCGGCTAGATCGCATCGTGAGATCTTGCAGTCAAGGTAAGATTGCGATAAATAAGTGATCATACCTCCATTATTATTATAGTTATTTTACATTATATTACATCCATCCATACTAATATTATAAATGCGAAAGTGTGTCTGTCTGTCCGTCTGTATGTCTGTCTGCTACGCTTTGACGGCCCATCTTTTCAACCGATTTTGATGAAATTTGGTACAGGAATAGGTGGCATCCCCGGGAAGGGCATATGCTACTTTATAAACCGGAAAAGTAAGGAATTCCTGCGGGAATCAAAAAAACTTAATTCACTCTGACGAAGTCGCGGGCATCATCTAGTACTAGATAATTCCCGCGACTTCGTCCGCGTGGACTAAGTTTTTTCGATTCCCGCGGGAACTCCTTAATTTTCCGGGATAAAAAGCCTAAGTCCTTCCCCAAGATATAAACTATGTCTGTAGCAAATTTCATCAAAATCGGTTGAATAGGTGGGCCCTGAAAACATAGCAGACAGACAGACAGATAGACAGACAGACAAACAGATAGACAGACAGACAGACAGAGTATGGATGGTTAGTATGGATACATTATAGTTGAAATCCCACGGACGCGTATGAAGCGATTTGATTTGCTTCCTCGTTTCTAATTTGAACCGCTAGGACATGGAACGCCTTTCGCGGCTTCCGTTTTTCTCTCCGCTTATAATATTGGTATCTTCAAATCAAGAGTGAATAGCCATCTTCTAGGCAAGCGAGCTGCACCTTAGGCTGCATCACTACTTCCAGCAAGTCTGATTGCAGCCAAGCGCTAGTCTATAAAATTATAAATAAAATAAAAATAAACATACTGTATAGGATTTGCCTCGTTGGTCTAGTGGTTGGCATGTTCGACTGCGGCCGACGAGGTCCCGGGTTCGAGTCCCGGGTCGGGCCATAATTAAGTATTGGGTTTTTCTGACTAGACTTTCTCACTAGCCCGGAGTTAGGAAGTTGGTGGTGATTTACCTCCGTGCCTCGGAGAGCACGTTAAACCGTCGGTCCCGGTTATTATCACTAACATGATCATAGTTGTTAAAGCCCCCCAACCCGCATTGGAGCAGCGTGGTGGGTCTAAGCTCTAATTATCTCTCTCCTATGAGAGTGGAGGCCTGTGCCTCCGGAGGATAGGATTTGACGACCTCCCTAGTCCCTAGCGCATTGGAGGGCAGGGCCATACTGCAAGCCATATTTGCTTATTTGTAGTTGATTTCGTGTTTTAGAATTATAATCCTTATTTTAGGAACGTTAAGGTACATCAAGCTGTCATTTTGAGTAATATTGCTTAGCAATTAAGCGTTGGCAGTAGGTATGGCCCTTGTGGTATTTTAATATGAGGTCCCGATTTCGATCCCCGGCGGAGTCAATTTGGGATTTTTCAATTGCTAATGGCCGTGACCACCCTATCTGCATTCCGGTAGTAGGTATGTCGTGTTGTATGTCGTGTCGATTCTATTTAGTTCTTTTTTACACCTACATAATAATTCAATGTTTTTTACTAACTTAACTAACTTTAGGTATAGTTTAGTAGTATCGCGTACCTATTGTAAGATTATGAAGATAATATATTATACTTACCCCTAAGAGGTTGTCCCGCTACCATCTTAACTATATTATACTATACACTGATTATACAGACTGCAGTCTGTATAATCACTTACCTGACAATTGACATGGCAGTCAAGGGTTGTCTTATAGTGGACTGAATAATATTTAAAAAAATACATAGTTAGCTAAAGCTGCAACAGAGCAACGGATCGACATTATTTTTTTGCATGGGTTTAGTTGAGGACCTGGAGTATTTTCTCAAGGATATAAGAAAGAAAGAAAGAAAGAAAGAAAGAAAGAAAAAACATTTATTTTCAAACTGTGCCACACATAACAAGCATAGAAATACCTACCTACCGCATCACGTATGGCACAACCCGAAAAATGGTCCAGGCTCAGCATAATGCTGTATGTTCAGTGCAAGCACTGACCATACAGCGCTGATTTTCAGCCTGAACCCTGATTCGGGTGACACCACGGAAAAAAAAACTACGTAGCTGCAAGCTAGAATAAAAAGTTTATAATATTAGTAAGACAGGAAAACCTACGTAGTACTGACTCTACTCAGGAGTAGTCTTCCAGATAGTTCTAAATGCAGTTTTTTAGTTTACGGATGTAGCGGTGGAGTCCTAGCCTAATATACACAGACCTAAACAGTCTGGCCGTCTGGGAGGCCGATAGCAATTACACTGTCTATTTTAGCATACGCTCGCCCTCAGGCCGATGCGCGGCGTGATTAGAACGCGCCAAAAATTCGCGCCACAAACATGGCGGACGAAAATTCGCGCGAAAATACGGCTACTTACTGGATTTTCTAAATAAAAAAAAACTGAAATCTCGTCAAAAGTGTCAACCCTAAAAACCAAGTCCAACCGCCATTTTTGAAACGAATCGATACTCTATTTAAATAAATGTGGATGTTTACAACCCTAGCACAACATTATAAATTGTGACAATATATCTTTAGTTTTATGTTTAGTGAAGTTTAGTGCATAATATTATGTGTCGGATATGAGTGTAAAAGAACTCTGTATAAGTACCTAGGTACTCTGTGTTTTAGTGACAATGTGCAAACACGTTTAGGTAAAAGGAAAATATTTGCTCAATATGCCATTTTGATCGCATTTTTAAAGTCGCAAAGGTAACTTTAGTTTTTGATTTTAAGATTTTTTTACTAAACTTATTTGTCAAATAAAATTAGGTAAACTTATCCGTTAGGATAAGTTTAACTCTGATCCTATGATCAGAGTTAAAATTAATTACATAATATAATCAAATATCAAATCAAATAAATATTATAAATGCGAAAGTTTGGATGGATGGATGTATGGATGTATGTTTGTTACTCAATCACGCTCCAACGGATGAACGGATCTGGATGAAATTTGGCACAGAGATAGATTATAGTCTGGAATAGCACATAGGCTACTTTTTATCCCGGAAAATTAAATAGTTCCCGCGGGAACCGAAAAACCTCAATCCACGCGGACGAAGTCGCGGGCATCAGCTAGTTATTAATGTCCGAATTTAATAGTCGAGGGCCTATTCACACTAACCCAGAGTCGACGTGAATCATTCCTTGGATTCTTTCTTACGCTCTGATGGAAAAACAGACATCAACTCAGATAACGGTCTCATCTATTGGTCAATTTAAAAATTTAAAAAAGGAAGACGTGACTGAATGACTGACGGATCGATCAACGTCGGAAAACCAACATTTTAGCATTTTTAAATATTAAATACGGTGTATAATTCTATGCAGATATACAAAAAGGTTCTCATGTACCTACACGCAAAAGTTACTGACCTTTCTTTACTACAGCTTTGAGTTATAAATTTAAAATAACATTTTATTATCTGTATGCTTGGCGCATGCAAAAATTGCATCACCATTTTATTATGCAGGGCATGTGAGTGGGTAACGCTTTGAGCATGCGGGCTTTGAAGAATTTTTAATACTCTAGATGGTTTATAATGCCTGAACATACTCAATGCAATGCGCGATGGATAAGTGAATACAGCTCTACGCCATGGTCCACCACGTTGGCCAACTTCAATGTTCAAACATGCAATTGATATAATATTTAATTGCTTAAAACTACCTACATAACTCCGCGAAGTAAGAGGTGAGATTTGCTCCTGCGTGAGATTCGAACCTCGGAAAATTGCTATGATTCTATTTTCTAACTAAAACCACAGAATAGGTAATAGTATGCTAATACCCTACCCCTACCACTAACCCTACCGGAAAAGACGTGCCGTCAAGCCAAGCATTCTGGTAAGTACAATGCCGTGTAGAAACCAATTCGATATATGGGTTTAATATAACTGCCATACCCTGAATCTCCACTTACCATTAGGTGAGATCGCAGTCAAGGGCTAACTTGTAGTGGATAAAAAAATTATATTTCCGTTAGGTTTATCTACTCATGTGCTTATATTATGTACATATTATAATATGGAAATCGATTCATAAGGAGGTAAACTCCAAAAAACAATGTCAATTCAACTGAGTTTCTTTCGGTCGAGATGACTAATCAATAAATATTATAAATGCGAAAGTTTGGATGGATGTATGGATGTGGATGTATGGATGTATGGATGTTTGTTACTCAATCACGCTCTAACGGCTGAACGGATCTGGATGAAATTTGGCACAGAGAAAAATTATAGTCTGGAATAGCACACAGAGAAAAATTATAGTCTGGAATAGCACATACCACCACCCACCACTACAGCCCTAACGTCCCACTGCTGCCCCCCTAGCATGGGCCGGAGATAAATAATTTATCCCCCGATTTTATCCACTGACAAGAGATAAAATTAACTTATCCACCTCTCAGAGCACGGCAACAGGGGAGAGGAGAAGTTTATCCCCGTTTGACATTTCACGGGGACTCGGGGGACTATTTACCCACCGTTATTTAGCGATTTTATTTATTTATTTATTTAGGAATAAAAATTTTATCCTTTCCTCGGGGAGAAAATTCTCTCGGCCCATGCTAGGGGGGCTGGGCACAGGCCTGCACTCTCATAGGAGAGTGGGGATAAATAGCACATAGGCTACTTTTTATCCCGGAAAATTAAAGAGTTTGCGCGGGAATCAAAAAATCTTAATCCACGCGGACGAAGTCGCGGGAATCATCTGGTTCCATATAATTTCGCTTGCCCTAGTTTAATGCAGTTCTAAATATCGCGTAATATAACACGTCGTGTGGGAGGGTTTTGCCATTTGTGCATCTCGGCTCGCATCCTTTGTTAGGTCATTGACATTCGCATCTAAAGAGTGAATATCGGTGAATATAGTATAATCTAATTCGATAACTCTGCATCCATTAAATAGCTTTTTTTTAAGATATTGTTTTTTAAGCTAGATTTTCACTTCTTATGACTAGGTAGTAATAGGTATTTACTTTATACAAACACACTTTTCTGCTTTTCTGCTAACTAACGGACTCTCGGGACTCTACCCTAAGTTGGACTGGAAAAGCCCCCCCATTACGTAAGAATTGTCGATCAAACGTTAAAGATTTTCGTCAAAGTAAAATAAACCATGACAGCATTGAATTAGAGCTCAATTTCGTCTGCATATTTTTATACGTTTAGGGTATCGTACATACCTAAACGTATAAGAATGGGCAGACGAAATTGAGCTCTAAATCAATGCATTTATGGTTTATTTTACTTTGACGAAAATCTTAAACGTTTGATCGGACATTCTTACATGATTGAGGCCCTGATCACTGTTTTAACAGAAATGCCTACTAGGTATTATAGTTTTTAAATATTCTACAACACACACACACACACATACATAAACTAAAGAAAATCTTGAATAGATATTATTAATTTTATTTTATGATTCAAAATCTCCAGGAGGATGCTCCGGTGTAGGAGCGAAACGTAGGGGAGACTGGGTACGACTGAAACAGTTTTACTTTAACTGCGCGTAGAAAAGTATGTACTGTACTGAAAGACTTGATATTTTGGTCATAACAAGTACCTGGCTTTTGATTAAAATATATTCTATAGCTCTATCAAAAAAGAAGATGCTCCTACATCTATTTTGTGTTGTGTGGTGTTGTGCCGGTGCGAATTGCAGGCTACAAGCTGTACCACGTATATTTTTCTGTTTTAGCGGATGTTAGCGAATTAAACTTCTAGTTCCTTCTTCGTAACTGATATGGTTGGGTTATTCAAGTCGGAACTCCTCCTTTACTAATATACTTCTTTAACTACTTTATATTATGTACATACAGAAGAGAGAGGATGAATACTACTTATATCCCTCACGAATTATCATTTTTACTCAAATAAATAAATAAATAAATAAATAAGCCGTTTATTCCCAAACAATACATTTCAGATACATAAAATGACACAAATAAGATTATTTTCAATAGTTAGTAGGTTACATAACATTTTACTATTAAGTCACACGATTATGAGAAATCAATTAAGCATAAGTTTTATTATATATATTATTAAATATTATTTAAATTTACACAATATCAAATTATAGCTCAAATCATAGTAATTTTATAAGTCAATACAATTTAGTCAAAATTTACACAGTTATAAGTCAAAAAGAAAACAATACCATTACAATAAAACAAGTCACATTGAGTAGGTATGATTATTATTATACTATATATAGCTCAATTACCACTGACTGACTCACTCATTGACATAATTGTTCTCCTAGAAAGAGACAGAAAACGATATAATGATGTACGGGAGATGTATTCGGGTGCGGGATTCGAGTGGGGAAAAATTATGACATTTCAGAAAAACAAGATGGCGGCTGACGTGATTCTTGTAACTCTTTTGTTTTCTAACCGATTTCTTTGCAACTCGCAATTATTGAAGAAATTAGGAAACGATCAATAGAAAAAGTGGAAAAAATTGGAAAAACAAGATGGCGGCCGAGCTGTAGTGTTTTCAAATTTTTGATTTTTCGACCCCGAACCGCGGCGCCGCAGATCCGAAACGGCGTGGTCGAGCATGATATTTTTTTCTCTTTTCGCCTGCAATTATCCTGTATTTTGACAGAATGGGAGTGGTTTTTAAAAATTCAAGATGGCGGCTGTCGCGGCGGCCTTTTTGTTTGAGGTACGAAAAAACGCAATTTTAAAATTCAAATTTCTCACAGTTGGCAACGTCGGAGCGTTTCGACTTCTAGGGGGCGATTGTGTGTACAGACTTGAGGTATGGATTGGGGGAAAAAAATACCCCATTTCTCGGGAAATTTTCAAGATTTACCCCAAAAATAAAAAAATCGAAATACGGACTTTTTGCAAAATTTGAGTACGAGCAACCACGTGTCTCACTTGTGCGAATGACATTTGGGTATTTTCGTCGCCGAGGTCTGGCAACACTGGAATTTATCAAAGTAAAAGTGATTTTCGACATGGTCTTTTTTCAGGGGCGATCATTTCGGCTGGGTGCGAGCGAGATGAAAAATTTAAACGTCATCAGGAGCGGTATATCCTGTAGTTTACGGGAAAATTGTGAAACTGTGTAAAATGTTTCTGTCCAACGAGGTGGCGGCCATTTTGTATTCTTTTTGTGTTTTTGAAAATTTCGAACACGTTTTTGAGGCAGTTGGCAACATTTGGGAAAGTTGACATGTATAAATCGATTGTGTAACTCAACCAGCGGTATCGAGATATCTCAACAGTGTTGCCACATTTGGGGTAGTTTTCGAGATTTTCCCAAAAATGTCCTCCTGTAAACTTTTGTATGAAAAATTTTTTTTTCACTGATGGCTTCGTATACACGTTAGAAAATTAAACTTGAACAAAAATATGGGGACAGCTGATGATTGAGGATTTCGGAGACGGGTAAAGAGCACGGCCGAGGTATTGAAGTTAGGTGGGGGGTGCTCGACCAAATGTCATTCAAAACTTCATCCAAAAGACAATGAGCTGAAAAAAAATTCAAAATGGCGGATTTAAGATGGCCGCCATACAAATTTATTTGGTGTCCATCTCAGAAAGTATAAAAGATGAAAGAGTGGTTTCTCGGCCAAAGATGATCAGGGCGAGAAGATCTATTTAGCGAAAAGAAAAAAAATTCAAGATGGCGGATTTTTTTTTTCATACCAAATTATATGGCGATTAGGACTCATTGACGTAATTTATTGTTCTCCTAGAAAGAGACAGAAAACGATACAATGATGTATGGAAGATGTGTTCGGGTGCGAGATGGGAGTACGGAAAAATTATGCCATTTCGGAAAAACAAGATGGCGGCCGACGTGATTCTTGCAACTCTTTTGTTTTTTAACCGATTTCGTTAAAACTCGCAAGGATTGAAGAAATTAGTAAACGATCAATAGAGTAAGTGGAAAAAATTGGAAAAACATTATGGCGGCCGAGCTGCAGTGTTTTCAAATTTTTGATGTTTCGACCCCGAACCGCGGAGCCACAGATCTGAAACGGCGTAGTCGAGCATGATTTTTTCTTTTTTTCGCCTACAATTATCCTGTATTTTGACAAAATGGGAGTGGTTTTTAAAAATTCAAGATGGCAGCTGTCGCGGCGGCCGTTCGGTTTGAGGTACGAAAAATCGCAATTTTAAAATTCCAATTTCTCACAGTTGGCAACGTCGGAGCGTTTCTACTTCTACGGGGCGATTGTGTGTACAGACTCGAGGTATGGATTGGGGGAAAAAAGATTACCCCATTTCTCGGGAAATTTTCAAGATTTACCCCAAAAATAAAAAAATCTAAATACGGACTTTTTGCAAGATTCGAGTACGAGCAACCACGTGTCTCACTTGTATGAATTACATTTGGGTAATTTCGTCGCCCAGGTCTGGCAACACTGGAATTTATCAAAGTAAAAGTGATTTTCGACATGGTCTTTTTTCAGGGGCGATCATTTCGGCTGGGTGCGAGCGAGTTGAAAAATTGAAACGTCAATCACAAGCGGTATATCCTGTAGTTCACGGGAACATTATAAAACTATGTAAAATGTTTCTGTGAAACCAGGTGGCGGCCATTTTGTATTCTTTTTGTGTTTTTGAAAATTTCGATCACATTTTTGTGGCAATTGTCAACATTTGGGAAAGTTGACATGTATGGATCGATTGTGTAACTCGACCGGCAGTATCGAGATATCTAAACAGTGTTGCCACATTTGGGGTAGTTTTCGAGATTTTCCCCAAAAACTCCCTCCTGTAAAATTTTGCATGACAAATTTTTTTTTCACTGATGGCTTCGTATATAAATCAGAAAATATAACTTGAAGAAAAATATGGAGACAGCTGATGATTGAGGATTTCGGAGACGGGTAAAGAGCACGGCCAAGATATTGAAGATAGGTGGGGGGTTCTCAAACAAATGTCACTCGAAACCTCATCCAATTGGCGGTGAGTTGAAAAATCTCCAAAATGGCGGATTCAAGATGGCCGCCATACAAATTTCATCAGTGTCTGTCTCGGAGAGTATTAGAGATGGAATCTTTCATATTCGATATAATTTAGGTCTCTCTGGGATTACAAAACAGAAAACTGATACCAAAGTAAAAAAAATCAGCGCCATTTTGAAATTCTTTGTTAATTGACCAATTTCGTTCAAAATCGATATTTAGGGCTCCCTGGGGTCACAAAAAAGGAAACTGATACCAAAATTGTAAAAAATCAGCGCCATTTTGAAATTCTTTGTTAATTGACCGATTTCGTTCAAAAACGATATTTAGGGCTCCCTGGGGTTACAAAACAGGAAACTGATACCAAAGTTTAAAAATCAGCGCTATTTTGAAATTATTTGTTAATTGACCGATTTCATTCAAAATCGATACTTAGGGCTCCCTGGGATTACAAAACAGGAAACTGGTACCAAAATTTTAAAAAAATCAGCGCCATTTTGAAATTGTTTAATTTATAACCGATTTCGTTCAAAATCGATATTTAGGACTCCCTGGGATTACAGAACAGGAAACTGATACCAAAGTTGTAAAAAATCAGCGCCATTTTGAAATTCTTTGTTAATGGACCGATTTCGATCAAAATCGATATTTAGGGCTCCCTGGGGTTATAAAACAAGTAACTGATACCAAAGTTGTAAAAAATCAGCGCCATTTTGAAATTCTTTGTTAATTGACCGATTTCGTTCAAAATCGATATTTTAGGATCCCTGGGATTGCAAAACAGAAAACCGGTACCAAAATTTTAAAATATCAGCGCCATTTTGAAATTATTTATTAATTAACCGATTTCGTTCCAAATCGATATTTAGGGCTCCCTGGGATTTCAATACAGGAAGCTGTTACCAAAATTTAAATCAGCGCCATTTTGAAATTCTTTGTCAATTGGCCGATTTCGTTCAAAATCGATACTTAGGGCTCCCTGGGATTACAAAACAGGAAACTGGTACCAAAGTTTTAAAAAACCAGCGCCATTTTGAAATGCTTTGTTAATTGAACGATTTCGTTCAAAATCGATACATATGACTCCCTGGGATTACAAAACAGGAAACCGATACCAAAATTTAAAAAATCGGCGCCATTTTGAAATTCTTTGTTAATAACCGATTTCGTTCAAAATCGATATTTAGGACTCCCTGGGATTACAGAACAGGAAACTGGTACCAAAATTTAAAAAAATCAGCGCCATTTTGAAATTCTTTGTTAAAAGGACCGATTTCGTTCAAAATCGATATTTAGGGTTCCCTGGGATTACAAAACAGAAAACTGCTACCAAAGTTTTAAAAAATCAGCGCCATTTTGAAATTCTTTGTTAATTGACCGATTTCGATCAAAATCGATATTTAGGGCTCCCTGGGATCACAAAACTGATACAAAAGTTTTAAAAAATCAGCACCATTTTGAAATTCTTTAATAATTGACCGATTTCGTTCAAAATCGATATTTAGGGTTCCCTGGGATCACTAAACAGGAAACTGATACCAAAGTTTTAAAAAATCAGCGCCAGTTTAAAATTCTTTGTTAATTGACCGATTTTGTTCAAAATCGATATTTAGGACTCCCTGGGATTACAAAACAGGAAACTGGTACCAAAATTTTAAAAAAATCAGCGCCATTTTGAAATTATTTAATATTACCGATTTCGTTCAAAATCGATATTTAGGACTCCCTGGGATAACAGAACAGGAAACTGATACCACAGTTTAAAAAAAATCGGCACCATTTTGAACTTCTTTGTTAATTTACCGATTTCGATCAAAATCGATATTTAGGGCTCCCTGGGGTTATAAAACAAGAAACTGATACCAAAGTTGTAAAAAATCAGCGCCATTTTGAAATTCTTTGTTAATTGACCAATTTCGTTCATAATCGATATTTTAGGATCCCTGGGATTACAAAACAGAAAACTGCTACCAAAGTTTTAAAAAATCAGCGCCATTTTGAAATTCTTTGTTAATTGACCGATTTCGATCAAAATCGATATTTAGGGCTCCCTGGGATCACAAAACTGACACAAAAGTTTTAAAAAATCAGCGCCGTTTTGAAATTCTTTAATAATTGACCGATTTCGTTCAAAATCGATATTTAGGGTTCCCTGGGATCACTAAACAGGAAACTGATACCAAAGTTTTAAAAAATCAGCGCCATTTTAAAATTCTTTGTTAATTGACCGATTTCGTTCAAAATCGATATTTAGGGTTCCCTGGGATCACAAAACAGGAAACTGATACAAAAGTTTTAAAAAATCAGCGCCATGTTGAAATTGTTTGTTATTTGACTGATTTCGTTCAAAATCGATATTTAGGGCTCCCTAGGATCACAAAACTGATACAAAAGTTTTAAAAAATCAGCGTCATGTTGAAATTCTTTGTTAATTGACTGATTTCGTTCAAAATCGATATTTAGGGTTCCCTGGGATTACAAAACTGAATCTGACACCAAAGTTGTACAATATCAGCGCCATTTTAAATCTCTTTGTTAATTGAGCGATTTGGTTCAAAATCGATATTTTGGGGTCCCTGGGATTTCAATTCAGGAAACTGTTACCAAAATTTTAAAAATTCAGCGCCATTTTGGAATTATTTGTTAATTTACCGATTTTTTCAAAATCGATATCTGAGGATACCTAATATCACAAAACAGGAAACTGGTACAAAAATTTTAGAAAATCTGCGCCATTTTGAAATTACTTATTAAAATTAACCGATTTCGTTCAAAATCGATATTTAGGACTCCCTGGGATTTCAATACAGGAAACTGTTACCAAAATTTAAATCAGCGCTATTTAGATATTCTTTGTTATTGTAGCGATTTCGTTCAAATTCGATATCTGAGGATCCCTATAATAAGTATCACAAAACAGGAAACTGTTACCAAAATTTATAAAATCAGCGTCATTTTGAAATTTACCGGTTTCGTTCGAACTTTTCGATGCTGGAGTAGATAAAATAATTTCCAATGAACAATGAATGAATGATTTTTCACGTAGCTTAAATTATTTACAAGAAGGAATTTAAATACAGGCTTGAACTAAAAAAAAACCGTTTTGTTGCCATTTAATAATCTTCAATATACATTATCTTTAATGTTCTACTCCTGGCTAAAATTATAAATATTTAAATACGTGGCTGATTTAAAAAAAATAACAATTTTTGTTTAATTTCACATAATGTATACCTACTGTTTCTTTAAAAAATTGTATATTATCTTTAAAAAAATATTATAAAGTAGCTCATGCATGCGACTCCTTTCAAAGAACTTATTTTTGTGATCTTCCCTTTTTTAATTTTCCTTTTCTAATCCCATATTTTTTGCATAAAGCTGAAACTCCACCACCCATCCTTCAAAATTTGAGACTAACACGGCCCGCGAGCTGCTTTAGCAGCTCGCGCACAGAGCGAAACACTAGTTATTATACTATATATAGCTCGATTACCACTCACTGACTGACTGACTGACTCACTCATTGACATAATTGTTCTCCTAGAAAGAGACAGAAAACGATATAATGATGTACGGGAGATGTGTTTGGGTGCGGGATTCGAGTAGGGAAAAATTATGACATTTCGGAAAAACAAGATGGCGGCCGACGGGATTCTTGTAACTCTTTTGTTTTCCAACCGATTTCGTTACAACTCGCAATTATTGAAGAAATTAGGAAACGATCAATAGAAAAAGTGGAAAAAATTGGAAAAACAAGATGGCGGCCGAGCTGTAGTGCTTTAAAATTTTTGATTTTTCGACCCCGAACCGCGGCGCCACAGATCCGAAGCGGCGTGGTCGAGCATGATATTTTTTTCTTTTTTCGCCTACAATTATCCTGTATTTTGACAGAACGGGAGTGGTTTTTAAAAATTCGAGATGGCGGCTGTCGCGGCGGCTTTTTTGTTTGAGGTACGAAAAAACGCAATTTTAAAATTCTAATTTCTCACAGTTGGCAACGTCGGAGCGTTTCGACTTGTAAGGTGCGATTGCGTGTACAGACTCGAGGTATGGATTGGGGAAAAAAAATTACCCCATTTCTCGGGAAATTTTCAAGATTTACCCCAAAAATTAAAAAATCGAAATACGCACTTTTTGCAAAATTCGAGTATGAGCAACCACGTGTCGCACTGGTACAAATGACATTTGGGTATTTTCGATGCCGAGGTCTGGCAACACTGGAATTTATCAAAGTAAAAGTGATTTTCGACATGGTCTTTTTTCAGGGGCGATCATTTCGGCTGAGTGCGAGCGAGATGAAAAATTTAAACGTCATCAGGAGCGGTATATCCTGTAGTTTACGGGAAAATTATGAAACTATGTAAAATGTTTCTGTGGAACGAGGTGGCGGCCATTTTGTATTCTTTTTGTGTTTTTCAAAATTTCGATCACGTTTTTGAGGCAGTTGGCAACATTTGGGAAAGTTAACATGTATGGATCGATTGTGTAACTCGACCGGCAGTATCGAGATATCTAAACAGTGTTGCCACATTTGGGGTAGTTTTCGAGATTTTCCCCAAAAACTCCTCCTGTAAAATTTTGTATGAAAAATTTTTTTTTCACTGATGGCTTCGTGTACAAGTCAGAAAATTAAACTTGAAGAAAATATGGAGACAGCTGATGATTGAGGATTTCGGAGACGGCTAAAGAGCACGGTCCAGGTATTGAAGATAGGTGGGGGGTGCTCGACCAAATGTCATTCGAAACTTCAGCCAATTGACAGTGAGCTGAAAAAAATTTCAAAATGGCGGATTTAAGATGGCCGCCATACAAATTTATTTGGTGTCTATCTCAGAAAGTATAAAAGATGGAAGAGTGGTTTCTCGGCCAAATATGATCAGGACGAGAAGATCTATTTAGCGAAAAGAAAAAAAATTCAAGATGGCGGATTTTTTTTTCCATACCAAATTATATGGCGATTAGGACTCATTAGCATAATTTATTGTTCTCCTAGAAAGAGACAGAAAACGATACAATGATGTACGGGAGATGTGATCGGGTACAGGATGGGAGTAGGGAAAAAATATGATTTTTCGGAAAAACAAGATGGCGGCCGTAGTGCTTTTTGTAACTTTTTTGTTTTCCAACCGATTTAGTTACAACTCACAATTATTGAAGAAATTAGGAAACGATCAATAGAAAAAGTGGAAAAAATTGGAAAACCAAGATGGCGGCTGAGCTGTAGTGTTTTCAAATTTTTGATTTTTCGACCCCGAAGCGCGGCGCCGCAGATCCGAAACGGCGTGGTCGAGCATATGAAAAAAATTTCTAGATGGCGGATTTTTTTTTCATACCAAATTATATGGCGATTAGGACTCATTAGCATAATTTATTGTTCTCCTAGAAAGAGACAGAAAACGATATAATGATGTACGGGAGATGTGTTCGGGTGCGGGATGAGAGTAGGGAAAAATTATGACATTTCGGAAAAACAAGATGGCGGCCGACTTGATTCTTACAACTCTTTTGTTTTCCAACCGATTTCGTTACAACTCGCAATTATTGAAGAAATTAAGAAACGATCAATAGAAAAAATGGAAAAAATTGGAAAACCAAGATGGCGGCCGAGCTGTAGTGTTTTCAAATTTTAGATTTTTCGACCCCGAACCGCGGCGCCGCAGATCCGAAACGGGGTAGTTCATGTATAGGAGATATGTTCGGGTGCGGGATGGAAGTAGGGGAAAAAAATGACATTTCGGAAAAACAAGATGGCGGCCGATTTGCCGAAATGAACCGATCGAAGGATTGAAGATAGGCGGGGGGTGCTCGACCAAATGTCATTCGAAACTTCATCCAAAGACAATGAGCTAAAAAATCTAAAAATGGCGGATTTAAGATGTCTGCCATACAAATTTATTTGGTGTCTATCTCAGAAAGTATAAAATAGGAAGAGTGGTTTCTTGGCAAAAGATGATCAGGACCTGAAGGTCTACTTGATGAATAGGACAAAATTCAAGGTTGCGGATTTTTTTTGCCATAGAAAATATAATTTGGCGAATATTGAAGAGACTACAAGTGTAAAATTATGCAAGTTTTTGATACGGTTCCGTTTTACCCACGACGGGGCTCCCTGGGATTACCTGAAAGGAAACTGTTACCAAAGTTTTAAAAAATCAGCGTCATTTTGAAATTCTTTGTTAATTGACCGATTTCGTTCAAAATCGAAATTTAGGACTCCCTGGGATCACAAAACAGGAAACTGATACCAAAGTTTTAAAGTAGAAAATAAGCACCATTTTGACCGATTTCGTTCAATATCGATATTTAGTACTCCCTGGGATCACAAAACAGGAAACTGATACCATAGTTTTAAAAAATCAGCGCCATTTTGAAATTCTTTGTTAATTGACCGATTTCGTTCAAAATCGATATTTAGGGCTCCCTGGGATCACAAAACAGGAAACTGATACCAAAGTTTTAAATAATCAGCGCCATTTTGAAATTCTTTGTTAATTGACCGATTTCGTTCAAAATCGATATTTAGGACTCCCTGGGATCACAAAACAGGAAACTGATACCAAAGTGTAAAAAAAACAGCGCCAATCTGAAACTCTTTGTTAATTGACAGATTTCGTTCAAAATCTTTATTAGGGCTCCCTGGGATTACAAAACAGGAAACTGTTACAGAAATTTAAAAAAATCTGCGCCCTTTTTGAAATTCTTTGTTAATTGACCGATTTCGTTCAAAATCGATATTTAGGACTCCCTGGGATCACAAAACAGGAAACTGATAGCAAAGTTTTAAAAAATCAGCGCCATTTTGAAATTCTTTGTTATTGACCGATTTCGTTCAAAATCGATATTTAGGGCTCCCTGGGATCACAAAACAGGAAACTGATACCAAAGTTTTAAAAAATCAGCGCCAATCTGAAATTCTTTGTTAATTGACCGATTTCGTTCAAAATCGATATTAGGGCTCCCTGGGATTACAAAACAGGAAAGTGATACTAAAGTTTTAAAAAATCAGCGCCATTTTTAATTTTTTTTTACTTTAAGGTGAATTGTGTATCTAAGTAAATAAATTCGGTTTAATACAATAAAGACGTCAAGTCTGTACTACTTAGTACTAACGTCTAACCACATCTCGTGAGCTGCTTTAGCAGCTCGCGCACAGAGCGAAACACTAGTAGTCATATATAGGTAAATGTAGTTTACATATTTTATTTATTTGGGTACCCATTTTTGGGTGTAGGCCTCCTCCATCATGCTCCACTTTTCTCTCTCCGCGGCGAGCCTCGTCCATGTTGGTCCTGCGACGTCTACAATGTCGTCCTTCCAGCGAGCGCGTGGTCGCCCGCGCGGCCGTGTCTGGTCGCGCGGCCACCAGTGTAATACGCGCTCGCTCCACCGACCGTCGCTGCTCCGAGCCACATGACCAGCCCATCTCCATTTGAGTTTACATGCGAGCTCCGCTGCGTCAGTTACTTTTGTAATTCTTCGAATTGCCTGGTTTCGCTGGCGGTCGCTCAGCTTAATGCCCAACATACTTCTCTCGGCTGCCCTTTGGAATTTTTGAATTTTTTCTATTACGCTCTTAGTGAGCGCCCAAGTTTGGCATCCATATAATAGAGATGGGAGGATTGTAGAGTCCATTGCCTTCTTTTTCAATGATACTGGGATTTTAGACTTAAAAATATGTTTCAGTGACCAGTACTTTCCCCAAGCAATCTTAATTCTCCTTTCTACTTCTTTTATAGTATGGTCTATGAAAGAAAGGCTTTGACCGAGGTAGATATACTTTTCGACGTAATTAATCGTTTGCCCTTGGATACTCGTGGTAATTTCTTCGGAGTTAGTCATTAAGCATGTTTTACTAGGGTTCATTTCTAATCCACATTTACGGCTCTCCTGATCCAACGTTTTAAGCATATAATAGAGATCCTTGTGGTTTTCACTTATCAGTACTATATCATCGGCGAATCTCAGATGATTCAGGTACTCTCCATTTATCTTTATTCCCAGATGTTCCCATTTCAGCTTTGAAAAAATATATTCCAGTAGAGCCGTAAATAAATTTGGTGAAATTGGGTCCCCTTGTCTAACGCCTCTTTTTATCGGGAATGAAGGACCCAGCCGGTCTAATTTGACAGTGGCTCTACTATTTTGATATAAAGCTTGCAACAGGTATATGTATTTTGACTCTATCCCTTGTTGTTTTAGGGCTCTCCATAGTGCGTCATGTGATATAGAGTCGAAGGCTTTCGAATAATCAATAAATGCTATGTAGAGCGGTAGTTTGTATTCATTGTACCGCTCTATTATTTGAGAAAGTGTAAATATATGATCTGTTGTACTATATTTTGGTCGAAAACCAGCCTGTTCTCTAGGTTGATGAAAATTCAGAGTAGGTCTTAATCTTCTCAAGATGATATTTGTAAATAACTTGTAGACACTTTGTAGTAAACTTATTGGTCTATAGTTACCAATCTCTGAGGGATCCCCTTTTTTATATATTAGTGTGATTATGGCATTTTCCCAGTCCTTCGGAATACAACATGAACCCAATATTTCATTAAATAGCGGCGTAAGTATGGGGGTTAAAGGTTCAATAATAGCTTTTAAGATATCGTTTGTGACTCTATCTTCGCCTGGACTCTTTGAGGATTTTAAGGAAGCGATGCTCGTTCTTATTTCACTTAGTAAAAGAGGTAGTGGGTTTTGACATGTTTCCGAGTAGTCTGAGATGTCTACGGTTTCCATCCCTGAAGGGCTTGTTCTATGTTGTATGTCGTATAGGTTTTTGTAGTAGTCTGACGCGATCTCTATAATTTTCTTTCTATTAGTAACTTTATTGCCGTCTTTACCCTTTACTGAAGGCATCCATTCTTTGTACGTCTTTAAGCGTTTATCAGAGCGTTTTATTGAGCTTTTTAGTAACAATTCCTCTTCGATTATTTTATATTTGTAACTAATTTTATTTTTATTTATGCTTTTTCTAATTTTTCTGTATAGTTTAGTTAATCGTTTTTTTTCTTTTTTAGTTTTGTGATTTTTATTTTTCAGTTCTTCTCTTTCTTTAATCAAATTTTTAAGCTGCGTTGTGAATATAAATTTATTTTCAGATATATTCTTCTTTTTGGGTAATTGTTCTGTACTTTTTACTATCTGCTTTATCAAGTCTGTGTATTTCTGTTGCATGCATTTATTCTCCATAGTATAGTCATTTCTTAAGTCATCAAAACATTTATTAATTTTTTCTCTTTTTGTAGGCGTTAAATCTAGTGTACTCTGCCCAAAGAATTTTCGGCTCTTTTTTAGGTTAGATGATATTTTGTAAGTTGCTCTGATTAGTCTGTGATCCGTAGAGTATGTAGTCCCAATTACCTGGACGTCGGAAATTGCTTTCAGATTTTTTGCCAAGATATAGTCTATTTCGTTTCGAGTTTTCCCATCTGGGGAGAGCCAAGTCCAACGTTGTTTGGCTTTCTTCTTAAAAAAGGTGTTTGTGATGTAGAGCTCATTTTGAAGACAATATTGTTTAAGAAGTTCGCCTTTATCATTCCTTTTACCATATCCCCATTTTCCGACCACTCTACCGTCCTCTGGAATGGTTTGTCCAATTTTGGCATTGAAATCCCCTAGAATTAAGGTATTGAGAGGAGAATTTTCAAGGCTCATACTTAAGTCGTTATAGAATCTCTGTATCTCTTCTTCTGGGGCTTTTTCTGTAGGCGCATACACTTGGATGCAGGTTATATTCAGGCTATCAATTTTCATATCTAATCTTACTACTCTATCAGATAGAGGAATGAAGTTTAATATTTGCTGTTTCAATGTCTTTCGAATCATGAATCCAACTCCATTAAAACCGGCTCTGTCTCCCTTATACATTAATATATATTCGCCATATTCGAGAATTTTCGTGTTTTCTTTCTTTATTTCTGATAATCCTAGGATATCCCATTTAATATGCTGGAGGGAGTGCTCTAATTCATTAAGACGTCCGTCTGTAGTGAGAGATCGTATGTTATAAGTTCCAATGTAGAGTGTATTAATGATGGAGGGTTGTGGTCTAAGGCTCCCGCGGCGACCACCCGTACTGGGAGCTGTTGAGTTTTTATATACGTTAGTTATACTAGTAGAGCAATGTAGAGGGGCCTTTTCCGTATCCTATGTATTATGTTCCATATTTTTCCGCGCGCTGTCTGTCTGTCTCGGTTTTTGTTGTAAGTAGCCTGTAATATTACTGTATTTATTTTTCTTCAACGTAGGTTTGGAGGATCCGTCATTGGATTTATTTAGTTCACCATCTGGGGACTGAGATAAATTTCGTTTGTTTGATGACTGCGGTGCTCTATCTTTTAAAATTATAATTTTGTTATATTTTATTACTGCGTTTTTCCCTTCGTTTCTTAACTTCTTTACTTGTTCATGAAGCATTTTCCTTTCGTTTAGAACTTTTTTCGGGTAGTCGTCTTTAATGTTGTATGGTGTCTCTCTCAAATTATTTTTGCTCTTGATAACTTGTATTTTTTTATTCACTGTTGTTAGGGATAGTAATATCGGCCTTGTCTTTAATCCCTTTTTACCTATTCTATAAAGGCAGTCTATGTCCGATGGTGTCAGTTTGAGTGACATAATTTCGTTTGTGATTGACAATATTTCCTTCTCCAAATCGTCATAGCTACTTTCTTTCTCTTCAACTCCAAAAATCACGACATTTTTCCTTCTTAAATGTCTTTCAATGTAGTCAATGCGTTCCTCTTGCTCTTCAACTCTCTTACTCAGTTCATTTTGTTTCGATTCAATCTCGGTAAATTTCTTATTAATAGTTTCTGTCAAGCGTATTTCCATATTTTCTAGTTTTTGCTTCTGTAATTGCATATCTAGCTGTATACTTTTTAATATTTCCGTAATTTGTTCCATTATTAAACTTAACTTTGGTTTCGTTACACTACAACGGTAAACAAGTTTGTAAGCAAGAGGACTCGACAGTTAAGAATTTAGAGATGTAGGTCGCCCTCTATTGGGGCGCACCGATAATAACGTTTGGGTTTGAACACAGGTTTAAAGTATGCTCACGACACGCACCATAAAGTTTCATCGGCGTAGTTTTTTACTTCGGCAGTAGATGGCGTTAGGTGTTCGATAAAATCGATGATGGAAAGTTACCAACGGATTTTTAGAATCTATTGTTTGACACTTTGAGGTTACAAAAGTTCTTTTTGCATTTTATTTACTCACTCAGTCTTTACTCACAGCAATATCTCACAATTTTGCACAACAACAACAATCATTATGCACTGTATTATGGATAATTTCGTGTTAATTGTCCGTTATAAACTTCGAATGTTTGAGTCCTTTTCCAGTCTTTATTGTTTTGTTTTCCGTAAGATTTCAACTTCACTACATATATTTCTTCTTGATGTATTAATATTTACCAAATTTAACACAAAAACTCAAAGTTTTCTATTTTATTTCACAAAATTACACGGAGCCTTTAGAACTATGTGTTGACAGCGCGAGTGTTGCCACTCTCTTTTTTACTCAAAGTAATCGTAATAACCGCGCATCACACCTGAATAAAACAACGCAACCAAAGGACGAAGGAAGGAAAATCTTGATCACTTGCATTGCATCACATCGCACCTTGCCTGACAATTTCCATCGAATTATCCGACCCAAGTGTGCGCAGGCGCCGCCGGTTCTTTGCGAAGGCTGTCCTGTCAGTGTCACTTTGACCGGCGATGCGAGTGGACGTGTCGACCTCGTGGACCGAAACACGTGTTTTTGTGAGTAAATAAGCGTGGACAATTGTGTCAATTGGACCGGACTCTGAGTGCTTATAGTGTTTGAGTTTTGACGCATTGGATTTCTCTGACTCAGGAGTAAAGCCTGATTCCACACACGGTATTTGGCATGCTCTGCCATTGTTTATTTTTAATACCCAAACTTTACTGTTTTTGTTTTTCAATACCATGACAGGATTCAACTTATTATCAGCTATGTTATGTTAAGTAGGTACAGTCCGCATAATATTTCCGAATACCTAGTAAGTGAAGCTTTGCCATTTAAACTTTCGCGTATTTAATATTTTAATATAGTAAGGATGACAGGACAAATTCCTTGTTCTATGGACAGGACTCGACCGCCGCGGTTCACATATTTTAAGCCCAGCCTTAATTCAACTAGGATATCAGAGCAAAGGATATCATTGGGTTAGAGGCAAGCAAGTTACAATAGTACTTGTACACGGGCCAAACATGTCCTGCTCTCTTATCATAATCAATAACAAAAGCAAGTAAAACGAAACAAAACTACTATAAATGAATCATTCAGAACGTATCAATAACAACATGAATATATTATAAGTTTACTTGAATATGTTATTAACAAGCCATTTGTAAAATATGAGATCTACTATTTAGGCCAGTGTATCATTAATTCACTACTCATCATATAAATGCGAAATAGTGTTTGTTTATTGGTTTGTCCTTAAATTTACACCGCAGCACGAATCGATGAGATTTATTGGATGGATTTTTTAGGTTTATGTTTTTTTATCTCGGAAATCAGAGTAGGTACCCAAGGGAAAAATATCCAAATTCACGAAGACGAAGTCGCGGGCTTCATCTGAATAAACAATGACGTTCAAAATTCAAAATTCTTAAGCTTTTTATTCAAATAGACTTTTTACATGTGCTTATGAATGGTCGAAAATCTACCACTGGTTCGGAATGCCGTTCCTACCGAGAAGAACCAGCAAGAAACTCGGCTAATTTAGTTGTAAGCTAACTTGACAACTCTAAACCTGGAGTCATCCTTTTTAGTGCGTTTCCTGCAAATAAGGACGACATCATTTGTAGCCATAATATCAATTAGTACCGAATTTACACCAAAAAAGTCCAGCCGACTGCCGAAGTCACCCATATATTATAAAATAGATGCTGCCCGCGACTTTGCTCGTGGAGGCAAATGTTTCTTGATTCCCGTGGGAATATTAATTTTCTTTTTAAAGGTATATTTGTCCTACTGTAGGACATACATAGACTTAAAAAGATAGGGTAGGAACACACGAGTATGTAGGACTCCTACCCAGGATGCAACCTATTTTTGTACCAAATTTCGTCAAAATCGGTTAAATAGATTTGCCGTGAAAGCGTAGCAGACAGACAGACACACTTTCACATGCGAAAGCGTTTGTCCTTCAAAGCTGAGCAACAACGAATCAACGTGATTTTTCGCATGGATATAGTTAAAGACCTCGAGAATTACATACCCAGCTGTTTTTTTATCCCAAAACAAGTTAATTCATGCGGATGAAGGATGCACATCATCTAGTGTTAGATAATAGTAGGTATTAGGTCATACTTACAAACGGTTAATAATTGAAAACATTATTTTTTGGCCTTGAAATTACTAAAATGATATTGTCCATTTCATGTCACTGGGTAATTGATAATTCCCACCAAGCAACAAAGCCCTATTATACCTAATCATGGAAGTCAGTCGTAAACCAGAATATGAACGAGTAAAAAATATCAAGCTTAATATGTAAAAAAATACAGTTAATATTGCTTAAAACAGAACAAAATCATACCGACACATAGACATGCTCCGCTCTACCGACAATATTTATGGTTCAAACAACAAGAGAAAACCCTACCTGCAATATATTATTAGAATATAGATCATACTAATATTATAAATGCTTAAGTGTGTTTGTTTGTTGGTTTGTTCTTCAACGGAGCAACGGATCGACGTGATTTTTGGTATGGGTATACTTGAGGACCTACGTATTATCCCGGAAAATTAAGGAGTTCCCACGGGCATTCAAAAAAACTAAAATCACGCGGGCGAATTCGCGGGCATCAGCTATGAACACATAGACTTTTACTTAGGACATTTTATCCCGGAGTTCACGCGGGAATCAAAAAAGTTTAATCCTCGAGGGCGAAGTAGCGGGCTTCATCTAGTATTTTATATGTTAGGGATAATAGAAATAAAAGGTAGCCTAGCATCATAAATATAACAAAACATAAAACTTTTTAATTTAGACCCGACTGTACCTCCATCAAGACCATGAGAGATTAAACCCAGCGAATTCTCCGAACATACTCGTACCTACTCGTATTATTATCACTATGATGACTGATACCAGCCAATCGGAACGCGTAGCGAGACCACACTTGCGACAAATTATCGCGCGACAAATTGTCACTATTATTTTCCATTATTCATTCCCTTCTTAATTCGAGAGGAGTCTCGTGCTCAGTAGTGAGACGGAAATGGGGTGAAGATTGAAATGATGATGAATATTAAATGCGAAAGTGTGCCTGTTTGTTGGCTTCTCCTTCAATCACGCCGAAACGGAGCGATGTATGAACGAAGGACCCAGAAGTTTAATTCGCTATAATCTGCGACAATAGGTAAATATATGTGGTACAGAGTGCATCCCGCACTTATAGATGCTTATAGCCCGCGATATTCACCACACCACAGAAATCTTCCAAATTACTCTCAACGTACGTTTCACTCCGATACCGGAGCATCTACAGGAGATGTTGACTCGACAATGCACGATTGTGGATTGTGGAGTGTGGATTGCGGAGTTCCTTCATTATCATGCACTTCCGCAAAGTAACGCCTGCTTCTATCCAACAATGAATGAATGTTTTTTTTTACATAAGCTACTTTATTTAATTCTCATTAAAAAACTAGCTGATGCCCGCGACTTCGTCAGCGTGGATTGAGGTTTTTCGGTTCCCGCGGGAACTCTTTAATTTTCCGGGATAAAAAGTAGCCTATGTGCTATTCCAGACTATAATCTATCTCTGTGCCAAATTTCATCTAGATCCGTTCAGCCGTTGGAGCGTGATTGAGTAACAAACATCCATACATCCATACATCCATACATTCACACATCCATACATCCATACATCCATACATCCATACATCCATACATCCATACATCCATACATCCATCCAAACTTTCGCATTTATAATATTTATTTGATTCGCATGTAAACTTGAATCAATACGGACGAAATAGCGGGCATGATCTAGTACGAGTACATCTGCTTCATTTACGCCGCCAGCGCAACATTAAAAAGCTGACTGAATCTGTCGAAGCTGTTTCTTTCTGTCATCAATACATATTGAAGGATATAAGACAACAAGTTTTGAAACAAAAAGTCCCCAGTGTATGCATTTGCTAAAGTTTCCAGCTGCTTGCATTAGGTATATAATATGTTCAATTAGATAGCATATTTTACGGCTGGCTGCTCCATCGATGAGTTATATGACAACATAAATGGAGTCAAGTGATAGTGGCCGTCGCCCGTCATTTGACGTCGATACTCTACTATTAACTTGAGGTTATAGGGGCGTTGTTGCTTGCTTCTCATTAATTTATTACCATTTTTGGTGTATACGTTTTTAATATCAATCGATCATGTAACGCAGACTTTTACTTACTACTATTACCTATTCTGTGCTTTTACTGTCTACTTCATACTCAACAAAAATTGTTTTGATTCAACAAACAAAATAGTTAATGCTGGCTCATGACCGCGATTACGTCCGCGCGGACTAGACGTTTACATCTCGTGGGATTTCTTTGATTTTCCGGGATAAAAAACATCTTAAGGTTGCCTGATCGAGATTGCTACCTAAGCGATAAGGCCGCCTTTTGTATCCTACTTGTCTGTGTTTTTTTTCCAATTTTTGTCTTAGTTATTTTTACTTGTGGTGGTACAAATAAAGTTTAATAATATAATAATCTTAGGTATGTCTCTATCTAAGCTGCTTTTTATCCCGGAAAATCAATCCTATAATCAGACCTATTTCTGTATCAAACGTTGGAATTGGTTAAACAGATAGGTAGATTCATTGATTTTCATCAGAACGCTTTTCGACATCGTACCAGAACGCCGATTTTCTTATTAGTGGTAACAATTAACAACCGAAGCCAGACCAGACCAAAGATAAATTAGATTCAAAGTGCTCCTGCCGGGAACCAAATTTGGGACCTTCCACGCCATGGAGGTCGTCAAATATCTACCAGCTACATGGCTATAATTATGTTTTTGAGGGCAAAATTATCCACCTCTCCAGTTTTTCCTAATAAGTACTTCTTAGAACTACCAGGTCTTTTATAATAAGTTCAACATAAGGAAAAAGTAATACAATTATTTGCGATATCAGACATACAAATAACAAAGCCAATATGTTACCTTTTGACAGGGTCTTATCCAGCGTCACAGAATTCTTAATAACTATAGAAATGGCGAGGTTCCCAGACAACCTGTGTTAATTTTATTAATGACGATTGATGTTGTTGCCTACAAAGGCCAATCTCAACAAAAAATTAGTCAGTTGGCTAGTTTCCGTGGAGACTTAAGAGTGGAGTCACATTTGTGCGGTCGGAAAATGCCTAATTTGTGTGACTAAAATGCCAAATTTAAGCGTATAAAATTGATGCCACACGTTTTATCCAAATTAATGGCGACAATATTAGTATTTTTTTTTTTAGGTAATTTAATATATTTCAGATTAATACTTAATACAATATTAAAATGCTAAAAACTAAATATTAAACTAACTATAAAATAAATTTAAAACAAATCCTTATATAATATTTAGTTTTAGAATTTGGTTGGTTGCCAAAGGTACCCATCAAGCTTGCAGCATTGCCACGCTGAATGGCGATGGATAACCTTTGAACCAGGTAGGAACCAGAACGTGGGTCGCAGTCCCTATATTAGTATTATTCCACCTTTAAAGTCAGCAGAAATATCTGCATTCCGAATCGGTCACGATTGCGTTTTATGTCATTAGTTACCCGAAATCCGTATTACTACCAGTCGTCGTCGTCGTCGTCGTCAACCGATGGACATCCACTGCTGGACATAGGTGTCCTGTAGGGTAGCCACGGTCTTGCGCCGCCTGGATCCAGCGACTCCCTGCGACTCGCTTGATGTCGTCTGTCCATCGTGTGGGGGGTCTGCCGACGCTACGCCTTCCAGTGCGGGATCGCCATTCCAGCACCTTGGGACCCCAACGTCCATCGGTTCTCCGAACTATGTGCCAGTAGTTACATGCAATACAATTACATGGGTAATTTTTCGTCCGTGTTACTACTTACTGCTCCAGTTGTAGCATGGGATAATTTTATTTTCCCATATTAGTACTACTGGTAATAAGACGGATAAAACTCCTTCCTTTTTCTTAAATCATTTACTTACAAGTTGGCCTACATAAAATAAATTTTGAAAGATATGCTATTCTATAAATTCTCAGTACTCAGCCCGGAGTTAGGAAGTTGGTCGCGTTTCACCCCCGTGCCTCGGAGAGCACGTTAATGTTATTACCACTTACAAGATAATAGCCCGCCAACCCGCATTGGAGCAGCGTGGTGGGTCTAAAGCTCTAATTCCCTCTCTTCTATGAGAATCGAGGCTGGCGGCGTGGTGGGAGGGCTGTAGTGGTGGCTATTTCTATTACCTTAATTCGAATTCTGTGTACAACACGGACTATCGATAGAGAGGGATATGCCTTGAGAGAATGACTTTGACCCAGAACCTCAAGCGATGCAATAACTGACTCATTAACTGACTGCCAGCAGCACATATGTATCACACGTCACATAAAAGTGTACCAATCAAACTGTTTATAGGTACCATCTGGATGGTTGACCGACTTTTCATTTGAATTAATTCTGTATTTAGTTCTGCTTTTTAACTCTTACAAATACTCCCTACCACGTTTCAAAAAAGTCTCGATAGTAGGTACAGTAAGGAAAAGGTGACGTACTGACTGACTGACTGACTGACTGACTGCTACTGATAGCTATTATGATTTACTTAGGCATCCGCTAAGAAAAGATTTTTGAAATTATGAAGTATGAACCCTAAGGGGGTTAAAAAGGGGTTTGAAACGTGAACCTAACGTGAGCGCGTGAGCGTGAAGCCGCGGTCAAAAGCTAGTCAATATACAGAAAAGGACTTACTGACTGACTGATCTATCAACGCACAGCTCAAACCACTGCACGAATCGGGCTGAAATTTGGCATACATATAGCTATTATGACGTAGAAGGAAGAAAGGATTTTTGAAAATTCAACCCATAAGGGAGTAAAATATGGCTAGAGATTTTTATGAAAATCGAACCTAACGCGATCGAAGCCGTGGGCAAAATCTAGTTTACTGTAAAGGTGCTACATTTAACATTAGTCAAATTAGGGCTTTTTATCGAATCTACAACTTTAAGGCTGAGATCTATATTGCGTACTTTGACTTTGCTCAGGCTTTGTGAGTGTCATAGATCTATCTCGTTTTAACTGTCTTAAGTCGGAGCTCAGTCAAATAGATCTCAGACTTTAGTCTTAACGTAGTCGTAGTTTAACTTAGCCTTAGACTAGACTCTACTGTAATACATGTATTTTGAAATAAATCATTTTTCATTTTTAATTATTGTTATTTGGCTAGGACTATTACCTAACTACTGTTTTAAATTCTAGGTTTCAATTAATACTTAAATGAATCCATACTAATATTATAAATGAGAAAGTGTGTCTGTCTGTCTGTCAGTCTGTCTGTCTGCTACGCTTTCCCGACCCATCTTTTCAACTGATTTTGCTGAAATTTGGTATATAGGTAGGTTATATCCCGGGGAAGGACATAGGCTTTTTACTTTTTATCTCGGAAAATTAAGGAGTTCCCGCGGGAATCAAAAAACCTTAATCCACGCGGACGAAGTCGCGGGCATCATCTAGTAGTTAAGTACTAAGTAATACTTTAAGTATTAAATGATTAACTTGATGAACTAGTTGCAACCCTTTGGCAAGTATTTCGCATTCAGATTACAAAAATAATAACGCGTCTTTAAAATAAAATTAATTGGTTTAAAAAAGAAAGACTTTGACTTGTCAAGATAAAAGCCGAAATAAATTATCGACTGAACAAAATGTCGATGATGATAATATGTAAAATTAAGCGATCGGTCGAATTTAAACCGGTCTTTGATAAAAACAATGTAATGCATTACTTAGGTACCGAATGTTATTAAGTACTTAGTATGGACTTCAAGTAACAACTGAGTTAACAATAATATTATCTAGCAATAAATTGAAATTTCGTGAGATCTTTGATTTTTAAGCGGTTTTGCCAGAAAATTGTATGATATAGGTACCTATGTATTCTATTTTATGTAAAGCATACTAGGCACTAGCTGATGCCCGCGACTTTGTCCGCGTGGCTTGAGGATTTTTGGTTCCCTGGGATTGGGAATAAATTTTCCGGGATAAAAGTAGCCTTTGTTATTCCAGACTATAGTATACTTACCTATCTCTGTGCCAAATTTCATCCAGATCCGTTCAGCCGTTCTGGCGAGACGTGATATGAGTAACAAATATCCATCCATCTATCCATCCATGCAATCCAAACAAAAAAAAACTGTACTAGAGCGCTGCAATAAAGGCCCATTTTATTTATTTACTAGATGATGCCCGCGACTTCGTCCGCGTGGATTACGTTTTTTTTATTCCCACGGAACGCTTTAATTTTCCGGGATAAAAAGTAGCCTATGTCCTTCCCCGGGATACAAACTATCCACCACTACTACAGCCCATTAACGTCCCACTGCTGGGCACAGGCCTCCACTCTCATAGGAGAGAGGGAATTAGAGCTTAGACCCCACCACGCTGCTCCAATGCGGGTTGGCGGGCTATACAAACTATCCCTATACCAAATTTTATCAAAATCGGTTGAACAGATGGGCCGTGAAAGCGTAGCAGACAGACAGACACACTAGCATGTATAATATTAGTATGGATTTTATTTACCTATTGATACTTTAATGAGTTGTAAGCAACGGCCTCAATTTACGTAGAATGTGGACTTATTTTACTAACGCCATCTAGTCTGAAAAGCGGGATAGTGCTATGGCGGGGACAAGGACAGGCTTATACAGGTGTGGAGCGCGCTCTACAGGTCCGACGCCCAATTTTTTTCTGTGAAATGGCCCATCTAGTACCTACATATATATCGATGGTTGTAAGTCATCGACCATACAACTAATAGACTCCTCATATAGGGCGAACACTTTCAGACAACACATCAGACTTAATAGGTCTTATATAATTCCACGCCCTTGTAACAAAACCTACCGAGTTATTTAAATATTAATTAGAGTATATCGATAATTAATTATCGATAAATAATTATTAGGAGTTAGGACCCCATCCCATTTGATTTATGATTTTTTTGAACTTGAGTAGACCAATCAGCGTTTAGTACCCCGCGCCCGCTTACTTGAGTCATTTGACTGAATTGTTTGTATTACGAGAGCATAGTAATTAGGCGTCTATTGGTTGTGTGGTCGATGTTGTAAGTATATAGCCTCTTATCAACAAAATATATAGGAATGAGCAAAATATCTTGTACATCGCATTCAAGTGCAGCCGTGGAGAATCGATTCTGTTCCGCCATTGTACGAGTACCCATACACTTAATAATATGTTGGCCAACTAAAACTGCAAATAACTAAACTTTTCTGAACAAAAATCCTTCTGCCTTTTTCTATAAAAACAAGAAATTGCGCGTGGAATTAGATATTTTTTAAATTCTGTGTTAGTGTTCTCGCGTGGAATAAGTTTTTTTAATTCCCACGGGAACTACTTATTAAATTTTCCGGGATAAAAAGTAGCCTATGTCACTCTCCAGGTCCTCAACTATACCTATGCAAAAAATCATGTCGATCCGTTGGTCTGTTGTGGCGTGATTGAAGGACAAACCAATAAACAAACACACTTTCACATTTATAATATTACTAGATGATGCCCGCGACTTCGTCCGCGTGGATTAAGGTTTTTTGATTCCCGCGGGAACTCCTTAATTTTCCGGGATAAAAAGTCTATGTCCTTCCCCGGGATATAACCTACCCTTATACCAAATTTCAGCAAAATCGGTTGAAAAGATGGGCCGGGAAAGCACAGCAGACAGACAGACAGACAGACACACTTTTGCATTTATAATATTAGTATGGATATAGGTAGTATTATACTCGCTGACAAGTGAAAGAATTTTTAAAATCAGTTAAGTAGTTTTTGAGTTTATCCATTACAAACAATCAAATCTTTCCTCTTTATTATAATATTAGTTTAGATTTTTTTTTGTACGAGAAATTTTAAAACTAATACATAAATATTAAAAGGGCATTCACAGGGACAACTTATCTCTTGAAGAGATTATTTCTAGAATGTGAAAACAGTGCTTAGCATAAGACCAACTTATTTCTTTGTAACTTTCGTTAAATCGGACAATGAAATGGTAACTGAAAGACAGAAGTACAGACAGACACACTGTCGCATTTATACCTTTTTTTTTTCAACGAGAGGGAAGTCTTCTTCAGATACACGATCTCCTGGGGGAGAGTGCGGGTGATGTGGGATTTTTACCCACTTAAACCCCCTCGGTGGCCATCCTCTGAGCATAATGGGAATCCCCAGGAACTCTCAAAGAACATGCGCCGGAGATTCCCTTGCGCGATGCCTATTGGCTCGTCGGGTGATGTACTTAATACCTACCTGATTTCATAAATCAATCATGGATCATGGAGTCGCATAGGTAGGTATATGGATTCGCATTTATACCTACTAAATTAATAAGTATTGATTAATGTTTGTATGACATTATTGACTAAGTACGCGTCTGTTCCATATCTATAAAGCGCATCAGCGAGATTTCAAACAGTTCCTGTTGGCACTTGCGGGAATACCAACAAATGAAACGCGAGTCGCTTTGCAACACATGATAGGCACTAGCTAGTAAGTACATGATAACTTTTTAAAATAATAAGAATCACTTGCCCCAGCATCGAACCCGCATCCTCGCTATAGATAAAGCCTATTTTATGTCCTAACTAGCCCATAACAGGTAATTACAGTTCGCAATCATTACTGCAACGTTATTTCGACCTTGTGCCATTTTTAATACGGGTTATTGTTAAATGCCAGCGCGGAATACATTACATGAACTAGCTATTGCCCGCGGCTGTGACGATTTCGTAGCTGCACTGTTTATTCTAAGCTGAAACTGCGTAACCCACTGAAAATCCATTTATCTACACATATTTAAAGTACCTAAGTATATTTTATTTTCAATAATATCTACTTCTAAAAATTATGTATTAATAACAGAAAAGATGACTGTCTGACTGATCTATCAATATACAACTCACAACTCAACCCACTGTTGTACGGATCGAGATGAAACAACAATGGTCATACTGTACCCTTACTCTGAGATTGATCGAATTTAAAATACGGTCTCACTAAGTGAGGTGAATTACATTTGCATCAAACTAAAATGAATCTTAATCTTATTAATTTAGAGCTCAATTTCGTGTATGCATTCACAGCTAGCGCTCCAAACGATACGTTTCGAAATTTGAATCGGTTGCACTGAATTTGTGGCTTTAAATCAAGAGTTTTTGGGTCCATTTTAGTTTAACGCAAATGTGATTCACCTCACTTAGTGAGACCGTATTTTAAATTCGATCAATCTCAGAGTAAGGGTACTGGACTATAAAAAAATCATACTTAAATTATTGTTACGCACGTTTCATGAGGCTCTATCCCAATATTATGTAAATCCTAAATGCCTGTCTGCTACGCTTTCACGGCCCATCTTTTCAACCGATTCTGACGAAATTGGTTACAGAGATTGGTTGTCCCGGAAAATTAAAGAGCTTCTGCGGACATCAGAAAAACTTGACGCGGGCGAAGTCGAGAGCATCATCTTGTCATAAATCCTTTAGGTTCTCTTGTTATTTGTTTGTTTGTTACGCTTTAACGGCTCATCTTTTCATATCGATTCTGATGGGAAGGAAAGCTTATATTTTTATTCCGGCAAATTAAGGAGCTCCCGCGGGATTAGAAGAAAACTTAAAATACACGGAAGAAGTCGCGGGCATCAGCCAGTAGATAGAAAGATAGATAGATAGATAGATAAATTTCATAATTGCCACACAAACATAAAGATATAAAGTAAAAACTTAAATAATAAATAAAAACTTTTTATTTCAGGAAACTGTCAGCCCATATTTTGTTAGTAACTATCACTTAACCTATGTTACTAACAAATGAATATAACTCAAAGAATTAAAAAATACGACTACCATAGTTAAATGATATTTTTTGTATATTGAAATATAGTCTTATATATTTTTGGAATCTACTCATCATATTCTTGATGATGACAATATAGTTAATGTCATTTTGGAAAAAAAAAATCAACTTTAGTCTTTGATGCGGGACCATGGTCACCCTATCATTTTTTTTTTAATTTTACTAGCCTATGTCACCCGGAATAAGCTAAGGATTCTAACGATACCTCATTCATTAAAATCCGTTCAGGCGTATAGAAGTTATGGTGGAATATACAAACTCACATACATACATAAATACATACTCGTACATGAACCCTGAAAACAATATACTCCTTTTTTCAGGCAGTCGTATAAAAAAAACAAAATTCTTAACCTACTCTTAAAAGCCTCGGCACAATCACAAAGCTCTTTGGGCCCTCCTGGTTGGGCGGTCTACAAAAATGTCTAGTAAGTATTTCAATATGGTCTACAAAACTGTTCATATCTGTTCGTTTGAATTTACTAAGTTCAAATGAGAGTGCCTCTTTACTGGTGAACTCGATTGTAGTTTGTGGAAATGATCGTGAGGTTATTTAGCTCGTTTAGTTTTAATTGTGACCGCTCCACGCTCATTGTAGCGCCGAACCACGAACATAATAATATGGGAAACATTCTGTGAATTATTTGATAATAATATTTTCACCACTCTCTCTTTGCGTCGTTATTCCTCATTGCTGAGGGTCGTACCCCATTACAATAATCACATAATGGCAGGGGTTTTCTTGGGATAATAATGCGGTGGGTTCCCGGATCCTTCCGTATACAACTCGACTAAGAGTACTATTTCAACTCTTAGGTTACTAACGATTATTATTAGATGTTAGTGATACTTAATCGATTAACAACTGGTATTTTCCTCAACAACTGTTTTTGTGTATAAACAGGTACCCCTGTTATTTTAGTGTCTAGTTGTGAAAACCTGTAATTAGCTATAAGTTACCTAATTTTAAGACTATCTAGAACAATAAGCTGTTGGTTTTCCTCACAGGTTTTCGTTAACAAATAAAATAAAATAATAACCGGGACCGACGGGTTAACGTGCTCTCCGAGGCACGGAGGATACGAAAAAGCCAAATTCGGTCACCCATCCAGTTACCGACTTGGGTCCAACGTTGCCTTACAATCGCAATCGACTGATATGCGTTGTCGCAACTAGGCCACTCGTCCCTTTTCTCCTACATGCTCGGAAATAGCTTCATTATTTAAAAAAAAAACAATATGTACATTGGCATTTGGCTCTTTTAAGGCCTCTTCAGATGATTGAAAAAATGAAAAAAATAAAAAACCCCAGCTGAGTTTGTTGTGGGCTCTTCTCAGACCTGGGCGCGTTTGGAACCCTCGTAGCTTTAGTTTTAAGATACCGTAACAGATTATCACCATCATATTTTTATGTAACTGGACGTCAATAAGTGTAGTGTGTCTACCTAAATTGAATAAATATTTATGACTTATGACTTATGACTTATTGGCCATACAGAACATAGACGGAGAGCTGGCGACGAATTTCGGGAAAGTCCTTTTGGCAAGCTGAAATTGTGAAAATAATATATAATTTCGTCAATTGGCAAATCCAGTCCTGCCAGTCTGGTAGAGCGTTTGCGGATATTTCGTCGGTTATAAAGTATTACCAGAGCTCTTCAAAAATAATTTATTAAAATTTCCAAAAAATTTACTTTTGGCAATCTGAAATTTTAATCACGTAATTTATTGAGTAATTTCAATAATACCTGCAAATTTTGCGGTTTTAAACAATTCCCAGACGTGAATAAAGTTTTCAAATGAGTAGGTACGACATACGAAATAACCGCACAATAGATTTATTTTGAGTGGGATTTTTTTTCCCGTTCACAGTCTCTGTTGTTTTTTTACTTATTATAATATTGATAATTGATATGCTAACCCTGACCCCGAGATCCAACTAATCTCTTTATTTAAGTTAAACGTTTCTACATTTTTTGCCGCCAAAAAACTGCACCAGTCAATGTCAGGGAGTTTTTGTGTTTCGCAGTTCGGAACTGTGGAACTTTAGTTTTGCGGTTCAATAATTTTGTTAAGTCTAGCTTAAGTACAAAGTAAAAGGTAATTGATTTTATGATCAAGTTTAGAGTAGGTACTTTTTGCTCGTAATAAATCAATAATTCTTAGTTTTAACTAGATAAACCCGACCTGGATGTTTTTTTTTGATAGAGTATCCGGCCCCGGCTTTCGTGGGATTTCGGAAAATTGTTTTTCAACGGTATGGTTTTTTTCTTTTCTTTTTGACAACCTCCCTGGCGCAGTGGTGACCTCTGTGGTCTGTGGCTTACAGTGGGAGGTCCCGGGTTCGACTTCCGGCAGGGTCAATTTTTGATTGATAATTTCTCAATTTTTTCTGGTCTGTTCTGGTGGGCTTCAACCGTGGCTAGTTACCACCCTACCGGCAAAGACGTACCGCCAAGCGATTTAGCGTTCCGGTACGATGCCGTGTAGAAACCGATTCAATTCAATTCAATATTTATTTATTCAATTTAGGTACACTGTCCACTTATTGACGTCCGAAACTTACAAAACATCATGGCGATAATCAATTACGGTATCTTAAAATAAGTTTTAGCTTAAGAGCTATGAGGGTTCCAAACGCGCTCTGGTCTGAGAAGAGCCCACAACAAACTCAGCCGGGTTTTCTTTTTAATATCCCACAAACATCGTATTGTATAGGTTTAATGCACCTGCCGTACCCCTTAACAGGTTAGCCCGCTACCATTTTAGACTGCGTCATCGCTTACCATCAGGTGAGATCGCAGTCAAGGGCTAACTTGTAGTAGAATAAAAAAAAATTGGCAGTCATGGGGACTGCCGATAGAAGTGAAAACGAATATTAATTTTTTTTTGTAATATTTATAATAATTAAGTTAATAAACCTTAAAACGAAGGCATTAAAGTTTAATTACGAATGTAGTATATTTATATTTAAGACGTTTTGTCTTCGTAACAACGCGAGCATGTCGGCGCGGAGCATGTCGCATGTCAGTGACGCTAATCCACAAGTTTACCCCCTACCAAAAAGTGCTCAACGCGGCTAAAGAAGTTTTCACTTCAAAAATCACAACTTATATATCGTCGCTGTAGTTGGATAAATGAATAATTACTCTTTTTGCGAAATCGACTTTATTGCATTTCCTGAAAGTCCAATTAAAGCCACATCTTTCTGTATTTGTAATTTTTCTTAGCTAGTTTAAATTAAAAAGATAATATGAAATTAATCTCGCAAGGCGGCAAAGGTGGAAAAATAAATATTGAAAAATTGATAAAAAAGTAGCGAATGAAAGTTAGATAACTTATCAAATAATAAACAAGTTCTCTCATGCATCACTTCAAGAGCGAATAAAATGCATAAAGTCCGTTATTTAGTTTTCCCTCGACGCATTTATTCTTTACAGGGGCAATTCAGTTCGGAAAAATTAGACAAAGTCAGTTATTTAATTATTCATCCCATGATTGCAAAGATATACGTACTATAAAAAAATTATAAGCAATCCGGAAATAATTCCCAATAGCCAATTGATAATTCGTAGTTAACTAAAAAGTTGATTAATAAATGATTGGACTGCTTAAGAATGGTTTATAGAACTGTACGTGAATAATTAGGCTAAATCTTACAGGCATAGTAATTTTTTAGCTTACCTATCTACATTGAAATAAGTTCAATCGTACTAGTTTTATAATTAAACCTTTCTCAGTTACTTAATTATATTTGATTTTAGTGAACGTTACTTAAGCTTAGTTCGTTTGAACTGATCTGATTTAAAATGTAAAATTTATAGAGGTAAAACTAAAGGAAAGTTAATAGCTGTTATAATTTCAATAGATAACTACTTAGTTTAAATTTTAATGGACGTGTGTACCTTTTTGATTTTGATGTCCTACTAATATAATAAGTCTATGCCTACTAGTAATAATTACCTATTATAAATGCGAAAGTTTGTGAGAGTGGATGGATGAATGTTTGTTACACTTTCACGCAAAAACTACACGACGGATTTTGATAAAACTTCATGATGTAATAGCTTATTCATCAGAATAGCACATAAACAATATTTTATCCCGGAAATTAAGAGAACTTCTGCGGGAATCAATCATCACCTAGTCTTTAATCGTTGTGTTCTACAAACTGTAAATTGTTATTATTTTATGAATAGAGTCATTATTATAACAATTACTAGCTTCACTTACATAATCCTAGTTCGATTAAACTATTCTTAGTTAATTCTTAGTTAATAATAATCTTTAAATACATAGTTTTGATTATACTGTACGTTACTCATAAATTATTAAGCTATTTGGTTTGAAAAGGCTGATCTCAATTGTTAACTGAAGAAAAGTTGATAGTTATCATTTCAGTTGATACTAAGTTTTTGATAAGTATAATTGTTATTTATTAAAAGTGAAATTTTGTTGAATTCATGAGTAGAGTTGATTAATAGATTGATAAGTGGTTTTATTTTTTTTATATTTAATTTTGTACGTCTGATAGAAGAATCTAAGTGTTTCAGTAGTTTTGTTGATTACTTTTCACAGTTCTAATAAAAATAAATGTTTATTTGTTGGTTTCCCTTTAAAAAACTTCCTATTTTTAGTTCCATAAATAGGATAGTCATAGTAAAATAAGTAAATAATAGGTCATTTAATCATCTCACTAAAGGGGAAAAATTAAATAAAGGTACTTATATCGTCAACTTTTCTAACTTCAACGCAATATTGACGAAGAAGAACTAAATAACTAACATGCACAAATAAATAAGTGCACCAAATATTCACAAGTTCGGCGAGGGAAAATTAAATAGTTGCTTTTTATTTTTTTTCTCACAAACAAATGAATAAAAATGTATGACAAGTAGATTCTAAAATAGATACAGCAACAATCTATAACATATAAAAACATGGACAGTTAAATTGTTTATGAAAAAAAAGTTATCCCCATTTTTAACGCAAAAAAACAGTAAATCGCGTTTTACTCGCGATATTGGTTTTGTTAGTTATTCATTTTTCCAACTACAGCGACGATATACCTACTGAAATCTAAACCTATACCTAACTATAGTTCGCGCACGAGTTGAATGCAGAGCAAATGTATGTGTCACCATACATTTGCTCTGCATTCAACTCGTGCGCGAACTGTACCTATAATATAAGGCATGTCACATGTGGCAGTAAAAACAAAACATAGTTTTATCATACAGTTTGTCCGCAACAGCACGTCAATACGATAAGCCTGAATTGTGACTCATACACAAGCAAGAAAATATTGCTAATGCAGATCTATTTGGCTAATTACTAAGGCCCTGGAACCATACTCCATCCATCCATCCATCCATCAGCCTGTATGCATCCACTGCTGGACATAAGCCTTTTCGAGAGTGCGCCACCAAACACGGTCCTCCGCCTTCCTCATCCACTCGCTTCCCGCCACCTTCTTTAGATCCTCGGATCAGCGAGCTGGAGGTCGTCCTACACTGCGCTTACCGGTACGCGGTCTCCACTCCAGAACACGTCTGCCCCAACGGCCATCGGTTCTGCGACAGATATGACCTGCCCACTGCCACTTCAGCTTGCTAATCCTCAGAGCTATGTCGGTCACTTTAGTTCTACGTATTTCCTCCACGTGGAGCCATACTACCAACGCTTAAAGCAATTTCATTTTTTTTTTCATTTTCATTTATTTGATCAAAAACATACAATATATACATGATGCACAGTTATCAAAAAGTAATACAATACAATAAAGTTTTATATAAAAACTTAAGGGTTTTCATAAATTTAACACTTAATTAGTCTTAGATACATCATATAAAACAAAGCATTTTGTTACTGCTGCGCTAGGGAACCTGTATGACAGCAGTAACGACTTCCTCCAGGATCTCACTGAGTGACTTATAAGTGACAGGATAACTTATAATATATTAATGTTAAACTAAATTAAATTAACAAGAAGTGCGCGTTATAAAGTGTGTGCATCTATTTGTGTGGGGAGGCGGGGGGGAAGGGTGAGTGTGTGTGTTTGTGTTTGTGTTTGTTAGTGAGTGTTTGTGAGTGAAAGTGTAGTATTAGAGTAAAACTAAGAGTTTATGGGTAGCTTCTAATGGATAGAAGTTAATGGGATTTTTAGAAATTAAAAAAGAAATTAAGAAACGATATACACAATACAATACTATATACACAATATAATACGATATACACAACAATACTTATGCAATATTACTCTAAATGACAGCTTGATGTCACGTAACCTTGACGTTCCTAAAATAAGGATTATAATTCTAAAACACGAAAGTTAACAATAATGAAACAATAATGTTGGCAGTATGGCCCCTGTCCCACGTCAGTCACGTCATGCGACGCGATACGATGCGACGCGACAGTATCAACCAGTAGCTGACCCTTCAAGTGGCCGCATATAAAGGTTTTAAATTTTTGAAGTGAAAACTTCTTTAGCCACATTGAGCACTTTTTGTTAGGGGGTAAACTTGTGGATTCGCGTTACCATCACCGACATGCTCGCGAACACCGAGCTCGCGTTGTTACGAAGACGAAAGGTCTTAAATATTAATATACTACATTCGTAATTAAACTTTAATGCCTTCGTTTTAAGGTTTATATTTTAACTATGTATTTTAAATTTTAAATTATTTTTTAAAAATTATGTTAAATAAGTACTTATTCGTTTTCACTTCTATCGTCAGTCCCCATGACTGCCAATTTTTTTATAGGCTAGTGCTTGGCTGCAATCAGACTTGCTTGCAAGTGGAGATGCAGCCTAAGGTATAGCGCACTTGCCTAGAATTTTTTTTGTTTTTTTTTAAATCTACTTACAATCGTGCATTGTCGAGTCAACATCTCCTGAAGATGCTCCGGTTTCAGAGTGAAACGTACGTTGAGGGTGATTTGGAGGATTTGTGTGGTGTGGTGCGGTGCCGGTGCGAATTGCTGGGTGGTGGTTGTTCGCATGCTATTGGTGAAGGACACGCACTGTACCACATAGATTGGTCTGCTGTGGCGGATTATAGCGAATTAAACTTCTCGTTCATTCATTATCATGGACTTCCGCAAAGTAACGCCTGCTTCGATTCAATAAATCTACTTTGTTTCGCCCGGAAAATTGAAGAGTTCCCGCGGGAACCAAAAATCCTCAAACCACGCTGACGAAGTCGTGGGCATCAGATAGGGCTAGGGCACCTTAAATTCAAGTTTTTACGTCTTTTTGAAGACCCTCTGTTTCACTAAGAAATAATTTATTTTTGACATAGGCATCATCCCCATTATATGTTTGATACGAGTTTCAGATTTTGCTTAAAAAGTTATATATAACAGTTATAACATTAAACGTGGGCAACTAGTCACAACTCACAGCCGAAGCCTTCCACCAGACCAGACAAAGCAGAAATCGACTATTCCAAATTTGACTCAACCAGGAATCGAACCCAGTACCTGAAACTTATCTAGTTCAGTACCTGAACTTAGACCACAAAATATCTACACAATATCTTTACAATCGTGCATTGTCGAGTCAACACCTCGATGATGCTCCGTTGTCTGAGTTAACGTATACCTACGTTGAGAATAATTTGGAAGATTTATGTGGTGTGGTGAATATTGCAAGCTGCAAGTGCAAGTTACACTGTACCACATAGATTTGCCTCCTGTTGCGGATTATAGCGAATTAAATTTCTAGTTCCTTCATCACAAAATATCTATTATTTAGAAAGTTTGGATGTGGATAAATGCGAAAATTGAAGAGTTCCCGCGGGAACCAAAAAACTTCAATCCAAAGCAAAGTCGCGGGCATCCGCATCAGCTAGTGAATATAAATTGTAATTTTTAATTTGTTATTTTTTTAGATTGGTTTAGTTTTTTTTATCGTAAACTTGTTTGTAATGAGCCCGCATCGGGTTAACGAACTATTTGTTTTGCGCATAATTTCTTATGTACACAGCTATTATTAAACATAAGTACTAATCCGTATCAATATAATTATTAATTACTATAAACTTTTCAGCAAATAGTGAGTTCTATACTTTACTATAAATGCGAAAGTTGTCTGCCTGTCACCTTCTCACGTATAGTTATCGGTTTAATCGATTTTGCCAAGGTTTATCCCGGAAAATCTAATAGTTGCCACGGAATTTTTATAAAACCTTAATTGTCGCGGACTAGTTTGCCAGAAATTTTTTAAGCAGGTGAATATTTCTTTTAGGATTTAGTTGAATTAAATATAATTTAAAAAAAAAACAAATAAGTACTTACTAAATTTGAAGAAAAAATAAAATTCTGTAATATAAATTGATTACCTATTGATTTAAGATTTTTTCTCTTTTTAACCGTCTTAATAAAAAAGTTAAATTCTGTAGTTCATTAAATAATTATCGAAATAATTCGCAATATTAATGTTTCAGTCGAAGTTGCAATCAATGTACTAGTTAAGGACAATCAAAAATTAAACTAATTAATATTCTATCACAATCATTCAACATGAAACCTTTTTGTCGCGCAGATATTAAAAAAAAACTAGTTAAGTAAGTTATTTGCATATTCGAGTTATATTAAATCCTTAAAAAGTTCTTAACGGTGCTCTCATGATTTTAATTGACGTGTGGCGTGCAATGGCGCCCGTCCAACGCAAACATGTTTTGTATTACCGCGCAAGTACAGCTGCCATGAATAATGCAAGAGAAACCAGGACAAAATTCAAAAATTCAAAATCAATTTATGTGTTCAAATTACCATACTTAATCCGCCCGCCAACCCGCATTGGAGCAGCGTTGGTGGTCTCTAATTCCCTCTCTCCTATGAGAGTCGAGGCCTGTGCCCAGCTGTGGGACGTTAATGGGCTGTAATGGACAAATAATAGACCATACTTAAAGTAGGTTGGTAATTTTTTTTTAATTTTTTAGAAACACTTTTTCATGCCTCTAGGTTTACAAATATCGGTCTTAAACCTAAAATTAAACAAATATTTATCCCAGCATAATAATACATTGCTGCTGGCTATAGAAATTAATAGTAAATTATATATAATAAAAACGTATATAATCTTAATATATATAAATCTCGTGTCACAATGTTTGTCCTCAATGGACTTCTAAACCACTTAACCGATTATAATAAAATTCGCACACCATGTGCAGTTCGATCTAACTTGAGAGATAGGATAGTTTATATAGATTAGGATTATTAGTGCTACCCGTGCGAAGCCGGGGCGGATCGCTAGTCTTCTATAAATTACTAACCTAACCTAACCTAACCTACCTCTATACCAAATTTCTGCAAAATCGGTTGAAAAGATGGGCCGGGAAAGCGTAGCAGACAGACAGACACACTTTCGCATTTATAATATTAGTATGGACTAGATTTAGAAGATGCTCGCGACTTCGTCCGAGTGGATTGATGTTTTTTTCTCTCTTCAATTTTCCGGGATAAAAAGTAGCCTACGTCCTTCCCCGGGATATTTAAACTATCTCTGTACCAAATTTCATCAAAATCGGTTGAGTAGTTTGGTCGTGAAACCGTAGCAGATAGACACACTTTCGAATTTATAATATTAGTATGTTGATAATATTAGTATTATCATACTAAATGTAACATGTACTCGTACATGTACATATGGACATGTAATGTCGTGTTATGACGTCTACAAAAATGCACTCTGTTTGCGTTGCTAACGTCCGAAATTATCTAGACAGGTTAAGTAAAACTAAGTGTTGACATGTCACATGTTATTCATCGTGATAAAGTCGTCTTGGACTAACAAGATACTAGCATGAACCTAAAAAATTGTCTATGCATATTTACATAAACTTAAAAGCAGTTTTTCTTGTCATATCACACTTTGGTGTTGGATAGCTTGACTGTGATGATCGCAATACATGATTGGCTAACATTCTGTCATTAATGTAGGATAGTTCAACCAATCAAGGCTGTGTTCCGTTATAGACTGCGAGCACTGTTCAGTGCTCTTTACTGTGGAGAAATTCGTTCCGTTATAACTGACAGTAAACTGCTGCAGTATCCTAGGGAAATATATGACGTCATTAATCGGCGCCATCTTTGTACTGTGAGCACTGGCGTTTTCGAGGTAAGGTGCTCTCAGTGTTTGTCTCAGTGCTGACAGCGTTCCGTTTTAAGCAGTACCCAGTATACCTAACTAAGGAACGGCTTCGCAGTGTACTAAAGTGACGTCACACCTTACAGTGCTCGCAGTGTATTTCGGAACACAGCCCAAAACAATAGCGATTGTAGCAATGTTATTTATATATTATGTCGCTCTCCAGGGACTCAAATATACCCATGCAAACAAACGCACTTTCGCATTTATAATATTAGTATAGAAGTATAGATGTCTACTATTAATTGATTTCTACGTACCGAAACGCCAAATTAGTTCGCAGCATTTCTTTGCAGGTAAGATCGCAATTATTCTAGAAGGTCTCCCACCAAACCAAACCAGGAACATTATGAAGCCTCCCACTAGGCCGCCTGAGGAAATTCAGAAATTAAGAATTTCCAAATTGACCAACACAAGACAGCAGCGCTCAACAATGCGCCAGGGAGGTCATTAAGGAACTATAGAAGTTTAATACGTTATAATCCGCGACAATAGGTATATATCTATGTGGTAGTGTGTATCTTGCACTTATAGCTGTGCTTATATCCCGCGATAATCACATCCCAGAAATACACACCACAGAAATCTTCCAAATTATTCTCAACGTACGTTTCACTCCGATACCGGAGCATCTTCAGGAGATGTTGACTCGACAATCGTGTATTATCGAGTCAACATCTCATTTAAATTATTTTACATCTCTCATATTCGGTAAGTAGGTCCTTATTACCCCCAAATGGAGCTTGTAGGTGACTAATTAGCGCTCTAGGGTAATAATGTAGTTAGAAAAGCCCTAGGGCGGTAAGTAATTAAAAAAAGTATGATGGTTAGATGTACGCGAACTTTTTGAAAGAGTGAAGAGTTTTTTTTTAATTACTTACCGCCCTAGGGCTTTTCTAGCTCTACATTATTACCCTCGAGCGCTAATTGGTCACCTACAAGCTCCATTTGGGGGTAATAAGGACCTACTTTACCTCACAATCGAGATGTAAAGCAGAGTAGTTAGCTCGGGTGTAAGCATCAATTGCACCCTCGAACTATAGGCGCCCTCCCTGCGCTCGTGCGCCTAAATATCTCGGGCTGCAATTGATGCCTTACAACCCTTGGCTACTAATCTACTATTCTAGTTCCTTCATTATCATGAACTTCCTAAATAACGCCTGCTTCTATCCAATTTGCCAGGGAGGTCTTCACAATAGTGATTACTTAATAGCGATGTACGACCAGGACTTGTCCTCGTTGTCTACAATACGTGGTAACCCTGAATTGAGCTCTCGTTCATTACTCTGCGCTCTTGGGTGTGTGCTCTTAATTAGTTAATGTCGCACAGATAATAATTTAATCCTTGCGTCTCACATAATATAATGTGAATCTGAATACTATGATGTTATATTACTATCTGCAATCTGCATATACAGGGTTAGTTTAAAATAGTAATAACCTCTTCCAGGCAACTTCTCTACATACTACTGACAACCTTTTTTTCTACAACTTTTTGAAAAATAAAAATAAAAACTTTTCACCGTACACTCTAGAGTAGACGCTCTGAAGAGCGTCCGTGTTTTCAGTAGGCAGTAGCCAAGCGATAAGCAAAAGGCGTGGAGAAATGCTAGAGCAGCCAATATTTTTATTTTTGTTTGAATTATTATTATATTTCTCAGAATTCTAAAAAGTCTTAGAACAAAAGTTGTTGAGTGTTTTACTGTGGTATTACATACAGAAGCTACCCCTAAGGGTAGTATTTTTTTAATTAACTCTGTATATCATCAGCATCTCCACCCATTTCCAGTCCACTACTATAAGTACGTGTCTCCAATGAGAATGAGAATGGTTTGGCCATAGTTTTGGTTTGGCCACGATTGCCAATTACGGGCTGGCAGACTTGCTACACCTTTATGAACATTGTGAAGAACTCTCGGGTTTGCAAGTTTCCTCAAGATTTTATTTCATTGCTTACGCATAATATAGGTGATCAGGCGATACAGGACTGCGGCATGTGGAAGTCTGATACTTATTTTTAAAAGTGTAACGATCTAATCGCAAAGGTGTACAAAAAGGAGGTTCGTTTTATCAGTCAAGTCTAATTTTTTATTACTTAGCATGGAAAGTACCAGTTATTTAATCATGTATAAATAACGATAACATATTGTGGAATACTTCTATGTTCCTACCAGTAGGTAGCATTCCATACGATAGTTCCGTAATAGTAAATATGAACATATAGATATGATATGAGTAATTCTCATTTTGTACCCGCACTGCAAGCTACACTGGTATAAACAACCAAACAGATCCCAGTGAAGGAAATGTTCCAGAAAGGCTTTTAATCCGGAAAAAAATCCCAGAGTTCCCGCGCAAAGCAAAAATTTTAATCTTCATGGACGAAATCATTGATTATGATTTCGTCCATGAAGATCGTTTATATGTCTACAATGTCGTCTGTATAAACATTGGCGGCACAAATATATAAAAAAAACATAGAGGTCCCTGACCGAAACTAGATTGCACTTTCTACTCCTTACATGTACTCGTACATGTGTTCAGATATTCAGATACATTTTTGAGTTTAATGTTCGGTGACGTCAGCTTTAGTTTATTTGGGATTAAAACATTTGGAGAGAAAGATTTTACGATGCTTCGAGAAATCTAATCTGTCAGATAAAACAGTGGTAGACTGGCTATTAATTTAATTTATTGCAATTTTTAACCGACTTCCAAAAAAGGAGGAGGTTCTCAATTCGGCGCGTATTTTTTTAAACAGTTAAAATGTCGATCGTCTATCTATCCATAGAAGTACACCCCCGGGATACAACAGCTATCTCTATACCCATCAAACTTGGTTGAAAAGATGGGCCTTGAAAGCGTAGTAGACAGACAGACAGACACACTCATGAAGAAGTATACCCATTATTATGATAATAAGTTACGAACTTACGACGTAAGACCAGTTTTCTAGTCTTCATGCGGCATATAGGTACTTAAACTAGCTGATGCCCGCGACTTCGTCCGCATGGATTGAGGTTTTTTGGTTACCGTGGGAATTTTTTAATTTTCCGGGATAAAAAGTTATTCCAGTAATTATTCTATGTGTTATTTATCTATCTCTGTGCCAAATAACATCTAGATCCGTTTAGCCGTTCTGGTGTGATTGAGTAACAAACATCCATCCATCATTTCATTTCATTTATTTATTTATGAATGTAGGTATTCATAAATAAATAAGTAGGTACATAAAGGTCCATCCATCCATCCATCCATCCAAACTTTCGCATTCATAATATTAGTACTTATAGATAATATTTAAATTACTTTCCTCGTTGGAATGAATAAAGTAAAACCCCCAAGTGGTAACTGTCTGCATATTGATGAATCAATAAATAAGTATTTTCCGTGTATAATCCTGATTTTGCTATCACCAGTCACCACCTCCCTATATGTCAATATACGTCATGAAACATGAAACGGTCATTGACTGGTATTTGTACATATCTTATTAATTAAATATAGAGTACCGAAACCTATATAGAGATGAGATAGGTAAATTGACAAAAAATAATATTTTAAATTAGCTTACACGTGGTAGCTGGTACCAAATATATTTTTATAACCTCTTTTTATATTTTTTAAATCTGGTAATTTTAAAGGCTTTCATTTTTTTATTTTGTACCAAAAACTTATGAAATACTTAGAAAAAAAAACAATAGTGGACAAGGAAGCGCACTTATCTCTATAAGTCTCTAGATCTCTACCAGTAACCCTTGGCAGTGGGAAATGTTGTAAAGGGAGAATAGGTGATCTACCACCAATGCCGTGGAAACTTTTTTTCACCGTAGGCTACTATTATCTATTAAGCGAAATACCACTCATTCACTGACTCACTGACTAATCACGATATCTCAGGAACTATAAAGCATACAGACTTGAAATTTGGAAGGTACTCGTAGGTTTCTTTTAGGGTGTAGACTTCAGCTTTAAGAAAATCCACTCCTGAGGAGTTCAAATGGGGGTTGGAAGTTTGTATGAAAGTCCTTTGTTTTTGAAGTTAGAGATTTGATTTGATTTGAATGACATTTAGGTCATTAGTTTTAAACAATAATAACACAATTGTGTAGCAGTTTTACGAAAATCCACCCTAAAGAGGGTGAAATTGGGGTTGGAAGCTCGCATGAAGGTTCTAAGTTTTTGAAGTCGTCATTAGTTTTAAATAATAAAAACCTGCCAAAGCTAGATAATCGCTATAAGTAAGCCTTTTGCAGCGGGAAAATCTCATAGGAAATCAGATATTGTCCGCGGACGAAGTCGCGGGCGACCTCTAGTAGCCTATAAATAAATAAAAAATCTTGAAATCTTTTAAATCAATTAAAAAGATTCAAGATTTTTTAAGAACGTCAATTAGACGTTCTGACTGATCTATCTGAAAACTTATAGTAGGTATAGGTTACATACCTCGTCTTAAAATAAGACGTCACAAAAACCACAGACAACTATTAGGGGGCGCGCACGAAACTAGCGACGGCCGAGCGACGGCGACAGCGGGGCGATGGAATTCGAGAGCTGGCGACGAATATCGGGAAGGTGTTTTTAGGCAATCTGAAATTGTGGAAAAATATAATTTCGTTCATTGGCGAATCCAGTTTCTGCCAGTCTGGTAGAGCGTTTGCGGTTATTTTGCTTCTGCGCAGCATATATAACATTTGCAAAAAAAACCGAAAAAACATTTTTTTGGCAACTTGATTTTTTTATCTTTAAATTTTATACCTACTTATAGAATTCGAAAAAATAAATCCCAGACGTTTTTGTCGGTTATAAAGTATTACCAGACCTCTTTCAAATTGTTCCCGAAATTCGTCGCCAGCTCTCCGACTAATCGCATCGCCCCGCTACCGCGCGCCGTCCGCTAATTTCGTGCGCGTACACTTAAGGTAAACGCACACGTCACGGCCGGTTCGGAGGTATAAAAACACGCACAAAACCAACATCCTTGTCCAATGATATGCTACGGACGCACGGAATTCTAAAATTCTTGTTCTAGCTAATTTCGACATTTACTGGCAGAACCTTACCCAAAAAAGCTGGTATAGAAACAATATCTTGGGTATAATATGTTTTAACGAAATAGAAAAAAAAACAATCCACATCTATCGTTAGTCTTATAATTGCGAAAGTGTGTCTGTCAATCAATCTGTGCGACTGATTTCGACAATATTTGGCACAGAGAGGTCTCAACCTGGGGAAGGCTCTTGAACCCGGAACATCAAAAAGTTCGTAGGTTTTCGAAAATGCACGCGGACAAAGTGTTTTTAATAAGTCCATGGTAGATATTTACAATCGCAAATCCATACTTCCATACTATCCATATCCATACTAATATTATAAATGCGAAAGTGTGTCAGTCTGTCTGTCTGTCTGTCTGCTACGCTTTCACGGCCCATCTGTTCAACAGATTTTGATGAAAATTGCCATTGGGATAGTTTGTATCTTGGGGAAGGACATAGGCTTTTTATCCCGGAAAATTAGGGAGTTCCCGCAAAAAACCTAATCCACGCGTACGAAGTCCCGGAAATCATCTACCTATTAAATAATAATTTAAATCTTAATTTAATACATAAATTATATAAATCATTGAAGTTATTATGTCCATGGTAGATATTTAGCACAGTAAGTAATTAATTTAAATCTTTTAATTAAACACATAAATCATTGAAGTAGTAGGTACCTACTGTGTTTTTTTAAATTTTAAACTTAATCCAAGAGCAAAAGCAACTCAAAATAAGGACATTTATACGGTTTTTCCTCAATTTAAATCCGTATTAAAAAGTGAAATGGTCTTACTGAGTAACATAAACTGGTTTCGGTCGTAAAACTGGAAGAGTAAATCTCTGGGTCAATGACGACATCCTTTGCAGATGTTGCAGGGATTTTAGTTTCGCGCACACATGCGACAATTTGTCTTATAGGTTTACGACTGTTTTGTCTTAGTTTTACTACAACTGTGCTTCTTCCTTCCTTCCAGCCTTCTGAACTCTGTTTACAACGAACCTAACATAGACATATTTTGTGACAATATGACTAGTGTAATTCGAAATCTAACCAACGTATTGATACAGTCAAATTATTGATTAATAACTTACCGGTAGCGTGGTAACCATGGCTGAAGCCTTCGTCAAGCCCGAACCAATGTCGATTTAGAAATTATAAATCCCAAATTGCCCTGCCAGGAATCGAACCCGAGAGTTTAGCTAGTTTGCCAGAAAACCGCAGGTTAAGTGTAGACTGGAGTGTTAACTGGCTGTATTGTAGAGATAATATTATCTATGCTATTGCTAATATTATAAACGCGAAAGTTTGGATGTATGGATGGATAGAAATATTGTTGCTTAATCACGGACGAGCGGCTGAACGGATAATCTGCATGAAATTTGGCTATACATACAATGGCTACTTTTTATCCTGGAAAATTTATAGGTAAGTTCCCGCGGGAACCAAAAAAACTTAAACCACGCCGACGAAGTCGCGGGCATCAGTCAGTATTTTATAGAGAGCACTTTATAGAACAGCTGTTTTAAAACCTGTACGTTAATATGTTAGTCAGTCAGTTTGTGCTATTATAGACAGTGAGTGGAATAAATGCTAAGTTTTAATGGCTGTCTTGAGACTGCAAATGATGCAGAACTCTCGAAAATTTACATAAAATTGTAGTATTTTTTGTCAAAAGTGTTGTTTATCTTGATTTACTTATTTACATTGAGTAAGAGTAGGTACAATGTATACAGTGTTTTTATTTAGTTTCAAGATGTAAATAAGATAAAAATATTATATGTATGCACTCGACAAATTCATGTTTTTTAAGACTCAACATCTACACCTCTACCTTAGACATAAAATGTACACAGCACATGAATCATATACTAATATTATAAATGCGAAAGTGTGTTTGTTTGTTGGTTTGTCCTTCAATCACGCCGCAACGGAGCAAAGGATCGACGTGATTTTTTGCATGGGCATAGTCGAGGACCTGGAGAGTGACATGGAAAGAAAGAAAGAAAGAAAAACAGTTTATTCAACAGTGTACCACCCAGAAAGGGTGTACAGCTCAGCGTTTTGCCTTGCGTCATATTATGCTAAAAATGCATACAAAGAAGACGCTGATTTTCAGCTGTGACCCCGGGTCATAGGCTACTTTTTATCCCGGAAAATTGAGGAGTTCCCGTGGTAATTGAAAAAACTTAGCCCACGCGGACGAAGTCGCGGGCATCAGCAAGTTTAAATTAAAATTAATCAGCCGCTGGCAGTCCGTGGCCTAAATATGAAAGGGGAAAAGTGTAATATTAATGTTATGTAAAAGGAAAAGTCTGATAAAAAATAAGGCGGCCTTCGTAAGGAGTTTGGAGTAAACAAAAAAAAAATTGGCAGTCATAGGGACTGCGGATAGAAGTGAAATCGAATACCTATTTAAAAAAATATATTATTATTCTTTAATATTTAAACTAATTAAAATATATAAACCATTAAACTAAGGCATTTAAGTTCAATTACGAGTGTAGTAGGTTTATTTATATTTAAGACCTTTTGTCTTCGTAATAACGCGAGCATGTCGGTGACGGTAACGCGAATCCACAAGTTTACCAAAAAGTGCTCAACGCGGCTAAAGAAGTTTTCACTTCAATAAAGACAAAAACTAAACAGACAAAAATTAGTTCCAATTTTGGCCACCGGGTCAGATATGTTTGTGGGACTATATCGCCTTATATGTAGTAAAAATGTATTGGGTCGATTAGAAACACTGTGTATGAGACAACTAGTTCGCGTGCGGCCCGCGCCGGGTGGCCTTCATAGTAAAAGTGTCCCCGATTTCTGAGCGCTATTACGCAATCACTACACTTGTCTTATTGAAGGTCTGTGCGAGTAAATAAACAAAAGCAAAAAAAGCCGAGAAAAAATCAAAGTATAGCTCATAATAAAGTAAAAGATTTACCTATTTTTTTTGTCAATTTCAATCAACTAGTACCTACTATCAGCTTTAAAAAAATCAGAAAATCTCTTTATCATTAAGTACCATACCAAAAATTAAAAAAAAATTGTGTTTGTAAATTAAATTGTGAATTAAAAAAACACGCGGCACGACTGGAGTTTACTCATTACGAACGAAAAGTGTTACCATGGAAACATAAACAAGTGTTACCATGGAAACGTAGTAAATAACGTAACGGAGAAAGTTTGATTTTACTCCCCATAAATTTAAATACCCCGGGCTTACCTACTCATATATGAAAATCGATTTTAAGGAGGTAAACTCCATACTTAGGTAATTTTTATTTTTTGGACAATGTATTTTGTAGTTTACCTCTATCTATCGTGAAAATTATAGCAAATCGTGTTTTTTGTCACACTATAAATTTAGATTATAGGCACCCACATAAGGTCCCTTAGGTCTTAAAGAGTGGCCGAAGTGTATTAGAATATTATAGATTTTCAAAAAACTAAACCCACGCGAACGAAGTCGCGAGTAGCGCCTATTAACTGTTGCCAGAAAAATTGAAAACCATTTAACGTCAATACATTTAATAAAAAAATATCCATAGGTATTTATTACATGTAATAAAGTTATATATTATAATAAAATAAACGCTATAATTACACATTTAACGCGTCTAACGAGTACCTAACGAGATAATGCGAACCACTCGCTATATTAGAGAGAATTATTATAATTATCGATAGTTCATACTAAACGGTGCACAATTTGATATGTGTCCAATGTCTTAAGTCACGGTATTTAAAATTAAATGTCGGCCTTAATTTTTTTATCAAAAAAGAGCACGCATTCGAAATTCAAGCGATGTATACTACAATATGTTTTGCCTCATAGATTTTCACCGCTAATTTTCCAATGTTAGGTGAGCGTTAAGCAATTAAATATCACTTACTTTTACAGTTAAGACAATCATTTGAAGGAAACCGGCTAGCATGAGAGCATGAGAGCTCTCCAAAGGTTGCCGAAAGGTTGTCAACTCTGCTTATATCCGCACTGAGTTAGCGTGGTGGACTAAGACCAAAATTCTGTCATTCTGAGTGGAGACTCGTGCTGAGCAGTGGGCTAGCGATGGGTTGATGATGATTAATGAAATCGAATGCACTTTTTAGTTCATTTAGGACAATTATTGCCACTTATGATATGGCGTCACGAATCTACCACAAAAAGATTCGTCAATACGTTGCAAATTGCAATGCGAGCCAGCACATTCTTGAGCAAAGTACCTACGCATTTTTGGCTATGATATAGGTAGCTCCTTTAGTTCTTGCAATGCACGAGTGCGCGTGGCTCATATTTGTGTTAAAGCCCTATCTGTATGTATACATTTGTATACGTGTTAATGTTGTGTGTACGTCATTGCGCGTACTATTGACTGCACCGAGAGGCACGCACACTTACGCAATGTGCAACTAACTAAAATTTACAGGTAAAGTTCACGCGCGCTCGTGAAAGAGGTCTAATCTGAGTAGTTCTTCTGTAAACTGATTGGGCAGCGCCACTTTGCGTGTAGACCTGTCAAATGTTCTTTGTGGTTATGATTGTACTGTTTATAAATGATTACTATATATATAATTATGACTTTTTAACATAATATCAGCACCATTCTTCTCGAATCTCGAAATCAACGCTTTGACAGGTCTCCACAAACACTAGCGCAACTAGCGGGATAAACGGCAAACATCTCCCTCACCTCATTGCAAGAGCAGCTAAGGTTCTGAAAAGTCGTGCCGCATAACAGTGATCAATGGAAACGCGTCAATATTGCACATTGTTGGGTGGTAGCGAACAGTGAGACAAGTGGCCCGATTTCTTTAAGGTGAAGGTTGACAATTACATTTAAATAACAACGATTTATAATTTTGTTAGAGAAATGTTGGTCAACCACTGTATACCAATTTCAATCGTATGTTCAAGTAAATAAAGCCGAGTTTGAGTTGGGGAAGAAAGATGCTGCGCCTCTGCTCTATTCTACTCTGTGATGAGAAAGATAATATTGGATAAAAGCAGGCTTTACTTTGCGGAAGTCCATGACAATGAAAAAACCGGACAAGTGCGAGTCGGACTCGCGCACCGAGGGTTCCGTACAAACCTGTAGTAACTTTTACGATTTATGACTGATTTTTTTTTTATGATTTATGATTAAAAACAAAGATGTAAAACGGTAATAATTACCTTTGTTAATGAACCGCAAAACTAACTTTGTTTGTAGAGGTTTACTGTTAATATCAAAAAAACTATGCTAGTTAGAGCATTGGCTATAGTTTTCCTGTAAAATATACATAAATTCCTATTGACCATAATTATTTCAGATTTTTCGATTGGTAAACTCCGGAGATAAGGGGGGGGGGGGGGGAACGGTATTTTTTTTTAGACTTTTTCCCCGATAAATCAAAAACTATCATGACTAAAAATAATTAAAAATCTGTTTTAGAATGTACAAAGTAAATCCTTTCATATGATACCCCACACAGTACAGTTATCTCACTTTTAAATTTCAACCCTTCGATTTTCCCCCCTTTTTAAATAAGAACAAAAATAATTTTCAATTTTTTTTAATTCCAGTGTCTTTGGGCCACTAATATACACAACTATTCCAAATTTCATGTCGATAGCTTCGGTAGTTACTGAAATAATCGAGTGTGACGGACGGACAGACGGACAGACGGACAGACGGACAGACAGACGGAGAAAGTCGCACCATAAGGGTTCCATTTTACCATTTTGGTACGGAACCCTAAAAACTAGAAGTTTAATTCGCTATAATCCGCCACAGAAGGTAAATCTATGTGGTACAGTGCGTATCTTTAACTTGCAGCCCGCGATATTCTCCACACCACACAAATCTTCCAAAATTCCCTCAACGTACGTTTCACTCCGATACCGGAGCATCCTCAGGAGATGTTGACTCTATAATTCACAATCGTGCATTATAGAGTCAACATCTTCTGACTCCTGAGAGATGTTGACTCTACAATGCATCCTCATTTTTCATTGAGAAAGATAATATTATATTTTTCAAAATGTTAAAAAATCTATACAAAAAATACCTAAAACTAAAAAAAGGAAGGTAGGATTACCAATTTACGAATTTCTCTGTGGTCCAATCTATAAGTACTTGTATACTTTAATATTATATTTATGCGAAAGTTTGAGTTTGAATGGATGGATAGATGCTTGTCACTCAATCCCACCACAACGGCTGAACGGGTCTGGATGAAATTTGGCACAGAGATAGATTATAGTCTGGACTCTGAAAGAACACAAAAACTACTTTTTAAGTCGGAAAATTATAGAGTTCCCGCGGGAACTGAAATACCCCAATCCACGCGGACTAAGTCGCGGGCATCAGCTTGTAATTGATAAAACTCGTAGACTCGTGTCTATAAAAGCTAGAATTATTCACACAAACAAAGAAAAATAATTTATTTATTTATTTTTATTTTATTTATTTTTTTAAAAACACACTAACATAACATTCAATGTGGGTAATACAAACATAATATAACACTCAAACCATAACAATTTTCAATGAATAATGAATAAGATGAAATAACTATCAATTAACTTCATTTTATACAATAGTAACAGGTGAGTTCCTACATAAACCACGCTATACAAAGTATTGATAAGACAAAAACCCTCCAACCGAATTCTATAGCGATTATTAACTGAATAGTTAGTTACAAGAGCATCCTTGGCTATAGAAAATCGGCTGAAAAGTAAAAAGTAAGGTCGTCACGACCTCATTTGCAGTGATTATAATGTAAAAACTATTACGCTCCACTTTGTGTGCATTATGTATTGTAATTGTTTCCGAATTGATCCAGTTTGTGTCGGTTTTAACCGGATTATGCCATTTTCCCCCATGGAAAGTGTTTCTCTGCCATATACCTACCTATAACTGTTACGGTTTTGCCTCTCATAAGCAAATATGTATTTTATTACTTACTAGCTGATGCCCGCGACTTCGTCCGCGTGGATTGAGGTTTTTCGGTTCCCGCGGGAACTCTTTAATTTTCCGGGATAAAAAGTAGCCTATGTGCTATTCCAGACCATAATCTATCTCTGTGCCAAATTTCATCCAGATCCGTTCAGCTGTTGGAGCGTGATTGAGTAACAAACATACATCCATACATCCAAACTTTCGCATTTATAATATTTATTTGACTAGCTGATGCCCGCGACTTCGTCCGCGTGGATTGAGGTTTTTCGGTTCCCGCGGGAACTCTTTAATTTTCCGGGATAAAAAGTAGCCTATGTGCTATTCCAGACTATAATCTATCTCTGTGTCAAATTTCATCCAGATCCGTTCAGCCGTTGGAGCGTGATTGAGTAACAAACATCCATACATCCATACATCCATCCAAACTTTCGCATTTATAATATTTATTATTTGATTACACGTAAGCCCTTGACTGCGCTCGGCCGTCTTAGATGGTAGCTGGTTAACTTGGTAGGTGTATGGCAGCAAAAGGGCAGCAAGACGTGCCGCCAAACGATTTAGCGTTGCGATGATGTCGTTTAGAAACCAATTAGGTTATGGGTTTAATATGTATATGGGAATGTTAGGATCGAAGTTAAACAAACCCAAAGTAATTTATGAATATTATATTATTGAAAGTTGATTATTTAATTTACGGTACAAAAGTCTCTATGTATAATAATATGATAAACACTAATGGCGGATACAGACATTACAATAGATATAATAGTATGATAATTAGTTGGTACCTACTGAGTGAATTAGCCGGACAAAAATAATTGCGTATACCATTGAGGTATTATGTACTTACGTACTTGTACATATTATTCAATGGCGTATACGCCGTCTCCCTGGGTCGGGGGTTCAGAATTCACTGGAACTCTCGGCTCGGGAGTATCCCGACCGAAAGCGAGTCGGAACGGACATTCCCGAGGGTTCAGTAGGTCTCTCAGGACATCGCCACAACTACCATACCCCTAATAACTTAACCCGCCACCATCTTAGACTGCATCATCACTTACCACAGTGAGATCGTAGACAAGGGCTAACTTGTAATTGATTAAAAAGTTAGACCATATACATAATCAAAGGCTCTCCACCACTGCGCCAGGGAAGGAAGTTTTTTTTTAAATTAGGTAGGTATCAACTCTTACTACAATGGATTCGCCCTTGCAATGCAATGAGAACATAATATGATGCTCTGGCCTCTTTAGTCTGGTCACAGTAAAACTATTATTTTATACACAGAATTTTCGTGCACAGAATGAGTGAGTTGGGGCTTTTATAGCTTTCGCTGAGTGGAACGATGTCGACGATTTTTAGGGTTCCGTACCCAAAGGGTCAAAACGGGACCCTATTACTAAGACTCCGCTGTCTGTCTGTCTGTCTGTCTCCAGGCTGTATCTCATAAACCGTGATAGCTAGAAAGCTGAAATTTTCACAAATGATGTATTTCCGTTGCCGCTATAACAACAAATACTAAAAATTAAAAATATATATATATTAAGGGGGGTCCCCATACAATAAACGTGTTTTTTTCGTATTTTTTTGCTCAAGGTCCGTTCAGCCGTTGGAGCGTGATTGAGTAACAAACATCCATACCGTTAGTACTATTATATTATTCTGTGTCCATACATCCACACATCCATACATCCATACATCCATACATCCATCCAAACTTTCGCATTTATAATATTTATTTGATAGTAAATCCATACAATGGATATGATACTGAAAGATGGTTGAGTTGTTAGTTGAAACACTAAACACGGTAGATACTAGATTAAGCATACTAAAATTCTACATCAAATTTTCTAGCAATAACAGATATCATTAATTATGTATGATAAAAAGCAGTTATTTTAGGTATAATAACTTCTGAAATAAGCTTATCATTTCTATTTACATAAATTCTCTTTTCATCTTTATTTGTCCAAACAAAAAAATCACAATAGTTATGTAGGTACTTTCTTTTAGTACTTAACAAGCAACTGTGTTTGAATTTGAAAATAGTAGAGGCTACTTTCTTTCAAGCAATATTCATTATTGATCATTTCTATGTGCTTATAATTATCCACACTGATAAACTCATATTTTATAGAGAAAGGATTTCTCATATTTTATAGAGAAAGGATTTCATTTCACTTCCAATACGGTTAGTTCTCTAATTAATCCTTCTGGAGAACTTTTCCGAACAAAACGAAACTGCACAACATTGCGGCATAGCTACTCGATAATATGATGACAGTTATAAATTAATAAACTTAATGAGATTCAAGATTTAAAACTTTGTTTCGGCGCCGATCTTATAAAGTCGCCTTTGACAGCTATACCTCTGGACCTTAGTCAACAGTGGCGCCAACTGGTGAGCAAAGAAACGATAGTCCCCATGATTAGGTACATAATATAGCCTAGTGGTTTAGAGAACCGGCTTCCTATCCGGGTGGTTGAGGGCTCGATCCCGGGCACTTTTTAGGGTTCCGTACCTCAAGAGGAAAAAGAAACCCTTATAGGATCACTTCGTTGTTCGTCTGTCTGTCTGTCAACCACCTTTTTCTCGGGAAAGCGTGGACATATCAAGCTAGCTCAGTAGTTAGCTAGGTTGAAAGTTTATTTTATTTTATTTATCGTATTACGGTATACCAACGGCTCGTACACAAAGCTTAAATTAAAATAATACATAAGGTTTTTACCCGTGTGGCACGCCACTTATATTAAGTATACAGTATACACAACTATTGCAAAATAAAATGTATAAAAAGGAACAACAATGTTAATAAAAGGACAATGGGGCTGATTCTAACCTCTAAACTAAACTAAAATGACAGCATTAAAAATATTATTGCTAACCCTTTCTTAATAGACAGTACTCTCGAACAGAAAGTTTCGAACAGTACTCTCTGCAGAAACGGATAGAACTAGGTTTAGAGTAGTCATTTTAGTTTAGTTTAGATATTGTGTTATACAGAATTGGCCACAATGGTTTATCTATAATAGTGATAAATTAATTAATCTACTTAATTTTATAAATAAAAACTTAACTCTTAAAATTACGAACGAAAACTGACCGATTTGTCCCTCAAAGCGGAGACAGCTGACGCTGATGTAAAGTTGCAATGATGAAAATGGTGAGTGATAAAAAAACCTAGAAGCTGCAACATCCGACGTAACACTAGGTAACAGACAGTGAAAACAACGGATTAGCACAAGATTCGCTCCAGTCACGCTCGTCTCGGACGCGAACAGTGCAGTCACGAAGGCTTTTGTAATAGCACCTTATATATATAACCTACTGTATGCCTACGTCAATGATAGCTAATGGATAATATGGATATATGCTAATCGTATGGGTATATTTGTCTGCTACTAGACTATTTTAGAGCCAGTATTGTAAATTCAATAAAATATTATGTAGTCATATTCTAATGATTAGCTTTTGCCCGCAGTTTCGCTCACGTTAAGTTCGATTTTTATACAAACTTCCAGTCCCCATTTTACCCTTTTAAGGGTTAAAAATCCTTTCTTAGCGAATGCCTACGTCACTGAAGCTACCTGTATGTCAAATTTCAGCCCGATCTTATAAATATTATAAACTATGTAGATGATGCCCGCGACTTCGTCCGCTTGGATTAAGTTTTTTCAATTCCCGTAGGAACTCCTTAACTTTCCGGAATAAAAAGGTAGCCTATGTCCTTCCCCGGGATACAACCTATTCCTGTACCAATCAAAATCGGGCGAACAGGTGGGCCGTGAAAGCGTAGCAGACAGACAGACACACTTTCGCATTTATTATATTAGTTTTTTTTATTCAATTACGCCAGGAAGGCTGAACGGATCTGGATGAAATTTGGCACAGAAATAGAATAATAGTCTGGAATAACATATGGGCTATTTTTTATCAAGGATCTGTAGGATCTGCGGCTTTCTGGCCAATGTTTGTAGTATCCGTAAAAATTGAAGATCTTCTGGTAATAGGCGTTTGATAGCTTTCAATCTAGGTTAAATAGGTATCTGCCAAGTCAGGGTCATCCCCAAGTATCCAATAAGTATGTCAAGTGAAGATAGTAGTGATAAGTGCGACAGCTGACAACCGTTTCACGCGAATATTGAGCGCTTTTGGACAGGTTTGCGACATTTCCACTCTGTCACAAATTTAGAAAACGTAAAAGCAAATCACTGTCGCGAATTGCTCGTAATGTGCAAAGACTACAATTATTGTATTACGAAATCTATCTACGTACGAGACAACTATAAATCCTAGCGTAATAACGTAGCTATGTAAGACACGTTATTACGCTAGGATTTACGTACCGAATTGGAGTTTTTCACTTAATCGATCGCGTTAAAGTTAACTACTATTATCTATTTATTTAAATCTTTATTGCACACGGAAATAAAGAAGACATTAAAACTACAAATAGGACTATACACTACGCAAATGCGGCAAAGCACTATACGTATGCAAAGGCGGTCTTATCGTCTATACCATTACCATACCATTTGTATGGAATTGATCGAGCGCCAGCTGTCAAGCGCTTGACAATTCCATACAAATCGTACCTAGTTAATGTTGTTGCGGTCGAATGGGAAGAAAGGAAAATTATAGGGAGTTCCCGTGGGAATAAAAAAAAACTTAAACCAGCTAGCTTAACGGGCATCAGCTAGTTATAAATAAAACAACAGAAAAACTCCGTTTTTACCGTTTCCGAATAAAACATAAAAAATTAAAGAACCGGGTATAGGTATAACAATTAAATGAGGAAGCATTTACTACAATAATAAAAATATTTACAAACAATATCCTACTACAAAAAAGTCTATAACATTTATATTTACAAAAAATATACACCATCACCAATATGGTTAGGTTCACAATATCATTTGACTCTGGAATAAATAAACTTCATTTCAAGGTGCAATTTCACAAAATCCCCTCAAATCAGCGGATCACGAGCGACCCTAGCTCTCGCTAAACACTCAGTCACGACTTGTGTCGATTTTCGATGTTTATATATTACAAAATGAGCTAGCTTTTGGATGGACTTCATAATACTAGAAATAACTTTGAAATTCTTAACGTACATTGCTACAGGGGGGGCCATACTGCCAACGCTTAGAGCAATACTTAAACAATATTACTCAAAATGACAGTTTCATATCACGTACCTAGACCACGAAATCAACAATCTAAACTAATATTTTTTTCTGGTCCGATCGGACTTACTAGACCAATGATGCAGTCAGCCTTGTAGAATATAATAGCCTTGCAGTTAACACAAAAAATTAATAAGAATAAACTCAATCAAACATATTATATACTATAAATGACAAATGATAATAAAACTAATACAGGTTTATTAGTAGGTTTACTGCTGTAGATGTAATAAGTTTTTTATTGAATCGCTTTTTCGCAATTGCAAACATTTGAAGGCTAAACCGATATTTAAATCTGCGGTACAACGACTAGTAGGTACGTTTTATTATTATCAAGCTGGTATTCATCTTGTAGGAAGAGAAAAAAACTATAATTAGCTTGTAACTTTGTAGGTGCCTTTTGTTTTTATATCGCATATCTATCTCAGAATGCAGTTGTTAACAAAGTCGTCATCTGCCGTCAATTTAAAAAAAAAAAAATATTCTGTGCTAATATTATAACATAATTATTAATTATATTTCCTTTAAAAAAACAATTAAGTAATTGAGTACATAATGTAGTTAAATAACTGAAATTGCTTACAAAAATATGAAGTGGATGTTTTATTTTAAAATAATTAACTATATTATAAGTTAAGCTTATTCTCCTATCAATATCTTTTTTTTTTAAACGCTACAATTAGATATTTTTTCTCCCTTTGCTATCAACATTGCTTTACTGCAATCTCTTTTCCGGTTCACGAACAGTAAATCAAAACATTTCACGTTTTTCACATAGTTTCAGACCCTTTTGAAAATGTCTTTCAGATAATTAGTTCTCCATTTGCAACAATGTTAATCAATCAATATTTATATATTCAATTTAGGTAAACTGTACACTTATTGACGTCTGGAACTTATAAACGGTATCTTAAAACTAAAGCTACGAGCTAGGGTTCCAAACGCGCCCTGATCTGAGAAGAGCCCACAATAAACTCAGCTGGGTTTTTATTATTATCACTATCTTACAAACATCGTATATTTAATTGAATATGGGAATAACGCAAAAACTTGATAATTTAATCGCCATGCTAAATTGAGATTAACTTTTGAGCGATAATGAGATGTCCTTATTATGATATCTCTTTAATGACCACTCATTTAGTAGTATTTTCCGTATTACTATAATAAGATGAAGATGTAGGCTTGGGTAAAAAAATCGATATTTCAAAATATCGATTTTTTTTAGAAAATAATCGATATAAATATCGTCGATACTTCGAATCTCAAAATTTCGATAATCGATATTTATTTCAAAGTATCAAATTAGTATCAAATTCGATATTTTATAAGAGCTCAGTACATACATATAGCAGCACTACTGAATCATTCCCTTTTTCTACCTCTTGTTAACTCACGATTTCCACATCCCCACTACTAGTAGAAAGTAGTTCTCACTCTCAGTAGTTTTTCAATCTTGAATATTGTGACAGTAATATTTTAGTTACCACGCCTTGGGGTAAAATATCGATAAATCGAAATATCTACCTATATTTTTTTCTACATATATATCGATGTATTTTAAAAATATCGATACGATAATATATCGATATATTTTTTTCATTTGCCCATCCCTATGAAGATGCCATTTGGAATTTTTAAATGAAATCGAGTTAACGGAAAAGGGTTGTTTAATGTTTTAATCTGTAGTTAAGTTAAGGGAAGATTTTACTAAGCCTGCCCGTAGCCACAGATTGGGTTTTAACTTTATGTTAAAACCGGTAAAAGTGAAACGTAATCTGTGAATTTCTGGAAAATCTGATTATTTTTCAGAAATTCATCGACTGTATTTGTTGTACCTATTTTCTCCCCTTACAATCTCTCCCACTGGCGAGGGTTACTGGTAGAGATACCGTAGAGTTAAGTGCTTCCCTATCCACTATTTTTCTTTTTTCTATAAGTCTGTTTTTTATCATTTTTGTGTTTTTTTTTAGGTAAGTATTAAACAGTTGTCGGCTGTCGCGTAGATAAGATAGTCATTTTCTATGGATTAGTATCGCGTCGCGTTGCGTCGTGTCGCTTTCCTCGGTCACAACGGGTAATAGACATACAGACACACTTCTATAGTATCAGTATGGATAACTAGACTTAACAAATTGGGCTCATTATTCCGTGTAAAACCAGAACGAATCTTAAGATAATTAGCTGGTTAGTTATAATACTGCGCATCTGGGCTAAAACACATTACGGACAGGATAGGGGCCATACTGATATGGTTTCATTATTGTTGACTTTTGTGTTTTAGAATTAGGATCCTTATTTTAGGGGCTTCAGTATATACGTGACATAAACTGTCATTTTGAGTAATATTTCTGTATTTCTGTAATCGTTGGCAGTATGACCCCAGGACAAATCATAAAATGTCCGCGAGAAACGTCGCGTCGTCTGTCTGTCAAAACTCTTTTTCTCGGGAACGCATGGAGGTATCAAGTTGAAATAATTACCTACCAAATGCTCAGGTCTACGATCTGTACTTGTGTCCTTGGAACTGTAAAGAAATCAAGCTTCTAAGTCAACGCAATCGAAACATATGTCCATTTATGCCGTAGGTATATTTTGACACTAACCTACGTCCGCATCGTACGGAAAAACGTCTTGTACCGCCGCGCTTGTCTGTGCAACACCATATAAAAGTGCATGCGCGGTATTTTCCCAGCTAGACAATTTTTTATCCGTAGTGTGTTTTCGTCCTTACAGTTAAACCGTAGCCGCTATGCAAATTGTAAATTGTAGCCGATTGTGACTGAAAATAATTATTCCTTTCTTAGATACTGATTTGCATTACATCAAAAAGCATAATTACCTCACTATTATTGAGTTCTTTTGTCCCATTCATTTCACGATAGAGCATGAGCACACTGGATACTTTATATCCTTAATCACGATCACTATGAAGTCTCATTGGGAATCCAAACGCATAGTATATGTAAATGGTATTCGTTCTACCAATAAGATTAATCCACGTTAAATAAAAGCGAAAGTGTGTCTATCTGCCTGTTACCTTTTCACGGCGCATCTGTTTAATCGAGTTAGACGTTTACTTACATTAGTTTCGTATTTTTTTAGGAGTTCCCTCGAGATTTTTAAAGACCTAAATATTGCGAATGAATTCGCGTATCCGCGTATCATCTAGTAGAAAGTAGACTTCTGTTATAACCTGTGGTTATAACTTACAGCCAAAAACCGAAATGCACACATCGCGATTAGCAATCCTCAGAAATGGACAGAGCGCTTGGTGGGTTGGACCACAGATCAGAGAATCTCTCATAACTGTGGGTTGGACTAACCAGCCGGCTTTTGCCATTTGCTTATTTTCAGACCACTTCCGACGTGTCTCTATTCCTACGCTATCGTCAAAGGAAGGTTATATTTTTTTCTAAAAAATGATATGAAATGTGCACATTTCATACCCTGTAAATGAGTTCGAAAGTTAAACTTCCCGGCCTAGGCCAGTAAAGAATGTATGTATTTTCATTACATATTATCATAATCTGAATTTGGAATCTTTCTTCCTGAATATCTTGTAACTTGTTAAAATGTTATTTGGCCTCAATAGTTTAAATTTGGAACTCTACCGTATTACGCGTTCAGCACTCACAGCGCAAAAAAAAAAATATATTTCTTAAGTAGGTTGCTTTTTTATTTACTTTCTTTTAATGACATAATATAATATATTAAAAAAAAGTCACTTGTTTGATTTTTTAGAAAAGCACTAAGACACACCTCGACCGGGAGAGCATTTTGGTTTCGTATATAGCCGGCCTCGCGTAGCTCGGCCGTCTAACTAACACTCGACCAGAAAACGCGTACTTCCCAGTCTCGCGATGTAATGTATTGCGTATCAACCAATAATACAGGGGGCAAATCACTGTGCCACGCAAAGCCTAGCCGCCTTTGCAGCCCAGGCTTCAAAACGATAGAAACAACTAAGGGCCGCTTGCACAAGGACATTTAAACTGAGTTAGTTAAATTTTGTAATGCTGCCCCTTTTTGGCAAATGCATATTGTTGTTGCCAAAAAGGGACAGCATTAAAATATTAAACTAAATCAATTTAAGAGTCCTTGTGCAAGTGGGCCTGAATGTCGATCAACTCGTCGCAAATGTGATTATATCCTATGCACCGTGCAGGCGCCGCACTTTGCACCGTAATTTGCAATTTCAGACCTGCACTCCCGACGTGCCTCTAGACTGTAGTCCTACACCCGCCGTCAAAGGGAGGGTATATAATGTTTGCGTATGAAGCAAATATTTTCGCTGTACCACGCAGTGCCTAGCCGCCTTCGCGGTCACTCCAGGCTCCAAAACGATAGAAACAACTAAATGTCGATCAGCTCGTCGCAAATGTGATTATATCCTACGCACCGTGCAAGCGCCGCGACCGCTAGCCTCGTACTACGCTACTACGATCGACACCTTTGCATTTATCATTGTCAAACAGTTTATTTGTATTCCATTTTTCATGATAAAACACCATAGCAATCAGTCCCACTCGGTCTCTTGACGTGAGCTGACGTAGCGTCACGGTTCACGTACGGTTTTGATAACCCCCAATTTCCCGGCAAAGTTTTTCCGCGTTAGTGATATTATTTATTTGTTAACATAACATAGTAGCATTTGTAAGTAATACATTGTTACAGGTTATATGTGTTACATAATTATATATGTCAATAGAAAACGTGTCTGAGTTCCAAACAATACGACTGATTTCATTATCTGAGGGGGCATCTTAAGGATTTCTCGCGTTATCTCATGTATTCTGCGCTGAATTTCAGTCAACATTTATATATGTTCAATTGTTTACTATATCTTATTAATTAGCACACATTTAAGCCCTTAATCCTTTACATAATTATTATTGTCTTCGCGGCTACTTATTTAACTGTTTGTATATGCAGTTAAGTCATTTAACATACTCAATTGAGCACATTGATAAAAAATAACGCATCTTTTACGTGAATATATTCTTGAATGATAGCCTAATTACTATTCTAAATTATGATATTTACACTACACACTAGTGGGATTAAGCTACTTATAAGCTTAATCCCACGACTTTTCTCGCGTCAATAGGTTTTAAAGATCCAGTCTTTCCACCATAAACATCCTCATTCCTCACTGAGTCTACTGGAGAAGAATCTTCAAAAGTTGAGTTACCAAGCGGTTCAGCTGTACATTGATATTTTATATAATCAGTCAGTCAGTTTCTCCTTAAAGGAGAAACAGAAATGCAAATGAAAGTTTCATTTGTATAGTTTTACTAAAATGCTATTCTTATTTTAATGTTAAGTATTTAACGTTTTATGTGTAAAAATTTCAATTTTCAAGCACATAATTTTGTGTTTTTATTTAATACAATAGAGCCAATTAGCATATAAATACATTTAAGTTGTTGAAGCCTTAATTTACATAAAAGTTAATTTTTATTTTTCCGTGATAAAAAAGGGAGTTTTAATTTATAGCATCACATTTTGAGTTATTATGCACGTTTTGTTCATTATACCTATGATACAGATTCGTTTTCATTGTAACCTTTTCCGCTTGCGTGATTTTCATACTGTCATGTATGGTAATATTTAATTTAAAAATAGTAGTTAGTATGATAATTTGACTTTGATTAATTATGTTTTTAACAAACTAGCTCATCCGCTTCTGCCCCCCGATTGTGTAAGGAAATCGTAATAGTAATCATTTGTCAAACGTATAATTTGACCTGTTTAAGGAGTTCATAGATGCCTGTACGTCAAAAAGCGTGCGCTGGGAGGGTGTTCCACACCCTCCTAGCGCACTTGTGTGGTCAGTTGCAGTGTTTCCTGCCACTTATAACTTAAGTACCTTCAAGGCAAGAGTGAATAGGCATCTTCTAGGCAAGCGCGTTCCAACCTAGACCTCATCATTGCTTTGCACTAAGCACGATTGTCGTCAAGCGCAAGCCTATCTCACAAAAAAAAAAAAACTGTCGAGTGATTAACGATCTTTAGACAATTGGGCCTCTGATCGTATAGAGAGTGGAAAAGTGTGTAGTAGTGTAGAATTTCTTGAAATATTTATGTAATTTTACAAGTAAAAACTAAATACCAATTATCATCATGGATATAACTCTTAAATTATAGATTTACATGTATTTAACCTTACTAGGGAAGTACTTAATTCTTAGGGCATAGGTACTTACATTTTTTTTAAATTTTCTAACAGAAAGACCAAATACCTTTATTTTCATAAATAGGTATGTATAACTTTGAAAAAAGACGGAATTTCAAAATTTCCCCTATTTTTATATATTCGGGTGAAAATTCCTTAAATCCTTAGTTAGGGACAGAAAAATGAACCAGACGATAATCTACGTTATATTTCTTATGACTTTTAATCGCAGTTTTTGAAGTGAAAACTTCTTTAGCCGCGTAGAGCACTTTTTGGTAGGGGGTAAACTTGTGAATTCGCGTGACCGACATGCTCGCGAACAGCGACATGTTCGCGAACACCGACATGCTCGCGAACACCGACATGCTCGCGTTGTTACGAAGGCAAAAGTTCTCAAATATAAATAAGTAACATTCGTAATTAAACTTTAATGCCTTAGTGTTAGGTTTATATATTTAAATTATTTAAAAAAAAAAAAAAACGTTTTCACTTCTATCGGCGTCCCTATGACTGCCAATTTTTTTGTTAACAAGATCCTGCGCTTTACTATACATTTATTTTATTTCTTATATCGTACACTACCGACCCCACATAAATATTAAAAATATACTTACATACATGTTTTTAACTCTGATGTTTTAGAATTTGATCAAGTAAATGATAAAGTACGGTTTTATTATGTTCAGTTAAGTTAATAATAAGTAGTTTCCAGTCGGTTGGGTTCGCGTTTTTGCACAGCCTTGCCTAGTTTCACGCTTGTCGTCGTCGCATCTCGTATAATTCGACTGACCTTATTCCGTTCAACACATCTTTTAAGCCGTTTTTGCTTGTTTGACTGAACACTTCGAATCGTTTGGATATTCGCTTACTTTTTATACGAAAAGGGATTGGAATGTTTTCAGGGTTCATGTATGTAGTGAGGGACGAGTGGCCTAGTTGTGACAACGCATATCAGTCGATTGCGATTGTACAACGTTGACCCAAGTCGGTAACTGGATGGGTGACCGAATTTGGAGTTTCAAATCTGGCCTTTTCGTTTCCTCCGTGCCTCGGAGAGCACGTTAAGCCGTCGTTCCCAATTATTATCACTAACATCTGATAATAATCGTTACAAAAACCAAAGTTAACGCTTACTCGAGTCGTATGCGGAAGGACGTGGGAACCCACCGCATTATTATCCCAAGAAAAGTCCTACCATTAGGTATTTGATTAATGGAAAGGGGTCATGACCCTCAGCAATGAGGAATACGACGCACAGAGAGAGAGAGTAGGTATGTATGTATCTATGTGTGTGAGTTTATTTATTCCACAATAACTTCGAAATGCCTGAACAGATTTGGATGTATGGGGTATCGTTACAATCCTTACATCCTCCCGGGCTAAATTTTTTTGAAGTGAAAGCTTCTTTAGCCGCGTTAAGCACTTTTTTGTAGGGGATAAACTTGTGGATTCCCGTCACCGACACCGTCACCGACACCGTCACCGACACCGACACCTCGCGTTGTTACAAAGACAAAAGGTCCTAAATATAAATAGGTATACTATATTCGTAATTAAACTATAATGGCTTAGTTTTAAGGTTTATATTTTAATTATTTTAAATATTCGTTTTCACTTCTATCGGCAGTCCCTATGACTGCCAATTTTTTTTTTAAATTATAAATTCAATATGGCACGGCAGTTGTGTTTTTATTTTTTTTAATTATGTTCACTTGTTGTTAATTCGATCATGAATGGTCTTGGCGTGCTGAGATAAATGATTATAGAGGTCGTCTAATCCTAATAAGATCGCGCCTGTAATGTTTAGATACGTTCACAATTCACATGCTAATTAAGTATAACTATAGCAAATTGGATTTCGTCATTGATCTTTGAGTCATTGGATATTTCTATTTATTTAAACACTATCTAATACACGGCTTCGTCCGCCTGGATTGAGGTTTTGGTTCCCACGAGAACCCCACTCTTTAATTTTGCGGGATAAAAAGTAGCCTATGCTATGTGTTATTCCAGACTACTTTTATTTATTCGTATATATATTTCGTTATATATTTTGTAGGTATTACGTCTGAAATTACTCAATAAATACGTGATTAAAATTTCAGATTGCCAAAAGTATATTATTTGGAAATGTTAATAAAATATTTTTGAAGAGGTCTGGTAATACTTTATGAACGACAAAAACGTCGGGGATTTTTCTTTCGAATTCCATAAGTACTTAATTAAAAGATAAAAAAAAACAAGTTGCCAAAAAATATTTTTTAAATTATTTTTTTGGAAATGCTGCGCTGTAGCGAAATAAGCGCAAACGCTCTACCAGACTGGCAGGACTGGATTCGCCGATTGACGAAGTTATATTTTCCACAATTTCAGCTTGCCAAATGGACCTTCCCGAAATTCGTTGCCATCTCTCCGTCTATTAGAAGTTTCGTTTTTTTTAGTTTACCAATTGTAAAATATTGATCACGATCTACAAACAATCTTCAATGTCAAGCTGTTAGTTATTAACATGAGGATAGTGCTAGAAACTAAGCATTCAAGTGACATTGTTAAAAAAATAACAACCTTTAAATCACGAGAGTAAAACGTGATAAGTGATAAAGATTACGATTTATGCTATCGCGATCTGTTTCTAAAATAACGTCAACTAGTCAAAAGATCTCATGAGATATAAGTTATCACATGAACTGCGTCTTAAAGATTTCAAATTTATGAGTAAAAAGCCTTAAATAAATATACTAAAGCTAATTTCATTGGTAATGGTACCTATTTAAGATATTTAAGTGAAGGATCACTATCTATATACATAAACTTTTAATTAACACACGTGTAAAGTTTGAACACAATCTGTAAATTTTTTGGGGAACTACACTCTACTTTTAGAAAGATTGAACCAATCTTAACATATCATTTTTTGTACACAAATAGTATCAAAAGTTAAATAAGTAGGTATGACTTAACACACAAAGCGGGACTGTGTCTTGTGCCACACGCAGCACGCAGTTTGTGTAGCGTCACGTCAAGTAAACAATCAAGATGATTGGAAAAACTATAAAAAAAAATGAGTTGAACTGTGTTAAATTTAAATTGATGAGACCTAAAGAGTTTTCAAATATAAAGATCATACAACTACACAAATTAATTTCAAAAGAAGGCTAATTGTGTAGAATTCTAAACTGAGAGTGGGACGTTTTAAGTTCAATTTTCTTCCAAAAACATGTTTGCATGTGCGCCGAGTCTAAATTACAACAAATTATTGAACATTAGTTCATCAGTAACGGACGCTAAAACAAATCGCCATAATTTTCTAAACAATTGACTTTAATGCCAGTGTCTCTCGAGGACGTGTTATTATGTAATTCTGTTTAAAATGCTCAAAATTTTCGACGTTCTGCTTAATTTGTTAGTAGTTTCGATTTTTGTTTCTAAGCTCCACCACAAAGACGTCATAAATAATGTATTTAATGTGTTTCTTTGATTCATGAAAGTGACAGCATCACCAAATTTTATTAAACTAGATTTAGCAGTTTTATCACAGAATAGGTACTAGTACGTTAAGTTTTATGCAAGATGGTTTTAGCAAACTTAACAGAAGTTAAACTTCCGCGATAATATTTCGTCTAAAATCATTTCTAAATCTTTCAGCTTAGTGACTGAAGATCAAAGTGTTTAAAGTGTTCGTGTTGTTATTAATAATTTGACAAACGGCTCAAAATTGCGGCTGATCAGAAAGCTATAAACCTATTATATAAACCTGATAAGAAAGCTCGGTGTCACTTAGCAGTTAATAGTATCTGCATGATCAATGAGAGGAGATCCTTAGGAGAATCTTAGTATAAAACCTTTGACAGTACCTAACTTTAGCTAGATTAATTATTTGTCGCATACTTTTTGTACATTTTATTTACTGTAACACATACAAAGTAAACATTCGAGATAATTTGGACAAAGTTGTCTACTTATCTTGTAACCAAGTCGTGACGTGAGATATAATTTTGTGAAGAGATCTATTTTATGAGTACACCATCGAATATACCTTACTGTTTTAGTTGATAGGGTTCTAGGTTTTACTTTTTTCGTCTTTTCGTTTTAGATCTACCACTGCTCGTAACTCTGTTTCTTCCTCAGGATAATGGCAGGAATTGGGAATTTTCTTGGGATAGTGATCCAGTGTGTTACGGTGGTCTCAGATTCTCAAATCCATCAAAAATGAAATGGTTTGCTTCGGAATTTTTTTGCGGTTCTTTGAATATAGAGTTTTTGTGTATTTGTGGTTAATTATCTGTACCTATCGTTTTACATAACATATAGGTATATGCAAAGATTTTCCTGTACGAAATATTCATCGATTTTTTTATCTATTCTCAAGGAATCCCCTACTGTTTATATTGGGGTCACCTTTATTGTTCCGTGCGGAATGCGCAGGTATAAAATGTGATGAATAAATGTATTGGCATGTACTTAATTACAATATTAATCTTACACATTACATTGCTCTATCAATATAACAAAATTATTATTCTTCTATTATGAAATATATTGCTTGAGAAAAAATTCTTGCGCTTTTTTCTAGAGTTTACAGATATTTTATGAGTTAATCGAATGCGCACGTTTTTTATACCAAATCAAATCATATAAATTTTATGTAAGTAGACTTTTAACAAATGCTTTTGAAAAGTCGAGTGAATCTACCACTGGTTCAGTATGCCGTTCCTACCGAGAAGAACCATAAAGAAACGCGGTGGTTGCTCTTTTAAAAAAATAAAATAAAGTCATCGTCTCAACTCGACCGATTATACATCCTCTCTTGAACGAAGGTCTCTTATTAGGATCGCCACAGAACACGATGGTATTGGTGTGCCACTTGTGTGATATGTCCATTTGCTACTTGCTTGACTTCGTCCACCTAGGTCCTAGTGGAATGTCTTCCAACGTGGGGCTATTCAAAAGACGTATAATTAAATTCTTTAAAAGCCGACAACGCATTGGCGGTTCCGTATGTTGCTACAAATGTTCATGGGTTTCGATTATATCATCAGTTAAGCCTGCTCGTTTTTGCATACAAAAAAGTTTTTGGCCCATTTTGCAATCACTAAAATATAATATTGTGTTGCACATTACAATAGAAATCGATGAAGATACATTTTGGGTGACAGCTACATATTGCATTTCCTTTTGTTTATCTTACCCACTTACGCTTTTTGGCTATTCCCATACAAAATTAGAAAGTTCATGCTGAATGATGTAAAATCTGTTATAACTAATGTGCAGTCCTAAAAAGGATCATCCGATATATGAATCCGGTTATGAATTTGAAGGAAATTCTATATTTTTTATTCCAATAAATGCGGGAAAATTAAAATAGGACAATTTTTTATTCAAATTAAGTAAATTTATTTGTTATCAAGAAATGTATAGGTACAAACTGATACTGATACTGATTTACCACTGGTTTGGAATGCCCTTCCTATCGAGAAGAATTATTAGTCAAACGTTTCTTATTGGTTCTTCTTGGTTACAAATGTTTTCGACGGTTCACTGGACGATTCAAAAACACTTGGATATTTTTATTATTTCACGATTGAATAATAAGTGTTTAAACACCCATCATATTAAAAATTCTACAAAAATCGCTACAGATACACGTAACCTTGAAGCAAGAAGGTTTATCGTGGGCATCTATCATGCGGTTGACGTCTCGGTTAAACCAGATTACAATGATATTTTTATCACTTAAAATAACAATATAATCTCGCCGGTTTCCTAACATACGCGTATAACACTTAAAGAGATACTATTTAGAAGTGAATGTTACTTGTATCTATTAGAACAGTTCAGGAAAACCCGAGGAAAATATCGGTAGAACACGTGTAATAAATAATATAATCCTATAAGGATATATACAAATATATAAGAAATTATATAAAGTACAAAAAGACGCGAAAAATAGAAAGATAGAGACCAGATAGATGAAGAAGTCATGAGCTAAAATAAAATTTGGTCCTGCCTCCATGAAAAAAGAAATAGATGAGATTTGATCTTACGACTTGGAAAGCTTCAAAAATAATCACTTATCACTAGATAAAATTTTATCAAGTATAAACTAGTTATCGATTTGAAGATATAAAGTAAGTAGTTGGTGTCTAGAGCTCCAGGCGATCTTCTGTTATTCTTAAATCATCTCAATGAACCTAAAACTAGAACTAGAACTTTTCCCCTGATATAACGATGAACGAAAATATCGAGAGGAAACCTGAATGATTGAGAATTGTCCATAATGTTCTCAAGGGTGTGTGAAGGCTACCGATATGCACTTGGCTAACGTGGTGGACTATGCCCCTAACCCTTCTCATTGTAAACGGAAATCCATGATCAGCAATGAGCCGACGATGGGTGGAGATGATATTGGATAGAAGAAGGCGTTACTTTGCCGAAGTCCATGACAATGAAAAAACTAGAAGTTTAATTCGCTATAATCCGCCAAAATACATGAGAGTATTTTGGAAGATGTATGTGGTGTGGTGAATATCGCGGGCTGCAAGTGCAAGATACGCACTGTACCACATAGATTTACCTTCTGTGCGGATTATACCGAATTAAACTTCTAGTTTTTCCATAGAGACGATGATGATGATCGAAATAAAATAAAAATAGTACAAATTTTATTATATAATAGATTTGTGTAAAAATGCTATCTCTGGATTAGGGTGTCAATTGTGTGTAAAGGCCTCTCAATTGATAAAGCTTAGAAGTAGAACGTTGACAATGATCCAGAAATGAAGATTATCTAGTAGGCTGACAGCTAACTTTAAAAATTTGGAGTATAATTCTAATCTATGTAAGTATTGATAACTTACTTCTGTATACTGATGAACCGTCAAAGATTGGACTGTTCTTACAAATGTATGTAGGTGTTTTAAAACTGTATCCAACTGAAATCTGAAACTCTGGGGTCATGGGGCGAAGATGCTAGACACATGTGTCCAGACACTAGCCTCATTGCAGCGGCTTGAATGATATTCTTTTAATATTTAGTATTAATTTAGATTTGAAAATTAATAAGTAATGTGTATTGATACAAAGAATAATTCAGCGAGAGGTTAGATTTATCAGTATTCACAAATTAAAAAAGAACCAACTATATACTTAGAAAACTAAAATAACCAACTTTAACAAAAGTTTTACTAAGCACATGATTAATTTAGGATAAGATATACAATAATAATCTATTAATCCGCTTTTAATTAATCTTTAAAATAAATAATGGGACAGGAAATTAAAGGATTAAAGGACAGGAAATTCCAGGCACATATTAAATACTACGATGAATTTGTGACAAAGTTATCTAAATGTTATATTTATTAAAAAGCATGTCAAATGATAAACAAGTGAATATAACTCAAAGAATTAAAAAATACGACTGCCATAGTTAAATGATATTTTTTTGTGAATCACTGGATATTATCTCATTTTGGAAAAAAAAATTCAACTTTAGTCTTTGATGCGGGACCATGGCCATCCTATCAATTTTTTTTAAAATTTTACTATGTCACCCGGAATAAGCTAAGGATTCTAACTATACCTCATTCATCAAAATCCGTTCAGGCGTATAGAAGTTATGGTGGAATATACAAACTCACATACATACATACATACATACATACATACATACATGAACCCTGAAAACAATATACTCCTTTTTTCAGGCAGTCGTATAAAAAAAAAACGCTGGCAGCACGGAAATGATATGCAACGATTTGATAACGATGCACCAGCAAGACGTAAGTGTAATTTTGCTTTGATTGAAGATGATGAAACTGGTGATTGTACTGTGAACGATTTCTGATATGCAGTGACGTAATATGATATGGATTTGAAAGAATTGCTACCAATCCTCGCCGCAATGCAGGTATAGGTAATACTTAATATTATTAACGAGGGAAGGACGAGTGGCAAAGTTGCGACAACGCATATCAGTCAGGTAAGCTACGCTGACCCAAGTCGGTATGAGGTCGATGGGTGACCGAATTTAGAGGTTCTGGCCTTTTCGTTTCCTCCGTGCCTCGGAGAACATGTTAAGCCGTCGGTCCCGGTTATTATCACTAACATCTGATAGTAATCGTTATAACAACCTAAGAGTTTAAATAATCTTAGTCGAGTCGTATGCGGAAAGACGTGAGAACCCACCGCATTTTTGTCCCAAGAAAACTCCTACCATTATTTGATTAATGGATAGGGGTCACCACCCTCAGTAATGAGGAATATGACGCAGAGAGAGAGAGAATATTATTAAGGTGAAAATGTGTCTGTCTATCTGCCTGCTACGTTTTCACAGCTATCAATTGATTTTAATGGGTACAAAAATACGTTGCAAATTAAAATTCGAGAACAAATATTCTATTGGATTATCAAAAATCTAAATCCACGTGGACGTCTAGTTGTCATCATCGAAATTTAAATCATTAAATTCACTGCAACATTCAGTAAGCCCGGCGGTTATAAAACGAGATTTTGTATGTAGATTCTCTTTGCAATGTACCTATAAGTCCCATGATTTTGATAAATTTCAACGACCTCCCTATTTCGTATTCCTTATTTTCAGAATCCTATCAACGAAAAAACGCAAAAGTATAAAGACTTAAAAAGTAAAGACATGGTTTGATGAGTATTTCGATCGAAGTTCGAATCATGCCAAAAATCCAGCGTTGATTGTTTTATTTGATTGGATTTTAGTAACCAATATTTTCAACTTATTTTGCACTAAATCTATACCTTTAGATTGAGATTGCCGGTCTTTCGTTGATTTGTAGCTATTATTAGCTCATTGTGATTATTTTCTGTAATTAACAACTCAATGAAGATACTATAAACATTTACATTATGATATTTACGCTGATAATAAAATGAGATACCTTTTGCATTTATTTGCTTTATAATGTAACCTACTTTCAGCATTAAGCGCAGTGTGCCTAACCTACATTGCCACTTTACTTGGCTCCAATTTTTCACTTGATTTCAAACAAAAGTGTTTTTAGGGTTCCGTAGCCAAGTTTGGCAAAAACGGAACCCTTATAGATTCGTCATGTCTGTCTGTCTGTCTGTCTGTCTGTCCGTCCGTATGTCACCGCCACTTTTTTCCGAAACTATAAGAACTATACTGTTGAAACTTGGTAAGTAGATGTATTCTGTGAACCGCATTAAGATTTTTACACAAAAATAGAAAAAAAAACAATAAATTTTGGGGGTCCCCATACTTAGAACTGAAACTCAAAAATTTTTTTTTCATCAAACCCATACGTGTGGAGTATCTATGGATAGGTCTTCAAAAATGATATTGAGGTTTCTAATATCATTTTTTTCTAAACTGAATAGTTTGCGCGAGAAACACTTCCAAAGTGGTAAAATGTTGGTCCCCCCCCCCCGTAACTTCTAAAATAAGAGAATGATAAAACTAAAAAAAATATATGATGTACATTACCATGCAAACTTCCACCGAAAATTGGTTTGAACGAGATCTAGTAAGTAGTTTTTTTTTAATAATTTAAAACTTACTACAGGTTTGTACGGAACCCTCGGTGCGCGAGTCCGACTCGCACTTGGCCGGTTTTTTTGTAACTGGTTGCATGATAAGCTTTACCTGTTTGAAATGAAACTATATATTTATTTCACGTAGGACAACTTGTGTTACTTATAGTCAAGACTCTCTTTGTGATCTCAACTGCCAAGAACCGAACTTGTGCGGATAACGTTGCATCGCAATTATTCTTTTATCTAATCTTAACAAACTGTGTCATTACGATACACATACCCGATCTGCGTAGTAGGTAAGGATTGTCAAAGAAACTTCAGCTAGATGACCCTCAAGAAGCTAGCGACTAGCGGTTGAGGAAACGAGTGGACGACGGAGCTGGAAGACCGTGTTAAGGAAGCTGGAAGAGCGTTTCGAAAATCACTATGTCTAGTATTAAGGATTGGATTGGAGATTTCTAATTATCAGCTTCTGGTGGTCGTGCGCAAGAGATTTTTAACTTCTGAAAGCATACGCAAAATGTCGTCATAATTAAGGTTCCCAGGTGGATACCGCCTAACCAAAACTTTGTTATCACAACTGATAAGGTTTAGACGCTTATAAAAATCTGTCGCCAGACGACACCCGTCATGATAAAATGATTTCAATGATTTATTTTATGAATTATTGTCTTCAGTACAAAGATAGAGCACAGAATTTAGAATGGATATTAGAAGTGATAAAAAAAGCGAAAACTTGTTGCAGCGCAGATGACTAGTGAAGCATCAGTGTTGCTTTTAAAACTGTAATAATAACATACGAGTATAGCGCCTCGGTTTGATTTATATTGCTTCCAGGTGTAATTATTTCTGAATTTCGAGTAATTAAAATCGGTGACACTTCTATTACCTTATTTACTATTCTGTGTTGCATGAATTACCGCTACGATAAGCCTTTTAAGCCCTTGGAATGTGATTTAATTAAATCCAGATTTCCTGTAGTTACAATTAGTCACAAAACTTAAATATATTGTGTTTATCTTTCGCGGTCTAATACATTTGTAAGGAATACCAACCTAAGCCTATTGGTCAATATCTGGGACAGAAATTAAATCCTCGTGTACAGCTTGTTTATATTTTGCCACTTCATTCACAGCACCACAATACTTATTAAGGTTTTTCTAGTACTGCGAACAATAATATTTAGTTTGCTACAAATTACAATCCGTAATGTTACACTTCATCAATTTCATTCATTTTGTTTTTGACTATTTTATTTCCTTGACTGAAAACCATTGGTAAACCAATGGTTGGATAAAATCCTATTCATGTTTAGTCATATTATATTAAACGATGAATATCCGATAAGTATAAAAAATCGAAAAGTTTTATTATTTTAGTCTAACGAGCATCTTTTAGTTTTTAGCATATGAATTCTCAGAATTTAATCAATTCTCGCTTATCAGTGATAACCAAAGCAATGTTCTCGTTCTGATTAACTACTGTGGAGGATTTCATTAATTTTTCAGTAGGTCAAGAGACGTGGAGTGTTTGCGTGTCGTCGTCTTCTGATGCAACTATCTTATCATTAGCATGAGCCGTATTTGCGACTCCTTTATCGGTTGCATTACATATTTGTGCTCTTTCTTTACTTATGCTTGTTTTTCAACATTAGATCCTCGTATGATGTCTGCGATCGGTCTTATTTATGGCGTGCTTAGTTCTGATTTATATTGGCACCTTTTCTTGTTTGTATTAATAACTTAATGTATCTAAACAATGATATTGAGTTAAATCGGTATGTTACTTTACTGTTTAACTTCTAATTTATAGCTGCTTGTTTAATAATTTTGTTCAACAAATGCTTTAAAACAACATCTTGGTTATTGAATTAAGTTGTTATTGTTTTGCTACTTTATTATTTTTTACTTCATGTAAAAGTATTGCATTCGTTCGTACTGGATTCCTTTTGTGATTCATGACACATTTTGGTCAATATCAATCTGTATTTTCCTTTATAAATGATTCACGAGTTTCATGACCGAAGTAATAACAATTATTTCCAAACATGTACATTTTATTTTAATTGTCGTTGTATTGAATACGAGTTATATTTGATTTAATTTTTACCTATCAATTGTTTCATGTATATCATCATATAGGTATTTTTCTTTTGTTCAGAACTTTTGTTTGCGACCAATGCAATGCCGGTAACATTTTCCGTTGTGATGAGTTGTAGCAGTTCTGTCATCTGGTTGTATGGAACACTTGTATCAATCAGTGCTACCATATTGTATTGTGGCTTGGATTTTTGCTAATATCGAAGGAGTGTTAAACAGTCAGAGGTGATTGCGATCGATATACTGTAGCTGACAACGTAAGATCTCTCGTACTTGTGGCTTAGATATACGATCTTTATCTTTAAAAAGTTCACATATTTGATTGACTTTCCGCAGAGCTTCTTCATTTGTGACTTTAACCAGTGGAAGATCTGTTATCGAATCAATTAATACTAGTTATATCTTGAGGGACGAATGGCCTAGTAGGCTAGTTGTGACAATGCATATCAGTCGATTGCGATTGTAAAACTACGTTGACCTAAGTCGGTAACTGGATGGGTGACCGAATTTGGAGGTTCAAATTTGGCCTCGGAGAGCACGTTAAGCCGTCGGTCCCGGTTATTATCACAAACATCTGATAATAATCGTTACAAAAACCTTAAAGTTTCATACTCTTAGCCATAGTCGTATGCGGAAGGACGTGGGAACCCACCACATTATTATATCCCAAGAAAACTCCTACCATTATGTGATTAATGGAAAGGGGTCACGACTCACGACCCTCAGTAATGAGGAGTAAAGAGATATCTATTTTAACGCGTGTTCCAAACTTCACTTTCTCATCTATTGTAGTGGTTTCTATTGTATGGTATGGTGTAATTTGCATTCAATTATGTATTGAACCTCATTGCTGGCGGTCACTCTCATTTAATATTTGAGTTGCGTCCGCGACTTAGTCCGCTTCGACAATTTTTAGGGTCAAGGTTCATGGAAAATTGTTTACATATAATTACGGACTTATTATGCTTTTTGGTAGAAACTCCATTAATAATTTGCAATTTTATTAGGTATAGTGTTTATCTACACTTAACAACAACGTTTCTACAGAAGTTTCACTTCAAAAATTACAAAATCTCTGTAGAGATTGGCCACCGTTGCCGCAATTCGATTGGGAGGACATTATTTTTTAAATTGAATGATGATAATGATGATCACACACGTTAAACATGTAATGCATTTCACCTACTGCCCGACATAACATAGACATTAAATAACACGGCATACTCTATCAGCCAGATGATTGATTATTAGCTTATCTTTATACGCACTTATACCGTAGGTATAGGACGGCGCTTAGCGTCGACTATACTATACTTACTTATTAATAATATTATAAACTAGCTGATGCCCGCGACTTCGTCCGCGTGGTTTAAGTTTTTTTTTATTCCCGCGGGAACTCCCTAATTTTCCGGGATAAAAAGTAGCCTATGTCACTCTCCAGGTCCTCAACTATGCCAAAAATCACGTCGATCCGTTGCTCCATTACGGCGTGATTGAAGGACAAACTAACAAACAAACACACTTTCGCATTTATAATATTAAGTATCATTAGACTTCTTTTGAAATTAATTTGTGTAGTTGTATGATCTTTATATTTGAAAACTCTTTAGGTCTTTCGCATTTATAATATTAGTATGATGCGAAAGTGTGCTTGTTTGTTGGTTTGTTGGCTTGTCCTTCAATCACGCCGCAACGGAGCAACGGATCGACGTGATTTTTGGCATGGGTATAGTTGAGGACCTGGAGAGTGACATAGGCTACTTATGATCCCGGAAAATTTAAGAGTTCCCGCGGGTATAAAAAAAACTTAAACCACGCGGACGAAGTCGCGGTCATCAGCTAGTATTATTTATATACAGTAGAGGTGGTTAATATAACACGTAACGCAATATGATAACGCGTTATTGTTCCATAACGGGATAACGAGTTATGTGAGGAGCCGCCATGACGTTACGGCGTTATGAATAACACGCGATCGCGCGTGGTGCCTCATAAATGAGTCGTAACGTATTATCACTAATAACGTTGTAACGGCGCCCGCCTGTCGGTAGCGCGCTGCCGCTGGCCGATGGTTATATTGGTTAGTCTCGCGTAACGCGCTGTTGTGAGTGAACGTCATCGTTGCGTGTTACGAAATTTAGCGCGTTGCAAGACATATCGCGCCTGCCGGCCGCCCACACGTTTTCTTATAACAAGCGCGGTATAACATAGCGTATTTAAAAGCATGTTAAAAATTTATAGTTTATAGTCCGTAGCGTGTTATGGATTTATAACAGTTTTGAACAACTCTAATATACAGCATAAAAACTAGGAGCTATTAAAGTCGGCTATTGTATACCTGACCTTACCTAACTCACGCGTAAACAGTTGCGGGAAATAGCCTGTATGTCTACGACACTTGCAAGGTGGAACAGTCATTATATCTTTGTATTGATACGTGATACGTCCATGCCTAAACGCAAAATCACTAATCTTAAACTCAAAGGAGATAGTCCATACAGATATCTTATGTTACATCTCGATTTGACTTGCCAAAAAAACGATTTAATATACGATAGAATCAGGCGTTATTTGCGGAAGTCCATGACAATGAAAAAACTAGAAGTTTAATTCGCTATAAATCTCTTAGGATGGAATAAAGCAGGAGAAGATCAACTAGAATAATATAAGAGATAAAATAATAGTTTCTTCCAAAAAAAACAACTAACTTCTTCGTAACAACTAACAACGCGAGCATGTCGGTGACGAGCATGTCGGTGACGGTGTCGGTGTCGGTGACGCGAATCCACAAGTTTACCCACTACCAAAAAGTGCTCAACGCGGCTAAAGAAGTTTTCACTTCAAAAACAATAAATACCAAATCCAGGAGCCAGGCGTCTAAAATATTTTACCTACAAAACCAAAATTCCTTACTCATTGTTGATAACGTCAAAGTAATCAGTTTCCCGTAGGTACCTGCCTATTCCGTTACGAGGAAAACATAATATCTACTGATAAACAGATCTAATTGAGTCCATGACTACATTTTTTTATTGCAACACTTTTACTGATTTTATTAGTAAGTAAATCCATATCCATACTAATATTATAAATGCGAAAGTGTGTCTGTCTGTCCGTCTGTCTGTCTGCGTGTCTGCTACGCTTCCACGGCCTACCTGTTATAATTGTTAAAAATAATATTGTTATACCGAGGAGGAAGAGCGGGGACCCCGAGATACAGGTTTTTTCAAACTTACTTCAGGGTCCCCGACATAATTGTGAAACGACGAATATTTTTACCAATACATTTCATCTTCATTTTCATTTTTCAATAAATAAATGTTTATTGACCAACACAACGAATTAGTTACATAATGTACTGAGTACATACTTATATTAAGTATGGTCAATGGGCCACCTCCTCAGCCTGTGCCACATCATGAATATCCCACCAAAACCATTCCATGGATAGGCTGCCAAGACTTACATACAACCACCCTACCGACAAATAGTCCATTCATTTTAGATTTTTTCGCGGCAAAATTTATAATTTTTTGAAACCACTGTGGTTTTATACCTATGAGTGAGTACATTAAAAAACACAACTCTCCCCCCCCCTCCGGTGGTGGCTTCCCCCCTCCCCACCTTGAAAAGTGTGCCATTTTGCAGATTTCCTAGATTTTCAAGAAAACTATACAAGCTAGGACAAAACCGTCAAAGAGAACATTGTTCCTTAATAAATTACCTACAAATAAGTTTATGACATTTATTATGATAGGAGTTATAGTTTACAAGCTATGGTGCGTTAAAGTTGACTAAAAATCGCAGCTCAGTAAAATTAGCCAATTTTCAACATTTTATATGTATTCTGTAATTTCTAGAAAACTATTAGAGTTAGGCAAAAACTGTCCAAAGTAAAAATAAACACCATTTAATGACCTACAAAAAAATATTTAGTTCATAAAGATATGACTAATAATTTCGCATATATATCCACGTATTGTATACGAAGAAAAATAAAAAAATTGTTAGAATCCTGATCCTGATCCTGAATCCACAAAAACTATTAGAGCTAGGAAAAATCCTTCGAAGACCAATTAATTTCATTAAATTACCTACAGAAAAATGTTATGGTTTATTTAGATAGGACCAATAGTTCGAAAAATATGACTACCTTTATTACATGAAAAATTTTTTTTTTCAAAAACCTTGTATATATTTTGTAATTTTCACAGAAACTATTAGAACTAGGAAAAAAAATATCAGAAGCAAAAATGAACTTCATTAAATTACCTCCAAAATAGTTTTTAGTTTATTTTGACAGAACTAATAGTTTCGGAAATATTGCTGTCTAACTTGCATAAAAAAAGAAACCCTTGTAAAATCCGTAAATGTTTTTTGTAGTTTCAAGAAGAAGTATTAGAGCTAGGAAAAAAGCTGTCAGGACTTAGGACAAAGATAATTAATTTACCTATAAAATAGTGTTTAGTTTATTTTGATAGGACAAATAGTTTTTGAAATATACCTTGCTATTTTGTAAGAACCGGTGGTAGTCATGTTGACTTAGCATAATAGTATGGAATGAATAGAAATTAACCCCTAAATAAATAAACTTTTTTTTTATTTTAGGCCCAAATGATGCCATCCTTCCTCCCCACTCCCCCAACCCCCCTCCCCCCTCCCCTCTCTCAAACATCTCGCCGATTGTGCTTTGATTTTAACTTTGAATAAATTAAAAAAAAATTTAAGATATATAATAAACACATATTACCTAATGCCCCCTTTTTAGGGTTCCGTAGCCAAATGGCAAAAAACGGAACCCTTATGGATTCGTCATGTCTGTCTGTCCGTCCGTATGTCACATCCACTTTTTTCCGAAACTATGAGAACTATACTGTTGAAACTTGGTAAATAGATGTATTCTGTGAACCGCATTAAGATTTTCACACAAAAATAGAAAAAAAAAACAATAAATTTTGGGGGTTCCCCACACTTAGAACTGAAACTCAAAAATTTTTTTTCATCAAACCCATACGTGTGGCGTATCTATGGATAGGTCTTCAAAAATGATATTGAGGTTTCTAATATCATTTTTTTCTAAACTGAATAGTTTGCGCGAGAGACACTTCCAAAGTGGTAAAATGTGTGTCCCCCCCCCCCCCTGTAACTTCTAAAATAAGAGAATGATAAAACTAAAAAAAATATATGATGTACATTACCATGCAAACTTCCACCGAAAATTTGTTTGAACGAGATCTAGTATGTAGTTTTTTTTTAATAATTTAAAACTTACTACAGGTTTGTACGAAACCCTCGGTGCGCGAGTCCGACTCGCACTTGGCCGGTTTTTTTATGCTAAAATGACTGAACTACAAGTGCAACAATGGCGAGGAAATGTACTGTTGAGTCTAGAAAACTGGGACTGAAAAAAAAACAACTTTTTTCGCCCATACATACTACGAAGTCACCAGCTCCAGCATAGAGCTGATCTGATGATGGAACCAGGAGGTGTATAGGGGAACTCTTCAATTATTATCAGTAAGCCCCTCGAGTATGGGCTCAATTGGTTTGTTTTAAAGATTCCAAGCGTGTTTTTGAACTAATTTAAGGCTTATTTCACTGAGCTGCGAATTTTAGTCAACTTTAACGCACCATAGCTTGTAAACTATAACTCCTATCATAATAAATGTCATGAACTTATTTGTAGGTAATTTATTAAGGAACAATACTCTCTTTGACAGTTTTGTCCTAGCTTGTATAGTTTTCTTGAAAATCTAGGAAATCTGCAAAATGGCACACTTTTCAAGGCGGGGAGGGGGGAAGCCACCACCGGAGGGGGGGGGAGAGTTGTGTTTTTTAATGTACTCACTCATAGGTATAAAACAACAGTAGTTTCAATTAATTATTAATTTTGCCGTTTTCCCCATACATTGAAATCTAGAATGAATGGACTAAAAGACGTGCCGCCAAGCGATTTAGCGTTCCGGTGCGATGCCGTGTAGTAACCGAATAGGGGTATGGGTTTAATATAACTGCCATGCCCCTAACAGGTTAGCCCGCTACCATCTTAGACTGCATCATCACTTACCATCAGGTGAGATCGCAGTCAAGGGCTAACTTGTAGTGGATAAAAAAAAAAAAAAATACAAGTTCAAATCACAATGCTTTCACTGTTAAAAAGTTATGAGATCTCTAGTAGAGCCAAGCCCCTAGTTGAGCTCCGATTTGTGCTGCGCATCATCATAGCACATGGGGCCAGTCCAAAGTGTACAGCTTTAAGTACTTTTGGCTGTACCACGTTTACTACATAGAAGTCTTGACTCTACAAACTCTACATCTTGATAAAAAGATGTGGCTTGGCCGTTTCGTGTAGTTTCGTGATTGTCGCAAGAACTATACCTTATGTACATATACCTATGTTATGTCCTGTAATAGTTCCACGAACATTAAATGATTGATTGGATCACGAAACAGCCAAGCCTACCTAATATACCGCAACGCTGATTTTTCAGGAGGGGGAGTAAGTAGGTACATTCAATATACTTTTGCTGAGAAAATTCTTAAAATAATTAATTGAAATACTTACCTATCGAATATCAATAAATCACTGATTGAAAAAAATATTCTTATAAATTCCTTTTTGCGCTTCTAACTCCCAATCGCTGTACGATACGATTTTGTTTCAAAAACCAAAGATGTGTTGCGTTTAAAAAGTAGACCGGATACTATGAATATTATATATTTTGCCAAATTTTTACGTTTAAGTTGGGAAGCTAACATTATTATTAATAATTTTTTTTAACGAAGCACAGACTGTACCACTCTGATGACGACAACAAAGACGTAAGACTAAATCAACGACTCATCTTGAAGTTGTATTGTCTGTGTTGTTAATTATTGTAGTAATTTTTTTTTCTAGTTTTATTTTATGTGCCCAAGATGCTATATCTATTATACTTTTTTGTGTATATCACACTAATGGAAAAAAACGTGAGAAAAACTGCATATCGAATTTTTTTAAGTAATTCGGTAATATAGTCTACATTTAGCACGTAGCCATGCAAGCTCTATAAGTTTTACTCTTATGAAAAAGCCTCTGCTTAGCAGTTAAACAATGATAGGCACAAAATTTTCTGAAACAAAATGAAGCTAATTGGTCCCTTTTCGACTGCCTCGTTGGTCTAGTGGTTATCATGTTCGACAGCGGCTGACGAGGTCCCGGGTTCGAGTCCCGGGTCGGGCAATAATTAAGTGTTGGGTTTTTCTGATTAGAATTTCTCAGTACTAGCCCGGAGTTAGGAAATTGGTGGTGTTTCACCCCCGTGCCTCGGAGAGCACGTTAAGCCGTCGGTCCCGGTTATTATCACTAACATGATAATAGTCGTTAAAGCCCGCCAACCCGCATTGGAGCAGCGTGGTGGGTCTAAGCTCTATCTCCCTCTCTCCTATGAGAGTAGAGGCCTGTGCCCAGCAGTGGGACGTTAATGGGCTGTAGTGGTCCCTTTTCCTTGAGTAATTTTGTCCTATCTGTTACTAACATAACTTTTGAACTGTCTATGTCACACACAAAACACTGAAGGATTAAGATACGTAACATCCATGATCGATGGAATGTACACGGTCAAACCTCTGGTTATCTGATCCAGATTAAGATACTGCGACTTAAGTTTGTCGCGAGCTTCTGCTAGTACTTGTAACTATAAGAATAAGTCGTAATCCATACCAAATTACTAATATCATAAATGCGAAAGTGTGTGTGTCTGTCTATCAGTCTATCTGTCTGTCTGTCTTTCCATCTATCTGTTACGCTTTAACGGCCCAACTTTTCAACCGATTTTGATGAAATTCGTTACATCCCGGAAATTTAAGGAGTTGCCGCGGGTATTAAAAATTTAATCCATTCTGACGAAGTCGCGGGCATCAGCTAGTTGGCTATAAGAATGCATAATATATATTATCGTTTAATTGGAATGAAATGCAGATCGGAATGTTGTATTAAAATTCCAATTTTTTTTAACGCTGTTAGAAAAAATCGGTCCACCCAGTCAAAAGTTCTGAGTTTTTTCAAAAAATTTCAGTCGAATTGAGAACCTCCTCCTTTTTTTGAAGTCGGTTAAAACTTCCGAACAACGCGCACTGCTTGTAAAAACAGTAACATTTACTTGTCTCCCAACGTCTTATCGAGTTTAAATAAACCAAAAATTCCTACATTGTTGACGTTTCCATATTAAATATTTGCCAAACTCCGCGCTACATCCACTATCTGATAGGCTATCACCATGCTATCATGCTATCACACACAATCAGGGACATGTCGCTATGCATCATCATTCATCATCCTTTGAGAATCTTGTCGTGGTTTCGAAAAAAAAGTATGCAGAAATGTGCCATTCTGATAAAACTTGTCGCTACGTCAACTCGGCTTACATAATTTTCTTATGTAACTTTTGATACCATACTAAAATTCTACATCAATGTTTGATACTATAATTTATACCTATAGAATACGGTTAAGTGGTGCACCCTCGTAATTCGTTTATTTTGCAACCAATTTCAATTTATTTTTAATATACGTAACAAAAATAACAAAATCATTTCAAATTGGTGTGTATTCCCCTTTGTTCTATATGTATGTAAGTTGTCTGGTACCGATTGTGCGTCGATGGTAGTATGAAATAAACCTTCACGGCAGAGTCAACAACAACTGTGCTTATTTTCAACTCAATCGGATTAACGGTGCCCGAACGCATAGGTAACTGACTGGCAGATATTTGTATACTGATTTTTAAAGAAAGAAAGAAAGAAAGAAATTTATTTGCTGAATATGAGTATGTAGTATGTACAGATGTTTACAATATTAAGGCGTCCTTCACATTCTACTACTTAGCATGCAAATATTTAATGTAATTACTCATTAGGAATAATATTGTATTTAAAAATTATTCCAATGAAATTATGAGATCTGAACATTAAAAAAAAAAAAAAAAATAATAATAATAATAATAATAATGTCCAGATTAAAATAAAATTCAAATATAAAATCACATTAATCAATTTAAATAAATAATATGTCAATTAATTGTTAAAAAAGTCAGTTAAAGAATAAAAAGACTTGTCACACAACCAACGAAAGAGTGTTCTTTTAAAGCTACTTGTAGTTTGATTTTTTAGGTTGTTATCTAATTTGTTATAGATTCTTACACACATAGCATGCGGAGATTTAGACGTTTGTTGTAAATTATAGTTTGTAGTGCATAGTCGATTTTTGTTTCTTGTTATATTATAATTATTTAGTTGCGAGAAGGTCTTGAAATACTCCATGTGCCGATGTACAAAAACTGCTATTTCATAGATATATAGACATGGCAGTGTGAGAAGCTTGTGCGTTTTAAATAACGGCCTGCATGAATCAATTGGTCCCTTTAAATATATGCTCCTTATGCACTTTTTTTGAATCACAAAAAGTTTTTGTAAGTCAGTAGAGTTTCCCCATATTACAATTCCATAGCGCATAACAGACATGACGTAGCCATGGTATGCTACTAGTGCTGCTTCTAGAGATACTGTTCGTCTTAAGCGACGCAAGGGGTACACAAATTTATTTAGTTTATTACAAATGTCCTCTATATGTTTTTTCCAGTCACAGTGTTCGTCAAAGTTAATACCTAAAAATTTTGCATTATGTACAATGTCAATTGATTCATTATTATAGTTTATATCCAATGTAATATTATGACCTCTTTTGGTTTTAAATTGCATACATTTAGTTTTACTTATGTTTACGCTTAAATTATTATTCCCTAACCAATTAATCGTTTCTGACAATGATTTGTTCACGTCATACTCATGTGTCTGCGTGTTTTCACATGGAACAATTATAGTGGTATCATCAGCAAAGAGTATAGATGGGTGTGATATATTTCTTGAGAGGTCGTTGATATATAATAAAAATAAAAGTGGACCCAAAATGCTACCCTGAGGCACACCGTATTTATTATTTTCATACTCAGACGCATACACAGTGATATTTTTACCATTCTGATTCTGAATTATTGTTTTTTGTCTTCTATTGTCTAGATATGATTTAATCCATTGGTGTATTTGTCCGCGAATTCCGTAATGTTCTAACTTGTTTAATAACTTTTCATGATTAACAAGATCAAATGCCTTGGACATATCTAGAAATAGAGCAGTCACGGGTCTTCCTTTATCTACTGACTCTAACACAATCTTGACTAGCTCAAACATAGCCGTTATGGTAGATCTCTTTTGTCTAAACCCATGCTGTGCGTTAGTAAATATGTTAAAATGTTCAGCATAATAATAAACTCTTTTGTATATAACTTTTTCAAAGATTTTTGATAGCACCGGGATTAAGGCGATTGGTCTATAGTTATTTGCGTCGTCTTTCTTTCCTTTTTTATACAAAGGTTTTATGATTGATAGCTTTAGTCTGTCTGGGAATATACCTTGTTCTATGGAAAGATTTACAATATGAGCTATTGGTCTAGCCAAAAATACCTAGTCGAGATTTGAATATTTTTGTTACGAATTTTTTTTTAACTCTTTTTTTTTGGGGTTTTTGTTACTTATTCTTGTTCCCAAAAACTCACAGCTACCAAGTTATCAATAAAAATTGTCAACCTGCCTAGCACAGTCGTAACTGCGAGATTAAATAAAAATTGTCAACCTGCCTAGCACAGTCGTAACTGCGAGATTATAAGTGGACTGGGAGGTCCCAGGTTAGATCCTCGGCATGGGCAATTTGGGAATGTCTCTGGGGCCGGGGAGATTAATAATAATTTCCATACCCCTACCAGCCCCCCTATTTTCTAAGTGGCTATCAAAAAAATAAAGCCACTGACATATATTTTTTATCCATTGAAAGTTTGCTATGAAAACGTTATTTTTATTTCATATCAAACCTTCATTGGATACCTGGAAAATAAAATATTATGTCAGTGGCTTTTATTTTTTAGTAGCCAATGAGTTAGAGAGGTTACCCCGCTACCATAGAACTTGTAGTAAAATTGATTTAGTTTGATTTTATAAATTCTTTATTATTATAACGTTGTAACTTGGAACAAACATTTTGTAGAAATCTTACAAAAATGTAACATAATAATTATACTGATACTTACATGCTAACTTACGCCTATTAAAGTTTACAGACAGATCGTAAGCTTATTTAAAATACTATAAACTTAATAAATAAGAATTGCAAAATACATTTTCATTACTCATACACGGAAAGTAGGTTTGAAGTTGCCTGAGAAGCGGGTTGAAAGTAATACTTTTCAGCCCTAGGGAGAATCGTTTTCAACTGAATTTTTATTGGAGTTCAAATGAAACACGACTTTTTTTTTTTTTTTTTATACCCGAGTGCATCCATAGACAAGAAGAAAGATAGACTTTATTCATAAAGTAAAGACAACTGCTTCATAGACTTTTTATTTTGACTTTCCTTATATTCGTAATGAAAAGCACAGTGTTTACCTCGGGATGAAAGACTTATTTAGTCCCTCGAACTATAGGCCCCCTCGCTACGCTCGGGCGCCAAACCCCGTCTCGGGACTAAATAAGTTACTTTCATCCCTAGGGTAACAATGTACTATTTCAGTATTTTCGCTTTATAAACATTATTGTAGAATTAAAAAGTCGTTACTTAGCTAACAATATTAACTAGTTGTATACTAAAATGTAATATTTACGGAAAGTTAACCTTAATTAACTGTGTAAACATGCTAGAACCACGCGATTCCATCTTCATTAGAATTGACATCAATTAATACGTTCTCGTAAAACGCTAATGATTTATTAATTCCACTTGATTATCTTTAATTAATTAACAAAAGATAAAAGAAACGTCACGAATGCATCAATCAAAAATTCTTAATCCTTTATTATGTTTTACTATCATTTTTGTACGCTAAATACGATTACTACGGGCGATATGATCTTTCAACGGGCTAATCTTTTAATTTATAGCCTCAATTACACATTATTAATAATATGGTCAAGTCATAAAAATCTGGGACTGAAAAAATTTAAATTGATCCATTAGGCTGGTCGTTGACGGTACGTTTAGTCGCCGCCGTTTATGGGTCGCCTTATTGAAATTAGCTCGCACGTAATTTCCTTCTGACACTTTTACTTACTTACCTTTTTTTTTGTTCTTGTTCTCCAATAGTGCTATTAATAAACCAACAAACAAAACCCAGTGACACCAGTGATATACCAAACTTCAAAAGTGAGTGCAACCCCAACCAGTATTAATGAAAAGTGATATTCCTATCAGACAAGTGCATTAACCAAAATGTGTTCACGAACAAAAGGACACACCTAGTGCAAAATGTCAGTGAGGTGACATAGGACGTTGGCCTTGAGGCTGTAGTGTAACAACAAACATTCCACTGTTAAACATCCAGAGCCAGGGCCCGGAGAAGTGCAAGGCTGTCTGCAAAATGACCAAGGGCCCTCGGAAGGTGAAGCTAGTCATTGTAGTCAACAATAAGAAAGAGTGAGTAGACAAACCCCTTTTTTTCTATTTTTTTTTTGTGTTATTTTATGTAATTAGAGTCAAATTGCTCTTGCTCAGTATTCGAATATCAATTACAAAACATCGTATGTGCTAAGTTTTTAATTTAACAAGTGAATATAACTCAAAGAATTAAAAAATACGACTGCCATAGTTAAATGATATTTTTTTGTGAATCACTGGATATTGAAATATAGTCTTATATATTTGTGGAATCTACGCGTCATTTTCTTGATGATGACAATATAGTTAATCTCATTTTGGAAAAAAAAAATTCAACTTTCGTCTTTTAACTTTTTTTTTTAATTTTACTAACCTATGTCACCCGGAATAAGTTAAGGATTCTAACGATACCTCATTCATCAAAATCCGTTCAGGCATATAGAAGTTATGGTGGAATATACAAACTCACATACATACATACATGAACCCTGAAAACAATATACTCCTTTTTAAAGGCAGTCGTATAAAAAAAGTTATAAAACTATCTGAAAATCACGTGCAAGTTTACTTGAACATCATTAACAACATTACATTATTTCTAATCCTTCGTCACGTTTTCTCTTGCTCAATGTTGCAAAAACAAAAGGTTCCATCGCAACTATGAGCTTTTGAAAAGCGTTCAAGCGCGACGTGTGTGGTGACCCTTAGAAAACTGCTAACGTCATTCTAGTTAAATGCCTCTTGAAATTAATTACCTACGCTTGGGTATTATACTAACGCGTACTGATTATTGATAACTAGCTGATGCCCGCGACTTCGTCCGCGTGGATTGAGGTTTTTCGTTTCCCGCGGGAACTCTTTAATTTTCTGGGATAAAAAGTAGCCTATGTGCTATTCCAGTCTATAATCTATCTCTGTGCCAAATTTCATCCAGATCCGTTCAGCCGTTGGAGCGTGATTGAGTAACAAACATCCATACATCCATACATCCATACATCCATACATCCATACATCCATACATCCATACATCCATACATCCATACATCCATACATCCATACATCCATCCAAACTTTCGCATTTATAATATTTATATTTGATATTTGATTTGATAATAGTTCTTATACCGTGTAATGTGATTCTTTGGATTCCTAAACATTGAATTAATTTTAATTCTTTCCTCATTGCTGTTTTGATCTTAAATCGGTCAGTGGTTCTAGACAAAAAACATTGTAAAAAAATATTTTTAAGTTGTTGACTTATGATGAATAATGTCCAAAGATCACTTTCAGGTACTCCACTTTTTCTGGAAAAAAAATCCGAACTAAGTAGAGTTGATAGAGGTGTAAACTTTACAGAAAAAATAAAACTTAGTCTCCTGAGATACGTAGAAAACAACAATAAGCCTTTACTAACAACGACTTTTTTGGCGCAGAGCGCTATTGTCTTAAAGTCCCGGGTTTGATCCCCAGCAGGGTCAATTTGGGGACTTATAATTTCTGAATTTTCTCTGGTCTGGTGTGGTGGGAGGCTTCCTCAGCCATGGCTAGTTACTACTCTACCGGTAAAGACGTGCCACCGAGCGATTAACCGTTCCGGTACGGTGACGTGTAGAAACTAGAAACCGAAGGGGTGTGGGTTTAATATTACTTACTACCATACCCCTATAACTGGGTTAGCCTGCTACCATCTTAGACTGCATCATCGCTTACCATCAGGTGGGATTGTAGTCAAGGGCTAACTTTAAAAATTGCCAGTCATAGGGACTGCCGGTAGAAGGGAAAACAAATATTTAAAAAAAAAAATTAAAATATAAATCTTAAAACTCAGGCATTAAAGTTTAATTTACGAATGTAGTATTGTAGACCTTTTGTCTTCGTAACAACGCGAGCACGTCGGTGACGGTAACGCGAATCCACAAGTTTACCCCCTACCAAAAAGTGCTCAACGCGGCTAAAGAAGTTTTCACTTCAAAAACCACCCTGATCGCTCGTGGTATCATGCGGCATACTTTCCCAGAGCAGTTAATGGCAATTAACCCATCAATGGGTTTGTGTCGCTGGTGGATTGACGCGCGCACGCAATGGAAGGGCCGTTGATTCGATGATTCATCTCGCAGGATCGCTCATGTTTGATAATTATTAGGCATCCTTACATTCACATAATGCTAGTAGACTGTAATATGTTACATAATGTGACTGCCTCGTTGGTCTAGTGGTTGGCATGTTCGACTGCAGCCGACGAGGTCCCAGGTTCGAGTCCCGGGTCGGGCCATAATTGAATATTGGGTTTTTCTGACTAGAAATTCTCAGTACTAGCCTGGAGTTAGGAATTTGGCGGTGTTTCACCCCCGTGCCTCGGAGCGCACGTTAAGCCGTCGGTCCCGGTTATTATCACTAACATGACAATCGTCTTTAGGGCCCGCCAACCCTGGGTCTAAGCTCGTCTTCCCACTCTCCTATGTGAGTGGAGGCCTGTGCCCAGCAGTGGGACGTTAATGGGCTGTAGTGGTGGAGTGGTGGAATGCTAGTAGAACTAGATAATTACCGTGACGCGTGAAAGATCATCTCCGGTTGGCCCGTGTGGGTCAAGCGAGGGTACGCCTCCTTACCCGGGTGGGGCGCAGGGTAACATTGTATCCCGGTGAGCGTCTTAAGCCGTGTAGTTGGCTAGGGTCTGCCCTTAGGCCGGATATTTGAGTCAGTGTTGGATCCGCAGTGCGGGTGACGTCATCACCGCCGCGTCATCCCCTAAAGGAATGAATTACGATATGAAATTTTGGCCCTTTATCTGCCCATCACAAAGCGATTCACAGAACAAATACCTATTATTTAAATCGCAATTTAAATTTTTATGAAATACCTATTTATATCTATTATTGTATCAACAAATTCAATCAATACGTCTTTGTCGATGTAATAATGGATTTCGTAAACATAGTTTTATGCATTCCAATTAATTCTATTTGATGGTTTTGTATAAAAAATGAAAGTTTGTGAACTTTGTGAACAATCAATTTGTTCCTTCAAGGGAATTTGATGTCGTGACGTTTAACTTGGCATATTTGTTACACGAGGTTAGTGAAGCGGAGACAGTGGTTAACATACCCTACCTCCTGTAAGGAGTTGCAGGTTTGATCCTGGGGTATGCACCTCCAACTTTTCAAAATTTCAAGATGTTTTATATCACTTTCTTCAAACGGTGAAGGAATCGTCAGGAATCCTGCATGCCCAAGAGTTCTTTAACAAATCATACTGTTCTTAAAGGTGTGTGGAGTCTGCCAATCCCGACTGGGCCTGCGTGGTGGACTATAGCCAAACCCTTCTCATTCTGAGAGATGACTCGTGCTCAGTAATGAGCCGGCAATTTTTTTTTAAATTATATACCTAGCGCTTGGCTGCGATCAGACTTGCTTGCAAGTGGTAATGCAGCCTAAGGTGGAGCGCGCTTGCCTAGAAGATGCCTATTCATTCATGATAAAAATGGTTTAAATAATGATGATGATGATGAATATTATGATTGTTTTAAGTCAGTTACTATGTTCTTCGTGTCTGCGGCCCGTCAGCGACCGGATGCAAGCGATTTTGCACCTATTACCCCACATAATTAAACCGATTCTCCGATAACATTTGCATATAATGGCCGCATGTATTTACGTTTGTTCATTCATAAATAGAAATCTCATTGATGTTTAATTGGTCGTACGGTTTCGTTGGTTTCATTTATTACCACTTGTATTGCTAATGCTATACAGGCGTTATATTTAGGATCAGCCTTGTATTCTATATTGTTTTTAGTCCCGTACCTCGACGAAATAACATACAAAAACCAGCCAAATTTGAGTTAGACTCACCCATCAAGGCTTCAGGATTGGGTATTTGACAACTAGAAATTTTAAATTTGTATTTTCTCTGCATTGCAAAAGAGGGGGAGGTCTGGTGGGAGGCAAGTAGCCACCCTACCGGCAACGGCGTTTCGACACGATGCCGTATAGAAACCGTTTAGGGTGATTGGATTTAATATAACTGCCATACCCCGAGCAGGTTAGTTCGATACAATATTATTCGTCACATTACTACCAGCCCCCCTATTCTCTAAGAAAAGACGAAGTATTAATCTTAAGTATTCCGTAGCCGGCTACGAAACAGTTACGAACCTAGACTATAATTATATTCGTGTGCTATAATATTTTATTCCATAAAATAACCAGTTACGAAAAGACGAAGTATTAATATTATTCCGTAGCCGCCTACGAAACAGTTACGAACCAGGACTATAATATTTTATTCCTGATAATAACCAGTTACGAAAATACGCTTGTATTAATATAATTCCGTAGCCGGCTACGAAACAGTACAAACCGGGACTACTTTAAATTCCTGATTTATAACCAGTTACGAAAAGACGAAGTATTAATCTAATTTCGTAGCTGGTTACGAAAAATAGATACCAAGTACCAGTAGAATAAGATGGAAGAAAAAAAATAAGTCACTGACACATATTTTTATCTATTGAAGGTTTTTTATGAAACGCTATTTTTATTTCATATAGGACACTTACAATGAATACAAAATATTAATTACGAATGTAGTATATTTATATTTAAGACCGTTTGTCTTCGTAACAACGCGAGCATGTCAGCGCGGAGCATGTCGCATGTCGGTGACGCGAATCCACAAGTGTATCCCCTACCAAAAAGTGCTCAACGCGGCTAAAGAAGTTTTCACTTAAAAAAAACAATTTACACTAGGGTTTCAGTCAGTCGAAGGTTCTAGTGTAATACTTTGGAGACAGATCTATGTACTGGATCGGATGATTAGTATAATGACAGGAAGTCTGTTGCTTCCGCGTCAAACACAACAGTCATCGCTGGATGGTCATTACCATACCACGTAGCCATGCGACGCTCCACGGCCGATGGTGGCGTGCGGAGCCTCATTCAAGGTATACGGGGCACGGACGGAAAGAAACAATTTCTCATTCAAATCAAAGGTTTAACAATAATCACTGAAACGTAAGGCTTCTAAGATTAACATTTTTTTATTTTTTTATTGTGAGATAGGCTTGCGCTTGACGACAAGCATGCTTAGTGCAAACCTGTGATGAGGTCTAGGTTCGAACGCTCTTTCCATGAAAGTACCTAAGTTATACGTGGCAGGGAATAAGAAAAGAAATACATAAAACGTATCGGGCCATATGATTTTTTTGTGATTTTTATTCATAAACTTTGAAATTTCTAGGTATATCAATGTGTTTTGTTGGGTTTTTAATCTAAATTATTTATACAAAGACACGGTTGATTACAATTTTCTCCTTAAAAATATTTTCCAAAGAATGCTCCAAATTTTGATTTTTTAAAAACTTAAAACGATAGATTTTGATGTAGGAATTAATTTTTACTTGTGTAGATAATTGCCAAAATGTTATTTGAATATTTTTATCGCTTTATTTTTATGTTTTCTACGTTGCGGCCAACATATCGTGATAATCAAAAGATTGGTCGACGTAAAGCGCCAAGGCCGGCGGTTTATGAATGGACCGCGTTATGAGTTGTGACGTCATGATGATCTCCGCATTATCTCGGCGGTTTGCAGCTTCCACTTCTCGCAGGGAATTACATGACTTTATATTAGGTACCTACCTAATATTATCATAGCGTGATTATTGTTTTTCCTTCAAATTCGACGCCCATACAAATTGCAGACCTCACGCTCCAGTCCTAACTCCATACTAATTTTGTGCTAGAATTACCGAATTTTGAACTGAAAATTCTGCCAGCTTAGAAAAACCCCGTCACGCCCCGGTTGGGTTGCCATCCGTCCGGTTTCCCCGGTTTTGTCCTAGTTTAAAGGGCGTCCGGGAAGCCCGGGCAGGGTTTCATTTGTAGTCCGGGTTTACAAGTTATCAAGTCACCGGTCGTCGCATGGCGGCCCGTGCGAAAAAATAAATTGATTTAGGTATTAGAACCATTTTTTCCTTTAAAAAACAAACTGTTGACAAGTCCGAGTTCTAAGTTCCGAAATCCGAGGCTTTCAGCCTTTCACGCTTCTTGTCCTGGTTGCCAGATCTCTTTAGACTAGCTGTGCTAATACCACTTGTCCACTTGACTTGCAGAAGTCAGTTCCGGTAAGTCATATTATATCTAAACTGGCAGGAATATCAGCTTTGTTATAGAAAAAAACTAAACAACTTTAATTCTCTTATTATTATTATTGTATTGAATAATATTAATTATCCATTATTATGATGATAATCAGCTATAGTCACGATCTTTGTGGATACTCTGAGCTATATGAATTCAATTCCCTAAAAACATATTATATTGTATTTTACATGTTAGTAGTTAGCACCTATTGTAGTAATTAATATAGGTACATGGAATAGGGTTAATTTAATAATAAAGTTTCTCTACGTTTTTAGGGTTCCGTAGCCAAATTTGGCAAAAACGGAACCCTTATAGATTTGTCATGTCTGTCTGTCTGTCTGTCTGTCTGTCTGTCCGTCCGTATGTCACAGTCACTTTTTTCCGAAACTATAAGAACTATACTGTTGAAACTTGGTAAGTAGATGTATTCTATTTTCACACAAAAATAGAAAAAAAAACAATAAATTTTGGGGGTCCCCATACTCAGAACTGAAACTCAAAAATTTTTTTTTGCCAAACCCATACGTGTGGGCCGTGGGGTATCTATGGATAGGTCTTCAAAAATGATATTGAGGTTTCTAATATTATTTTTTTCTAAACTGAATAGTTTGCGCGAGAGACACTTCCAAAGTGGTAAAATGTGTGTCCCCCCCCCCCCCCTGTAACTTCTAAAATAAGAGAATGATAAAACTAAAAAAAATATATGATGTACTTATATAACTTCCACCGAAAATTGGTTTGAACGAGATCTAGTAAGTAGTTTTTTTTTAATAATTTAAAAATTACTACAGGTTTGTACGGAACCCTTGGTGCGCGAGTCCAACTCGCACTTGGCCGGTTTTTATTAATATCTAACTTTATGAATTGATGAATAAAACTGAATTCTTCACCAAAAACGAACTTTAGTGTTCTTGATGTACACTTACAGACATTATTCAGTTCTGTGATTTTAGTAGGTCGTTCACTAGCCGCTGTATGACCTGTCGAGCGGCCGCGCATGCCATTAACAATTATATTAGCGGCATTATTTTGATCGCGTTGCGCGCGTATGTTTGAGCGCTTTGAGCACTTTTTGGTAGGGGGTAAACTTGTGGATTCGCGTCACCGACATGCTCCGCGTCACCGACATGAAGACAAAAGGCCTTAAATATAAATATACTACATTCGTAATCAAACTTTAATAGCTTAGTTATAAGGTTTATATTTTAATTTTTTTTTTTTGAATTTTTTTCTCGTTTTCTCTTCTATCGGCAGTCCCTATGACTGCCAATTTTTTTGTTATCAAGGAAGTTACTGCGCCTCGGCTCTACCAGTGTGCGTTGTGCCTTATACCACACTAGCTGATGCCCGCGACTTCGTCCGCGTGGATTGAAGTTTTTCGGTTCCCGCGGGAACTCTTTAATTTTTCGGGATAAAAAGTAGCCTATGTACTATTCCAGACTATAATCTATCTCTGTGCCAAATTTCATCCAGATCCGTTCAGCCGTTGGAGCGTGATTGAGTAACAAACATCCATACATCCATACGTCCATACATCCATCCAAACTTTCGCATTTATAATATTTATTTGATGGGTACGTTATGGCTGACATGCAGATAATAATGTAAAAGCCTTTAAATAAAAGAATTTAAAAAAAAAAACTACACGGGCGCAAAATTCTGCCATGGAAAAAATTATAATCAACGGAGCAAGACATAGCGCATAATATGAATTATCAAGTATTATGATGATCACTCAGCATCACGCGACGTATCATGTAACGTCCGTGGACGTAGCATCATTTAACATGGACTGGAGGTCGGTGGGAATCACAGTTTCACAAATCTACAGTTGGATAGCTGAGCTGTCAGTGTCTGTACATTGAATGTTACCAGCGGTGAGCGGGCTTTTTTTTCTTCTTTCGGAGCAGGTTTCAGCACTTAAACGTCCCTCAGGACTTCTGGTAGTGCGTGAATTAAAATTTGGCATAGCTATTATGACTTAGGCATCCGCTAAGAAAGGATTTTTGAAAATGCAACCCCTAAGGGGTTTGAAATTTGAATGAAAATCGAACCTAACGTGAGCGAAGCTGCCGGCAAAAGTTAGTGATAAATACGTTGTTATTCAAACTCCATTCTTTTTTATTCAAAAAAACATTCATAGTTGCTTCTGAATCAAGCAAATCTACTGTTATCCAGAAGGGGCCATACTGCCAACGCTTAATGCCATATTGTTTCATTATTGTTGACTTTCGTGTTTTAGAATAAATTATAATCCTTATTTTTAGGAACGTCGAGCTACGTGACATCAAACTGTCATTTTGAGCAATATTGCTTAACTATTTCTCTAAGCATTGGCAGTATGGCCCGTGTACAGTGTTTAAATATTGTGGCATGAACGGACCATCGTGTCGTCAAGTGAGTCTACTATACCGTAATCGAACTGTATGGTATTTAAACTGTGGCACAAACAAGCCGTGGGATGACGTCACCAACTCGTGTACTACATGTGTACTACGAGTACAGTCAAAGACAATCGATTTCACGGTGCCTTAGCTAGCATTTCAGCGGCTACAGTAGTCAAGTATTACTTTACAAGCATAGATTTAGGATTGGTCTCCACTGCGCTCCTACGCTCCTTATTGTAGCGCAGCAGAGACCAATCCTAAATCTATGTTTACGGGTTAACGTAACTGACTCGTTGGTCTAGTGGTTAGCATGTTCGACTGCGGCCGACGAGGGTCCAGGTTCGAGTCCCGGGTCGGGCCATAATTAAGTATTGGGTTTTTCTGACTAGAAATTCTCAGTGCTAACCCAGAGTTAGGAAGTTGTCGGTGTTTCACCCCCATGTGCCTCGGAGAGCACGTTAAACCGTCAGTCCCGGTTATTATCACTAACATGATAGTGATAATAACATCTGAATATTTCTCAGGATTGTTTAGGGCCTTCGGCCAATCGCGACGTGCTAACATTTCGGCTTTGGCAAGTATAACATTTAAAAGGTAGGTACATACTGTCCATTCCATGAGTGAATACATAACAGGGAGTACATAACGTCCGTCCATCAAAACGTTAATTGTCCTGTCGCGCTAGTGTGTGCGGGTCCATATTATGAGTAACGCGGACTATCTTACGTCTGCCAGACAAAAATTTTGTCCCTAGAGTCATTTATTTGTGCGCAAAATGATATCGCTACGCATCCACCACCACCACTACAGCCCATTGACGTCCCACTGCTGGGCACAGCCCACGGACCTCCACTCTCATAGGAGAGGGGGAATTAGAGCTCAGACCCACCACGCTGCACCAATGCGGGTTGGCGGGCTATTTACATTGGACTCTATTAGGGTAGGTAGGTAGTACCTACCTACCCTAATGGAGTCCAATGTAAATGGTACCTACTATGTACCATAAGATAAGATTTAAGAATTTATTTAATTAAAAGAAAAGATTAATCGAGAGTTGTTCTCGCAGCTTCTTAAATGTCCATCTCTGCATTGAATACCAAATCAAGATAAATTAGTTTCTTCTATTCTAATCTTCAAACAATTGTACAATAAATAATGACTTCTACAGTTTATTAGCATAGAGCAGGTTGCCATAGAGTGCGCATCGTAATCATACTTTAGTATTATAAATGCGAAAGTGTGTTGATTTGTCCTTCAATCACGCCGCAACGGAGCAACGGATCGAAGTGATTTTTGACATGGGTTGGTATAGTTGAGGACCTGGAGAGTGACATAGGCTACTTTTTATCCCGGAAAATTAAAGAGTTCCCGCGGGAATCAAAAAACTTAAACCACGCGGACGAAGTTGCGGGCATCAGCTAGTTATTAAAATATCGTCGTCGTTTCAAACAATAGACGTCCACTGCTGGACGCAGGTCTCCGCATGGATCTCCACAGGGCACGGTCTTGTGCCGCTTGCTTGCAGCGGCTCCCAGCTACTCTTGAGATCATTCTCGCTCGATTGAGGATGAGTTGACGACAAGTATCGATACGTTTCGGGGGCTATACTGCCAACGCTTAAAGCCATATTGTTTCATTATTGTTGACTTTCGTGTTTTAGAATTATAATGTCTATTTATAATTAGCAAATTATTGTAATTATAATTAGCAACGTCAAGGTACGTGACACCAAACTGTCACATTGAGTAACATTGCTTAAGTATTGTTTTAAGCGTTGACGGTATGACCCAATTGATTTATCTATATCAAATCAAATCATATTTTAAACTTACTTAAATATACATATCAAAAATTTCGATTTTCGGTTCCGAAATTTTTGATATGTATATTTAAGTAAGTTTAGAAACTTTCCTCGTGTGTGAAGTAATAAAAATTATAAAATTAGTAAAACGCAAAATGTGTCATTCCTAGTTCAAAGAGTTCCATCGAATATGGGCCTTTGAAAGTAGTTTCGATACTTTAATATATCGCTACTGGATGGCATAGACAGTCGCGTAAAAAGACTGGATTAAAGATGCATATCTCAAATTTCGTCACTGGCAGGTAAGTGAACCGTGGCCGAGAGGTCAAGGCGCTCAGGGCGCGATTCCCAGAGAGACGCAGGTTCAAATCCTGCCGGTTCCGAAATTTTTGATATGTATATTTAAGTAAGTTTAGAAACTTTCCTCGTGTGTGAAGCACTGTAATAAAAATTATAAAATCGTATTTTATTTGCTTTAAGTTAACCTTACTCGCTAACCAGCCATAAAATTCAAAATTCAAATGTATTTTTTTTTTCAAATAAACTTTTACAAGTGCTTTTGAATCGTTGAGTGAATCTACCACTGGTTCGGAATGCCACTTGCGGACTTGGTGGTTGCTCTTTTGAAAAAAAATTTACAATTTCACTGTGTAAATACATAGATAACCGATGTCCTTGGCTGTCATAAGATGGCATGCAAATGTTTACATTACCCATTACAACCCGGGCTGTAAGAGTCAAAGAATTCACTGGCCACAATCCTACGCATGGAGGTGTAAGATATCTAGCTTGGTATTTATGGATCCTTTTACCAAATGGAACTCTCAGGTATGCAGGTTGCCTCATAACAACTTTTCTTCATCGCGAAAACAAGTAATAAATATCGCTTCAAACGCACATATGTATTTAAGTCCAACTAATGTAGAGGTTAGGAGCTTGGGATTCGAACGCTGAAAGCAGCCTGTAGACTAAGCATGCGCATAACGAGATATCTCGCGACGAGAGAGAGAGATGTTGTCGATGCCGGCTAATTTCTACTTTACCCTAACATGCACAAAATCCGGTATATTACAAGAAAAACATAGTCGGCATGTAAGGGTTCGTAGAGAAAAATACCACTGATAAGGAAAATTACTTTTATCTCTACTTTGGACGTAACGGGAGAAGTAACTTAGCTTCGGTGGACACATAGAGATAATGAGAAGGCATAATTTTACTCGCTGTGCGCATGCCTAGCTATAGCTCTGTGTGTCCATTGGCCTGTGTGTACGTCCTTGTCGCACGAGCGTGATAACGTGGACATCACGAGAGATGCTCTTATGGAAACCACAAACATTACGCTGCAATCACCTTCGTCGTCGCAGCCGCCACTTTAGGCAATTGGCGTCTATTATTTATTAATAATAATGTTATTTACTTAGCTTTGACATTTTGTCCGCAACTGCGTAGATATACATACCATTATCCAAATGCGTAGATTATGAAAGATTGTCTCTCAGAAAACGCTTAGAAATTTCGTTGGAAGTTTGATCGATACTCTGGAATATTAAAACTAGTGGTTCGCCCCGAACTGAGACCTCACGGTATCACAGAGCGCCATCTATTGACATCATTGTGAAGTTCGGTTAAAAGTACTGAAGCACATTAAAAATTAAATAACGTTTCCTTAATAATTTATATTTATCTAATTTTAGTATTTGTTGTTCAAGTACAGGATATAATTCAAATAATTGATAAAGTTTCAGGCTCAGCCTTTCAGAAAATTGAGAGTTCTGAGGTCAACTTTGGACGTTAGAAAATCTCCACTTTGAAAGCCCCCCATTTCGTCAAATTTAGGGGAAAAATTTAAAAAAAAAATATTTTTGGACTCTATTCCTAATTATTTTTTAAATGATATAAAAAATATGTAATGCCCTATGTAACGCTATAAAAAATATTTTACTTCGCATTCGCTTCTATGAGAGCCCCCCTGAAATAAAATTTTTTATAATTTTTTAAGGCATATTCGGCGGGAGGCCATCGGTTTACATATTTAAATTTGAAGTAGTTACGTTCAGTAATTCAGAAGTTATAAGTCTCTGACAGACGGACGGACAGACGGACGGACGGACGGACAAGTGCCAATTCACTCAGGTAGACTCAGAGACCTTCGCTTCGCTCGGTCAAAAAAGTTTTGGTATGTATGCATTCGATGATTGCTAAAACCAGTCATTTGACGGAGACGGGAGACGTCTAGATAGATTGACTGACTAAATAGATCAACGCTGCAGGGTGACATGGCAAGGCGGAGGAGGGTTACTGCAAAGTCCAAGCTGGCAGAATTTTAAGCACAAAAGTCAGCTAGGCATTATAGCACTACTTCCATACAGCTTGGAGGTGAAGTAGGTCAGTTATGTGGTCTGAAATTTGTATGGGCGACAATCCAATCAACCTAATTTAAAAAACACATTAATTGTCCTGCCATACTTATTTTTTTATAGCCCGTGTCACTCGGAAGGATGTAAGGATTCTAACGATTCCGCATATTTAAATCTGTTTAAACGCATTTCATCAAAGAAACTCACATACAAACATGTACATGAACCCTGAACGCATTGCTCACTCCTTTTTTTGGGCATTCGTGAAAATATACCCACTCTGTGGCCTGTAGTGAAGGCATACATTTAGGGTTGATGCATTTGTCAAAAATAAACTATTTCTTACTGATTATTGAATAGAGAGTCTTCCAATAGACCTAAAATCACAACCTCGGTTAGTTTTAAGTAGGATTTAACCATTTTATACTATAGAAAAAAATGTTTGTTGTAATTTGATGACGAAACAACTACTTATAATACATGTTATTATGTAAATATTGTAGAATTTTATAATTTCAATACAATATATTATTTTTGTACCTATACCACTTAACAAATTCACCTTTACTTACTCACTTTCAAGGAAGGCTGGAAGAGATTTCTATTTAGAGAAGCTTTACCTTTGTCCACTTTTTTCTATTAGTTTTAAGACAATATTTTGCACAAAAATAATAAACATAAATAAAATAAATATGTTTCATACAAACTTCCATTATAGAAGCGCGTTTTTAAGTTTGATAAAGAGTTGTTGATTGCACGGGCTTCGCTCCACTGTAAGAATATAAATTATAGTTACGCTGTGTTAATACCAAGAATCAATAGTCAATTGTGTCCTAATATGACAAATCTAAAGTGCCAACAGACTACAACATTTGTGTTACCCATCACAGCAACAATAGCTCAAATCGTCATCTAATGGTGCCATGGTCCAAAATTGAAATGGCCCCCACGAAACAGGTGTTTTAACTATTTAAGGCTGGAACACACAATACGCCACTCGCTTTTGTGTCTAAGGGTGAAAGCACATTAAGGACGAGACAAGACGAAACGTATGTGCGAAACGCCCGATTATATAGAAAACACCATAATTACTGTCTGTCTGAAGCACAGATCACACAAAGACACTTGTTTCCGTGATCTGTGGTCTGAATATTTTGTTAAGTACATAATATTTGACAACTAGTCTATATAAATTTTTTGTGATTATTAATAGAGGATCTTCCAAAAGACGTAACATCCACGTTCCCTGTTAGTTTTATGTTGAATAATCATTTAAAACTATCGATTAAATAAAAAAGTGCGTCGAACTTTGATGGCGTCACAATTCAGTATTTCATACAAAGTTCCATACTAAGCGCGCGTTTTGACATTTGCAAAAAAGTGACTCAATTTACTCAATTTATTTATAAACTCAATTTATTTTAAACATGTAGAACATACAGGTGTCTCTTATGTTACGTCATGTTTTGACTCTACCATCGGTTCGGAAAAGAGATTCTGCTAGTTGACTGACTGATTTTACTAGTTGTCAAATACCCGATTGACGCAGGATCGAAGGGAATCGAACCGACAATCCAGAATTTTACTCATCTTATTGATCTAATTAATTAATTAATTAAAATTATTTGTGAGGAAACCCACAGGCTTGAGATCTCTCCAATGATGTTCTGAAGGGAGTGTGAAGTCTGCCCTATACGCACTGGGCCAGCCTGGACCCTGACCCTAGACCATTGCAAGGAGAGCCGCGTGCTGCGTTATAGTGGACCGGCGACGTAGACTTATTGTATAATTACACTTTTGTATTTTACGACCTCCCTGGCGCGGTGTTGAGCGCTGTTGTCTTAACGTGGGAGGTTCCGGATTCGATCCCCAGCTGAGTTAATTTGGAATTTATAACTTTTTTATTGTCTGGTGGGAGGCTGCGGCCGCTCACTAGCTATAGTGATCACGGGAAGCTTAGGTGGCCATGAGCGGTACACATAAGTAGAAGAACCGTTTTACTTTTACACTCACTTTTTTCTTTTTTATTCTACACTTCCACCTAGTAACTCTTTACTAAAGCTAGTTGCCTCGACACCGCAGTTTAACCACACACCTGACAGTGATCCCGTTTTTGTGGATAATGTCACCTCTATAAAATATCTTGGCTTAGTAATTGACTGCAACTTAACTTTTAAAAATTACATTGAACACCTTTCTAACAGAGTACGTAAACTTATCTATATTTTCAAACAACTTCGTCACTCAGCTGATCCTGAAATTTTAAAAATGGTCTATCAAGCACTATGTCAATCTATTAAAGGCTATTGCATAACAGTCTGGGGAGGTGCAGCTAAAACACATCTTATTCAAATCGAACGTGCACAAAGAGCTGTATTGAAGGTGTGTTGCTTTAAACCCCGTTTGTATCCGACTAATATGCTTTACGAGTATTGTCAAGTATTAACTGTACGGCAATTATTTATTCTGGCTACAGCTCTTAAACAACATTCTCTGACGTGCTTCACCCGTGATTGCCCCAGTCGTAGACCTCAGCTTGCTAGCTATGGTAAACTAAAGACTGCTTTTAGTCGTAGGTTTTTTGTCTTCCTCGGACCTCACCTCTATAATAAGTTGCATAGAATTATCTCTCTGCATTCTTTAAATCACCATAATTGCAAAGATGCACTTAAGAATTGGCTTCTTAAGCAAACATACTCGACCACTGAAGGACTTTTGGAGATTCTAGTTTAATCATTACTTACTTAAATTAATACACACACACCCACACACACACACACAAACACACACACACACTCACTCACTCACACACACACACTCACTCACTCACACACACAACACCCATACTCATGCAAACTCAAGCCTACACGCAGTTGCAGTGTTGTCATTTTTCTTGTGTCTCTGAGTTGGAAGCCCTGTTTTCCGAGACACAGTTCTAACTAGTTCGGAAAACAGGTGCACAATCATATTTAAATAATTGCATGTCAACTATGTTCATTAGTTTTATCCTAGTTGTAAGGCTAAAATGTTATTTAGTTGTCCCACTCTGTTTAAATGAAAATAAATTTATTTATTTATTTATTACTTTGGGGTCCCTAGGGGTTGGAATAGCGACCCCGTGGAAAGCGCAGCATTTACAAACGCCCCACTAGGTGGACGGACGACATCAAGCGAGTCGCAGGAAGCTGCTGGATTGACGTCCTTATAAGAGATTTTTGTTCACCTGTGGCCGTCTATTGGTTGATGACGACGTGTGTTACAGGCTTTAGTATTTCGACATCACATTAAGGTATTTCGGACGCGTGCTATCAACAGGACCGAAATCGCGAAAGGTGTCTGTGTGTTGAATTTTAATCCGTTCGCGAAAATTATTGCAACTTTTTTGACCCTCAGGGATTGAGGTGGCATTTAGCCAATGAGGTTCTGTCGCCCAAATACGAATAGTTTGCACAGTATTATAAATGGTGTACAAATAACAGAGTAATCACTTAGTTTCTTGAAGGTAGTAGAGTCAAAACAAGACGTATCAAAAGAGGCTGATGTTTTTTTTTTTATCGACTACAAGTTAGCCCTTGACTGCGATCTCACCTGATGGTAAGTGATGATGGTAGCGGGCTAGCCTGTTAGGGGCATGGCAGTTATATTAAACTCATACCCCTATTCGGTTTCTACAGGCATCGTACCGGAACGCTAAATCGCTTGGCGGCACGTCTTTGCCGGTAGGGTGGTAACTAGCCACGGCCGAAGCCTCCCACCAGGCCAGACCAGGGAAATTCAGAAATTACAAATTTCCAAACCATGCCGGGGATCGAACCCGGGACCTCCGCACGTTAAGGCGACAGCGCTCAACACTGCGCCACGGAGGTCGTCATGTATAAATGTTCTTCTTGTATCTCTGTCTGTAGGTAAGGCCCATATTAATAAACCGACATAAGCTTAGAATACATTCTTAGGAATCGGTCAATCTATGCTTTAGATAAGGCTAATAAATGGATGAAACATTCACCGTGAACGAACTCCCTAAGGTAATAAAGCAAACCAATAAAAATAAAATAAAATAAAAAATAAAAATAAAAATAATAGTGGATCGTATAATTTATCATACTAATATTATAAATGTGAATGTGTTGTTTGTTGGTTTGTCCTTCAATAGCGCCGCAAAGAAGCAACGGATCGACGTGATTTTTGGTTATAGTTGAGGACCCAGAGAGTGAAATAGGCTAATATTTTTCCCGGAAAGTTCCAGCGGGAATCAAAAAAACAAAATCTCGCAAGCGAAGTCACGGGCGTCAGCAAGTAATAACTATAAATGTATATTCGGTTAAACTCACGTGTTTTGTCGGAAAATGGGGCTGATTCTGTAATAGTGCACAATCTCTAAACTAAACTAAAATTAGAGCATTACAAATATTGCTAACCCTTTCATAATACTCCCTACGGAAAGGGACAGAACTAGATTTAAAGCTGCCATTTTAGTTTAGTTTAGAGATTGTGTTATACAGAATCAGCCCCAATGCCCGACTAGTGGCCTTTAACATACGCGACCCAATTTATCTCCTTGGTACAACGCGGTCGGTTATCGGCATGAACTATTGAGTGTGGACAGGCGTGCGTCAGTGCATCCTTGACCGCCACTTACACCGATACAAATGCGCGCGCCGGACGCGCCGCACGCTCTCATTGCATAATCAAAATATCTAGAGCTCTTATCTAGCTCATAGCTGCTAATGCATACTAGACGTCCTAATGAATTATCAAGTAAAATTTCTCTGATATTTAAAACAGCCGCTGCCGCAAAACTTAAATATACGGAAAATAAATTAAGGTCTCTTTTATGGAGCCTCACGTTCTCAGAATCTTTTAAAAAAGCCAACATCAGATAAAAACAGGAGCTCAAGTATCAATCAATCTATGCTTAAGACCGGTCTTAAACACATTATTACACTGTAGCAATGATTTTTAAATAATAAAACTCTAGTATGATACACGCAAGTGATCTCCCGGTCGGTTATCGGCATGGATTGGACAGGCGTGCGTCAGGGCATCCTTGACCGCCACTTACACCGATACAACTGCGCGCGCCGGACGCGCCGCACGCTCTCATTGCTTAATCAAAATATCTAGCTCTTATCTAGCTCATAGCTGCTAATGCATACTAGACGTCCTAATGAATTATCAAGTAAAATTATTTAAAACAGCCGCTGCCGCAAAACTACAATATACGGAAAATAAATTAAGGTCTCTTTTATGGAGCCTCACGTTCTCAGGATCTTTTGAAAAAGCCAACATCTGATAAAAACAGGAGCTCAAGTATCGATCAATCTATGCTTAAGACCGGTCTTAAACACATTATTACACTGTTGCAATGATTTTTAAGTAATAAAACTCTAGTATGATACACGCAAGTGATCTCCCGGTCGGTTATCGTCATGGAGTGTTGACAGGCGTGCGTCGGGGCATCCTTGACCGCCACTTACACCGATACAACTGCGCGCGCCGGACGCGCCGCACGCTCTCATTGCATAATCGACATATCTAGCTCACAGCTGCTATAATAGTATACTAGAAGTCCTAATGAATTATTATCAATCAAAATTTCTCTGATATTTAAAACAGCCGCTGCCGCAAAACCGCAATATACGGAAAATAATCTAAGGTCTCTTTTATGGAGCCTCACTATCTCAGGATCGTGTTAATAAACCAACTATGGCCATCAAGTATCGGTAAGACCGGTCTTAAGTTACGCTGTAGCAATGGTTTTCACGTAATAAGACCCTATGTTACAGTAATTTATTTGATACAGCCCGGTCGGAATCGGTATGGAGTGTGGACAGGCGTGCGTCAATGCATCCTTGACCGCCACTTACACCGATACAAATGCGCGCGCCGGACGCGTCGCACGCTCTCATTGCATAATCAACACATCTAGCTCATAGCTGCTAATAAACTGCATACTAGAAGTCCAAAGTATTTCAGGGCATTATCAAACAAAACTTATCCGATATTTGAAAAGCAACAGTATATTAGTGGCGTCTCGACCGAATTTCGTCCACGGCAGCCCTCATAATCTCATATCTACTAATAATTTAATTTTGACTTTGAATTCGTCGTACCCCTGAAGTACCCTTGACCTCGTAGCTTCAGTTTTGAGATACCTACCATAGTTAATTTCATTGACTTATATTATTTAGGTACTAATTGCCACCATCAAGTCTTATGTTTTTATTGTGTGTGTGTTTTTTTTTATTCTGGTATTTTTTTTTGGGGCTTTTATAGTAAGATTGTGTGTTTATGCAACCTATCTCCTTTCATATAGGTTGCCTGGAAGAGATCACTCGTAGTGATAAGGTAGCCTATACACCGTAACAAGTTGTTAATTTTGTCACGATCTGTTATTTGTGTGTTAAAAAGTATTTTTTACTTTACATTTACTTATCGTAGGCATCAGGTCGTATCCAAGATTTGGGACCCTGAGGCGGTTCATTCTCGACGCGGACTGTGCCGCTGGTTTTTTAGTGGGTATTATCACAGCCTTGAATATTATGATCTGTGAGTCCCACATAACCGCTTAGTGCGGTATGCGTAAAAGCATTTTTCCAGCGATTGTAATATTTTTTATGGTCAAGTATAGGTACTAAAGTTCTACATCAATGATGGTCAATAAATTATTTATTTATTTATTTATGTATTTAACTTACTTTATTGAAGTTCAATAAGTGCTACCTAATACCTATTAATTTTGAATAAATTCTTTTTCTTAGGACAAAAATACTTATCTGCCGCGAAGCTAGCTTATTACTTAATCTGATGGCAATAATAAAACCAATTTTTCTTTTTTATCATCGACCAGTGATCAATAAACAACACTCTGGCATGTCTCCGGCACGCCGGGTCAAGCGCGATCCGCATGCCAATAGCTTGTAACAAACCACATTGTTTACTGCAGCACTGGCGGAATTGAAATGAGCCGTTATTGCCTAATCAGTTTGTTTTCTTTTTGTCCAAAATAACGCCAAAAATACAGAACCTACTTTTATTTCATACCCGCTGATGTCCGCGACTTCGTCCGCGTGGATTGCGGTTTTTCTGGTTCCCGCGGGAACGTTCAATTTTCCGGGATAAAAAGTAGTCTGTGTTATTCCAGACTATATCTCTCTCTCTCAAATTTCATCCAGATCCGTTCAGCCGTTCTGGTGCGATTGAGTAAAAAACATCCATCCATACATCCATACATCCATCCAAACTTTCGCATTTATACTAGTGATTCGCCCCGAACTGAGACGTCGCGGTATCACAGAGCGCCATCTATTGACATCATTGTGAAGTTCTGTTAAAAGTACTGAAGCACATTAAAAATTAAATAATTTCGTTAATATTTATCTAATTTTAGTATTTGTGGTTCAAGTACAGGATATAATTCAAATAATTGATAAAGTTTCAGGCTCAGCCTTTCAGAAAATTGAAAGTTCTGAGGTCAACTTTGGACGTTAGAAAATCTCCACTTTGAAAGTCCCCCATTTCGTACCCCCATTCGAAACCCTATGTAACGCTATAAAAAATATTTTACTTCGCATTCGCTTCTATGAGAGCCCCCTGAAATAAAGATTTTTATAACTTTTTAAGCCATATTCGGCTGGATGCCATCGGATTACATATTATATTTAAATTTGAAGTAATTACGTTCAGTAATTCAGAAGTTATAAGGCTCTGACAGACGGACGGACGGACGGACGGACGGACGGACAAGTGCCAATTCACTCAAGTAGACTCAGAGACCTTCGCTTCGCTCGGTCAATAATATTTATTTCATATGGAAAAGAGTTGCATGGCAGGCGGCTGGTACAGCTACCGTTAAAATTTACCACCAATAAATCCCAAAGTGGATTTACGGATTACCTACATTTTGTAAATTTTTAAGTATTAACCGTTATTTTGAACTCCATGATTGAAAGTATATACCTATCTCTAGACTGCGCTACTCGTATCTAACCAACGACCTCAATTTACATAGACGGGCCCTGTCAAACAAAGAATGTGGGCGTATTTTACTAACGCCATCTAGTCTGAAAAGCGGGACAGCGCTATGGCGGGGACAAGGACAGGCTTATACAGGTGTGGAGCGCGCTCCACATGTCGTATGCCCAATTTTGTTCTATGAAAAGGCCCATATAGTGCCTAGTATATATGTCGATGTATCTTACAGTATATTCTGTTTGTTGCAGCCCGCCCACGTTTAAGACGCTAACGCCCACGTCGCGCACGCAGCTCAAACAGCAGTTGATGCGAGAGCATGCGCAGGAGCAACTGCGCAGAGAATCTTTACAGGTGAGAGCTAGGAAATGCTTTTCAATCAGCTATCCTTATGTGGTTGAGGTCCAATCTGCCCGCACGAAACGTTTTAGTTCGACGTTTCTGATCCGAACCGCTAGAGTGTGGAACACCCTCCCAGCGCACGTGTTTCCTGCCACGTATAACTTAGGTACCTTCAAGGCAAGAGTGAATAGGCATCTTCTAGGCAAGCGCGCTCCAACCTAGACCTCATCATTGCTTTGCACTAAGCATGATTGTCGTCAAGCGCAAGCCTATCTCACAATAAAAAAAAAAAAAGGCAATTTGTTTGATTGGCCAGAATCCATTGTTCCAGCAAGAATATCATACCTAAACTGGATGATATCCGCGGCTACCTGGTTTTTTTTTTTAATTTCGGGATTAGCCAATGTCCTTCCACGGGATGTAACTTACCCGTTACATCCCGGGATGTGTTAATGTACATACTAAATACATCAAAACCGGTAAAAAAGGTAAGCTGCTAAATTGTATCAGTCAGACACACTTTCGCATTTATAATAGGTATATTGTATCATAAATTTTGCCAAATACAACAATTTAGACTGTAGCAATGATTAGCGGGTGATCAAAGTGAATATAGGCCTGTCCGAGCTCAACAATCGATTAAAACCTTTATTTTCCTAATCGGGTTATTTTTAAAGTGCACAGTGAGTAGATAGGCTATTAGTGCATCTTAGCATTCTGCATATGAACCTAAGAAATTAATGTCGTTTAATCTGTAAACTGTATCTAGAAAAACGCAAGTCGACAATGCACGATTGTAATGTGTGATATGTCTTTACAATCGTGCATTGTCGTTACCATGGACGTCCGTAAAGTAACGCCTGCTTCTATCGACTATTAATAGAGTTTCCAAAAGATCTTCTAGTTACCAGTGGATTCATGATGTTCCATTTTCTTTTTGTTTTCAGGCACAGCAAGCAGCCCAATCCAAAGACAATGAAGACAAGAAGTCGAGTCCCACGGATGTGCCGCGGATCACGCCGCACGTCGAACTACCGGCACAAGTATTACAGGTATAAAAACTCTACTAACTAATAACTCCTTTACTTTACAGGTATACTTATTCCCACAAACTTATATGACCCTGTGTCATCGTCGCTAGTACTCGTAGACAATAGATACATATTATTAAAAAGACTAGCAGCAGCTGATGCCCGCGACTTCGTCCGCATGCATCGATGTTTTTCGGTTCCCGCGGGAAATCCTTAATTTTCCAGGATATAAAGTAGCCTATGTGTTATTCCAGACTATAATCTATCTCAGTGCCAAATTTCATCCAGATCCGTTCAGCCGTTGGGGTGTGATTGAGTAACAAACATCCATACATCCATACATCCATCCAAACTTTCGCATTTATAATATTTATTTGATATTTGATGATGCCCACGACTTCTTCCGCGTGGATTCAGTTTTTTAGATTTCCGGGGGAACTCCTTAATTTTCCTGGTAGCCTTCCCCGAGATGTTACCTAGCCCTATACCAAATTTCATCAAAATCGGTTGAAAAGATGAGCCACTATAGCGTAGCAGACAGACAGACAGACAGATAGACACACTTTCGCATTTATAACATTAAGTATGGATAAAATAAAAACAAAAACTAATAAAAATTAGTTCCAATTTTGGCCACCGGGTCAGATACCGGGACAATATTGTGAATCCTACTTCTGAACAGCAGGCCGTTTGTTCTCAGGTTCTGTTTCTGCTCTAAGATGTAACAACTGATAACATAATCTGGGTTTTATATCTTACTAGTTCTGTAACAAAATAATTACCAGTAAGTAGTATGTGCAAGGATGTGTTTTTTCAAATTATACATCAATTTGGCCAAATAACGAGTATGAAGTAGGTACTCAAATTAGAAAAAAACTCTATTTTACGGTTTTTAAACGTAAGCTTTATACGCTATATGGCAGTACGATGATTATTATTTAAGTTTAGTAATTTTAGTGCTGGTTTCCCAACTATGAACTTTATGATGTATAGGAATTCTGTTAAAAATTTAAATAAATCTTAATTTAAACCGCTTCCAGGGAAGCGAGACCAAGAAGACTATTACCACAGAATAGGTAATACTAATAGTAGCTATTACATAAATTATTATTTTCATAAGTATTTATAATATTTTAAAAAGTCTATTGTTATTTTATAAGTACCTATGTTATATTTTTATATTTCTAAGGGGCTAGTTTCCTGCTTTTAATAAATAAATAAATCTAAATAAACGGCACTTGGATGGACAATGATCTATATCGCTGGTACATTAACAGGAACGTACAAATGCTTCCAGGTGCGAACAGTTCTGGAGAACCCCACCCGGTATCACGTGATCCAGAAGCAGAAGAGCCAGGTGCGCCAGTACCTCAGCGAGTCCTTCACGCCCCAGCCGCAGGTGAGCTCAACCTTTGATAAAATATATAAATAAAATTAATTAAAAGTCACTGCAAAATGAAAAATAATTTTTAGTCTGCCCCCCGATTACGTAAGAATTGTCGATCAAATGGTAAAGGTTCGGCGTCAAAGTAAAATAAACCATGACAGCATTGAATTAGAGCTTAATTTCGTCTGCCCATTCTTATACGTTTAGGGTATCGTACATAATGAAAAAAAAATGAATGAAAAATTCTTTATTGTACACCAAGAAACACATACTTATAAACAATAACAATAAAACTAAGCTATGGTACAAGTGGCGGCCTTATCGCTTTTTAAAGCGATCTCTACCAGGCAACCATGCAAACAACGGATTAACCTAATGAGAAAGCTTCAAGGGTGTACGTTACTTAAAAAGGAAAATTAATAATTAGTTCATACGTCGTACATACCTCGTTCCACGTACATACCTAAACGTGTAAGAATGGGCAGACGAAATTGAGCTCTAATTCAATGCAGTTATGGTTCATTTTACTTTGACGAAAATCTTTAACGTTTGATCGGCCATTCTTACATGATTGGGGGGCAGGTGTACAAACTTGTGCTGACTTACGTCGTAATCTTAAACCTTTACGACTGAAATATCGGTTGCGGTGGAAAAGCAGTCTTAAGCGACAGTTTATTGATTTAGACTTACCAGCTGGCACGACGACTTCTCTCGACGATACCTGAATATTACTCACGAGTCAAAAATTTAAGTGTTAGGTAGGTTAGTGTTAGGTCCGCGTGGACTGAGGTTTTTCGGTTCCCGCGAGCATCTTTAATTTTCCGGGATTCCAGACAATAATCTATCTCTGTGCCGAATTTCATACAGATCCGTTCAGCCTTTCTGGCATGATTGAGTACCAAACATCCATCCATCCATACATCCAAACTTTCGCATTTATAATATACTATCTGATGCCCGCGACTACGTCCGCGTGGGTTAAATTTTTTCAATTTCCGCGGGAACTTCTTAATTTTCCGGGATAAAAAGTAGCCTAGGTCCTTTCCCGGGATACAAACTATCCCTGTACCAAATTTCATCAAAATCGGTTGAACAGGTGGGCCGTTAAAGCGTAGCAGACAGACAGCCAGACGGAGAGACAGACAGACACACTTTCGCATTTATAATATTAATATGGATTAGTATTGATACGAATGATGTTTGCAGGTAGCGGGCTCAGCGCGGGGCGCGCCTGCGCAGAGCGCGCCCGAGCTCGGCGCGCGAGCCCCCTCCCCCGACAGAGCGTCCTCCTCCAGCCTCCTCAGCCCTGGACTCTGTTCCGCGGGAGCCAACTCCGAAGTAAGTAGACCAGACTATTACTAGGTCTAAAACGGCGGAGGCGTGGTGGCGTTGTGGCCTTGGAAGTATGAAAGCGTAGAAGAGTATTTCTGGATTTCAGATTAGTGTGTTATGACCTTCCAAATACTTGTGCTCTCCAGCTATTGTTGGTGTTCCTAATAGACGGAATGCCCGAATAAGGGGCATCTCTCTCACCTATGGTTGACTGAGGTAGGAAGGTACTTTTACTTTAATTTGACATAAGCCTGACAGAATTTTGTATTGAAAATTCTGTCTTTCTCCTGTCACGTCCATGTCAACCACAGATTTAATATTAGTATTCGCTGAGCGAAGACCAATATTAAATCTATGCTGACAACCTGCATCGTTAAGAGCGTTGCTCTGACTAGGCCATAGACTTATAATGTGTAGTGGGAAAGGACGGAAGATATTTTGTATTTATTTATTTATAATGCTCTATAAGCATCGCTTTTCGTGAACCTTTTCAACTTATTTTTTTTTTATATCTACTTTTTAAAGGGCTTTAACAGGTGACCTATATGTCAGCCCTATCGTTACACGCTATATACATTATTGCCTTTAAAAAAATGAACAAAATTACACCACTTTTCGTGTTCCGGTGTCTTTGTAATACCCACAATTGATTGCAAGCCATCCCCTTTCCAGGCAGACGAGTTCCTAGAAGACATCCTCTCTCTGGACAGCGGGGCTGGTCCCCTGTCGTCCTCCGAACCTGCATCCGCCACCAGCTCAGTGGCGGGCGACTGCGGCCTGCTGACCGATTCGGACATGCACGCCCTAGCCAAGGACCGCCAGAAGAAAGACAACCACAATATGAGTGAGTTATACCCAACTTCTTGTTTCTGAGTTCCTAGAAGACATCCTCTCTCTGGACAGCGGGGCTGGTCCCCTGTCGTCCTCCGAACCTGCATCCGCCACCAGCTCAGTGGCGGGCGACTGCGGCCTGCTGACCGATTCGGACATGCACGCCCTTGCCAAGGACCGCCAGAAGAAAGACAACCACAATATGAGTGAGTTATACCACAACTTCTTGTTTCTGAGTTCCTAGAAGACATCCTCTATCTGGACAACGGGGCGGGTCCCCTGTCGTCCTCCGAAACCTGCATCCGCCACCAGCTCAGTGGCGGGCGACTGCGGCCTGCTGACCGATTCGGACATGCACGCCCTAGCCAAGGACCGCCAGAAGAAAGACAACCACAATATGAGTGAGTTATACCACAACTTCTTGTTTCTGAGTTTCTAGAAGACATCCTCTCTCTGGACAGCGGGGCTGGTCCCCTGTCGTCCTCCGAACCTGCATCCGCCACCAGCTCAGTGGCGGGCGACTGCGGCCTGCTGACCGATTCGGACATGCACGCCCTAGCCAAGGACCGCCAGAAGAAAGACAACCACAATATGAGTGAGTTATACCACAACTTCTTGTTTCTGAGTTCCTAGAAGACATCCTCTATCTGGACAGCGGGGCTGGTTCCCTGTCGTCCTCGGAGCCCGCGTCCGCCACCAGCTCAGTGGCGGGTGACTGTGGCCTGCTGACCGATGCGGGACATGCACGCCCTAGCCAAGGACCGCCAGAAGAAAGACAACCACAATATGAGTGAGTTATAATGGTTATAACACCACCACAACTACAGCCCATTATCGACCCACTGCGGGCACAGGTCTCTTTCCTCTCATAGGAGAGAGGGAATTAGAGCTTAGACCCACCACGCTGCTTCAATGCGGGTTGGCGGGCTTTAACAGTTCACTTAAATTTCTGACTAGTTATTGCCCACACGTTAAGTTCGATTTTAATATAAATTTCATACCCCTATTTTAGCCCTATATAGGAGTTGAATTTTCAAAAATCCTTTCTTAGAGGATGCCTACGTCGCAACAGCTATCTCAAATTAATTTCATTGCAATTAGCATTGTCGAGTCAACATCTCCTGAAGATGCTCCGGCGTCGGAGTGACACGTACGTTGAGAATGATTTGGAGGATTTGTGTGGTGTGGTGCAAGATACACACTGTACCACAAAGATTTACCTATTGTGGCGGATTATAGCGAATTAATCTTCTAGTTCTTTCATTATCGTGGACTTCCGCCTGCTTCTATCCAATAAATTAACTTTACCTACTTTTCCTTCAAGTTGAACGTCGACGCCGATTCAACATCAACGATCGAATAAAAGAACTCGGCACCCTCCTACCCAAAACCAACGACCCTTTCTACGAAGTGATAAGGGACGTTCGGCCCAACAAGGGTACCATCCTCAAGAGCAGCGTGGACTATATCAAGTGCCTCCGAGATGAGGTCAACCGGCTCAAGCACAGCGAGCAGAGGCGGAAGCAGATAGAACTACACAATAGGAAACTAACCTTAAGGATACAGGTCGGTACCAAAATACCATCATTTTTACGTTGGAATTTAGGATACGTCCATTCTTAATTACATGGCGCAATGGTGGTGGAGAAAATTCCATTTATTATTCCCGCATATTTCCACTCGGAAATTTAGTTTTCCAATATTTCCATGACCCCCAAAATAATTATTTTCTGGTAATATGACAAAAAAAATCTTTGATTTTATCCGGTCGTTTCTTAGTTACTGTAGTTCGTGGCTTTGACTCGATCGATCAATCGTCGACTATCAGTCAGTGGTAATTTTTTGGGGATTTTTCCGGGCTTGCCCGAGTTTCATTTTTATTTAACCACTACCAGTTATTGACTGCTATCAAAACTGATGGTAAATGAAGATGCAGTCTAAGATGGTAGCTGTTACCTGTTAGGGGTATGCCAGTTAAATCCATATCTAACCCTAATCGGTTTCTACACGGCAATGTACCGGAACGCTAAATTGCTTGGCAGCACGTCTTTGCCGATAGGGTGGTAACTAGCCACGGCTGCGACCTCCCACCAGGCCAGACCATAGAAAGTTCAGAAATTATAAATTCCCAAATTGACTCTGCCGGGGATCGAGCAACATCCAGTTAAGAACGCTCAACACTGCGCCAGGGAGATCGTCACGAGCCAATGTATTGTAATCGGTGACCGATCATTTCATAAACAAAAAATGACAATTATTTTAATTTCACAACCAACGTTTGGCAAAATTATGAATCAAAAATTCATCTTTATACAAACAACTGGTTCTATAAATGAATATTTTTACAAATTGTTTTGCAGACAAAGGGGTTGTTTCAAATTTATATGGAGCCTGGGCCAGGTATTTGTACGGTATTTCAAAATGTTCGGGGTCTTAAAATAGTAACATTTTTTTCTTTATTTCTTACTAAAAAGTTCAATTTACGAGGTACAATGCGAAATTATTTTGCAAAATAAAAGCGCAACAACATGCGTCCATTTTGACATTGACGTATATTACACGTGTCATGATGACATTTGACATAAAATTACCTGGGAAATGTGAATTAACCTTAAAATATCCAACAGCAGTCAGATTGATGGATGGATGCGCTGCGAGAGTTGCTATTCTACAAATGTACCTAATTAAACATTTTATTTTTGTACCTCTTAATCACTGTAAAACTGCCAAAAAGCATATTTTATTTTGTTTTCTATGATTTTATACTATTTTTTGGAATACTGTACAAGTACCTGGCCCAAGATGAAACAACCCCTTTAAATTTCACAAAACATTTGTCAAACAAATCATATTCACATTAATTATTAAAAAAACGCATATCATAAAAACGTTTGATAAGTACTATATCTGTCAAAAAGTTAGGTTAGGTTAGGGTTAGACTTAAATATTCAGGTAGGTTCTATCGGGTTAATATACCTAACTGAAGTTAAAAAAAATGTATTTTCGGAAGATCTAAAGTTTACCGACATTTTATAAAATCGCGAATTAGACAAATAAATTATTTTGTGAAATAATAAATTTGTAAATGATACTTTAACATTCAGCAATTGAATATTTGTCAAACGATCTTTTTATAAAATGATATTTTTGCGGAAAACGTTGTTTGTCACCTGAATAGTTTTTGAAACGTTTTTTTGTGAAATGATCATTTGTTAAATGTTTTTTATGAAACATTAGTGAACCATTGAAAAATTTATCTTAACCCCACTATGTTAATTGTTACTTTCAGGAGCTAGAGAGGTTGGCGCGACTGCACGGCCTACCGGTGGGGTCGGACGGCTGGTCTTCCCCGTCGCACCATTCAGACTCGGGAGTGGAGGCGACCCCCTCAGATAACTACTCTGAACCACCCAAATCTCTGCCGGTACTTATCTTATCTTAATCATACTAATATGATAAATGCGAAGTGTTTGTTTGTTGGTTTGTCCTTCAGTCGTGACGTGATGTGATTTTGGCATGGGTATAGTTGAGGACCTCCACTTTGAAAGCTCCCCATTTTTTTGGAGAACAATTTTTGGCAGAAAAATTAAAAAAAAAGTGTGTATATGCAATTCATATGCGGCAAAAGTGTAACTTCGGACAAGTAGCCTACTAGAGAATCAGAAAAATATAACTTGTATTCTATCTCATTCTCTCGCAGGCTAAATCCTATTATGAATATGTTTGTCTCTTTTTAGTGTCACTTTTTCGTTTCATCTTTTTGTTTCATCAATTTTCAAATTACAACGATTCTAAAGAAGTTTCACAATTTATTTTTGTATTTCGTGTATCAACTGTTGGCTGTCCCAATAAATAAGCTAACCTATACCGCATGGCTTTTTTCGACGTAAGAACCATCCCTATTGTAGTGTATCGTTGTCCCCAGGAGGTGGTGTTGCCCAAATCGGAGCCAGCTTCACTGATGGAGCTGGGGGAGCCCCCGCCGGACCTCCTCAGGGACACTCCGGCCGGAGAAGCGCTGCAGGCCTTGGATGCACTCGGTGAGTCTTTACTCTTGGGAGAAAAATATTAGCTAATTTTTTGAGTTTATAATTTCTAAATTTTCCCTGGTCTAGCTACCACCCTACCGGCAAAGACGTGCTACCAAGCGATTTAGCATTTAAGTACAACGCCGTATAGAATTAGGGGTATGGGTTTAATTTATCTGTCATGCCCCTAACAGGTTAGCCCGCTACCATCTTAGACATCATCACTTACCATCAGGTGAAATCGCAATCAAGGGCTAACTGGTAGTGGATTAAAAAAAATACCTTTTCTTCTATCTTACTCGTCTCAACCGATAGACGTCCACTGATAGACGAAGGCCTCTAGCATGGATCTCCACAGAACACGGTCTTGTTTATTTATTTAATTTATTAGAACTACCAACAGAATTTTTGCTGGCTTGGTGAATATCGCAAGCTACACGTTGTACCACATAGATTTGTCTGCTTTGGCGGATTTTAACGAATGAATTCTTGTTCCAGTGTGCTTAGCATGCGCACAACGAAATTATCTCGCGACGAGAGAGAGAGATGTCGTTGCCGGCAAATTTTTCATTTACCCTAACATGCACAAAATGCGGTATATTACAAGAAAAAAATAGTCGACATGTAGAGCAAAATACCACAGATAAGAAATATTACTTTTATATCTACTTTTGACGTAACGAGACAAGTAACCATGTTAGCTTCGGTAGACAAATAGAGATAACGGGTAGACATAATTTTACTCGTAGTGCGCATGCTAAACATACTGGATTACTCTTTTTCTTTACTATTTTTCTTTCTACCTTGTAACAATTTTTCTATAAACAAAGTACTACAGCTGCTTTTTTGTTTACAGACGGTCTAAAGCTCGGCTCTTGTTCACCGCTCAGCCGGGAGGAGGGCCTTTCTTTGGGATGTCTGGAACCTGATCTCTGCCTGGAACCGGTCACCGACCATCTCTTCACCCACAAAGACATTAAGGTAAGACTAAAAATAAAGAAGAAGAAACCCGTAACATCCCAACACTGCATCTCTTTCATGTGGAAGTCAAAAGGAGATATGGCTTGGTCTATATATCTTTCTCTGTCTACGCTATACGTACATTGACTCTTTTCAGGCCTCTGACATTCAAGTGAGAAATCAGATGATTGACCTGATTTGTGACGTGCAGACATCTGTCGAATTATCGATTTCCTTACACAATCCGGGGGCTGAACTATTATACTCTTTGGGCTGAACCATGTCCATCGGAACGGATGTCCATCGGATGGACACTGCAGGACATCTGTACTAATATTATAAATTCGAAAGTTTGGATGGATGTATGGATAGATGTTTGTTACTCAATCACGGCAGAACGACTGAACGGATCTAGATGAAAGGCACAGAGATAGATTATAGTCTGAAATAACACAAAGGCTACTTTTTATTCCGGAAAATTTAAGAGTTCCCGTGGGAACTAAAAAACCTCAATCCACGTGGACGAAGTTGTGGACATCAATAACTTCGACTCAGTATGTGAGTTATAGTGCGTTTGCTATCATAGTGTCGGTACACCCGCAGGGGCTGCAGACACTTATTATTTTGCTTTTATTTTATTATTCTGCTTTTGTGTACTGTGTTTGTTAACTAAATGTTTTTCTATTCTAAGAATAAAAAAAAGAATACTATGTTATTTATTCTGATGGTTATTGTAATAAAATACGAATATAAATAATAAACACAAGTTAGGTAGAAAAAAGAATTTTAATGAAAAAGGTAAAAAGTATACATAAACAATAGGTAGATATATGTGTATAGCAGATAGCAGAGTCAATAAAAACCACCTTTCACCGCGGCTCGGCGGCTCGATGTAATTTTTTTTTTTAAATCTCTACAAGTTTGCCCTTGACTGCGATCTCACCTGATGGTAAGTGATGATGCAGTTTAAGATGGTAGCGGGCTAACCTGTTAGGGGCATGGCAGTTATATTAAACATACCCCCATTCGGTTTCTAGACGGCATCGTACCGGAACGCTAAATCGCTTGGCGGCACGTCTTTGCCGGTAGGGTAGGCCAGACCAGGGATAATTCAGAAATTATAAATTCAAATATGCGAAATAAAATTAAATAATAAATAAGTAATATGCGAAATTCTCCTGTACCTGTACGGCGGAAAGCGGTGAGCTTGATGTCATGGCGGTGCCTTTGACAAAATGCGGCACGTGCCCCGGCGGTGCGGTCAAAGGCGACCGTATGAAAACCAACAGACTTTACATTTTGTAACCATTGATAACAAATGTTTAACATTTTGTAACGTTTGATAACAATTTTTTTACATTTTGTAACCTTTGATATCAGCGGGCGATGGAGAGAGCAATGCTCGGGGTTTCTTTGCGCGATCAAATCAGAAATGAGGAGATCCGCAGAAGAACTAAAGCAACCGACATTGCTCGACGTGTTGCGAAGCTGAAGTGGCAATGGGCGGGGCACATAGTTAGAAGAACCGATAGACGTTGGGGTCCCAAAGTGCTGGAGTGGCAACCACGCACTGGAAAGCGCAGCGTTCTCAGACCCCCTACTCGCTGGACGGACTACATCAGGAGAATCGCAGGGAGTCGCTGGATCCAGGCGGCGCAAGACCGCGGCGTGTGGAAATCCTTGCAAGGGGACTATGTCCAGCAGTGGACGTCTATCGGTTGAGGATGATGATGATGATGAACCTTTGATAGCAAATGTTTTACATTATCTAACATTTGATAACAAATGTTTAACATTATCTAACGTTTGATAATAAATGTTTCCAGCAAATGCGTCTGTCGCCGACTTCTAGCATGCTGGGCGACGACAGCGACGCGGTTCTGAACCTGGCGCAGATCGAGGACCTCATGGACGACGACTCACACAACCCCGTCACCTCAGGTGGGCTGATGCTTTACACCGTGTACTCATAGGCCATAGCCCGTGTCATGAAAGAAGACCCGCGGCAATAGGCTGTTTGGTCCAAGAGCTGGCAACGAATTTCGGGAAGATCCTTTTGGCAAGCTGAAATTGTGAAAAAATATAATATCTTCAATTGGCGAATCCAGTCCTGCCAGTCTGAACGTTCGTATGTCGTACTCATTTGAAAACTTTATTTACGTCTGGGAATGGTTTAAAACCGCAAAATTTGTCTGGCGATTTGCAGGCATTATTGAAATTCTTCTTCTTCTTTTGTTTAGTGGCTCCGCGCGTCGAGCGAATTATTGAAATGACACAATAAATACGTGATTAAAATTTCAGAATGCCAAAAGTATAATATTTTTTTGGAAATATTAATAAAATATTTTTGAAGAGGTCTGGAAATACTTTATAACCGACAAAAACGTCTGGCATTTTTTTTCGAATTCTATAAGTACTAATAATTATTAAAAGATGTAGTTAAAGTTGCCAAAAAAATATTTTTTTGGTTTTTTTTGCAAATGTTGTTTGCAAATGCTACGCAGTAGCGAAATAACCGAAAACGCTCTACCAGACTGGCAGGACTGGATTCGCCAATTGACGAAATTATATTATTTCACAATTTCAGCATTTACCTTTTTTTTTACCTTTTTGTTTATTATTTCTGTTTTGAGTTCCTGATCTACTTTTTTGGCCAAACCGGGCTTATATACCGTACCTACCAGAAATAGTCTAGTCAATTCTTACCCTTTTTTTTTTTGCTAGAAAAATGCATTTAAGCATCCCGCACTAGGCGTGTGGGTGGGTATGTGGGACTCACAGATGAAGCAGAATACCCACTAAAAAACCAGCAGCACAGTCCGCGTCTAGAAAGAGAAGTCTCACGGTCCCAAGACGTATTGGATGCAACTGAGACAATCAATGCTTACCTTGGCTTTGAAAGCTGTGCAGGTCACTGATACCTACGTACATGTAATCAGTCAGTTTAGCCTTTACAGCGAGAGGTAAAACAACTGTGAACGGACTATACCTACACGTAAAACGTTGTTGCAGGTGACCCCATGTTATGTTCGTCGCACCAAACATCCAGATCCGTTCAGTCGTTTCAGTGTGATTGAGTAACAAACATTCATACATCCATCCATCCAAACTTTCGCATTTATAATATTAGTACAGATGAAGGTTTATTAAAACTGATATTTGACTCATTCGATGTATTTCACTCGGTTCGTTCGTTGGCGGGATACGCCATATTGGAATTATTTACATAAATATACGAATACTTGACGTTTGAAAAACCAGTCTGCATCTCGCAGACTCAGCGATTATTGAATACTTTTGTGTTTATCGGACTATACCTACCTAAACCTAGTAAAATGTTGTTGCAGGTGACCCCATGTTATGTTCGTCGCCCACCTCCCAGCTGGGCCTGAGCGCGGCGGTGGCGGCCGCGACCGACCAGTCTTGCGCCGCCATGTTACACATAGATCTCTCCTCGCACGCGCCCGGTAACATTTTTTTAAACAGCTATAAATAAAGCACTCGTTGCTAAACTGCCTCTTTGGTCTAGTGGTTAGTATGTTTGACGGCGGCCGACGAGGTCCCGAGTTTGAGTCCCGGATCGGGTCATTGGGTTTTTCTGAAATTCTAAAAATTCTCAGTCACTAACCCGGAGTTAGGAAGTTGGTGGTGTTTCACCCCCGTGTCTCTGAGAGCACGTTGAGCCGTCGGTTTCGGTTATTATCATCCATCAGCCTGTATTCGTCCACTGCTGGACATAGGCCTTTTGGAGAGTGCGGCACCACTCATGGTCCTCCGCTTTCCTCATCCACCCACTTCCCGCTACCTTTTTAAGGTCGTCGGTCCATCACTAACATGATAATAGTCGTTAGAGCCCGCGTCCTGGGTCTAAGCTCTAATTCCCTCTCTCCTATGAGAGTGGAGGCCTGTGCCCAGCAGTGGGACTTTAATGGGCTGTAGTGGTGGTGGTGGATGATATAGGTATCAATTAAAACGGTTTGCTGAGAAGATTACGAAAAATAAAATTACGTCACACTAAATACACTATGGCGGACGGAAAAACTTGTTTTAAAAAAAATGTTTTTTTTAAATATTATCTTGTTTATAATATTATTCATATTTTCTTTCTTTTTCATCACCAGGTGCATCCCTTATGTCAGAAGGCGGCATGTCGCTCGGCCTGGGCGGATTAGGAGGTCTAGGAGGATTAGGGGAAAGTCTGCCACTACTACTAGGTTCAACTCACGCGCCGCACTCGCCGCACGCACACCCCAGACCCTGCTTTGACATGGATCTAGGCGCTTAGCGTAGCGCCTAGCAAACCACCAACCAGGTTTTTTTAATCCACCGCAAGTTAGCCCTTGACTGCGATCTCACCTGGTGGTGAGTGATGATGCTAAAATGGTAGCGGGCTGACCTGTCAGGGGTATGGCGGATATATTTAACCCATACCCCTAATCGGTTTCTACATTGTACCGGAACGCTAAATCACTTGGCAGTACTTCTTTACCGTTAGAGTTTAGCCTCGATCGAAGCCTCCCACCAGGCCAGACCAGAGAAAATTCAGATTTTTTTTATTGACCCAGCCGGGAATCGAACCCGGGACCTCCCGTTCCAAGACAAAAGCTCTCACCACTGCACCAGGGAGGTCGCCATGTTATTGTTAAAGGGAAAGGTTCCTAAAGCTAAACTAGCTGAACGCACATTATAGGAGCAGCTGTAAAAAAGCTTAGAAAAGTTTTCTTATTCGCTCTAGTATGATAGATAGATAGATAAATTCTTTATTTGCCACACATAACATAGAAATAACTTAATTATAAACAAAAAACAGAAAACAACGCAATATGGAAGTACTTCCGGCTTTCGTATTTGTAGTCCGAAACTGATAAATCTATTTGCTGTACAAAGCGTGTTTTGAAATGCGTTGCGTTCGGCGCATACTGTAATGTGCGTTCAGCTTTATTCGCATTTTGTGACATGTTTGTTAGAGTTCAAACTTGACATCTCTTGTATATAGAGGTATCAACTATCAACCATTAATGTGACGACACATGTTAATTTCAATCTCTTGATTACAATAGACAAGGTTTAACAAAAATATCGCCTTTAATACAACACTATCTATTAATAATATATTATGTTTTGAAATCGTTGCAATGTAGAAATCATGAAGGAATGCCTAAATTAATGTATTTCTAATATTATACAATTTTTATGAATGTAACTTCATTTATACAGGATTTATATTATACAAGAAAGAAGAATTGTCTTTTTAGAAAAAATGTACTCATTGAAATTATGTAACATGAGTAATGTATAAACAATTTTACGATTTGTATTATATTACGTAATATTGAACTTGTAATACGTATGAATACATATTGATTGGGTAGGTACTTAAATGAATTAAATATTAATAATTGAATAAATCAAAAGAGAGACAGAGGATTTAAAATTCAAATTACTGTACAAGTAACTTTTTGGAATATCAAAATATTTTAAATTCCAAAAATTGCATATGAAGATAAAAATTATGACTTAGGTAAATGTGTTCATTATTGAATTACAATAATTTATATTATTTTTATACGTATTAAAGGCAATGAATTCAATTTAAACCTGTCAAAGTGACTTAAAATGCGTATGTGACTCGAATTAAGTAAAATAAAATAATTTCACATTTTTTATCGTGATAAATATAATTTAGTTACCATCTATTAATGCTACATGATATGATATAAAATTCAGAACATAAGGCATCGTAGGAAAAATGTATACACCAAAATTAAAAAATGTTTTAGAATTTATTTGGTTTCGTCAGCTTTTAAAAGGAAAACTACTTGATATTTTTTGATTATGTCGTTAGTAAAAAAAATATTTTACATAATATAATTTTTTTTTAAAATTCTAGTGCAATAGCTGCAAGAGCAGCATATTTTGATACTTTATTTTTAATTTTTTTTCTATAAAGCTTTTCTAACCTATTTATTAATTAATGGTTTAATAAGAGTTCAATAATTGGGTATTTGACAAATATTCAAATAAATTATTTTTTTGCGATTATTAAATAGAGGATTTCCCAAAAGTCGTAATATCCATATCCCCTGTTAGTTTTATGTTGAATAACTTTTTTAAACTATCGATTAAAGTAAAAAAGTGCGTCGAACTTTGATGACGTCACTATGCAATATTTTTTTTTTATCCACTACAAGTTAGCCCTTGACTGCGATCTCACCTGATGGTAAGTGATGATGCAGTCTAAGATGGTAGCGGGCTAACCTGTTAGGGGCACGGCAGTTATATTAACCCCAAACCCCTATGCGGTTTCTACACTTGGCTTGGCGGCACGCCTTTACCGGTAGGGTGGAAACTAGCCACGGCTGAAGCTTCCCACCAGGCCAGAACAGGGAAAATTCAGAAATTATAAATTTCCAAACCCTGCCGGGAATCGAACCCGGGACCTCCGCACATTAAGGCAACAACGCTCAACACTGCGCCACGGAGGTGCGTCGGAGGTGTATTTCATACAAAATCCCATACTAAGCACACGTTTTGATGTTTGAAAAAAAGTTGCTGATAAGCTATTTGTCAAATACCCAATTGCTTGCAAACTTCCGTTTAGCTGCGATACAATCGCAGCTACTTAGCCTAATAAATGAGCAATCAAGAAGTCAGAACAACATAAAACCGGAAAGCGGTTTCGATTCTTTACTGTCCATAGAATAATATGAAGAGTTTACTTAAAATTAATAATACTTTAAGTATTTATACATTTCAAAATAAATGTAGATTGTAGACCAATTTGAATGAATTCAAATAATGAATGATTTCGTTTTTTAAACAAAAATACATGGTGCTCCTTTTCGAGGCATTTTATTAATTCTAAACGAAATACTTTATTTTTTAGCTTAATTTAAATGCTTCAATTATAATATACTATGCAATTATATATATATGTTGTATAAATACATAGTTATATATTATGTACTATATAAATATATTAATGGTAAAGATATATATGACAGCTTCAATCACGGGTCAAGCTACAGCAGGGCGATTGCCTAAAAATGACAGCTACAATGTGACGATCGCAATCACCTTACTGGCCAAAATCCATTGATGCAGCAAAAATACCATAAATTCAGCCAATCAAAACAATTGAGACTGTAACAATGATTGATGCAGGTTTTATATAATCGCCCTGCTGGTATTTTGTCTAAAATACGATTGGGCGTGATTCCTAATTTAATAAAAAAATAAGCTACACGTTATGCAGCTAATCCCAGATTGTAATAAAATACTGAGAAGTCATTAAATTCACCATTGAAACATTACATTATAATATTATTGTATAACGTAAATGTGATAAAATATATTTTTAGATGATATTTATCGATATAATATTATATTATACACAAATATTTTGTAAATAAATTGTTAAGTATACCAATGTGCCTTGTTTCTAGACTTAAAATGCGATTCTGTATTCTGTATAAGATGTAAATAAATAAATAAATACAATTTTGTTGATATCACACTGGTTATTCTGCAGTCGTTAAGTTTGTCACAAAGTTAGATATGTACAGTAAAAACTTAACCTTTTGTCCTGTTTTAATACGAGGATTAGTATTATTTTTAAAATTATAAAATCGTGCTCAAAATTTATCTAAACTTCCAGGTGGTACTTAAGTTTACAACAAACCTTTGTACCCTTAAATTTTAAATATTGCCTTTCTTATTTAAAATTATTGTATAGATACATACATACATATTTCAATATTACTATAGCAATAACTGAATCTTCTTTATATTTTTAATACAAAATGTTTTTAAAATATTTTAATATGATAATGAAAATAGTAATTGTATATTATTATCAGAGTATCGAACAAAATGTGTTTTATAAACTTTATATTATATTTTATTATAATATTAAATGAATTGCGTACAGGGCGTCATGTTGCAATAATCGTATTTTTAATAATAAATGAATTGTTTTTTCTTTGTTATAATTATTTCGTTGTGCAGTGAGCTTGTGGTGTGTTGTTATATTTCGCTCGAATTCTAAATAATATTATATAGAAATAATATATTCAGTATTCATAATATAATTGAATATTATTTTTATATAAGTTTGTTAAATAAATTAAATATTGCTTATAGAAAACTAGCTTTAAAATATATAAATCGACACATCGCAAGAGCTTGCGATTTCTTTTGTACCTATGTATAATTATATTTGAGTTTAGAAATTAAGTGGAATTTTCAAATTTTAAAACATATTTAAAGATTGTCAATTTTAAGTATTATTGTTGTTGTTGCTTTATTTAATGAATTATTGATATAATGAATATTATTTCTGAGTTTAGTTTTCGGAAAATGTTTGTTTTTTGTGGTGTAGAAAAGAATCGAGCGAAACACACGAGCGGACTTGTTTGTATGAATGTTATTTAATATTATAATATGAGATTAATGAGAAAATATTGTTGAAGTACAAAAAAGTGAATTACAGAATTTACCAGAATAATATCAGTCTTTTACTGTCTCTTCAAGCCTCTATTATTAAAATCATACCACTACAGCCCATTAACGTCCCACTGCTGGGTATCCACTCTCATAGGAGAGAGGGAATTAGAGCTTAGACCCACCACGCTGCTCCAATGCAGGTTGGCGGACTCATTAACATCATAACTTAGTATCTACTAACTTTAAAAAAATTCTTGACTAGCAATACTTATATTTTTTGAAAAACATAATCCATGCTAATATTATAACTGCGAAAGTGTGTCTTTCTGTCTGTTTATTACCTTTTCATGGCCTTTACCGTTAAACCGACGTAAAATATTTTGAAATCCTTAATGTATGTACCCTAAGCGTATGTCGATCCCTGGGATGAAACAGAGACAAGTTTTTAGGTGTGCCAATTTTCGTCATCTTCGGTAAATTAGCTAGATTGGCCGAGGAAAGGTTACAAACAGACACACACTTTCGCATTTACAGGACATAGCGTATGCAAATCGATTAATATAAAGACATACTACCCCTAGGCTCTGACCCCATTAATTTGACCGTTCCAAAAATCCCGATAATTTCAAAATGTCGCTTGCATAAAAACGCAATCGTTAATTCTATTCGGCACACTCCGGCTTAGAAAGTTGGAATAATGGCCGGGATCTTTTGCAAATGCATTTTTCCCCTAAAAATGTAAAAGTAACGATTATTTTTATTCATTCGGACTTGCATGACAATGGAGCGTTTCAAATTTCGTCGAAAATTTGCGTTTTTGCATAAAATGGTAGCGCGGGGCGGCGCGTGCGGCCGCGGACGCATTACAATACTATGGTGACCACACGTTTTAGGAATTGGTCAAAGTCGAGATTCAAAGAATATTCAAAACACATTGAAAAGTCTTATTGTAAAAATCTAAAGAAAAAACTTTAAGATGATACACTACGCGTTAAAAATAATTATAGTAGCACTGTTCTACTCACTACTCATGTGAAACCCTATCGTTGAAAGATGTATGCTACGAGAAATTAAATAACTAATATTGTAAATGCGAAAGTGTCTGTCTATCTGTCTGCTACGCTAACGGCCTATCTTTTTAACCGATTTAGATGTTTAGTAAAGAGATAGGTTGCATCGCGGGGATTGATATTGGCTACTTTTTGTCCCGGAAAATTAAGGAATTAAGGAGATGTCGGGGATACCATCTAGTTTAACATAAACAAACAAGGAACCCGTCCCAGCACGGGTGGGCTTACCTTGTCAGACTTTACTTATATGTTGGTATTTTTAGTATTATATAAGTATAGTTCAAAACCTATACTTTTTATTAAATTAATAGGTAGACTGATCGCGATTGATTTGCTGTTACCCTGAAATCTCTGAACGATTTCATCTGATTTTCACGAAATTCACAAATAGGTATGTACCTACTTTGTATAGAAAATAATTATTGTCAAAATCGGTTTGGATTGGTTTTGTTTATGGAGTAACTACTAACTAGGTAATGTTCAATTTACTGGAATCGTCCATCGTCATTCACTATTAGTATTGATAAGTATGCAACTATGTTCATTTAATAATATCTGCTTTTTGGTATGTTTGTCTCTTAAAAAGTATCCCTAAAGTAGCCAGTGATGGTCACCCTACACATATTGAAACCAAAGTACATTGTTGCAAGAGATTGATAAAAGCGATACAGTTTGCGTTTTTTTTGCACAAATTTAAATGAAGTCCCCCTCGGTGCAGTAATAATTCGCCATTTGCATGGTGTCCATTTACGTCCAATGCACATTTACATTTTATTTTTATGGTCATAATGAGGAGAATGCTTACTTTATAAAAGTAAATGCACCACTACCGTTTTATAAAATAAATTCTAAATAGGTAAGTATCTAATGGTAACAGTGATACCTAACAGATGGAATTGATAGACTTAGCCGGGGGACCAGGGTTCGATACCCAGCGGGGCTAGCATACGCACGACGAGTAAAATTATGTATATTCGTCTACCGAAGCTAACACGGTTACTTGTCTCGTTACGTCAAAAGTAGAGACAAAAGTAATATTTCTTATCAATGGTATTTTTCTCTACGAACCCTTTAATACATGCCGAGTATTTTCTTTTTGTAATACACCAGATTTTGTGCGTGTTAGGGTATACGAGAAATAAGCTGGCATCGACGACCTTTCTCGTTGTGCGCATGCAAATCCTGCAGAGCGTATATACGAGTACATGTAAATTAAAATAAAAATAAAAACTAAACAGGTGTAAAATTTAGTTCCAATTTTGGCCACCGGGTCAGATAAGTTTGTTGAACTATTGTGAACTCATGGACCTAACAGTGAAAGCTACAAAAAGGATCCTTTTCGTATACTAACATAATCTGTCAACAAAAAATGAAAAATCTGTCAGTCAATGACAGGCAGCACTGGTCAATAGGGGGTATTTTATATTGTTTTTTAGGAAAATGATTAAATTACAACGGACGAAATGATGATGCAAGTGGCTCCCATACCCCAAGCGTTGGCCGAGCCGTTTGAGGGTTTGGTGAAGGAGCCAGAGGCGCAAGCAGAAGAGGTCAAAACTGCTGTGGAAGAGGAAACTTTACCGTTGGTCCGTACTCCTTCTTTTTACCCATCGTTGTATTTTTACCCGACCGCGCCAAAGTCGGAAGGGTTATGATTTTAACAGTCTATTTTTGACGACCTCCGTGGCACAGTGTTGAGCGATGTTGCCTTAACGTGCGGAGGTCCCGGGTTCGATCCCCGGCAGGGTTTGGAAATTTATAATTTCTGAATTTCCCTGGTCTGGCCTGGTGGGAGGCTTCGGCCGTGGCTAGTTACCACCCTTCCGGCAAAGACGTGCCGCTAAGCGATTTAGCGTTCCGGTACGATGCCGTGTAGGAACCGAATAGGGGTATGGGTTTAATATAACTGCCATGCCCCTAACAGGTTAGCCCGTTACCATCTTAGACTGCATCATCACTTACCATCAGGTGAGATCGCAGTCAAGGGCTAACTTGTAGTGGATTAAAAAAAAAAAAATATTTACTAGCAGAAAGCAGATGCCCGCGACTTCATCCGCGGGAAATAAGTTTTTTAAATTTCCACGGGAACTCCCTAATTTTTTGGGTTAATATAATATAGCCTATGTAAATAATAATATAATAACACACACACTCACACTCACACTCACAAAAAATGTGGCTTTTTATTGGTACCAGAATTTTCAAAATCGGCCCCTACAACCTCACAAAGTCACAAACTTTACCTCTTTATAATATTAGTATAGATATGTTTGTAATGATCCACACATGATGACAGTAAAAAATCGGGGGTCTCTGAATCATCGTACCGGAACGCTAAATTGCTTGGCGGCATGTCTTTGCCGGTAGAGTGGTTTACCGGCAAAGCTAACTAGCCACGGCGTAAGCCTCCCACCAGGCTTGACCAGAGAAAATTCGAAAATTATGAATTCCCAAATTGACCCTGCCGGGGATCGAACTCAGAACCTCCCACGTTAAGACAACAGCGCTCAACACTGCGCCAGGGAGGTCGATGTGCAATGTGAATGATGTCGTAAACGAATTTTCTTAAAACTATGTTTTTCTTACATCATGTTAGGTTTATAAAATCCCCTTACTAGTTATATACCTTCTATGGTAAAAGGAAAATAGTTGTAAATAAAATAAAACAATTAAACTGTCTATTCATCACCACTAGTATACCTAACTACTAAGAAATACCGAAGTCAACAATTACTGAAAATGGAGATAGATATTAATATGTATGTGACCTATTACACGTAACCTATGCGTAGAAGTAAACGACGTGGGACGTGAACTTATGACTCAAATAACTTAATGCTACGTCTAATTTAAGAATGAATGCGCTTACTTTTATTACCTACTTACTAGATGAGACCCACGACTTCGTCCGCGTGGGTAAAGGTTTTTTGATTCCCGCGAGAATTCTTTAATTTTCCGGGACAAAAGTAGCCTATGGTATGGGCCTGCCCCCATAGACGGGCACGAGATTTTCATGCGACGAATAGAAATATAACGTGTGGATTGAGGTTTTTTGGTTCCAAATGGTTTTTGGTTTTTTTTTGGTTTGGACAAATGTAGCCTATGTTTTATTCCAGACTATAATCTAACTCTGTGCCAAATTTCATCCAAATCCGTTCAGCCGTTCTGGCGTGATTGTGTAAAAAACATTCTTATATACATCCATCCATCCAAACTTTCGTATTTATAATATTAGTATAGAAGTATAGATAACGACGATGCACCAGAACGGTTGAACGGATCTGGATGAAACTCGGCGCTGTGATAGATTATAGCCTGGAATAACACATAGGTTTCTTTTGATTAATCCATACTAATATTATAAATGCGAAAGTGTGTCTGTCTGTCCGTCTGTCTGTCTGCTACGCTTTAACGGCCCATCTTTTCAACCGATTTTGATGAAATTTGGTATAAGGATAGGTTACATTCCGTACATATACTTTTTATCCCGGAAAATTAAGGAGTTCCCGCGGGAATCAAAAAACCTCAATCTACGCGGACCTAGTCGCGGGTATCATCTAGTTAGTATGTAAATATAGTTAAGGGTACCTAAATATACACTACAGCCCATTAACGTCCCACTGCTGGGCACAGGCCTCCACTATTGAGAGAGGGAATTAGAGCTTAAACCCACCACGCTGTTCCAATGCGGGTTGACGGGTTATCATGTCAGTGATAATAACCGGGACCGACGGCTAGGACGAATTTCTAGTCAGAAAAACTCAACACTTAGTTGTGGCCCGCCCCGGGACCTCGTCGGCCGCAGTCGATTATGCTAACCACTAGACCAACGAGGCGAGTCAGTACATTAGTATACTCAAATGGAATATGAATGCAGGTGCAACATGAGCCCCATATACTACACGACCTTACGGCGGTGGAGCGCCTCTTCATCACCAGGCGGCTGCGGGTCCGAGGAGTGCTGTTCCTCAAGGGAAAGAAGAACAGGTTCTATGTGAGGACTCCTGACAACAACCTTGTGTACACTGTTGAGGAACGGAATAGGTAACTTTTCAGATTTATTAATCACTAGCTGATGCCCGCGACTTAGTTCGCGTGGATTGAGGTTTTTTGGTTCCTGCGGGAACTCCTTAATTTTCCGGTATAAAAAGTAGCCTATGTGCTATTCCAGACTATAGTCTATCTCTGTGCCAAATTTCATGCAGATCCGTTCAATCGTTCTTGATTTGTTCGATTGAGTAACAAACATCCATCCATCCATCCATCCATCCAAACTTTTACATTTATAATATTAGTATAAAGTATAATATTATAAATTCGAAACATAAAATTTTATATTATTGTGAAATAAATATAAAAGGGGAAGTTTGAAAGTAGCGTCAGTGACAGAAAAGATGATAGGCTGACATGGTACGGGCATGTAATGCGGAGGGAAGAAAGGTACGACTTACGAGAAGAATGATAGATATGCACGTGGAAGGAAAAAGAGTAGAGGGAGACCAAAGAAAAGATGGATGGATTGTGTGAAAAAGGATATGCGTATGAGAGGGGTAAATGAAAGGTTGACGGATAACAGAAGTGAGTGGAAGAAGAAAACATGTTGTGCCGACCCCACATAGCGTGGGACAAGGGCAAGAAGAAGAAGATTATTGTGAAATAAATGTAACTTAAGTCAGAATTTTATTTATTATTCACAGCTGGTGGGTAGGCTACTTCTGCTACGGTCTTCGTCCCCTCCAGCTGCACGTTCGAGACGACTCGGGAGCAGAAGTGATGAGAATCAACCGCCCCTACGCCTGCACCTCGCGCATCTTCCCCTGCCAGCTGCAGCGTATCCAGGTATATCCATAATCATACTAATATTATAAATGCGAAAGTGTGTTTGTTTGTTGGTTTGCCCTTCAATCACGCCGCAACGGAGCAACGGATTGACGTGATTTTTGGCATGGGTATAGTTGAGGACCTGGAAAGTGACATAGGCAACTTTTTATCCCTGAAAATTAAGGAGTTCCCGCGGGAATAATAAAAAACCACGCGGACGAAGTCGCGGGTATCAGCTAGTACTGAAAAATTGTAAGTCATCTGGACCCCGATTGTGCAAGGAAATTGTAATCGTCAAAACGTATAATTCGACCTGTTTAAGGAGTTCATAGATGCCTCTACGTCAAAAAGCATGAGTGAACTCCTTAAACAGTTCGAGTAATACGTTTTGCTTAGACAATTGGGCCTCTGATACCCGTTGTCCTAGGTGAACGATAGAAGACACACGACGCCATAGAAAATGACAGACTTGTCAACGCGACAACATAGGCCATGTGAAGGGTCAGCTACTGTTTAATACTGTCGCGTCGCGTTGTATCGAGTCGCGGTGTCGCGTTTTTTTTTTTTTTATCCACTACAAGTTAGCCCTTGACTGCGATCTCACCTGATGGTAAGTGATGATGCAGTCTAAGATGGTAGCGGGCTAACCTGTTTGACGCTCACGTAGGACTGCTGGGTTAGCCTGCATCGCGGTATCGAAGTTTTTTAGAATAGTGCTATTTAGATAACCGTTCAACCTACGATAATAATAGTTTCATTTCACAAAAATTTTACAAAAGTTAGGCTTATAATATCTCAAAGTAGACCAATTTAAATATAAGTGTGGGGGGTTCGTCTCTACCATCAAGAAATGCCATCGACCACACATTGGTTGTGTGGTCGATGAGAAATGCACATAATGCAAGGCTTGATGACAGGGGTGGACCTATCTTGTTTGTGGTACATATTTAATTATCTTTTATTAGGGTTCCGTACCCAAAGGGTAAAAACGGGACCCTATTACTAAGACTCCGCTGTCTGTCTGTCTGTCTGTCTGTCTGTCTGTCTGTCTGTCTGTCTCCAGGCTGTATCTCATAAACCGTGATAGCTAGAAAGCTGAAATTTTCACAAATGATGTATTTCCGTTGCCGCTATAACAACACATACTAAAAATTTTAAAAAAATATATATTAAGGGGGGTCCCCATACAATAAACGTGTTTTTTTCGTATTTTTTTGCTCAATATTAAAAACGGTAACAGGTAGACGGTTCAAATTTTCACAGAATATTAACTTTTAGATTACCTTTCAAAATAAATAATTAAATATCAATAAAGTAAATATTAAAGGGGGGCTCCCATACAACAAACGTAATTTTTATTTTTAATACGTCATAAATCGTAAAACTTACTACAGGTTTGTACGGAACCCTCGGTGCGCGAGTCCGACTCGCACTTGGCCGGTTTTTTTTATTATATTTTTGTTCACTAAATTTAGGATGGACTCCTACCCGAAATATTGTATTCAACAAAACGTGGAAACTTAACTGGCTCCAGTGATATCATTATTGTATTAGCTATATTTCATTTATTTAAGCTGTATGTTTTCCAAATAAATAAAAAAAAAAAAAAAAATGTCTACAAAAACAATTTATGGTCGGTCTCTGCAGCCTAATGTAGGTTACCCTGTGGTTTAGGCTGCAGTGACTGATAGTTAAACCAGAAGGGTATAATAATATTGTCTCCATGTTGTCTAGATATTTTCCCCGCCTGGTACAAGAATAGGCAGCATCGAACAAAAGTGGACCCCCATCAGACCTGAATATGTTGTGAAGAGAGAAAACGGGGAGCAAGTATTCTGGATACAAGGTATTTTCTTTTCTTATCTTCATCAGTTTATGTCAATGCCAGCATAAGTACTAATTAGCACGAGATTTATTTTCTAATCCTCATCATTTCATCCCATTGCCGACCCACTACTTAGCACGAGTCTCCTCTTGGAATAAGAAGGGTTTAGCCATAGTCCACCACGCGGGCAAAGTGCGGATTGGCAGGGTCACACACCTTCGAGAACATTATGAAAAACTTTCCTCATCGTGTTTTCCTTCACCGATTGAAGCAAAATAAAGTTTTAATTGCCGTGTAGTGTAATATTTTGCGGTAAATCTGAGCTTATAATTGCAAATTCAATTAATTACACATCCCAGGTATAGTAACCACAAACAAAAATATTGCTAAGAAGTCACCGTCAAGCGTGAGTGGTCTAAGTTAAACTGAAATGACGCGGTGTAACCTCGAGTTACGCTTCTATTTCACAAAATTTTGAGTATTGGATATTTTGAGTTATTGGATAGAAGCGTTACTTTGCGGAAGTCAGATAATGAAGGAACTAGAAGTTTAATTCGCTATAATCCGTTACAGTAGACAAATCTATGTGGTACAGTGTGTATCTTGCACTTGCAGCTTGCGAATGCACGATTATTTGCAATCGTGCATTCGCTTTCGACACACATTAGTACATAAAATAGAAGCTTAATCTAATAGTAGAGCGTGCAAAGGCGGTCTTATCGCTAAAGCGATCTCTCCCAGGCAACCTTTGGTAATAGGAATTGCGAAATCGCGGGTTCTGGGGCAAGCAATTTAGGTCCTGCAATTTAAAATAATACATATACGCTACATACTAAGAATACACCTATAAATATCTTCCATAAATCATGAATCATCATATTTATTCTTTTTTTTTTTTATTGTGAGACAGGCTTGCGCTTGACGACAATCATGCTTAGTGCAAAGCAATGGTGAGGTCTAGGTTAGAGCGCGCTGGCCTATTCACTCTTGCCTTGAAGGTACCTACGAGTAAGTTATACGTGGCAGGAAACGCACCCTAGTGGTTCGGATCAGAAACGTCGAGCAAAAACGTTTCGTGCGGCCAGATTGGACATCAACCACATAAGGATGCCAACGTACATCATATTTAATACTACATTCTACTCCATTACATAGATTATTAGTAGTAGTTTTTCAGACGACGTTTGATGAAGTGCAGGGATTAATTTGCCTGACGTATGCCAGCGGGGAGAGAATTCCACAATTCGACACAACTCTTCGTTATTTTAGTTTAGTTTAGAGATTGAAACAGAATTGAATTTTATGACGACCTCCGTGGCGCAGTGTTAAGCGCTGTTGCCTTAAAGTGCGGAGGTCCCGGGTACGATCCCCAGCAGGGTCAGGAAATTTATAATTTCTGAATTTTCCCTGGTCTGGCCTGGTGGGAGGCTTCGGCCGTGGCTAGTTACCACCCTACCGGTAAAGACGTGCGGCCAAGCGATTTAGCGTTCCGGTACGATACCGTGTAGAAACCGTATAGGGGTATGGGTTTAATATAACTGCCATGCCCCTAACAGGTTAGCCCGCTACCATCTTAGACTGCATCATCACTTACCATTAGGTGTGATCGCAGCCAAGGGCTAACTTGTAGTTGATAAAAAAAAAAAAAGAATTGGCCACATTGTGTTTAATACAATCATTATAATTATTTCTGTTGTACACAGCGGGAGCACGAACTAAAGGCGAGTGCGATAATTGCAGGTCCCCGCGTAACGATCAGCTGTTTCCGCGACATCCAGTTCCACATCTACAAGACCGCAGGCCGCTCGCTCGTCGGCAGTACCTGCAAGCGCTGGCAGGGCGTTCTGCATGCCATGTTCTTCGCGCCGGTCTCCGACAAGTTGGTTTTTTTTAATTATTTTACTAGATGCCCGTGACTTTGTCGATTCGAACGAAACGAAAAGTTACGAAGAACGTTCGAATAAAAGTTTTTTGAAATTCCCACAGGAACTCCTTAATTTTCCGCGATCAAAAGTAACTTATATCACTCTCCGGGTCCTCAACTATACCCATGTAAAAAATCACGTAGATCCGTTGCTGTGTTGCGGCGCAATTAAAGCACAAACCAACAAACAAACGCACTCTTGCATTTAAAATATCCTAGTAAGATAGGCTACCTCCCTGAAGACCTCCCTGTCGCAGTGTTGAGCGCTGGTGTTTTAACGTGAGAGGTCCCGGGTTCGATCCCCGGTGGATTCAATTTGGGAATTTATAATTTCTGAATTTTATATATAACTAGCTGACCCGACAGACGCTGTCATGTCTTAACTATGAATATTGAAAAGGTTAAAAAAAGGTTATATTAAGGTTAGAAAAGTTAATATGATCATTAAGTTTTCTTAAATTTTCTAATGTTCCGCGCAACTTTCTTAACTTTTTCTTTCATAAGAACCTTCTCCTTACAATAACAAACACAACAAAAAAAGAATTAGCGAAATTGGTCCAGCCGTACACGCGTGATGCCGTGACCAAGGGAAATATGGATTCATTTTTATACTCGTAATATAGAGATGTAGAAACAGACTTATTGGTACCGAGGTATTGAGTTTAATTTAAGTGCCATACCCGTAACAGGTTAGCCCGCTACCATCTTAGACTGCAAGAACTAACTTGTAGTTTAATTTTTAAAAAGGCCGCTTGGCTGCAATCAGAACTGCTTGCAAGTGATGATGCAGCCTAAGATGGAGCGCGCTTTCCTAGTAGATACCTAGCCTTGAAGGCAGCTCTAGCCTTGAAGGTTGTTCATAACTTCCTCCAGTTCTATCTTCCATCCTTGAAGGCAGTTCTACATGGCAGGAAAAACGGACGCCGGAAGGGCGTTTCATACCTTCGTATCAGAAACGCTTTATAGAAACCGCTTCCATCGTAGACTGCATCATAACTTAGATGATATATCATCATCGTCATCGTCATCGTCATCGAATAAAATAATAATTATGTTCATAAAAAAAGTAAATGAAAATATTGCAGGTTCGGTGTGGCTTTCGAAAGAGACCTGTCAGTGGAGGAGAAAGCTCTACTCCTTGCCGCGACTCTACTTCTCGACTACATGTACTATGACGTGTGACTTGTGTAATTAAACTACTATACATTAATTATAGTTTTTAATTTCAATTTTATACAATATGTTCAAACTAAGAAAAAGACGGAGAATGACCTCTAATTAGTACTACATCTGTGTCTAATTAGTATACTCTTAGCAAATAAATTAATTGACCCGTTGTCTTAGTATATATAACTATATGTACCTAGTAGGTATGTACGTTGTCCTAGGTGAGCGACAGAAGCGACAGTCGTGTCGCTTCTGTCGCAACGCCATAGAAAATTACAAACTTGTCTACGCAACAACGTAGGCCGTGTAAAGGGTCAGTTACTGTTTGATACTGTCGCGTAGCTTCGTATCGAGTTGCGTTGTCGCGTTTGTTGCTGACATAGGGCCTAAGAACAGGGCTTGACGTTTTTATTTATTCCACTACAAGTTAGCCCTTGACTGCGATCTCCCCTGAAAGTAAATGACGTCTAAACAGAGGGAGGTAGAACAGAGCCTGAAAAACGATACTGTACGTCGCTGTATATGGAGATCGCAAGAGCTTTATTTATTTTATTAAATCTTTATTGCGTACAAGAACACGAAAATAAACAAGACATTAAAACAACGAACTAGGACTACACAGTATGCAAAGGCGGTCTTATCGCCTAAGGCGATCTCTTCCAGACAACCTTTGGTGACAGGATACGAGAATACAAACGGGATGGTGCGCAAACTTTAAGTATAAAGGTACATACATATTAACTACAAACAATATTACCTACATATATACATTCATAAATAAATATTATACTATATAATATAATAAATATGAATAAATAAATACTATACTAGGTAAGTATATATAATAAATATGAATAAATAAATATAATACTATATATATAATAAACATGAATAAATAAATATTAACATAGAATGACTCACTATATAACTACTGAGATAGATAAAAATCCTTCAAACGACTTTTAAAAATATTAAGTGATTTGGATTGTCGGATATCTGCAGGAAGAGAGTTCCAGAGCTTGGCGCAGCTTACCGTGAACGAGTTGCCATAAAACTCCGTTCGACTGAGGGGTATTTCAAGCTTATTATCCACACTGGAGCGCAGTAAAAACGCACTATTCGCTCCAAGAAAGTGAAAACGTTCTTTTAAGTAGACTGGAGTTTGTGCATGATACAGTATACCTTAGAGAAGCGATAGAAGGTGTAAGTTTCTCCGCTGGCCGACTGACAGCCATTTTAGTTGATTTCGGTACTGAGATACGTGATCATACTTTCTTAAATTGAAAATGAAGCGAATGCACATATTCTGCAGCCTCTCGAGTTTGTTTAGAAGCTCCTGAGTTAGATCCGGGTAACAAACGTCTCCAAAGTCTAATAATGGTAGTAGCAAGGTATTTGCTAGGGCAATTTTAGTTTTGATGGGCAGAAGGTACTTCCACCGCCTAAGATAGCCAATTGTAGCAAAAACCTTGCGACTTACTTCAGCCACTTGCGGCTTCCAAGAGAGCGAACTGTCTAAAACTAGGCCCAGATCCTTAACAGTGTCACTAAGCGGTAGCAGCACCCCATCGAAACTAATAGCAGGTAAATTATTTAACCTAGATATCAATTTGGGGTTGCCCAAAATAATGGCTTGAGATTTAATGGGGTTAACTGAGAGGCCATACGATTTACACCATTCACAGATTCGCCCTAAGTCTGAGTTCAAAGTGGCAATAGCAGCAGCGATATTATCAACAGAGGCAGAAATATATATTTGTAGATCGTCGGCATAGAAGTGATAGGAGGAAAAAATTACAGAAGTGATGGAGTTAATGAAGATGGAGAAAAGGAGGGGTGAAAGGACACCACCCTGTGGAACACCGGCAGAGAGAAAGGAGAGTGCAGAGCACTTATTATCGAACCGGACACGTTGCTGCCTTCCACACAGGTATGTGCGAATCCAGTCAACGACACCTGGAGAAACATTGTAAGATTTAAGGATAGCAAGGAGTAAGTCAAAATCAACGGTGTTAAACGCATTGCTAAAGTCAAGGAGCACAAGCACTGTAACCAATTTATTATCCAAGCCTAGTCGGACATCGTCACAGACTTTAATAAGTGCAGTGGCTGTACTGTGACCCAGTCTAAAACCAGATTGAAATGGAGACAATACATTATGTTTGTAAAGGAATAGACTGAGTTGCTTATTAACAATGCGCTCCAGGACTTTAGAAAGAAACGGAAGAATCGAGATAGGTCGAAAGTGAGAAGGAGTCTGCGGATTAGATGTTTTAGGAATAGGAATTACAAAAGCTGTGCGCCACATATCTGGAAATGTACTGGAGGAGAGCGAAAAGTTGAATATGTGACACAAGATAGGAAGGATATTGTCAAGGACCAACAGTATCATCCTACGACTGATTCCATCACTCCCAATTGCATCAGATCTGATAGAAAGCACATGTGCTAAGCATGAGCTTCCGTGAAAGACAACACAAATAACCCACCAAGAGTGAACGAATAAAAAAAGAAGAATATAATATCTACCTAATAGGTACCTATCTATCTTAACGTAGTGCACGTATTGTAAAATAAAAATAGTAAGTTTGACCAGGCCAACAAATAAAAATAAAGGCAAATGCCAAATTTTGATAAAACGATCGTTACGAATAATGGCCGTGATGAGAATAAAAATAAAATTCTATGTAAAAATTATTTACAAATAATCCAACCATCATTAATTAATTCTAACTCTTAACTCTACTGAAATTCAGTTTATAATCGCCTAAAGTACAACAGCGGGACATTAACATTAATATCAATATTAAAATAAGGGGGACATCTCTGCTCGTTATACTTTAAATGCATTTTTACACAAAAACGCCGATTTCCCCTTAAAAATAAATGTCCTGCGCGCACCACCCCTATTTGCATTGTGTTTAAAACTTTTTTGCACCCCAGCATCTGTCCGTCGCGGTAAATGGCGCGAAATTTTGACAGAACGTATAATTTTTGGCGCGCAACAACTGACAGCTCGATGTAAAGAAACTTCGCACGATAAAAAACCTAATATTAGGTGCTTCGAACCCTTTTCCATGGGATTGCATTGAACGATTGAATTCAATTACATCGACGTTGACGAAAAAACTTGTAATAAAGGGGTTGGGTTTTACAGAATTTTGGAAAAACATCGGGGTCGAAGCTTATGTAGGTCACTGTGTTTAGTGAATTAAAGCTTTTTATACTTTTTTTATCGAAATAAAAACGTGGCGCGCGTCTGTCACGCGCTCGGAAAGCAAGGGTTTAAAAAGGAAGCAAACAATAGCTTTTTAGAAAATGATTTAGAAGATTTTTTCTTGCATTTTTGTTAATCTCGTAACGAATTTACTTTTTTTTTGTAAAAAATATATTTTTAGAAGTTGCGTAGGGATATTTTTATTGGAATAAAAACTGAAAATGTCAAGTTGGTTCGTGATGGATTGCTTATTGTTAAACTTTTTATACACAGTTAGTTATCTATACCTACTACCTACCTACCTACTATAAATAAAGATTTTAAAATAATAATAGAATAACAATGAAATAATTGTTCTTCACTTTCAACACTTGAAATTGTGAAGAACACGATGGACAAAACTTTCACAAAAATCCATATGCCTAACTAGCTGATGCCCGCGACTTCGTCCGCGTGGATCGAGGTTTTTTGGTTCCGACTACCACGAAAAAGTCTTCATCTTTTTGTGGCTTAAATATGAAAGTTAGACATATGCTGTCGCTGACTTTTTTGTAGGCTTTTTTCAAGCTCTACAAGTTTTCTCTAGAACTCAATCGTATTATATCTTTCATCGTTAAGACGTTTTTTCTCCGACTTACTTTGCAAATCTGACTACCACAAAAAGTCTTTTCATTTTTCGGGTTAATAATAATAATATCCTTCCGACCGAATTTCGGCCACGGCGGCCAATCTCCAGACAGATTAGCCATCTGCGCGGGATATATTATAGTGCACAAGTGTGCGCGCATACACAGGTGCACTCTCTGTTCCTTTACTCTCATGGCCCGATGGGACGGAAAATCCGACACGACCGGAGAGAGATCAGGCGCAGGACCGACGGCTTTACGTGCTCTCCAAGGCACGGGGGTGAGACAACTTCCTTACTCCGGGCTAGTACTGAGAATTTCTTGTTAGAAAAACCCAATACTTGTTATGGCTCGACCCAGGACTCGAACCCGGGACCTCGTCGGCCGCAGTCGAACATGCTAACCACTAGACCAACGAGGCAGTCAATAGGTGCGGTTTAACATATAGCCTATGACACTCGCAAATAATGTGGCTTTCTATTGGTAACAGAATTTTCAAAATCGGTTCAGTGGATCCAGAGATTACCCCCTACAACCTCACAAACTTTACCTCTTTATAATATTAGTATAAATTCCCCATGAATAATATGTGCAACCTCACTAGTGCACAGGATTTGAAGCCAGGGTAGGCATTTAGTTAAGAAATGGTTAAGAACCTATTTTCTGGCTGGTCACAATCATACTAATACATACTTATTATAAATGCGAAAGTTTGAATGGATGGCTTTGTTGCTCAATCACGCGAAAACGTCTGAAGTGTCTACACTCTTTCTCTAAAACGAAACTTCGCAAACAAACGAACGAAATTTCGTTAACTTCTCTTCTACATAATATTATCTCTATGCTCCTGTCTATTTCGTTTTCGTACACGCAGACGAAGTGCGGATCCATAGAAAATTTTCGTGACCGATTGGATTGAACGATTTTGTGTGGGTCTAATAACCGACTAATTACGTTCGTTTGCGAAGTTTCGTTTGAGAGAAAGAGAGTAGACCCCCAGCTGAACGGATCTGGATAGGCACAGAGATAGATTATCTGTGATATGTACCTACATATAGTATGGAATGACACATAAGCTACTTTTAAAACGTGAAGTGAACCTGAAAAGCTAAGTTAAATCTACCTACCTATAGGAAACCTATAATCTACATATTTCTAAGTTAACACTTCTATAGTTTTAAGTTATACCTAGGTTAATTTGTGGTCTGCAAACCTCTAACAACGTAAGTTTGTGACGTACATTATCATTGCATTACGCATTTAAAGGATAAATAGTAATTATTCATTATTACATGAATAATTAAAATAATAATTATTATTAAATAGGTTTTAAGTAGGTAGGGTAAGTGTGTCATGTTATGTTATGGCACCAAATAAGTACATTGGTTGATGTTTTGTTTAGAAGTCTACACGGATCATACTTAATAATATAAATGCGAAAGTGTGTTTGTTTGTTGGTTTGTCCTTCAATCACGCCGCAACGGAGCAACGGATCGACGTGGTTTTTCGTATGGGTATAGTTGAGGACCTGGAGAGTGACATAGGCTACTTTTTATCACGGAAAATTAAGGAGTTCCCGCGGGAATAACAAAAACTTAAACCACTCGGATGAAGTCGCGGGCATCAAGAGGCATAATTTAATAAAACAATAAAGTCATTATTCATTGGTCATTAATGATGCAGTCTTACCTGTAGGGGTATGGCAGGTTATATTTTATTTATTTTATTCAGGGCTTGTTTCACAATCGCCAAGTAAAACCATGACATTTTGACAGAAGTTAGCCAGAAGATGCGATAAAAAACATAAACCATCGATAAAAGAAAAAAAATAAATAAAAGAAACCGACTTAATTAAAAACTTAAACTAAAAAGAAAAAATAATTTAACTTGTTACATAATTTATTTAGACAAGCGTTATAAATAAAATAGTATTTTTTGGAGTCGGTGCCAGACCAGCGTGCCAGCGTCCAAACAGACTTGGTTGGCGGTTTTCCTTTCAAGCGATATTTGGCACATACTCCAAAAAATACAATTTTATTATTAACGCTTGTTTAACAATATATTATGTAACAAATTAAATTATTTTTACCTTTTTTCCCGTTTTTTTTAGGGCTATTCATATCATATTAATGCAAATACAGCTCTTTTTTATTATGATATCCCGTTCGATCTAGTATCACTTTAAAATTTCGAGGCCCCCATAATAGAATTTCGAATTGGTTTAGGATTTAACGGAGTTATGGAGTAGGTAACATCGCCAAAAAAACGCGTTGAATTCAGAGTCCTCCTTTTTCTGAAGTCGGTTAAAAAGTTAGTGAAAAAGGTTAGGTTGAAGTTCAATACGAACTAAACAAAAAAAACTACAACGCTATATAAAAATGCGATTTCACGGTGTCATTTTACCCAGTCGTTAAAAAAGTGAAGTTTTAATAAAATTAAAGTAAAAACGACCGTGTCGCCCTTCGACCGGCGGGTTAAGTGACGTCACAGCTAGCCCGTGTCTCTTACAATGTTGTGCCATTACGATCTAACATTTAACCCATTTTTCGACAATTTCACCCAAAAAAACTCCCAATTTCCCCACAAAAAATCACCAGATGCAGCGAAACTTTACAAAAGTCGACCCTCGCGTTCGCGCAATTTTTAATGGCTGTTTTTTTTAATAAAATGGGATTTTGGATTTCACTTTTTTTCACGAATCCAAAGCTGACAGTTGACGCGAACATAATCTTTAATTAAGAGTATTTTTGGAGGGATTTTTTTGTAAAAGTTCCCTGAAGGGGTCCGCTGTTTGGTTGTGTGATTTATTTATTTATAATTTTATGGAATAATTGATTTGGCGTACGCTTGAATGGAGTTTTAATCTTATGTCGTATTCTGTTTTTTTTTTTTTTTTTATCTACTACAGGTTAACCCTTGACTGCGATCTCACCTGATGGTAAGTGATGATGGTAAGATGGTAGCGGGCTAACCTGTTAGGGGCATGGCAGTTATATTAAACCCATACCCCTATTCGGTTTCTACACGGCATCGTACCGGAACGCTCAATCGCTTGGCGGCACGTCTTTGCCGGTAGGGTGGTAACTAGCCACGGCCGAAGCCTCCCACCAGGCCAGACCAAGGAAAATTCAGAAATTAAAAATTCCCAAATTGACCCTGCCGGGGATCGAACCCGGGACCTCCGCACATTAAGACAACAGCGCTACACACTGCGCCACGGAGGTCGTCGTTCTGTTTTATTGATTTTATTCAATTTTTACTATCGAGTAATTGTGCCCGTTAATTCAAGTGGATTCCCATTTTTTTATCGCTCTCTTTCTCTTTGATTTTTCAGGTAATTAATTTAATTCAATTTTAAGGTAATAAAGAAGCCTATGTGTCTCTTCAGGACACATATACTATTCACTATTTCCATCATCCATGAAAAATATCACCTTGAGCCATTGCTCCGTTGCGGCGTGATTGAAAGACAAACAAACACACTTTCCCAGTGACGCTGAAATAATTTCCAAAAAGCCAAAGCCAAAATTCCGGCAACAAGGCAGTTAAAATCCCAATAACTTTACTCAAGCATGTATACAATATGTTTCTTTCACTCATTGTGTTTCAAAAAAGAGTAACTCTTGAGTTTCTCTCTAGCTCTCATCAGTAAATCTGCTTTCCGAACCGGTGGTAGAGTCCTGTCTTATCATAATTTAGATGGTGGCCGCGATTTCATCTACGTGGATTTACGTTTTATAAAATTCTTAACTCATTGATTATCCCAGATAAAAAGTAGCCTTATGTTCTTCCCCGGGATGTACTTTATCCCTGTACCAAATTTGATTAAAATCGGCTTAAGAGGTGGACCATGAAAGCAGACAGACAACACACACTTTCGCATTTATAATAAAATTAATGTCCTCTCGACCGAATTTCGGACACGGCAGCCAATCTCCATAGAGATTAGCCATCTGCGCGAGAAATATTATAGCACACAAGTGTGTAACCCCAAGTGCACTCTCTGTTCCTTTACTCTCGTAACCCGATGGCAGGAAAGATCCGACACGACCGGAGAGAGATCCGGCACAGAACCGAAGGCTTTACGTGCTCCACGAGGCACGCGTGTGAAACACCGCCAACTTCCTATCCTAACTCACGGCTATTACTGAAAATTTCTTGCCAGAAAAAACCAATCCATACTAGTACCGATTTTGATGAAATTTGATTTAAAGTTATAGGTTGCATCCCGGACAATAGTTTTATTCCGGAAAATTATGGTGTTCCCGCGGGAATAAAAAACAAACTTTATCAACGCGGATGAAGTCGCGGGTATCATCTAGTACTTAATAATAGGGCCCGGACCTCGTCAGTAACCACTAAACCAACGAGACGACCATTAAAAAAAAAAAAGTACCTATGGATATGACACACATTGTCCTCCATGAAATATAAACATTTCATTCCATTTCATTAGGTACCTACACCAAAGACAATGAAGTTTCCCCGTCGAATAGAATAAAACACAATTTATTTGTATATTTAATTTATTGAATACGGTAGAAATGTTTCGTAGTAATGGAAAACAAATACATAACAAACAGACGGATATAGGAACATATACCGACCGACGTACGCCGCTTACCAATTCGTTTATTTACCTAAAATAAACGAAAAATATATTAAGTTAGGGAAGAGAAAAAGAATCGCAGGAATTTAGCTTTTGGAGTCTCTTTCAAATGGCAATGGCTTTTCAAAGATAATAACAAAAAATTTGGAATTGTCTTTGTCTTTAAGATTTTTCTAAATGGCTTTTTAAATTGTCAGACCTTCTTACTATTGTGATCTAATTATTTAGGAAAATATACGAATAGTTTATGAATAGAACACAATATATCCAAAATTTTCTCATTTTTATACTTTAATCACAATTTCACAATCTCGTCTTTCTTCAAACATTTAAAGTTGCGATTGAAGTAAGTATAATTTTTTTTTGCAACTTTAAGTAATAGATTATTAGCTATTAATTATTGATTCATTTCTATTAAAATAATAAAAAACCCCAGCTGAGTTTGTTGTGGGCTCTTCTCAGATCTGGGCGCGTTTGGAACCCTCGTAGCTTTAGTTTTAAGATTATCACCATCATATTTTTATGTAACTGGACGTCAGTGTAGTGTGTCTACCTAAATTGAATAAATATTTATGACTTATGACTTATGACTTATTATCTGATTCATTTTATGAGTTCAATTTAGACTATTTAGATTTCATAGTGTACATATTGTTGCTAGATACTATATGAAAACTTACTTTACACATCGAATATTACTTTTATTAGAACAATAATATATACAAAGTGATAAGCGACGTCTTCGGTTTTAAGATTTGGCTCTCTCCAGAAGCCAATATATAATTCTTTTTAATTTTTTTAAAAATATAATTCAACCAACGTGGACGCCAACACAGCTGACTATTTCTGTATAAACTTTAAACACTTTAACTTTTAACTTTAGCCTATCCCTTTCATAATACTTTCTGCGGAAAGGGATAGCAAAATATTTGCTTAATTTATATATTGTGTAGGTACACCAAATTTAGCCATACTGATTTAAGAAAATTATCTCGATAAAAAATAATATAAAAGTGTCACATCTCCGATTAAAAGTACATTTTTTCTTATGGTAACACTTTTATATTCAGTGCTTTTATGATTACTTACTTATAGAGTTATAGGCATCCACATCGGCGAAATTAAAAATATATTATAAAAAAATAATTTTTGACTAGAAACAACACAGATAATATTATAAAATAGAAAAAAATATAAAGTACCCATTTCGATTTTTATACAGTCGCACGAAAATCATAATATTAGAGACTAGAAATACACTTAGAAATAAATAAAAAATTAAATCTAATTTTTGGATTACTTTTTGGAATGGTAAGGAACGTGGTTGATTCGATTTATGTCAACATTTTTTTACAATATATAATAATTAACCTCAAAGCAAAGAATATTGACACATATCGATATTTTTTATATTATAACTAAAAATGAGATATTTTATTAGGTATATATTTTTGGCTAAGACATTAAGTGTTTTTATACGTTTTACTAAAGACACATACTTTGTATTATATTGAGATCATTTAAGTACATTGCTATTAAATTCCTATCATGACTGAATCTTTAATTCTTTATCTTTGAAATTAAAATCGTATCTTTGTGCGAATAATCGAGATACAATAATTTTCAGGGAAAGATAGATAAGATTTATTTATCACATAAAATGCCGTTCGATATTATAATGCATCCAAACTGAGAATAGGAATGATTTACCGACATATTGTTTAGTTTGACTGGCAAAATATATTTTGACTCGACATATGTGTCGACATATCTTTAATATTATATTTCAACAGTTTTTTACTTATTAAGATTTTGTTAGATAATGTAGAAAACACGTTAGGTATTATAAATTTCCTTAAAACCATATTTTTCAAGTGTCAGCTCCTCTTCTATTCGAACTTGATTTAAACTAAATTGATTTACTTACTTGAACTAAATTGACGTCAGTAAAAATCAATCCATCCTTTACCACATATTTCACAAAGATGGCGCTCATTTTAGTCGAGTCAATTTAGTTTCAACAGTATTAATTAGTAAAGTTAGTTAACATTTTGCTAATAATGAAAGTAGTAGTAGATACCTAATACGTGTAGCAAAACAGGGCCATTTTCTATGACATGCAAAAACCTTTAATTTTGATTTTCACAAAAACCACGGCAAAATTTTCGATGCGTGTCATAGCGAAAATGGAATGAACCCTTACCTGAATTCCAGTAGAAATATTATGAGTAAAGATGTATAATTCATTAAAGATAGATATTTAACAATCTAATGGATTTTGTTCTATTTAACGGTAAGAATTACATATTGTAGGTACGTATTAACATTGGTCTCAATATAGATTGTAAAGCTTTAACTAGGTATTATTTAAACATAAGTTACCACAGACTAAAGAAAAAATATAGATGGAGCCTTCGCGAAACAATGTGTTGTAAAACGTGAAGTTGTTACATCGCTTAACCATTCAGAACCTTGGGTTTTCGAAATGTTTCCATTTACAACACATTAATTGTCACTAGAGCTATCAAATCTTGACATTTATCTACTGACAAATATTGAGGCCAATTCTGTTGAAAAATATTTTTAAACTAAACTAAAATGACAGCTCTATTTATATTGCTATCCCTTTCATAATACTCTCTGCGGAAAGGGGCAGTACTAGATTTAGAGCTGTCATTTTAGCTTAGTTTACAGACTGTGTTAAACAGAATTGGCCACGCTGGGAATTTATCTAACACGATGGTTTTTTTACATTTATTGGCACCCCAAATCTCGTCTGTCTTTTTTCTTTGTTCTGTGAAGATGCAGTAGATTTAAATTAACAATGATTAATTTTATTAAATAGACATAGACACAGTAAAACCTAACGCAGTAAAATAAAAGTAAGTCATTAACAGTAAAACCGAATGCAGTAAAATAAAAGTAAGTCAATAACAGTAGTGCGACTGTACCGCTGCTTATGAGCATTGTACCCGAGCGAGTTACGAAACTATGTCTAAACATTTTGCTGTAGTCACTCCTGTATTTTTCTACACTTAAAATTAATTTGTACTGTAATTGTATCACCAACCTCCGTTTTACCTCTGGCCTATACATTTGTACTGTCAATTATCAATTATATCAATTACATCTATAAAAATTATCGGTACATTCACTCGGTGTACAACGCCTTTAAAAAAACAACTCTGAACACAAGTATTTATTTCACTACATTCATTTATCGATCAATTCTAACTATTTAAACTCCGTAACAGTAAAAATTCCGCGTTCCCATCAAAAGTTGTACCTAAAGCTGCGTATAGACTCTCGAGCTTGTTCAGTCTAAGCCATTTGGTTTGAATCTTTGCTCTGTTCTCTAAGACCTAATTATTTCTAATAATATTGAATGGTTACTCTACGTAAAACGGTGTTGAGTTATCGTTATATCTTCTTAAAAATCGATCTACCTCACGATAACAGTTTACAGAGTTTTTCCTTTTTGTATCGAGTATTTTGTATCACATAATTTCTCAATGCCAGCTAACTTCTATTTATCAATTTATGGCACTCAATTTTTGCAATTCATTTACAAAAATGTTTTTGAATAATTATATGACAATATCTCGGGTAGTTACAATTGCAATGTCATAGATTCTATCTTTGAGACCCTGAAAGTAATTATTTTTTCTCACCTCCGGGCGGAAAGCGTCAATTTTCCTCCCGCTGCGCTAAACGAAAATGCCGCTTTCCGCCTCCGTCGAGGAGAAAAATAGTATACACACCACGGGCAGTAAATAAGAAAGCCTCAGATCACATGTTTATTGACCTCGGCTTCACCTCGGACAACAATTACATGTGATCTGAGACATTTCTTATTTTACTGCCCTAGATGTGTAATATACTATTTCTCACCTCCGGGCGGAAAGCGTCAATTTTCCTCCCGCTGCGCTAAACGAAAATGCCGCTTTCCGCCTCCGTCGAGGAGAAAAATAGTATACACACCACGGGCAGTAAATAAGAAAGCCTCAGATCACATGTTTATTGACCTCGGCTTCGCCTCGGACAACAATTACATGTGATCTGAGACATTTCTTATTTTACTGCCCTAGATGTGTAATGTACTATTCATGTAGAGAAACGTAAATCTGCTAAATTGTATGGAGATGTCAAATCACGACATATTCCCTTCCATACTTGAAGACAGATTTATGCACAGCTCATTAACTTTTTTTTACAGTTATTGCGGCTCTAGCAGGTCAAGAAATAGTGGCTTAAAGAGCACATGCTCGAGCGTTTGTGCGCAGCTTAAAACGCGCACCTTGGTGGGAATTTAAATAGATTTCAAAAGATCGTGACCACGCGTACAATTTTTTATTAATTTTGTTATTATTTTTAAAACATTATTAATATAATTTGTTGTAATGCGCGCGCGCACCTCCGCTCTCAGCCCAGGTTGGAGTTTGGCTGTCAGGAAGACTATCAGGAAGGTCTGCTTTTGCAAATCAAACTTAGTTAAGGAACTTTAAAGCTATATCAGGAACTAATTTAGGAACATTGATTAGTTTTCAGTGGTTAAGACATTTATTCTTAAGACTCTCTAACGATCAGCAGGATTAGACAGCATTTTGTAAATCAACTACATAAACCCTATCTGTATATCTGATAACTATACTCCAAATCAGTACTAAATTTTGTTCTGAAATACACGGTTTTTGCAAAAGTAACAATTGAGTTTGATCGTTTTAGCATATCCAATACAATAATTTATGTTTGATATGCTGGCTCAGAAGTTCAGAACAGTAATTGATAACGCAGCCAAAATTTTTTTGCTCAGAATATTGCACACGTTTCATATTTTTCATATTATTCACGTTTTTCTATATTGTTATACACATGTTGTCTAACCCTATTGTTTCTCTTGCCATTCAAAATATACCTTTAACAACGAAACTGTTAAGATCGTCCAAGTCTTTATATAAATCAGTAACTATTTTATCATTAGCGTTACCCTGATCTTCAATCACAATATTATCATTATCAGGTAGCCGTCGACTAGGTTGAGAGCGGTTCCGCGCGCGACCTCTAGTGTTCATTAAATTACACCTTAATTACATACATAGGAACTTTCTTTAGAAGCTGCATGGTTTATACAAGCTAACCTCCACAATGATCTACCGAATAATGAACCATTCAAACAAACATGTCTTCAAAATAAGGTTCTATTATAATCATCAATATAATATAATAATAATAAAATTTGGGACGTTTGTTTTATTCGTCTCTAATATACCTATTATTGGGGTTTACAAAATATTTCTTCACATTCATATCTTCACTCAGCGTTATGTCTTTTTATTTCAATCATGTAGAATATAGTATATAATATATAGTTTACTTATTATTGAGGTATAACCGGTTTTATTTAGTTTTGTTTATATTTATTTATTACAAGTTTTATATTATGTATAATACTTAATACAAAAATATTATTTTTCTGTTATAACTATGTGAGACTGTAGCTATTTTGTACTTTCAGTATTTGTATCCTTTGGTTTATCAATTTAACTATTAAAACGTCTTAAATGTATCCTTTTACCATATTGCTATAGTTGTTAGCTATGAAATTAGTAACTATTATACTATACTATACGTTTTTTATCTATTACAGTTATGTATTGCTGATTGAATCCAATATATTAAACTATATTAATTCACATCTTTATGGATGGTATGTTATCTCATAGTTTTGCAGTCATTTCTATTTTATCATCACTAAAATGTAAACAACTCACAATTAGAGAGATATAGAACTGTTGAATCTTTGTTTTTTAATTACATTTGTTATCTATCAACTATAAAATTTCTGGAGCTCTTTATCTAGATTTAGCAAACGAATCGACAAAATGCAGTTTTGAATCAATATAATCTCCAAATAGATTTTATGGTAATATTTTTGATGGTGAAAAGAAGTTTTTGTTGTTTGTCTGTAACCATACTAGAGACGAATAAAACATGTCCGCAGTAACGTATTAAGTTAATATAAATGACTATATATAAATAAATAGAATATAAAACGCTAAGCTCGGCCAACGACTAGAGGCGAAGGGGCTCAGCCCGCTCCGCCGCAACAATGACCCGTAATGCCTGATGTGTTACACAACACCGGCCGAGCTCCCGCGAACACATCTAATCAGATTTATGCTAAATTACGATTAATGTTGATCACTGCCCAATAGTACGTATCTTTGTGCTTAGTCTCCCTAGACAACAATAAATAGTATCGAGTAGCTAACATTGCGCGGCTCCGTCCGCGGCGAACTATGCTGCACTTCGTGTAACTCCAAAATATATCATACAATAACAGCTTATAACCTAGCGTGAGGTAGAGCGGTTGTCGCAGTACACCTAACGTGGCACCTAGTTTGTACTGTGGGTGTCAGCCGGCGACGCGACCGTCGCACCGAGTCGCGCCGCGGCGGTCGCGTCGCGGCGTCTCCGCGCCGGCGCGTCGCCCGGCTGTCGTGGCCACCGAGGCGCTCAGTGATCAACATCACACCGGTACTACGACGCTATCGTGAGCACGCACTCACACGTAAAATACATATCCTTTAAATTATAATAACTAAGCCTAGGGTGTATTTCTTCTCCCGATCGAAATCGACGTTTCAAAAACTCGTCTCGGACCGACCCAACGTCGAGGAGATAATAAATTAACCGATTCATAAGCGGCAACTTTTCATATATCACCCGTGAATATAATTCTCAATATACGAAGTTAGACTCTGTCAAAAAAAGAGGGCGGAGGCCGCCGCGCGGCGCGGCGCGGCGCGGCGCGGAGTCGGCGGCCGCGGACAGCTCTCGGGAACGACCTCCTCTCGGCGATCGCTCGAAGGCACACAGCGTTACATGTAGTCAGTACGGCGATCGACGCGCGCCCCGCGATGGGGTCGCCTGGGGGCGCGCGCGGGTCGGGCCGGCGGGCGCGCCTAGGCCGGCGTGAGCGTCAGCGTGACGGTGGCGCGGCGCGTGGCGCGGCGGCGCACCGGCAGGAACACCAGCGCCGGCAGCAGGCTGAGCGCGCCGCCCGCCTCCTCCAGCACGAAGGGCTGCAGCGTGAGCGGCGCGCGCGGCGCCCGCGGCACGGCCAGCAGCGCGCCCGCGCCGCCATGCGCCGCGCGCACGTGCGCCTCCAGCGCCGCGAAGCCCTCCGCGCGGAACTCGCAGCGCGAGCACGAGTAGTCCGCCTCGCCCGAGCCCGAGCCGCTGCCCTCGCCGCTCTCGCTCGCCTCGCCCTCCGCCTCGGGCGCCGGCTCCGGTTCGGGCGGTGCGGCGTGCGCGCGCTCGTGCGCGAACAGGAACGCGAGCACGTCCGTGGTGAAGGGGCAGAAGGCGCAGGCGTAGGGCTTGCAGCCGGCGGGCGGCGGCGGCGGCGGGCGCGCGGGCGGCGCGTGCTCGGCCAGCAGGTGCGCGCGCAGCGCCCGCGCGCCGCGGAAGCGCCGCGCGCACAGCGGGCAGGGTTCGGGCGGCGCGGTGCCGGGCGCGGGCGGCGCGGGCACTCCGTGCGTGTTGTGCTTGTGCACGCGCAGGAAGTACTTGCTGCACAGCTCCTTGTGGCAGATGTCGCACGTGACGCCACCCAGCTGCGTGCCGCTCTCGAGCGCGATGCCGTGCATGCGCTGCATGTGCGTGCGCATGAAGTACTTGTTGCACAGCTCCTTGTTGCAGATCTCGCAGAAGCTGGAGCCGGCCGCGCCCGCGCGCCTGTCCTCCTGCGACGGCGGCGAGGCAGACGGCGGGCGCGGCGCGTCGGCGGGCTCATCGGACAGCCGCTCGGCCGCGAGCTCGTTCAGCTGCGATATCATCGTCTGCAGCTTGCGAAGCTCCTCGCTGGCGGAGCCGGGCGATGCGCCGCCGCGCTCCTCGACTATCAGATTGAGGGGACTGGTTTGACCCTCCCGCAGAGCCGCCTCGAAATCCTCTCGATCTTCTCTTTCGCGTTTTATTTCGAGAGGTTCCTCGCTATCGAACGGGGGTGGCAGCGAGAGCGCGCGCGGCGGCGTCGGGGCGGGAGGCGTGATGGAGCGTGGCGTGAGGGCGGGCGGCGTGGCGACCGCGGGCGAGCGCTCGGCGACCGGAGAACGGAGCGGCGGCACGCCGTGCCTCCGCTCGCGATGGGTCCTCAGGAAGTATTTGTTGCAGTACTCCTTGCAGCATATCTCGCAGAAGGCCTCCGGGTTGACGACGCCGAGGCGGCGCAGCGCGTCAGGCTGGAAGGCGGCGTCGCGCGCGCGCCGCGCCGAGTCGGGCGACAGGCGGCGCGGGGTGCCACCGGAGTCGTCGTCGGAAGGGCGGCGCGGCGGACTGGCAGTGGGCAGCGTGGGCGGCCCGGGCGGCGGCGGCGGCTCGCCGTCGTAGATGCCGTGCTTGTTGGCGCGGTGCGTCTTCAGGAAGTACTTGTTGCAGAACTCCTTGCAGCACAGGTCGCAGTAGGCCTCGGGGTTGAAGATGCGCGGCGGCTCGGGGCGCGGCAGCAGGCGGAAGGCGGCCAACGGGTCGAAGGCGGGCAGCGTGAGCTCCCCGAAGGCGAGCGCGCTCTTGTAGATGTCCTGCATCTTGGCGTGCAGGTCGAGCGGCGGCGGCTGCGCGCGCGCCGGCGCCGCCTGCTTGCGGCGCTTGCGGCCTGGGCTGCCACCGCCCTCGCCCTCGCCGCCCGAGCCGCCCAAGCCGCCCAAGCTGCCCGCCCCACCGCCCGCGCTAGCCGCCACGCTGTCGCATTCGCGCTCGCGCTTTACCGCCGGCGCCACCGACATCGCGTCACCGCCGCATCTGAAATCGAAAGAACATCAACGTTAGACATTTTACAATAACAATATGCAATCTCTTCAATCTTCCCTCTCTCCTATGAGAGCGGAGGCCCGTGCCCAGCAGTGGGATGTAAATGGATGGTGGTGGTAGTGGTGGGATCACTTTAATAGAACAAAATCTTCAAACAATTCTTGTAAGTAATCACAAGTCGACAAGCACAAAACCTTAATTTTTTCTTTTAATTTTAAAAGATACACTAAGTAGATTTTAACGTTTAAACTATCTTGAGTAAATTCATTTAAGTAAGTAAGGTTAATGAGTAGATAAAGTAAAGTAGATTCTTAACTAACGAATGAACAAAAGAATAAAATTAGTGTTTATGTTGAATCCGTGCCACTTGACCACCTCCGTGACGTAACTACTTCGCTCTTATATCAATCACGATCAATTGATCGTATTCGTTTTGCAACAACTCCGTCTGTCATTTTACTTACGTCCGTGACTCGCTTTATATAATATTATATTTTTATTTTGTCAACAGCTATATCACCGAAAACTGCTTCGTATTGTTAACTGAGTATAGTTGATGATCACGGATTTAGGTGTTTTTAAATTCCCTGGGAACTGTTTGATTATCTGGAATATCCAGCAAAGACTGCCAAGCTAATAATTTTAATAGCTGTGTATACTTATAAGTGGCGTGCCACACGGAAAAAGACCTTATGTACTATTTTTTATTTAAGCTTTGTGTACTCACCGTTGGTATACCGATTGTATTTTGGTATACCAACGACCAACCAATAAATAAATAAAAAGCGATTTAGCGTACCGATACGTTGCCGTGTTGAAAACTTGAAACTGATTAGGGATATTCAATGCAATAGCGATGATGACTATATCAAAAATAAGCTATTACTAACTGATTATAACTGATTATTAAATAGAGATTATTCCAAAGATTCACATCCTCGGTTAGTTTGAAGTTTGATAACCATTTTTTTTTATTAGTCCACAAAACCGACTGCAATTATACAACCAACCTTAATAATTGCGGCTACTCGATGTGGACATGGCATGCATACAATTAAAGTACTAATTAAAAACTAAAAGCTGAATAACTACAGCGTAACTTACGTCAAAGAAAAAAAAAATTTAATTTTAAAATACAGATTAAAGAAAAAAACCGGCCAAGTGCGAGTCGGACTCGCGCACCGAGGGTTCCGTACAAACCTGTAGTAAGTTTTACGATTTATGACGTATTAAAAATAAAAATTACGTTTGTTGTATGGGAGCCCCCCTTTAATATTTACTTTATTGACATTTAATTATTTATTTTGAAAGGTAATATACAAGTTAATATTCTGTGAAAATTTGAACCGTCTACCTGTTACCGTTTTTAATATTGAGCAAAAAAATACGAAAAAAACACGTTTATTGTATGGGGACCCCCCTTAATATATATATTTTTTAAAATTTTTAGTATTTGTTGTTATAGCGGCAACGGAAATACATCATTTGTGAAAATTTCAGCTTTCTAGCTATCACGGTTTATGAGATACAGCCTGGAGACAGACAGACAGACAGACAGACAGACAGATAGACAGACAGACAGACAGACAGACAGCGGAGTCTTAGTAATAGGGTCCCGTTTTTACCCTTTGGGTACGGAACCCTAAAAAGTGCGTTGAAATTTTATGACGTCACAACTCTCAACTGTGAATTTCATACAACTTCCATACTAGATATGCGTTTTTAAGTTTGATAAAGAGTTGCTGATTTGATTGAGTTCTCATCATCGCTATTCAAATCAAACCTTTTTTATCCATCAGATAAGATCAGGTTCTCAAGTATCGGTCAATCTATGGTTAAGACGGTATTTACCATAGATTGACCGATATATGTGAATGTGTTATTTAGCTTATGTAGGCTTATAATACGGGTTTAAGATTTGATAGGAAAGTCCGAAGGTCATTCGTGGGAATGAGCATTCTATCCTATAACAAAATTGCACAGCCAATTTAAACTTGCCTTCACACAAGTTTAAGAAATCCATTGAAAGAAGGTATGCTCTTAAAAAAAAAGCTTATTATACTGGTGAAGATTATGTAAACGATTAAATGAGCAAGGATTTGACTCGCTCCATTGATGTACCTAATTGTTAATTAATTTTTTCAAAAGAGCAACCACCGAGTTTCTTGCTGGTTCTTCTCGTTAGGAATGGCATTCCGAACCAGTGGTAGATTCACTCGACAATTCAAAAGCACTTTTCAAAGTCAAGTTGAATAAAAAAGATTTTAGTTTGAGTTTAAGAAGATTCCAATTAGAAAGCCAGTCTCACCTCTGATCGCTCCTAAAGTCAATGGCCTCCTCCATTTGACTCCACTATCACTATCTTATCACCATTATTGCAAAGAAGTCATCCAAATCACCAATCAAAAACGTTCATTTTAAAATATTGACCAATCACGAGCGATCATAGCGTTCGATTGTTTAAATTAACTAATCAAAAGAGTGCACTTCTGAACTAGATTGTCAAAAAAACTCAAATTACCAAAGTCGATTGGATCTACAGATAGTTCACTTATGACAAACTGTTAATTTGTTCGTTTTTATAATAAGAGAGTTCAAATAGGTAGGTAGGTAAGTAGTTCGATTTTCAAAATTCACTAATCGAGAGCGATCAAATCGTTCGATTTTTGAAAAAAGTTCGGTGGCACGTGCTAACGGCTGCGCGTGCGTCGAAAACTGGTGTGTTTTAGGTAAAAACGCGTGCGATGTACTTTTTTTGTGGAAAATATCAAAAATCTCACCCCACCCGAACACCCCTACGAATCAATCGCTGTTTGGGGGCCGGTGCATTATGTTAGATGGCGGTTACATTGAGCTCGGTTCAATTTTAAAATTAGACGACGTTTCCGTGGTTAAGCAATTTTTTTTTGTAATAAGTAAAAGTAAGTAATCACTTACTTATTTCCAAAAAAACTCTTTTTATTAAATATCAATTGCTTAATACGGTGAAGGCACAACTTTTTATAGCTGAGAGTTCTCCATGTACCAATCCGCACTTGGCCAGTATGTTATATGACCTAAATCCTTTTCTTTTGAGAGGAAACTCGTGTTTAAATTGGCGATGAGATAAAAAGAAATAAAGAAAAAGTGTTTATTTGGAACCACAATCATGGTAAGATGATCAAGATCATAACTAATCTGCCATGGCAGCTAATGTTATCGCACGCAGATGGCCGACATTTATTGACCAGCCACAACTTATAGGGTGGAATGGAATAACCAAGACGCAAAGCGCATTGGCGTAATAAGTTAAAAAGCGAAATATGGAGATTGATGGAGGAATCTTCTAAATTGACATCCTTTACAATGAACTGTAGCGGTGATCATGATGATTCTGTCAGGAGAAAGTCGTCAAAAAAGCAAATTAAATATTCATTAAATATAAAATACACCAAGATTAACTAAAACACATCTTATTATTGTTCGCTGTTGGTTTCGATGACATCTGTTTTATTTTGGAAACTGAGCTTTGCAGCTCTATTAATTCTCTGTCCTAAAGAATTGAACAGATGTGAACTTGAGATTGAATGAGGAATGCGATCTTTTTCACATACTGATTCATTGTATGATATTCCAACCGGAACCATCTTAAATTTTACTCAAAACTAAATCACTTTACCCGTTTAGATCAAACAAAAAGCAATATCAACAACCATCCAAATCCTGCGAACATAATAAAGACGTCAATAAAAATCAATCTACCCCATGTAAGCCGACTCTAACAACAAACAATACATCGCTTTCCTAAAATTTGGAAACACTATCAAAAGGGCGCGGGCTCTGTAAACACCACTATCTCTTTCCCACTCAGATATTTTAACTATATCTATCTTACTTACACATATGACGTTATACATCTATCTTGCTCCAGCATTTGGAGTCTCGCTCGCACAATTATGATTAAGAGTAATAGCGTAATAAATTTAAGTTCAGGCTTCTTTCGAAATATTTTTTTCGCGTTTTTTTTCTTTTAAGGAAAAATACGGGAAAAGTTCGGGAAGTATTATTTGGCTTATAAACAAACTGCGGCGAGCCCGTTGGCGCCTTTTTTCATTAGTCGTTGTTTTTTTTTTGCCTTCCACGAGCATGAAGTTTTAATATTAAGTTCAAAAACAAGTTTAATTGCTTTTTAGGGAATGTTTATATCAATCGCATTTTTGGGTTTGCCTTACACAATAACTGGGGAATGTTAGCAGGCTTTTAAAGTCATTATTTTGATTTTTAAATTTTATTAGTGCTTCATACACTAGGAAAGTTTTTAAACTTAACTTAAATACATATCAAAAATTGCGGAATCGGCAGGATTTGAACCTGCGTCTCTCTGGGAATCCCGCCCGGAATTATTTTGAGTTGTGTCGAACTTGAATAAAACAATTACAAATATCAATTTTTTTTTATTCACTTAACAAGTGCATTTCATTATGCAGTTATTTGCGTTTGAAATTAATTATCACTTGCTTCAAACGCTGAAGCAAAACATCGTGAGGAAATTTGCCGATAGTAGTGAAAACGAATATTAAAAAAAAAAATATATAAACCTAAGATATTATAGTTTATTTACGAATGTAGTATATTTATTTTTAAGAGCTTTTGTCTTCGTAACAACGCGAGCATGTCGGTGACGCGAATCCACAAGATTACCCCCTACCAAAAAGTTCTCAACGCGGCTAAATTTTCACTTCAAAAAGCTTTTTGAGAAATGAGCAACTGCTGACTTTCTTGCCAGTTCTTCTTCAGTAGAATTATCTTTCCGAACTGGTGGTAGAGTCTTGACGTATCATAAGTTACACGAGTAATTGTCCTACGTGAAATAAATAAATCATTTATCATTTACCAATGTGAGTCAACCCGTGCAAAGCTAGGCGGGTAAGCTAGTACAATACAAAAATGTCAAACATGGTAAAAACTAATTTAAAAGTTAATCGAATAATGACTAACACGAAATTAAGTAAGGTTATTTTAGAACAAAGGTCAAACTTGGGCTAAAACAATCGATTGGTTCTCTGGCAATGGCTAAACTATATACTCCGTTTACACGAATCCATCTCTAATAATAATATAAATGCGAAAGTTTGGATGGATGAATGGATGGATGGATGGATGGATGTTACCCAATCACGGTTGAAAATCTGCATGAAATTTGGCACAGAGATTGTATATACTTAGTCTGCATTAGCACATTTTAGATTAGATTACTTTTTATCTCGGAATATTAAGGAGTGCCCACGGGACCCAAAAGAACCTCAATCCACGCGGACGAAGTCGCGGGTATCAGCTAGTAATTATTATAATTCATACTAATATATTTTCATGTCAAAGTGTGCTGTCAGTCTGTCCGTCTGTCCAAACACACCACACACTTCACACACACACAAACGCTTTCACACACCATCTGTTCAAACGATTTTTAAGTCGCAATCCGGGGAAGGACATTTTATCCCGGAAAATCAAAGAGCTCCCACCGTAATTTTCAAAATCCTAAAACCACGACGAAAATTCCAAAATTCACTTGGAATGTCCGGGATACAGAGTAACCTATGGCCATGTCAGGAATTCTGTCCCCAACATCGTCAAAATCTAAGTGAAAGTATGTTTATTTAGAATTGGTACCTACACAGAACACTTTTTGAAAGTCAAGTACCTAGGTATTCTTCGGTCGTAGCTAGTTACCACGATATCGGCATATAGGTATGTACCGCCAAGCGCTGTAGCGTTCCAGTACGATACCGTGTGGAATGGAAATCGATTAGGGGTAAGGGTTTAATATAACTGCCAAACCACAACCAAGTTACCCCGAATCCATCTGCAGATGCAGAATCCCGTAGCTCAAGGGATAACTTATAAAAAAAAATTTCATTCATAATGTTCTTAGCATGGACATATTTCCTATTAAACATATTCTGTGGTCCAGATGTAAAACCGCTACAGACAGAAAAAAAATTCTTTATCATGTTTGACCGATGTTAACGGTCAATAATTGACCGAAAAAAGATGTTTATGTCTTATATTGTAACAAGGTTATTGCAAAATGTATTACACTCGGTTACAAATTGTAACTTGCGAAAAAACATGGCCGCCTGAAAGAGCGACGTCCGCGTCCGCGGGGCCTTGTAAATGTCAAGCGTAAACCTTTATTAGACCCTCGTTATTGCGATATCGTATTGAAAACTATTACATCATTTACTTCTATGGACTCTTTTATATTAGCCGTCGATTCAACGCACCAAAATTTTTAGGCGGAAAAACGCCAAAGAAATTTCCGCATGCGTTTTTCCGCTCGCATAATTCCGCTACATTTTTCCATAGACTAGTCAAAATTATAATATAGTTTTTCTTTGGCGGCCAATCTCCAGAAATATTATCAATCTTGAGCGCAGGAGATATTATAGTGCACAAATGTGTGCGCGAACACAGGTGCACCCTGTATTCCCTTACTCTCATATCACGATAGGACGGAAAATCTGACACGACCGGTCGATCATCACGAGCGATCAGGACGGCTTTACATGCTCTCCAAAGCACGAAACATCGCCAACTTCCTAACTCCGGGCTAAGTAGTAGGTACCTACTACAAAACCCAATACAGTGATTATTGCCCGACTCAAAAATAGGGTTGATGCCTATATCATATCATATCATACTAATGCGAAAGTGTGTTTGTTTGTTGGTTCATTGGTTTGTTGATTTGTCCTTCAATCACGCCGCAACGGAGCAACAGATCGAAGTGATTTGTGGTACCTATGGGTTATATAGTTGAGGACCTGGAGAGTGACATAGGCTACTTTTTATCCCGGAAAATTAAGGAGTTCCCGCGGGAATAAAAAAAAACTTAAACCACGCGGACGAAGTCGCGGGCATCAGCTAGTCAAAAATAAATTATTTCTAACTGATTAGTAATAGAGGGTCTGCCAAAAGACCCTCTAATTCACATCCTTGGTTAGTTTTAAGTTTGATAACCAAAAATACTTATAGATTGAAGAAAAAAAGTGCGTTGAAATTTTATGACGTCACAACTGTGAATTTCATACAACTTCCATACTAGAAGTGAGTTTTTGAGTTTGATAAAGAGTTGCTGATCCCTTTTGAACTCAGGACGTCGTCATCTGCAGTCGAACATGCTAGCTACTAGACCAGCGAGGCATTCTATATAGTATTACTAGCTGATGCCCGCGACTTCGTCCGCGTGGATTGAGGTTTTTCGGTTCCCGCGGGAACTCTTTAATTTTCCGGGATAAAAAGTAGCCTATGTGCTATTCCAGACTATAATCTATCTCTGTGCCAAATTTCATCCAGATCCGTTCATCCGTTGGAGCGTGATTGAGTAACAAACATACATCCATACATCCAAACTTTCGCATTTATAATATTTACTAGATGATGCCCGCGACTTCGTCAGCGTGGATTAAGTTTTTTTGATTCCCGCGGGAACTCCTTAATTTTCCGGGATAAATTCCGGGTAGCCTATGTCCTTCCCCGGGACATAACCTACCTCCATACCAAATTTCAGCAAAATCGGTTGAAAAGATGGGCCGGGAAAGCGTAGCAGACAGACAGACAGACAGACAGACAGACACACTTTCGCATTTATAATATTATAGTATATATAGTATATTTGATATTTGATGGTATAGAACAGACGTCCTACCGAAGGGCAGGCGAGCGCCAGCCACGAATGTGTGTCGTATTGATTTTTCGCGCCGAAAATATGTGTTTTTCATTTTTTTCGCCAGTCATCACTTTTAAAATTTCCGCGCGCTGTTTTCCGCTTGCGGAATTTTGGATTTTACGCACCCCTGGTGCAGTAAGCGCTGTAGTCTAGTAAGTAGTAGTTTTGACGACCTCCGTGGCGCAGTGTTGAGCGCAGTTGTCTTAACGTGCGGAGGTCCCGGGTTCGATCCCCGGCAGGGTCAATTTGGGAATTTTTAATTTCTGTATTTTCCCTGGTCTGGCCTGGTGGGAGGCTTCGGCCGTGGCTAGTTACCACCCTACCGACAAAGACGTACCGACAAAGTTCGGTATCTACACGGCATGAGGCATCGTACCGGAATGCTAAATCGCTTGGCGGCATACATGACACAGGCTATTTTTTATCCTGGAAAATTAAGGAGTTCCCGCGGGAATCAAAAAAGCTTATTCCACGCGGACGAAGTCGCGGGCATCAGCTAGTAAAAAATATACCGAAGAGCAGGCGAGCGCCACGAATGTGTGTCGTATTGATTTTTTCCGCCGAAAATATGTATTTTTCATTTTTATCGCCAGCCATCACTTTTGAAGATAATGCTCGCGATAAGGTGAAATTAAAAACCCACAAAAACGAACGCCGATAGAAACTTTATTGGGGCTAATATTTCGGAATTGGTACATTACTTAGGTATATCATGTTTTTATTCTACAAGTTAGCCCTTGACTGCGATCTCACCTGATGGTAAGTGCTAACCTGTTATAGGGGCATGGCAGTTATATTAAACCAATACCCCTATTCGGTTTCTACACGGCATCGTACCGGAACGCTAAATCGCTTGGCGGCACTCTAATTCTACTGAGAAGAACCGAAGCAGTTGCTCTTTTCATAAACAGAAAAATGTTACACTTCGTAAATAATATACAATGCATTACGTTACATATACCTATAATATTAGTAGAGCTTGAAACCATTTCCCTACTAAACTATTGAAGACATTGTTATAAACGCATCGAAACATCCCGAATTTTCAAACTCAAGTGTTATATTTTTACGCAGTCGTTAAGTTTGAAATATCGGCGGGCGGGGGGTGATAGGGGGTGGTGGGGGGTGGTGGAGGCAAATAAAATAAAAATAAAGGCCGACATTTTATAATGGGCTCGGGAATGACATGCGGGCGCCGCGCCGGCGGAATGCGTGGAGTCGAATTGACAAATGTCATTCGGTTATGTAAGGAATATTTTTTATATTCAGTTTTCCTCTTTTCTTTTCGCGTATTTTGTCGTATTAAGTCGTTGTTTCTTGGCCTTTTTTATTTAATGGCTGACTCGGGTTCGGGATAAGCATATTTTTAAACTGTGGTGCGTAGACTGGTTTTTTAATAGGTTTAGATTGTGTAAAAGCTGCTCGTTTAACCAGGATGGTTTTGATAATTATATGAGGTGTTAGATTCTTACGTAAGTTGTCTTGTGTAAGTTGTCCTACATGAATTAAATCATTTCATTTCATTTCATTTCATTATAGTATGATAATAATATTGTCTGAAGAATGATTATTTTTGATGATTTAATTTGGTTTTTAGGTTTTGATTAATACAGTAGGTATGATAATAGAGTCTGAAGAATGATTTTTTTGATAATTTAAATCTGATTTAAATCTTTACAAACATTAACCAATTCTTATTAATCTACTCATCTATGTACTCATGTCTTAACAATGATTTCTTGTACCCATAAAGTAAATAATGATTACCTTACTTGTCTAAGTTGATGACCTTACTTGTCTAAGCACTTTTGAAAATATTCTTATGATGCAAATAAACTTCTTGCGTAGTGAATTATAAACATTTTTTTTTTTATTTTTTTTGTACCAAAAAGTTATACAATATGTACACACAACATTTCTGTCTGTTGCCTTTACACAGTCCATCCGCTTAACGGTTCGCTTTACAGATTTTGGTCAAATAAGTATTTAGGGATAGCTTTCATCGCGTGACGAACATAGGCTAATTTTTATCTATTTTTAATCTTTTTATACAAAAATATGTCTTATGACTAATCATACTAATATTATAAATGCGAAAGTGTGTTTGTTGGTTGGTTTGTCGGTTTGTCCTTCAATCACGCCGCAACGGAGCAACGGATCGACGTGATTTTTGGCATGGGTATAGTTGACCTGGTGGACCTGGAGAGTAACATAGGCTACTTTTTATCCCGGAAAATTAAGGAGTTCCCGCGGGAATCCAATAAACTTAAACCACGCGGATGAAGTCGCGGGCATCAGCTAGTAGAAAATAAGTGGACGAAGGTAAAGTTTATCTCTCGAACAGAAATTTCTTCCAGCTTTAAAAGTGAGTAAGGTGAAATTGTTAAGTGGTATAGGTCTAGGTACAAAAAATTAATTAATTTTTATCCCAGAATAAAAAAACAATTTAAAAAAAACCTGCGGAACTTTTAAAAAATCCTAATCCTCGCAGTCGTAGTCACTGGTGCCATCAATAGTATTGCTATGGATATAATATAAGTATTTTATATAATAAAAGAATAGGATAGAAATAAGGCCGACATTTTATAATGGTCCCCGTAATGACATGCGGGCGCCAAGCCGGCCGGCGCGCTGGGTAGATTCAGATTGACAAATGTCATTGGGCAATTTATAGTTTTATTTTTCGTCTAGTTTTCCTCTTGTGAAATTTTTAAGGGCAACTTGACCTAATTTCATGATTTTCTCTGTACTTAGTAACTAATGATTTTTAGGAATATCTCTGTCTCTCTCTGTCTTCAGTCGTTCAGTCATTACAATTCGCAAGTGGCGAGAGGCTACCCTCGAATAGATCATATCGTTTCTACTATGCTTTTATTGAAGTGAAAACTTCTTTAGCCGCGTTGAGCACTTTTTGGTAGGGGGTAAACTTGTGGATTCGCATCACCGTCACCGATATGCTGCGCGTCGACATACTCGCGTTGTTATGAAGACAAAAGGTCTTAAATAGAAATATACTACATTCGTAATTAAACTTTAATGCCTTAGTTTTAAAAAATATTAAAAAATAAAAAAAAACTATTCTAAATATTCGTTTTCATTTCTATCGGCAGTCCCTATGGCTGCCAATTTTATTTTTTAACTTTAAAGGGCTTTTATAGCTGATAACCTATATGCTAGCCCCATCGGTACTCCCACATTTAAGTAGAAACCACCATCGACTGTTGGTGGCCATTTTCATCCACAAAAGCATGTTTACTAGCATTCGTATAATAAACTAGATTTTACCCGCATCTTCGCTGACATTATGCTCAATTTACTTACTAATTTCAAACCCTTATATTCCTTCTTCCCTTTCTAGCCCTATCTTAGCGGATGCCTACGTCATAAAAGCTGTCTCTATGCCAAATTACAGCTCGATCCGTTCAGTGGTTTGAAGTTGAACTGTGCGTTGATAGATCAGCTAGTCACCTTTTACTTTTCAATTTTTTTAATTTTTTTTTTAATAATATTTATACAAGTTAGACCTTGACTGCGATATCACCTGATGGTAAGTCATGATGCTGTCTAAGATGGTAGCGGGCTATACTGTTAGGGGCATGGCAGTTATACCCCTATTCGGTTTCTACACGGCATCGTACCGGAACGCTAAATCGCTTGGCGGCACGTCTTTGTCGGTAGGGTGGTAACTAGCTACGGCCGAAGTCTCCCACCAGACCAGACCAGGGAAATTCCGAAATAATGAATTTCCAAACCCTGCCGGGGATCGAACCCGGGACCTCCGCACGTTAAGGCAACAGCGCTCAACACTGCGCCACGGAGGTCGTCCAATATATTAAGATTTAAGATTAATGAGGCGACTCCTCGCCACTCCTGTTCGATGCTCGTGTCGCCGCGTATTTATTTTCAATCAGTCGTCACACCCCCACCAGGTGCCTACATTTTATAATTATCATTGTCAATTGTAACCATTTTTAAAATGGGGTGATGGATCGTGGTTATGACGTCCGAAATTGTATTTTATTTATAGTAGCTGGGGCCATACTGTCAACGCTTAAAGCCATATTGTTTCATTATTGTTGACTTTACAATCGTGCATTGTCGAGTCAACATCTCCTGAAGATGCTCCGGTGTCGGAGTGAAACGTACGTTGAGAATAATTTGGAAGATTTATGTGGTGTGTTGAATATTGCAAGCTGCAAGTGCAAGATACACTGTACCACATATATTTGCCTACTGGAGCGGATTATAGCAAATTAAATTTCTAGTTCCTTCTTAATCATGGACTTCCGCAAAGTAACGCCTGCTTCTACCCAATGTCCGAAATTGTATTTATTTATAGTAGCTGGGGTCATACTGTCAACGCTTAAAGCCATATTGTTTCATTATTGTTGACTTTCGTGTTTTAGAACAGGGATGATGACAACTAAATCAAATCAGCAACTCTTTATCAAACTTAAAAATGCGAAGTTGTATGAAATTCACAGTTGTGACGTCATAAAATTTCATCGCACTTTTTTCTTTAATCTGTATTTTAAAATGGTTACCAAACTTAAAACTAACCGAGGATGTGAATTTTACGAGTAGGTCTTTTGGAAGACCCTCTATTTAATAATCAGTTAGAAATAATTTATTTTTGATAAAGTCATTCTTTATCAAAAATAAATTATCTTATTTTAATTCTTATTTTAGGAACGTCAAGGACATCAAATGTCATTTTGAGTAATATTGCTTAAGTATTACGTCATTTTGAGTAATACGCTTTAAGCGTTGGCAGTGGCTCCTGTACTAAAAAAGCAGTGGTGGCTTAGTGGTTAGACGCCCGGCTTTCTATTAGGGTCGTCTGGGGTTCGATCCTCGGGGACTGTATTTGAGTAATATTGCTTAAGTATTGCTTTAAGCGTTGGCGGTATGGTCCCTGTACTGAAAAAGCGGTGATGGCTTAGTGGTTAGACGCCCGGCTTCCTATCAGGGTCGTCTGGGATTCGATACTCAGGGATGCATTTTGAACTGTTTGAAGTTATGTTATACGTTTTAAGAAATTAAATACCTACCTCTTTCTTTACGGTGAAGGAAAACATTGTGAGGAAGCCTGCACGCCCGATTCTTCATAATGTTCTCAAAGGTGTACGAAGCTGCCAATCCGCACTTATCCAGCGTGGTGGACTATGATCAGTTGGATATTGGAAATATGGATATTTAGACGCTAATAACTTTTAAGAGGATCGTCTAGTGACGAAACGCGACGCGAGTAGGTATTTTCAATAATGCTATCTGTTTCACAACGCTTCGCTGCCTTCTCCGTATCGTGCGATAGAGAGAGTTGCAAGTCCAGTAGGCATATGCCTAATTTTATTCTTGAAATATTGTTTCGGGTGATAACGTTTTTACCCCCACCCCAACGTTTACTAAATTAGACAATTTTGGTCTCATTAGATTCAGTACACCTTAATCTAGGCTCGTACGTTTTATTTTTTTAGTATTTTAGTTTAGTTAAATTAAAAAAAATTAAAATACTCGAGGAAGTTTTTAGGTCAAAAATATGGATATTTAGACGCTAATAACTTTTAACATAAGCAATATTTCTTTAAAATTAAAACGTACGAGCATAGTTTTTCATTGTATCTGCAACATTTCTAAAAATTATGAAAATTGGACTACATTTACGGGAAGAAAAACGTTATCGCTTTTTGTATGAAAATTTACAACTAGACGATCCTCTTAATCTCTGTCTCTCTGGCGGAGATCGACCGCCGTGGCCGAAATTCGGCTTATTGTAAAGGAAATAGTCACGAATATCTTTTAGTTTATAGATGTATTAAAAGATGTATTTTCTCCATTTTTTTAGAGCATTTATCATATCCGGGTCAGTGAACTCTGTAATAGGGCCGGCCCTCGTCGGAAAATTATGTAAATTCACAAAGTTTAATCTTTTTTAATACATTTCTGGGCGTCGTTCGACGATAGACCTTTCTTGACTTGCCTTAATTTAAGAGAAGTATAGTTTCTTTTTTCTTTTAAAATATTTATGACTAGCTTGTTTGCTGACCCGCGACTTCGTCCGCGTGGTTTTTTTTATTCCCGCCGGAACTCCTTAATTTTCCGGGATAGAAAGCAGCTATCCCTCTCCATGTCCTCAACTATATCCATGCCAAAAATCACGTCGCGTCGATCCGTTTCTCCGTTGCGGCGTGATTGAACGATAAACCAACAAATAAACACTCTTTTGCATTTATAATTTAGTATGATTTCATTTAAAATTCCTTGCGATTGGATTGCGATTTTAATCTATTTTAATTCGGTATAACATAACCTATTCTGTGGTACAACCGCTTAATAAGTAATCTTTTTTTTTTTTTTAAAGTAATCAATACTAATATTATAAATGCGAAAGTTTAGATGGATGGATGGATGTTTGTTACTCAATCACGTCAGAACGGCTGAACGGATCTACATGAAATTTGACGTTCCGGTACGTTGCGGCACAGAAAACAATTCGCCCTTTTAGATTACTTTGCCCATAACTGAGGCAATTATTACTTAGTTCACAAGCATGAGATCGTAGGGTTATCGAAGTTAACCCTAGGATCTCGAACTTGCTTCCTGTCTATTTTGTGTGTTGCCATGACAGTATAGTAGAATCTATTGAGCACATCCTCACAGAGTGCCCCAGATTTCTGGGCAAAAGACTGGACTGCAAGTTAAATATTTAAAAAAAAAAATTAAAAAAAAAATTGTTCACAAAGGTGCTACAAAATTAACAGTAGCAGATAGCACGAAAAAAAACCCTAGGATCTCATGCCAAATTCGAATAGGTACTTACATGAAAAGACAAACATTCTGGAAAAATGCATTTCAGTATCATAATTATGGATTCATACTAATATTATAAATACGAAAGTGTCTGTCTGCTACGCTCTCACGGCTAATCTGTTTAATCCCGGGGATTAAAAGGTTGTATCCCGGGGAAATGCGTGCCCGAGGATCGAAAATCCGACCACCCGAATGGGACTGGGGCGTCTAAACCACTAAGCTATCACCGTTCTTAGAACGTTAGCTGACCCATTTTCTATAAGCTAAGTTTGTCATTTTCTATGGCGTCGTATCGCGTTTCGTCGCTTTCGTCGCTCACCTCGGAAGACAATTGGTTACGCGCGTCAGTCGCAGCTAGAAACCTCTGCACACGTCCACATATGCATGCGTTTGGTTCCTTAAACGGTCAGACACATCGGTCATCGATACAGACGCGCGGTGGACGCGCATTTGACCCAATTAGGTAAGAACTACAGAAGATTGTGGCCAATGGTTATTAAAAGTGAAAAAGCATATACAACGCGATTCAGACGCGCTTCCAACGCACGTTAAGCGAGCAAATGACACAATCAGTTTTTTTGGACTGAAAGCGAGCAAAAAACGCTTCCGAAAAAGCGTTGTCTGCGCGTCGAAAATACACCGTGTCTAAGGGCTCTTAGCATAGATGTAGAGTGAGCAAAAGCGAGTTTCTTCTATTTTCCTTTCCTTTAAATTTAGCGATTCAAAAAAAACATACAAACATCAATTAAAATAGACCGTCCGAATCTCCACAAGGCTCTGCCCCATATTAATCTAATCACACTCGGTTTTCGCCGAGAATGTGTGAGTCTACGTCTTTAATAATAACCGTGGGGGTGAGGGTACCACCCGTCTACCCCCGACCCCACACTAGTGAAAAAATATATCCCAAGGAAAACAATATTATAAATTGGGTGGGCGCTGTGTGTATGTGAGTCGCTGTATTTCTTCGCAGTTTTATTTCATTTTAGTTTCTCGTGTGATACTTGCTGGTGTAGGAAATTTTCAGTTTTTGGGGTCCCTTAGATAAATATTTTAAATCTGTTACACTGGATAACATTTTTTTATCCTCTACAAGTTAGCCCTTGACTGCGATCTCACCTGATGGTAAGTGATGATGCAGTCTAAGATGGTAGGCGGGCAAACCTGTTTAGGGCATAGCAGTTATAATATTAAACCCATAAGTACCCCTATTCGGTTTCTACACGGCATCGTACCGGAACGCTAATCGCTTGGCGGTATGTCTTTGCCGGTAGGGTGGTAACTAGCTACGGCCGAAGCCTCGCACCAGGCCAGACCAGGAAAACTTCAGAAATTATAAATTCCTAAATTGACCCTGCCGGGGATCGAAGCCGGGACCTCCGCACGTGAAGACAACAGCGCTCAACACTGCGCCACGGAGGTCGTCAAACATGCTCGTAAACTAAAGCATACTATACAATCGAAGATTTTAGAGCCGTTATAATGAAGGAACTATATTCGCTATAATCTGCCACAGTAGTTAAATCTTCGAGTATGTGGTACAGTGTGTATCTTGCACTAGTAGTTTGCGATCTTCACCACACCACACAAATCTTCCCAATTATTCTCAACGTACGTTTCACTCCGACACCGGAGCATCTTCAGGAGATGTTGACTCGACACAGCACGACTGTAACAGCTGCTATTTATTTAAACCTCTTTGCGAAGTAATTCTTCTGTACCTACCTGAAACGTACTATTAGGTGTTCGGTGATTTTGATAAAAACCACGCCCAATTTTCCATCGTCTCTTGGCCTATTAAATGCTTAATGAGGCTTAAAAAGGAAGCCTGTAAGTTAGTTTTTCAGTTTTAAGTGCTGTCATACACATTATAATGCGATTTGGAGAATCGTTTTACATCACGGAAGCGTTTTGTGGCTTCGCTTACAAATTGCCTGCACCGCGACCTACAAATGCTTAAAATCCATAATAACAAACAAGCAAACTGTCTTTGTATTAAATTTCATCAAAATCGGTTGAACGGATGGGCCGTGAAGCAGACAGTCACACTTTCGCATTTATAATATCACAGAATCTATACTAATGGAATGGAATGGTATCTATACTAATCTATACTTATACTTATACTTATATCTATACTAATTACTAATAATATTATAAATGCGAAAGTTTGGATGGATGTATGGATGTTTGTTACTCAATCACGCCAGAACGGCTGAACGGATCTCGATGAAATTTGGCACAGAGATAGATTATATAGTCTGGAATCATAGGCTACTTTTTATCCCGGAAAATTAAGGAGTTCCCGCGGGAACCGAAAAACCTCGATCCACGCGGACGAAGTCGCGGGCATCAGCTAGTAATATTATAAATGCGAAAGTTTGGATGGATGTATGGATGTTTGTTACTTCAATCACGCCAGAACGGCTGAACGGATCTGCATGAAATTTGGCTATAGTCTGGAATAACACATAACCTACTTTTTATGCCGGAAAATTAAAGAGTTCCCGCGGGAAGAATAAAAAAAAGAAAAGAAAGAATGGACTAGATTTAGATGACCTCCCTGGCGCAGTGCTGAACTCTGTTGTCTTAACGTAGGAAGTCCCGGTTACAGTTTCTGAATTTGGTCTCTGGTCTGGTCTAGTGGGAGGATTCGGCCGTGGCTAGTTACCACCCTACAGGCAAACACAAGCCAAGCAATTAAGCGTTCCGGTACGATGTCGTGTAGAAACCGATTAGGTCGAGCATGGGTATAATGTAACTGCCGTACCCATAACAGGTTAGCCCGCTACCATCTTAGACTGCATCATCACTTACCATCAGGTGAGATCGCAGTCAAGGCCAGCTTGTAATGGAATAAAAAAACCGGCCAAGTGCGAGTCGGACTCGCGCACCGAGGGTTCCGTACAAACCTGTAGTAAGTATTACGATTTATGACGTATTAAAAATAAAAATTACGTTTGTTGTATGGGAGCCCCCCTTTAATATTTACTTTATTGATATTTAATTATTTATTTTGAAAGGTAATATACAAGTTAATATTCTGTGAAAATTTGAACCGTCTACCTGTTACCGTTTTTAATATTGAGCAAAAAAATACGAAAAAAACACGTTTATTGTATGGGGACCCCCCTTAATATATATATTTTTTTAATTTTTAGTATTTGTTGTTATAGCGGCAACGGAAATACATCATTTGTGAAAATTTCAGCTTTCTAGCTATCACGGTTTATGAGATACAGCCTGGAGACAGACAGACAGACAGACAGACAGAGAGACAGCGGAGTCTTAGTAATAGGGTCCCGTTTTTACCCTTTGGGTACGGAACCCTAAAAAAAGAAAAAAGAGGAGGGGGAGATAAACAGACCGACTTAGCCTTTACAATATTAGGGTAAGTAGGAACTCCTCAATAGCATATATTGTCCTTCCCCGTGATGCAACCTATCTCTGTACCATATTACATCAAAATCGGTTGAAAAGATGGGCCGTTAAAGCGTAGCAGACAGACAGACACACAGACACACTTTCGCATTTATAATATTAGTAGCCAAGAAAGTTACGGACATCATCTATAGATGGTCCACGCGACTCCGTTCAGACACACTTTCGCATTTATATTATTAGTATTTCCATACTATGGATGTATGGATTAGGCCTTAGTATGGATCACAAAGGAGGTACAAAACCTGTATTTCTTTGTAAGATACGATAAATTGAATGACACATGCTCCACGAGTATCAAAATAACCGCAAGCTTTGAGGACCCTCCCCACAATGAGGAAAATCTTTTGTTATTGCTATACTCAATACTTGATCTGTTTATTACATGTAGGACATACAGGTGACACTTATGATACGTCTCGTTTTGACTCTACCGCCAGTTCGGAAAGAGCAGAAATCATTTATAAAGTCGACTGCACAAAAAAGGAGTGTAATGATTTCAGTACCCTTACTCTGAGATTGATCGAATTTAAAATACGGTCTCACTAAGTGAGGTGAATTACATTTGCATCAAACTAAAATGAATCTTAATGTTATTAATTTAGAGCTCAATTTCGTGTATGCATTCACAGCTAGCGCTCCAAACGATACGTTTCGAAATTTGAATCGGTTGCACTGAATTTGTGGCTTTAAATCAAGAGTTTTTGGGTCCATTTTAGTTTGACTCAAATGTGATTCACCTCACTTAGTGAGACCGTATTTTAAATTCGATCAATCTCAGAGTAAGGGTACTGGGTTCATCTCGTACGTAGACCTACTTATATGAGTTTCTATATTCCACCAATAATCATACTTACTAATATTATAAATGCGAAAGTGTGTTTGTTTGTTGGTTTGTCCTTCAATCACGACGCAACGGAGCAACGGATCGACGTGATTTTTGGCATGGGTTTAGTTGAGGACCTGGAGAGTGACATTTACTTTTTATCCTATAAAATTAAGGAGTTCCCGAGGGAATCAAAAAAACTTAAACCACGCGGACGAAGTCGCGGGCATCAGCTAGTAGACTAATAAATACCTGAACAAAGGGTTATTGGGGTATAGCTAAGTAGCTAGAATCCTTACAACATCCCGAGTGACATTGACTATGAAAAAAAATCTTTTTCTCACCTCCGGGCGGAAAGCGTCAATTTTCCTCCCGCTGCGCTAAACGAAAATGCCGCTTTCCGCCTCCGTCGAGGAGAAAAATAGTATACCTACACACCACGGGCAGTAAATAAGAAAGCCTCAGATCACATGTTTATTGACCTCGGCTTCGCCTCGGACAACAATTACATGTGATCTGAGACATTTCTTATTTTACTGCCCTAGATGTGTAATATACTATTTGGCAGCCAGTCGTATCTTTTTTTTAAATTAACCTTATTTTTTCTTAATTACTTTTAAGTATTCGCTTTATTTTTAGTTTTGAAGCTGTTTGTGTCCTCAATGAATCAAAGAGGGTATAAATCACTTGACACTTCAAAGAAATGTACTTATTCATATTACATTGTACATGTTACAGTGTATTGTATGATGTGTCAGTCTTTGAAGTCGATTCACTGTTTGACTGGCAGTCCGTGATGACGCAGGGATACAATAGATAGTCGCTCAATCTTGACCTGATTTAACCCATCGTACCTGAACGCTAAATCTCTTAGTGGCTTAGAAGATTCAGAATGACAAATCCCCAAGTTGACAAGTGTTTAGAAATCGCAGAGGAGTGTCCTTGGAGGACCACCACCACCAGCACTACAACCCATTAACGTCCCACAGCTGGGCACAGGCCTCCACTCTCACAAGAGAGAGGGAATTAGAGCTTAGACTCACCACACTGCTCCATTGCGGGTTGGCGGGCTTTAACGACTATTATCATGACGTTAGTGATCATAATCGGGACTGACGGCTTAACGTGCTCTCCGAGGCACGGGGGTGAAACACCGTCCGCCACCGCACCACCGCGGGTGTCCTTGGAGGACATCCTCGCTAAACTGCAAAGTGAAGCATACAACTTTGCAACGATGTCCATTAATTATTGACCGAGCGAAGCGAAGGTCTCTGAGTCTACTTCAGTGAATTTGCACTTGTCCGTCCGTCCGTCCGTCTGTCAGAGCCTTATAACTTCTCAATTACTGAACTTAATTAATTCAAATTTAAATCTATTATGTAAACCGATGGCCTCCAGCCGAATATGGCTTAAAAAGTTATAAAAATATTTATTTCATAGAAGCAAATGCGAAGTAAAATATTTTATAGCGTTACATAGGGTTGCGGTACATATCATTTTAAAGATAATTAGGAATAGAGTCCAAAAATACATTTTTTTTAATTTTTCCCCTAAAATTGACGAAATGGGGGGCTTTCAAAGTGGAGATTTTCTAACGTCCAAAGTTGACCACAGAACTCTCAATTTTCTGAAAGGCTGAGCCTGAAACTTGATCAATTATTTGAATTTTATCCTGTACTTGAACAACAAATACTAAAATTAGATAAATATTATAAGGAAACGAAATTATTTAATTTTTAATGAGCTTCAGTATTTTTAACAGAACTTCACAATGATGTCAATAGATGGCGCTCTGAAAAAGTTTATGGATACCGTGAGGTCTCGGTTCAGGGCGAACCACTGTACCCTTACTCTGAGATTGATCGAATTTAAAATACGGTCTCACGAAGTGAGGTGAATTACATATGCATCAAACTAAAATGAATCTTAATCTTATTAATTTAGAGCTCAATTTCGTGTATGCATTCACAGCTAGTGCTCCAAACAATACGTTTCGAAATTTGAATCGGTTGCACTGAATTTGTGGCTTTAAATCAAGAGTTTTTGGGTCCATTTTAGTTTGACTCAAATGTGATTCACCTCACTTAGTGAGACCGTATTTTAAATTCGATCAATCTCAGAGTAAGGGTACTGGTGATACTTCATTGCTGAATCGCCGAGTTTGAATTGAAGGGGTCGAGGAAGGATTCCGGAGGATGAGATCAAATGGGTTATTTTAAACAAACTATTGTTTAAAATTGTTATTGCATGTTTAAAATATAAATACTACACAATATATACTAAACCCAAGGAAAATAAACTCACACTCGTGGAAGCACTCGTAAACAGCATCCCAAAATTATCTATGAAATGACTACCATTTTTAAAATACATCGGCCATCTTGGAATTTCAAATACCTACACTTATATCGATCGATAGATTATAATCTATATTTCATCCAAATTGGTTGAAAAGATGGGCCGTGAAAGCGTAACAAACAGACAAACACACTTTTGCTTTAGGGTGTGTTCCGAAATACACTGCGAGCACTGTTTAGTCCCCAGTAAGAGCACTGTACAGTGCTCGCAGTGCTTATATCGGAACACCCACTTAATAATATTAGTAATAGTATGGAAGTATGGATTTATGATGATGAAGTTCAACCATGTTATAAATGGGTGAGGTCTTTACCCTGTAATGATAAATACAAATCAGGGAGAAAGTTAACAATTTCACCTTACTCACTTTCAAGGAAGGCTGGAAGAGATTTCTCGTTTAAAGATAAGCTTTACCTTTGACCACTTTTTATCTATTAGTTTTAAGATAATATTTTGTACAAAAATAAAAAATAAAAAAAAAATCAAAATCCGTTCATCATTATTCTGTACTAATATTATAAAGAGGTAAAGTTTTTGAGTTTGTGAGGGAGGTTGATGGGGTAATCTCTGGATCTACTGAACCGATTGTGAAAATTCTGGTACCAACAGAAAGCCACATTATTTGTGAGAGTTATAGGCTATATTTATTAACCCGAAAAATTAGGGAGTTCTTGTGGGAATTTAAAAAACTTATTTCACGCGGATGAAGTCGCGGGCATCTGCTAGTTATGGAGATAAAAATATTAGTATTTAACGCTATCATCAGTTAAACATTTGTTTGTGAATGGCGATAGCGTAAGGTCATTGGGTCAGGATGTATCCAAGATATAACGCAGAATATTGTGCAGAACGCGATGCGTGTGGTTGTATTTTTAGTGTTTTTCAATGCTGCCTCGATGGCTGATTTAGATTTCAATACAAAGATAAGTGATTTCAGCATGGAGCTCTTATATCATACCCTGCAAGATAGAAATGAGGATGTAGCATTGTCGCCTTATGTTATTTGGTCTTTGCTAGTAAGCATGGCATATGAGACTTTAGGAGTAACCCGGGAGCAAGTTTCGAATGTATTTAGATTAACGGAAGACAGAAGTGATTTTGTTGAACTGTTCATGAACCTACGAAATTCGGTGATCTTAAATGAAAGTGTAAATATAACATTGCTGGATTTTATTCTGTATGACGAAGATTTACATTTATATCCAGACGGTATTCGGAGACTTGAAAAAGATTTCCGATTTGTTTCTAAGCGTCTTAATTTTAAAAATGCACTAGAAACGGCAAATACGGCGTTTAACACCATGGAACAATGTGGTCTGGCGCACTTATTCTCTATAAAGTCTACAGACTTTGCAGATTCATCGATGATTATGTACAATTGTTTCACGTTTGTAGCCCACTGGCTTAAACCATTTATAGTTGCTGATAAAATGTATATGAAGGCACATCTTCGTTTCTCAAATTTCGAGTCATTGAACGCTTCCGTTACAGAACTGCCTTATGAAGGTGGCAAGTACTGCATGCTTCTGATAAGACCTCACAGTGGACACGACCTCGAACAAGTGATCAGAAACCTCAGAGGAGTATCAATAAAAGATATCCTCGATAAAGTACAAAGTGACGCCGACGAGTTTGGAATAAAAGAGATGGAAGTAGAGATGCCGATGGGTGAAATCGACTCACGCGTTATTTTAAATAAACCATTGATTAATATGGGACTCTCTGACGTGTTTGATCAGAGTTTTTCCAATTTCGATAACTTTGCTGAAGATAATATATATATTTACGAAATTACGCAAAGAGTGATTATCTCGATTAATCAACATATAACGCTAGTAACTGTTGCCACGCCGTCGTATGAACCGGAGAGACGTATTCCATCGGAGACGATTGCAGTAGAAGACCCGTATATTTTCTTAATAATGGAGAAATCTATGGCCACTATACTTTTTGGTGGGTGTTATTCCAAAAAATATGTATATACATAGACATAGTATTAATATAATCTATGTATATACATAGACATAGTATTATTCATAAAAATTGTCCTTTACATCATGGCGGGCTGGCGGCTGTGGCAAGTGTGGTGAGGACGGGGCGTACTCTTACAATGTAATATTAAAATGTAAAACCTGCCCACTGCCCACTGGCTATATTGGGTATAGACTGTTAGGATTATTAGTGCTACCTGTGCGAAGCCGGGGCGGATCGCTAGTACTGTATAAACGATTACCACTAATACTGCCTATTAACTTCCCACTGCTGGGCACAGGCCACCATTGATAATAACCGGGACCGACGGCTTAACGTACTCTCCGAGGCACGGGGGAGAAACACCGCATACTTCCTAACTCCGGGCTAGTACTGAGAATTTCTAGTCAGAAAAATCAAATACTTAATTATGGCCCGACCCGGGCCTCGAACCCGGGACCTCGTCGGCCGCAGTCGAACATGCTTACAACTGGACCAGCGAGGCAGTTATACACGAGGAGGTTTTTTTTTTTTTTTTTTTATCCACTACAAGTTAGCCCTTGACTGCGATCTCACCTGATGGTAAGTGATGATGCAGTCTAAGATGGTAACGGGCTAACCTGTTAGGGGCATGGCAGTTATATTAAACCCATACCCCTATTCGGTTTCTACACGGCATCGTACCGGAACGCTAAATCGCTTAGCGGCACGTCTTTGCCGGTAGGGTGGTAACCAGCCACGGCCGAAGCCTCCCACCAGGCCAGACCAGGGAAATTCAGAAATTATAAATTTCCAAACCCTGCCGGGGATCGAACCCGGGACCTCCGCACGTTAAGGCAACAGCGCTCAACACTGCGCCACGGACACGACGGACGGTAAACGATTTGTCAGCAAAAAAAATGAAAAAGCCTGACATTTCCGTCAGCCGACCTATAAATTGAGGATAGGCTAAGACGGATGGACGGGGGCGCCGAGCAAATACAACTATAGTGCTTACAACTTTATATAAAGGTGTTTCAGACGTGCGGCGTTTACGCGCCGAGTAAATATTGTCAGGGTCACATTATTCTTGTGACCTATTTTATTTATTTACATTTCAGCCCAGTATAATTTTATTAATTATTAAATTATGTCAAACTAGGTACTTTATTAAGTAACTAATACTACTTATATTACATACTAGATGATGCCCGCGACTTCGTCCGCGTGGATTAAGTTTTTTTGATTCCCGGGGGAACTGCTTAATTTTCCGGGATTAAAAGTAGCCTATGTCCTTTCCCGGGATGTAACCTACCGCTATACCAAATTTCACCAAAATCGGTTGAAAAGATGGGCCGTGAAAGGGTAGTAGACAGACATAGCGACAGACAGACAGACACACTTTCGCGTTTATAATATTAGTATGGATATGGGTATGGATATGAATACTAATAATATTATATCTAATAATATTACATTGTTAGTTAAGTGCTCGTTTTTTTTTTATTTGTTACTTTTGTATTTGTACCGACTTGTATTTTTTCGTTTATTGTTTCTGATTATTTATATCATGTCTTTGGTGTACAATGAAGAGTATGTCATTCATTCATACTATACCGTATTCTATAGGCTCTACTATCGATCTACTCGAACAATAATTATTAAGTTTCGGACGTCAGCTAGATCAAATTAAATTTTATGTGAAAAGATGTGACTTTATGCATGGATGGTTTAGTTGAGGAAATTGACATAGGTACTATTTATCCCGGAAAAATAGGGTTTCCACGGGTTTTTGAAAAATACTAAATCCGCGCAAACAAACTCTCAGGTTTCATCTAGAAGATAAATAAATAAAAGCTTTTCTTGTTTTAAACTCTTGCTAGATAACAGTGACAATATATCAATAAATCACAAACTAATTATTATTACCGAGCGATGACGTCACTGCCAAGCATTGGATTTTAGTTTCAGTAGCCATTTCTAGGGATATAATATTATTGAATTACACTAAGAATAATTTAAAATTGATAAAAAAACTGCATATTTTTTTTCTTAATATCTATTTAACAAGATTCTAAAACCGTCGTGACTGGTGGACGTAATGACTCGTCATTCGAGTCAAAATTGATCAACATAAAATAATTATATTTTTGAATATTAATTTGATTTCAATATAAGTTTTGAATGATGGCGAGGGATAAAATTATGACACAGAACTTGTCCCCTTAAGATTGAGACAAATGCGTTGAACTTTTTACGATCTGTTGAAACGCCGTACGTCTGAAGCGGCATTGTCTATAGAATGTCAAAAGCCCTGCAATCAAAGTTTTATTACATTTCTTGTACTCCCCCACAGTAACGGAGAAGTTTTTAACATTTCTGCCTTTCACAAATATGCCTGTGTGTTGAGAAAGGGGGGAACAAATTTGGGGGATGAGTAGCCTAGTTGCGAGAATTTATAGTCAAAGTCAAAAGTCAAGTATTCAATTTAGGCACGACGTACACTTACTTATTGACGTCCAGTTACTTATAAAGATATGATGGTGATAATCAGTTACGGTATCTTAAAACTAAAGCTATGAGGGTTCCAAACGCGCCCTGTATGGCTAGCACGCGCACTATGAGTAAAACTATGTCTACCCGTTATATCTCTCTTTGTCTACCGAAGCTAACATGGTTACTTGTCTCGTTACGTCAAAAGTAGAGATAAAAGTAATATTTCTTATCTGTGGCATTTTTCTCTACGAACCTTCATATGTCGACTATTTTTTTCTAATACTCATTTTGTGCATGTTAGGGTAAATGAAGCCGGCAACAACAACATCTCTCTCTCTCGTCGCGAGATAATCTCGTTGTGCGCATGCTAAGCACACAGGTCTGAGAAGAGCCCACTACAAAATCAGACGGGGTTTTTTAGGGTTCCGTAGCCAAATTTGGCAAAAACGGAACCCTTATAGATTCGTCATGTCTGTCTGTCTGTCTGTGTGTCCGTCCGTATGTCACAGCCACTTTTTTCCGAAACTATAAGAACTATACTGTTGAAACTTGGTAAGTAAATGTATTCTGTGAACCGCATTAAGATTTTCACACAAAACTAGAAAAAAAACAATAAATTTTGGGGGTCCCCATACTTAGAACTGAAACTCAAAACAATTTTTTTCATTAAACCCATACGTGTGGGGGGGTATCTATGGATAGGTCTTCAAAAATGATCGTGAGGTTTCTAATATCATTTTTTTTAAAACTGAATAGTTTGCACGAGAGACACTTCCAAAGTGGTAAAATGTGTCCCCCCCCCCCCCCCCTGTAACTTCTAAAATAAGAGAATGATAAAACTAAAAAAATATATGATGTACATTATCATGCAAACTTCCACCGAAAATTGGTTTGAACGAGATGTAGTAAGTAGTTTTTTTTAATAATTTAAAGCTTACTTACTACAGGTTTGTACGGAACCCTCGGTGCGCGAGTCCGACTCGCACTTGGCCGGTTTTTTTTAATTATCACCATCTCAAAAACTATACCGCTAAACTATACAGCTTGTACTGGTTAAGGAACGCTAACCCAAGTCACTAAATGGATGGTTTAACTATAACATCTGTTTGAGTTCTGTGTAGACAAAGGGGTAGGCTGTCCTTCTTACGAAAATGTAAGTATACTGCTTTTACTGGTTAAGGATCACTAACCCAAGACTATAATTGGATGGGTTACCAGTTCAGTATTGTGATGTGAATCACAATTTCTTTAAATTGTCTGTAAAACGTAAACTAATTGAAAAGTCCTATTACAGTGTAAAGGATTATAATATGAATGGTAGGAAGGTAAAGTATGAATTTTCCAGCGGCTAATTATGTTATAATAATAATATTATATTGTTATTATAATAAATATAATTTCCGATATTTTGTGAGATGGTGATAATCCAAAATAATAAAACCCGGCTGAGTTTGTTGTGGGCTCTTCTTAGACCAAGGTGCGTTTGGAACCCTCGTAACTTTAGTTTTTAAGATACCGTAACTGATTATCACCATCATATTTTATAAGTATCTGGACTTCAATAAGTGTACAGTGTACCTAAATTGAAAAAATATACTTTGACTTCAGACTTTATTCTTTCTTTATTTTTATCATTAGCTCTACAAGAAGTGCTTGAGTCGAAATATTGCAATATGTTAGTATACTTAAAAGCAATACTAAATTAAAAAGTGAGAGAGTGTATTAGTCACAACTGACCATCCGGAAACACACCGAAATTTTTTAAAATAAAAAGTTACCTTCACCGGAAATTCCAGTATGGTTACTAAACATTGTACGCACGAATTGCACGAATGGAATACAAATTAGAAAACCGCAAAAAAACACATTTTTGAACAAATCAGACTTACACTTCCAAGTCATCATCCTTAGTAACATAATAAATGCGAAAGTGTGTCTATCTGTCTAAACCGATTTTCACGCTTGTTACTTTACATCTAATCCCAGAAAATCAAAGAATTCCCCCAGGTTTTGAGCGGTGTTTTCTTAACGTGCGGAGTTCTCGGGCTCGATCCCCGGCAGGGTCAGTTTGGGAATTTATAATTTCTGAATTTTCCCTGGTCTGGCCTGGTGGGAGGCTATGGACGTAGCTAGTTACCACCCTACCGGCAAAGACGTGCCGCCAAGCGATTTAATGTTCCGGTACGATGCCGTGTAGAAACTGATTAGGGGTACATGGGTTTAATTAATATGACTGCTTTACCCCTTACAGGTTAGTCCGCTACCATCTTAGGTACACAGATAGTTTGCTCCCTGGGGAAGGACATAGGCTACTTTTCATCTCGGAAAATTGAATATTTCCAAAATCGAAATCCACGCGTACCTACTACCTACATAATATTATAAATGCGACTGGGTCGCTTTGTTTGCTTTAAACAACGCGATTTTTTGCATGGATGGTTTAAGAATTTTCAAGTTCCCTAAATCCACGCAGACAAATTCGCAGATATCATCCAGTCTTAGAAACGTAATGATACTTATCTTCCGCACATATAACTTATGAGACTCAGACTCCCATAAGAAATATGCGAAAGTTTTCACGAAACAAAAACCATCACCGTCTCCCTCGCACGACCTTTCAATTTTCGTCCGGCGTTTCTTTATTTAGTTTCGCGCAAATTATCTCCAATTCTTCATATTATTAAACATCCAGGGTGGAACTAGCCCCCCCAGGGTGGGGGGGTAATGATAGGGAGCGGTCAACGCCCCACCCGACGTCCGGCTCAGTTGTTCTTGTAAAATTTTTCCCCGATCTTTATTTTCTTTCTGTAGACGTATATAATTAGACGGTGTAAGGATGTGTGCGTGAGGATCTTGCGTGTGGTTTCCTGGGTGGTGCGTGTGTGTGTCGTGTGTGCGTGCGTATACACGCACGTGTGTATACAGGGTGGTTTAAATAGGGTTGGCAATTTTTTTAAAGAATAATTATGTTTAATTTGTCAGTTTTAGTTCCTAGTTATAGTTTCTAGTTTGTAGACAACTTATTAATTAACTCTGGCCATCGCCATCGTCGCAATCTCAATCGATAGACGTCCACTGCTGGACAAGAAACGGTCTTACGTCACTTATGACCTTAAATGCGCTTAAATCCGTATTGTTTTAATATTATTAACGTTCGTGTTTTAGAATTATGATCCTTATTTTAGGGGCGTCAAGGAACGAGACATAAAACTGTCATTTTGGGGGTAGTAAACCCCCACTGGCTCCCAACTACTGGCTAACGATCATTGGATATCAATGCAGTTAAATAAAAAGAAATAATTTTATTGACAGAACTATTTCTCCTAAGGCCGTGATTGTAATGAGATATGATAGTCTTGAAATATAGAGTTTGTGCATATGCACAGTTGTGCACTTCTAACAGTGCTAACATCTCCTGCAGAGTTGGCTAGAGTTCGTAAGGTTGGCCATGTCCAACTCCAGGATGTACCTATCTGAGTACAAATATTCGTCTAAATAGATGGGCCGTGAAAAGGTTACAGACAGACAGGCGCACTACAATAACACTTTTAGGATTCCATTCCCAAAGGGTGCCAACTAAGCCTCCGCTTTGTCTGTCTGTATGTCAGCGCGCTGTATCTCAAGAATCGGAATAGCTAGACAGTTGAAAATTTTACGAAGTGTGTATTTCTATTAACGCTATAACAAAAAGTTATAAATTAAAGGGGGTCCCCATACCTTAAACTTACTTATTTAAAAAGTATATGTGTATGAATAATAATACTATACTGTATATTATAAATGCCTAATTAATGTAATATTTTGGTTTTTAAAAATGAGCAACTGCTGAGTTCCGTGCGGCTCTTCTCAGTAGAATCTGTTTTCCGAACCGGCGCAGCGGTCTAGTCAAAACATGACGTACCATAAGGGACCTACACCGTATGTCCTACTAATAAATAAATTGAGTATTGAATCTTATGTATCCATTCCATTTCGATGTATAAGAATAATAAGAATATTGTACGATGGTACGGAACCCTTCGTATGCGAGTCCGACTCGCACTTGGCCGAATTATTAATTTTAGTGTGGATGCAAACTTCTCATACATTCTCATATTGGTGTTATTTTCATGAAGAAAAAGCTGATACCCGCAACTTCATCCGCGTGGATTGAGGTTTTTTGGTTCCCGCTCCTTATTTTTCCGGGATAAAAAGTAGCCTATGCGTTATTCCAGACTATAATCTATCTGCGTGACAAAATTCATCCAGATCCGTTCAGCCGTTGAGTGGCGAGAGGCGTGATTAAGTAACAAACATCCATCTATCTATACATACATCCATCCATCCAAACTGTCGCATTTATAATATGAGTATAGATTAGTGGATAGTGGCAACCCTGGGTGTAAGTCCGGTTATTAGTTTTCTTGCCAGTTTCGGCGGGATGTTTTTGTTAGATTTCGATAATTTCGCGACAGGCAGCCGAGGGGGGTGGATAAAATCAATATAATATGTGGAATCGGAAGGGGGTCTTGATTCTAATGAAGCTTCTCTATTTTATATGTATTATTCATTGCTAAGATTCCTCAGTCAGTATTTCGTACGAGACCAATCGCTAAGTTTAAATATAACCTTATAAAACGGTGAAGGAAAACATCGTGAGAAAACCTGCACGCCCGAGAGTTTTTGAAGTACAACTTCTTTGGAATCGTTGTGATTTGAAAATTCGATGAAACGGATGTTGTCGCCACGTTACAAGTGGCGCCACCGGATGAACGTTCAAATCGTTCAATTTTTGCAATTTTCTGTTTGATTGTTTAAATGTAGCAGTAGAAAGTCTGATTTGTTAATTGTTTTTGAAGTAAAACTTCTTTACGCACGCTTGACTTGGGGAGTAAGCTGGTGAATGCGTGACGAAAGCGTTACGAAAAGTGTGATCGGGCGAGGCGAACGGAAGTTGAGAGGGAGATATAACTTAGTGAAGATACATACATATAGATGGAGCTTAAGAAGTTTTACTTCAGTCGTGTGGTCTAGAGCAAGCAGTCTCGTTTTTTGTTTTATTTTAATCCGCCTATGTTGATAAAACGAAAACGAAACGAAAAAGCGACATCAAAAGGAGACAAACATATTCACAGTAGGATTTAGCCTGCGAGAGAAAGAGGTAGAATACAATTAGTTATATTTATCTCATTCTCTCGCAGGCTACTTTTCTGAAGTTTCACTTCTGCCCCCCTAGCATGGGCCGAGTCAATTTTCTCCCCGAGGAAAGGATAAAAATTTTATTCCTAAATAAATAAATAAAAATGATAAATAACGGTGGATAAATAGTCCCCCGAGTCAACGTGAAATGTCAAACGGGGATAAACTTCTCCTCTCCCCTGTTGCCGTGCTCTGAGAAGTGGATAAGTTAATTTTATCTCTTGTCAGTGGATAAAATCAGGGGATAAATTTTTTATCTCCGGCCCATGCTAGGGGGGCAGCCGTGTTTTGCACACACACTTTTGAAGTGAAAACTTCTTTAGCCGCGTTGAGCACTTTTTGGTAGGGTGTAAACTTGTGTGCGTCACCGACACCGTCACCGACCGTCACCGACATGCTCGCGTTGTCAGTTGTTACGAAGACAAAAGATCTTAAATATAAATCTATTGCATTCGTAATTAAAATTTAATACCTTAGTTTTAAGGTTTATATATTTTTTTTTTAATTATTTTAAATATTCATTTTCGTAGAAGTAATTTGGTACAGAGATAGATTATAGTCTGGAATAGCACATAGGCTACTTTTTATTCCAGAAAATTAAAGAGTTCCCGCGTGAACCGAAAAATGTGGAAGCGGATCCACGCGGACGAAGTCGCGGGCATCAGCTAGTTATTTATATTGTCATTTTTGTGATCATGACACCGCGACCAGCGCAGGCGCCATGTTTAATTAATCAAATTGTTCGCTACAACAATGGAAGATCATTAGATATTCCTTAATTTGCTGTTGGTATTTGGAAAGACCGGTTCGTTGGCTGCGGACTTCCTGACCGCAAACTATTTATAGTGTAATCCTAAATTAGGTTTTTAATAATAGATTTTAATTTCCTTTTAAAAAACGGTATAGTTAGTACAGTTCGCGCGCGAGTTGAATGCAGAGTAAATGTATGTGTCACCATACATTTGCTCTGCATTCAACTCGTGCGCGAACTATAGTTAAGTTCTACTGCAGCGATTATATTCATACAGTGGATCGACGCCCATAACAAATGACCGACTTGCCCCCCGATTGTGTAAGGAAATCGTAATCGTTTGTCAAACGGAAATTCGACCAGCCCCCCGATTACGTAAGAATTGTCGATCAAATGGTAAAGGTTCGGCGTCGAAGTAAAATAAACCATGACAGCATTGAATTAGAGCTCAATTTCGTCTGCCCATTCTTATACGTTTAGGGTATCGTACATACCTAAACGTATAAGAATGGGCAGACGAATTTGAGCTCTAATTCAATGCAGATATGGTTTATTTTACTTTGACGAAAATCTTTAACGTTTGATCGGCCATTCTTACATGATTGGGGGGCTGTTTAAGGAGTTCATAGATGACTGCGCGTCAAAAGTATGTATACGTACTCCTTAAACAGTTCGAGTAATACGTTTTAAGCTGTCAAATGATTACGATTTGCTTAGACAACTGGGCACTGGTTACCATGACTATTATTATAATACCTGAGAAGTAGATACTCTCGCCTATAGTTGAGCTAGGTATAGACAAAATTATCTAACCCGGTGGCCAAAATTGGAGGTAATTTTTATGCCTGTTCAGTTTTTGTTTTTATTTTATATTTCTAATAGGCTGTCACTGGGTCAGATAAGTTTATCAGACTTTTATCAAACTGCATACAAATTTGACAATAGATGGACAGAATTTTATATGTAAACTAGCTGATACACACGAATACGTCCGCGTGGAATAAGTTTTTTCAATTCCCGCGGGAACTCCTTAATTTTCCGGGATAACAAGTAGCCTATGTCACTCTCCAGGTCCTCAAGTATACCCATGCCAAAAATCATGTCGATCCGTTGCTCCGTTGCGGCGTGATTGAAGGACAAACCAACAAACCAATAAACCAACAAACAAACACACTTTCGCATTTGTAATGTTATAGTATGATAGTATGATTCTGCCAGTATCCTCCATCACGTCTCTGTCGTGTCACCCCGCAGCGTAACGCTGCCTAGACGCCTCCATCGAACGACTGGTAGGACAGGACGTATATCCATATACTGTGATATTAGTATGGATCATATCATTCTACGTAATTTGATAAATGAGAAACTGAGTTAGTAAGTTTGTTTGTTCTTCAATCACGCCGCAACCGAGCATCGGACCGACTTGATTTTTTGCATGGGTATAATTGAGGACCTGCCCCCCTAGCATGGGCCGAGACAATTTTCTCCCCGAGGAAAGGATAAAATTTTTATTCCTAAATAAATAAATAAAAACGCTAAATAACGGTGGATAAATAGTCTCCCGAGTCCCCGTGAAATGTCAAACGGGGATAAACTTCTCCTCTCCCCTGTTGCCGTGCTCTGAGAAGTGGATAAGTTAATTTTATCTCTTGTCAGTGGATAAAATCGGGGGATAAATTTTTTATCTCCGGCCCATGCTAGCCCTGCTGAAGAGTGACATAGGCCTTTTTACCTCGATTAATTAAATAAAAAAACTTATTCCACGCGGACGAAGTCGCATGCATCAATTCGTTGGTATTGTTTTTTTTTTCATAGTAAGTCCCCACAATTACTTCAACAGACTATTTTGGTTAATAAATCAAGATGTCCCAAGAATTATACGACCCACTCGTCTTGAACTCCGGGTTCCGTATAATCGAGTAGTAACAATAAAACCTTCCCTCATACGTTTAAAACTGACCCCTTGATTAATCGCGGCTAGATTAACATACATATTAATATGTATTAAGTTCGTCTGTGAATAAGGGCGGAAACTTACACGGACAAAAAAACTGACGAGACAGGACAAAACGTCTGCTCGAAACACACAAAATATAGTATATGGTGTATATAAAATATAGTATATGGTGTAGTTATGGTGTAGTTAATCATACTTTAGATTAAATAAGATAAGATATTTCTTTATTGCAAAAATACACGTGAAGCGTTCTTACAATATTTTTGGAAACAGTGTACTACCAAACATGGCGTGCAATCATTAGCTTCACAGCATAATAATATATTAATTAATTAATCAATCAGATAAATATTATAAATGCGAAAGTTTGGATGTATGGATGTATGTTTGTTACTCAATCACGCTCCAACGGATGAACGGATCTGGATGAAATTTGGCACAGAGATAGATTATAGTCTGGAATAGCACATAGGCTACTTTTTATCCCGGAAAATTAAAGAGTTCCCGCGGGAACCGAAAAACCTCAATCCACGCGGACGAAGTCGCGGGCATCAGCTAGTAATATTATAAATGCGAAAGTGTGTTTGTTTGTTGGTTTGTTGGTTTGTCCTTCAATCACGCCGCAACGGAGCAACGGATTGACGTGATTTTTGGTATGGGTATAGTTGAGGAACTGAAGAGTGACATAGGCTACTTTTTATCCCGGAAAATTGAGGAGTTCCCGTGGAAATTAAAAAAAACTTATTCTACGCGGACGAAGTCGCGAGCATCAGCTAGTAGGTAATAATCTTATGTCTGGGCTAAATACTATGAAAATTTTAGTTTTAGTTTAGTTAATTTTAGTTTTTTAATTACTTCAAGTCTTGTCTAGTGCAGACTACAAGAACAAGCTAGTCAAGAGTCAAAGTCAAAATATATTTATTCAAAGTTGGTACTTACACAGTAGGGGTACACCTATTGAACGTCAAGTATACAAAGTATAAGACGTGATGGTGTTCTTAGAACTAAAGCTACGAGGGTTCCCAACGCGCCCTGATCTGAGACAACAAACTCTAGTCTAAAAAAACTTTACCCAACTGGGTATGGAACATGGGACAGAATGTAAAACATAATATGGGCCTCTTAATTGCAATTTGACTAATTTGCTCTATAAATTATTAAAATTATGCAATACCATTATACCACATAATTTGCACAAATTTTAGAATTTCCTTGGTAAAACCGTAGTACAAGGAAAATTATTTTCCCCTATTTTAATTTATACAGCTCATTATATAACTTTTTTACTCATACACTTTTATGTTTATGTATAGCGCATTTACCTTTTCAAATATTTTACTTTTAAATAGATCTTTATCACACACGAATAGATAATACATACAATATTTATTTATGTAGTAGTTAGTTAGTTAGTTAGTTATGTAGCATTTGTAAATGCAGAAAGCATTTACAAATGCTACACCAACCACATTCCATATTAATAGATTGCCTGGAAGAGATCATCTCGTAATAAGGCCGCCTTTACACCCTAAACACAATAAAGGGTAAACTTTACGTACCACTGACACTATAGACAAACTCCCACGTCGCCATGGGAAACACGTTTCGTCGTTTCGCGCAAGTGTAATATAAAAAAGTCGAGCGCCGAAGTTTCGTCCTGGGGGGTTACTACCATCGCTTAAAGCAGTATTATTTCAAAATAACAGTTTTATGTCACGTACCTTGACGTCCATAAAATAAGGATTATAATTCTAAAACACAAACGTCAATAATATTAAAACAATATTGCTTTAAGCGATGGCAGTATGCCCCCAGCCCTGTTTATAGTGTACTTTCGCCCTTATGAGACTAATTAGAAAAATCGTAATTTGAACTTACGTAACTCTACCTCATTCGAATCTACCCAACTACTCGATCCATCGACTCGATCTAAACACACAGTAAGATTCAAATCCACGTCCTTATAGGCTAGTCTAAAGGAATCCATTAAAAGTATGCTTCTGAAAAAAACTTATTGTACTGTTTAAATGATTAAAAAAAAAATACGCGCCGAATTGAGAACCTCAACCTCCTTTTTTGAAAGTCGGTTAAAAAGAGCGTGGATTTGACTCGCTCCAGCAATGCTAAGGACAGCGGTTACTTAAGTATCTACACATTGGTGTAATTGTAAATGAATTATTCAAAAAGAGCAACCACCGAGTTTCTTGCTGGTTCTTCTCGGTAGGAATGACATTCCGAAACAGTGGTAGATTTACTCGACGATTGAAAGGCACATTTAATAAGTTTATTTGAATAAAATAATATGAGTTGTATTGATAAAAAATGTACCACTGATTTTTTCTGTGCCCCACCGGGGTTCCAATATTGTATTGAGAACTATTCTATTGACATTATGTAAATTACTATTTCTAAAAAATGATATGAAATGTGCACATTTCATACCCTGTAAATAAGTTCGAAAGTTAAACTTCCCGGCCTAGGCCAGTAAAGAATGTACATACATTCTTTACATATCATAAGTTTGAATTTGGAATCTTTCTTCCTGAATATCTTGTAACTTGTTATGTTCTTTGGCCTCCGTTTTCTTCTTTGTTGCAAATTGTTTTGCAACAAAGAAGAAAACGGAAAAATTAAAAAAAAAGTCACTTGTTTCATTTTTTAGAAAAGCGCTATACACACCTCGACCGGGAGAGCATTTCTGGTATCGTATATAGCCTAACTAACACTCGACCAGAAAACGCGTACTTCCCGGTCTCGCGATGTAATGTATTTATAACAATTGTATTGGAATGCAAAATTATTAAATTGTATTGAATATGAATATAAATGAATATGAATATGAGTTTGAGTTTAAAGGGTTCCCAAAATATAGAGTATAGGACAAAAACAAAGCATTTATACATCATACGTACCTAAAGGAGTCTTAATAAAACTGCGTGCCCAATTTTCCGGTATATTTTTCTCAATAGTGAGTTTCTCAGTGGGGGGGTGGGGGTAACACACACACACACGTAATCCGAGGGGGTGGGTGTTGGGTGCTCGAACAGTGTTAAACTAATTATTGTGGGGGGGCACATCTTAGTTGTGTGAATTTTTTTTTTCGACGCGGCTGTGTTGGTGGAATTTTCACCCAAGATTCTGTTGTGAGTCATGTATATGTACCTACTTAGTTCGACACTAGCTAAACAGCGCCGGTTTCGCTGGGATAGCATTTCGAAATATCAATTTAATTGGATATATTTTGGCAAGTAGTCAAATAAGCAACTTTTTTTCAAGCGTCAAAACGCACGCTTACGGGATTTTATATTAATTACTTAATTGTGACTTATGAGTTGTGACGTCATCAAAAGTCATTATATTAAACATAAAATGAACAGGAGACGTGGACAGTTTATTTATTATAATAAGGTACATTGAAAAATAAATAATCTTATATATTTTTAACTATCTATCTTTAAGTAATATTAGTATAATGATGTACTTGGCTAGATAGAAGAAATTCGACCAACGCCCAATTTCCTGTGCCACTTCATAATAAATAGAATTGTGTTTTATTGGTTTATTCATACGGGACCGGCCTGTTTATTTCGTTATTAGGCTTTATTGCAGCTCAGGGGACTTACCACCGTCGCTTAAAGTAGTACTATTTTAATATTGTTATGAAATGAAATGAAATGATTTATTTCATATAGGACAACTTGTGTCACTTATGATACGTTAAGACCCACTTCCCACTTAAGATCCCACTTCTGAAAATGTAAAAGATATTAGACCACACTGCCAGTAAGTTAGAAATAAACACAAGATAACCATGAATAGATTTTAATTTATGTTCATTCCAGTTTGTTGTGTATGTAAGAATTACATTTATATTACAATAATTAATCTCAATGTTAAATCTATTCATCATTAAATGAATCTACCACAGTTTCGGAAAATCCAGAAGAAACTGCACGAAACTGGTATAGTTGCTCTTTTAAAATTATTGAACAATACCACCGCTTCGAAAAACTGTTCTACTGAGAAGAGCCGGCAAGAAACTCAGCAGTTGCTCTTTTCTTAAAAAAGAAAAAGGTTACAATAAGTAGACAATACAACACACAATACGTTACAAGTATTACACTGACTTGTGGGTCACTGGATGCGAGGCCGGTTGCTTCCATGCAACTCTGTCATTCAGAAAATCATCGATCGTATAATAACCTCGATGCCTGTATGCAGTTTCATAGCTCTCTCAACCATAAGTGAGAGAGGTATGAAAGCATGGTATGGTATGAGGTATGAGACTCTCTTTTCCCAGTCCAATCATTTATTTTACTTTTGGCAAGCGAGTCAATGATGTTCTAATGCGTTACTGATTAGATTTTTGATAACAATCGACTTTCTAGAAGAAGTTTTAATCGATTTGAAAAATGGGTTGGATGAAGTCAGTGCAATACTTGTTACGTAACGTATGCATTGTATATTATTTACAAAGTAACATTTTTTCTGTTTATAAAAGGAGCAACTGCTGAGTTTCTTGCCGTTTCTTCTCAGTAGAACATTTTTCCAAACCTGTAGTAGATTCATAAGACATAATAGTGGCACAAGTTTTCCTACGTGAAATAAATATTTTCATTTTTATTTTCATTTTCATTTTCATTTTCATTTTCATTTTCATTTTCATTTTCATTTTCATTTTCATTTTCATTCTCATTTTTAATTTCCTTTTCATTGAGCCAGCAGCTTATCTAGACCACTCTATTGGCTTGCCGGTAGAGTGGTCTAAAATACTGGGAAAAACGTCACACCAAAATGATATCCTATCAGTATAATTTGAAACTTATAATCACTAAGTATGAATTTTATGCTTATCTCAGCCTGTGGGAATTCCATTAACATTAATGAGGAAATGATATAATTAATAATTAATGCCTCGTTTATAGATTGTTCTGTGTTCATAGCCATATTATAAACTAGCTGATGCCCGCGACTTCGTCCGCGTGGATCGATGTTTGTCGGTTCCCGCGGGAACTCCTTAAGTTTCCGGGATAAAAAGTAGCTTATGTGTTATTTCAGACTATATCTCTCTCTGTGCCAAATTTCATCCAGATCCGTTCAGCCGTTGGGGCGTGATTGAGTAACAAACATCCACACATCCATACATCCATAATCCTCCGCTCCTTATAAGTAAGTAATTTTTAACGTCAATAAGTGTATACAGTGTACCTATATTGAATGAATGAATTGAATCTTGAATCATACAGCCATACATCCATCCAAACTTTCGCATTTATAATATTTATTTGATGAACTGAAAATCAGCGTTGCATTATGTTATGTAGGTACTCGTATATACCTATCTCTCATGCTGTGGCACGGGCTGAGAAGGTGGCCCATTGATCACACGTACCTAGTTTATGTTTAATTGGTGTAAACTAATAGTTATTTGTTATACAAGAGTGAAAAGTTGTTTTTTAACCGCGTGCTCAATTTTGATGACCGAGCAAGCGAAGGATTCTAAAATTGAATCACGAGCGGAGCGAGTGATTCAAAAATTAGAATCCTGAGCGTCAGCGAGGGAATCAAAAGAGCACGAGGTGAAAAATCTTTTCACTCGAGTGCAACACGTAACTTTTCATCCCACCTCAGCGAGGAAATGACTAAATGCAAAAAAAATCACAAGGTAACTTTTCATCCCACCTCAGCGAGGATATGACTAAATGCAAAAAAAATCACAAGATTAAATTCAATTCTGTTAATTTCTTCGTCACTAGAATCACTCATTTTAGGTTTTTCACTTATTTTCAATTTTCTTGTTTCTAATCGGTTTTAATTTTAAACAATATGACGTGAAAGAAAATGGTGCGCGCAAAGCAAATTAAAAAAGTACACCAAGAAGGTTACGAGTGTGAGTTTTTAACAAATTAAAAACGATTGTATGGAAATTCGGCACCATAGAGGTACAAGTAAATAGGTTTTAATGATGTTTTGAATTCACAAACTTCATAGACGAGTGATATTTACTAACGTGCACTCGATGTTCTAAATTCAATTTACTTTATCCTCTAGAGGATAATAACGGCTTTTACCATCAGATATCGAAGAATAAAAATACTCTTTCCGAGATGGTGGGATAAAAATGTATTTGTAATAATTGTAGTGTTGGTCAATAAACTTTTATTTATTTATTTATTTAAATGATAAATGATATTTTATTTATTTCACGTAGGACAACTTGTGTTACTCATGATACGTTAAGACTCTACCACCGGTTCGGAAATCTGATTCTATTGAGAATTCGTATATTTACTTTTTTTTTTATTGCGAGATAGACTTACGCTTGACGACAATCATGCTTAGTGCAAAGCAATGATGACGTCTAGGTTGGAACGCGCTTGCCTAGAAGATGCCTATTCACTCTTGCCTTGAAGGTACTTAAGTTATATGTGGCAGGAAACACGTGCGTTGGGAGGGTGTTCCACACTCTAGCGGTTCGTATCAGAAACGTCGAGCAAAAACGCTTCGTGCGAGCAGATTGGACGTCAACCACATAAGGGCGCCAACGCTGACGGTTTCTCGCTGTTCTGTGGTAGAACGGATAAGGAGGAACAAGATTATTATAGATTGTTCATAGCCAATTGTGAATGCCTACTGGTTAAGACACCCGACCTCCTAAGCGGGGTCGCGGGTTCGATCCCCGGGCGCGCACCTCAAACTTTTCGGAGTTACGTGCGTTTTAAGAAATTAAATATCATTTTCTCCAAACGGTGAAGGAAACATCGTGAGGACAACGGCATGTCCGAGAGCTCTTCATAATGTTATCAAAGTTGCGTGAATTCTGTCAATCCGGACTTCGCCAGCTTGGTGTACTATGGCCTAAACCTCCTCAATCTGAAAAGAAGCCTCATGTTCAATAGCCGCACTTAGCCAGCGTGGTGGACTATGGCCTAACCCTTCCTAATCTGAAAGGAAGCCCAATGTTCAGTAGTGAACCGGCGCGGCGCGAAGGAGTTTAGATGAGACAAATTAAAGTTTAATAATTAAATGAGTGAAATTAAAGTTTGTTAATACTAATATTATAAATGCGAAAGTTTGGATCTATGGATGGATGGATGGATGGATGTTTGTTACTCAATCAGAACGGCTGAACGGATCTGGATGAAATTTGGTACAGAGATAGATTAGAGTCTGGAATAACACATAGGCTACTTTTTCCCGGAATATTAAAGAGTTCCCGCGGGAACCAAAACTGTGCCAAAAACCTTAATCCACGCGGATGAAGTCGCGGGCATCAGCTAGTTAGTAATAAAATAGGTGAAGTTCACACAAAATTATTTAAATAAATAAAAAATTGTAGCAGTGTTGTTTTCTTTTATTTTCCTCGAATCGGGATTACCCCATTTTATCACTGTTTGTTTACTTGCACTGTTTACCTACTTGCTTATTAATAAGTGATTTTGAATTTCCGTTGCTTATCTTTAAAAGTCGAAGACCAATATTATATTATGTATATTGAAATACGATATTCATAGTTATAGCCGACTAGCTGATGCCCGCGACTTCGTCCGCGTGGATTGAGGTTTTTCGGTTCCCGCGGGAACTCTTTAATTTTCCGGGATAAAAAGTAGCCTATGTGCTATTCCAGACTATAATCTATCTCTGTGCCAAATTTCATCCAGATCCGTTCATCCGTTGGAGCGTGATTGAGTAACAAACATACATCCATACATCCATCCATCCAAACTTTCGCATTTATAATATTTATTTGATAACCCGATACAATGTTAGTTCATAGCCGAGGAAAGAGCGTCAATTTGATTTTGGGAATTTATTTATTCTGAACTAGCTGATGCCCGCGACTTCGTCCGCGTGGAATAAGATTTTTTGATTCCCACGGGAACTCCTTAACTTTTCAGGATAAAAAGTATGTCACTCTCCAGGTCCTCAACTATACCCATGCCAAAAATCACGTCAATCCGTTGCTCCGTTGCGGCATGATTGAAGGACAAACCAACAAACCAATAAACCAACAAACAAACACACTTTTGCATTTATAATATTAGTATGATACATATATTAAGTATATATAGTATAGTATGATTTACTCTAATCTGGTATTGTAGGCCGTGGTTACCACCCTACCGGCAGAGACGTGCCGCCAAGCGATACAGCGTTCCGGCACGATGCCGCGTAGAAACCGATTAGGGGTTCAATGTAACTGCCACACCCCTAATAGGTTAGCCCGCTACCATCTTAGACTAAATCATCACTTACCATCAGCTAGAATCAGTCAAGAGCTAACTAATATAAACAGGAAAGCACACCCAACGCATGTTATTTCAAATCGGGTTTACCCCATCTTATCATTCGGTTTTTGTACTTACCTAGGTACTTGCTTATTAACAAGTGATTTTGAATTTCTGTTGCTTATTTTTTAACTTGCTTTATTTTTTTTTATTTGTTTATCTATTTATTTTGTACTTATTTATATTAACAGTGGATTTGTATCTGAAATAAAGATAATATATATTATTGTTGTTTAATACTGCCTCGTTGGTGTCCTGGGTTCGAATTCCGGGTCGAGCCAAAATTAGGTACATATTGGGTTTTTCTGATAAGCATTCAGTACTAGTGAAGCCAGTATTGCTCCGGGAGTAAGGAAGTTCTGTCTTCTTTTTTTTTCTAATTAAATTAAGTATTTCATAATTGCACAAACAATGTCCATACTTCCATACTAATATTATATATGCGAAAGTGTGTCTGTCTGCTAAGCTTGAACGGCCCATCTGTTAACCGATTTTAATGAAATTTGGTAGGTCTATAGAGGTAGGTCATCATCTAGTAGAAAATAAGTATATCGCCAAACTACACACAGTATCTCTCTCCGGTCATGTCGGATTGCCTTCCCATCGGACTATGAGAGTAATAATCCCTTACTCTATACACACTGCACCTGTGTTTGCGCACATACTTGTGCAATCTCCCATGCTAATGTAATCCGTGTGGCCGAGAGCGGCGAATTGGTCGCTGTGGCGGGTGGCCGAATTTCAATCAGAAGGGCAATTTTTTTGAAGTGAAAACTTCTTTAGCCGAGTTGAGCACTTTTTGGTAGGGGGTAAACTTGTGAATTATTATGATGTTATTTGATTTTTGTTTTTTTTTAAATTTTTTTTTTTTTTAATTATTTTAATAACGTTTTTACTTCTATCGGCATATTTTGTTTGTATATGTTGAGTATTATTAATTCGAAATAAGGGAACTAACTAAAACACCTGCTAGAAAAAATAAAGCTCCAAGAGGGGTAGCAATTTCAAATACATGTATAGTGTATACAGAGGTCAACTTTTAACCCCCATCCATTTTTGTATCACAAAAAATGGGTAAAGACCAATTTTGACCTTTGTCTATAAAGTATCAAAGTCGTATTATATCATATAGATTCATAAGAAGTTCCTTTGGGATCATATTAATCTTAGGGGTCATTTGATCCTAACTATATATTTTTCATAGGCCTGGATCTCTGGCCTAACCCTTTTATGGGCGTTTCCAGGGGGCATACCTCGTATTATAACCAACTTCAAAAAAAGGAAGAGGTTCTCAGTTCGTCGCGTATCTTTTTTTTTAAATGTATGTCGGTGCATATCTCCGTGGTTTCTAACTTTCTACACCTTTGAATTTGAGAATTCTTCGATATTTCAAAATTAAAAGTAGCCCATGATCGTGTCCGGGATGCAAGCTATTCCTTGTAACAAATTTAATCAAAATTAGTAAAGTGGAAAATTGAAAATATTTTGAAGCGGTTAATGCTAACGGTTAAGACTCCAGACCTTCTGTACGGGGTCGCAAGTTCGATCCTTGGGCACGCACCTCCAACTTTTCGAAGTTGCTATGTGGGTTTATGAAATAATAAAATATATCACTTGCTTCAAACGGTGAAGGAAAACATCGCGAGGAAAATTGCATGCCCGAGAGCTCTTCATAATGTTCTCGAAGATGAGTGAGGTCTGCCAATCCGCAGTCTTTGCCAGCGTGGTGGACTATGGCTAAACCCTTCTCAAATAAATAAATAAATAAATAATATTTATTTGCTGGAATATGGGTACAAGATAGGTCTTAAAATGGTAATTCCCTTAACATATTCTACCATATAGTGGTGTGCAAATTGTTTCTTTTTAAAGTATTTAAATTAAATTAGTTCATAAAATTATTGAATTAAAAATAAAATTTGCGATTAAATTACATTACATTTCATAAAAATAGCAAAAATACTTATTTAAAATTATTAAAAACATTAAAAAAATAAATATATATCAGCTAAATTCTCATTCCGAGAGGAGACTCGTGCTCAGTAGTCAGCCGGCAATAAGTTGATAATATAGAGAGAGAGAGAGAGAAGGAGAGAAAGTAGCCCATGTTCGTGTCTGATACAACGACCTCAATTTACATAGTCGGGCCCTGACAAACAAAGAATGTGGGCGTATTTTTGACGCCATCTAGTCTGAAAAGCGGGACAGCGCTATGGCGGGGACAAGGACAGGCTTATACAGGTGTGGAGCGCGCTCCACAGGTCGGACGCCCAATTTTTTTCTATGAAAGGGCCCATCTAGTACCTACATATATATCGATGGGTACATTGTATCATTGTAAAGTGGATGGACTCTTTAAAGGTACCAGACAGACATACTTTCGCATTCATCACATTAAGGAGCATGAATTATTATCGGTACACACATAAAGCACAGATGAAAAAATTGTTACTTTGTAACCGTTTAAGAAGAAGTTTAAGCTAAATTATTAATATTACTTACTAGCCCATAGGCTAGAATTAGATGCAAAATGTACGGTTGGACTGTGGACCGTACAGTAGTACACTATAAAGTTGTCATTATAATATTGTAATGGGACTTTATTGTAAGAAGAAAAAAAAACTTTGTAACCTAAAGTTGCGCAAGAGAGAGCAATATTTTAACTTTTTTCCCAGTTGTTTACCTTTAAATACCTACAGAAACAGCGCGACCGAAAACATTGCTCACATTTTCTAGGTTTCATTTTTAATTAGATTTAGGTTTATTTTATTAATTAGTTTATAATTTGTATTATATTATAATAAATAACATCACTAAAAAAGACCCTCTAAAATAAAGTAGGTCAAAACCATTTATTATTATTATTGAAAAGCTAAACGCATACGTAATTCGTTAATTACTAATACCCAATCAGGGAAACCGATAGTGCAACCGACATTAATAATAATATTGTACGTCATTGCAATCAATTTAGTGGAGACCGCAAAAGTGAGTCAGAATCACAATTTACTTGAAACAGTATATAAGCGACTCCACGGGATCAATTGACTCAAACATTGTTAGAGAACCAAGCGAGATGACGGTTAAGGTTCTTTTCGTATTATTGTGCGCGTTCGCAACCGCTTTTGGGTTGTACTGTCCGTGTTGGGACGACAAAACTGTGGCATATTTAGAGGAATTCAAAAACTTCTTACTGAAACTGCCAGAAAACGATTACTATGATAAATATCCAATCCTGCCCGGGGAACTGTCACCGCTGGTATGCAACTGTAAACAGAAAGATAGGAAGAAAAGGAAGACCGTTGAAATTTCTCCATTCCAACAGCAACCCTACCGAGTGTCAAGGAACCTAGCACCGAGAAGACGGTTGTCCTACAACAGTAGAGTTAGATGCGCGTACGGTCATCAATGGGTCTCAGCTTTGAAAATCTGCGTGGGAATGTAAAGAAAATTAAATCTAATGAGCTACATTTTGAAAAACCGGTAGATGTGCGTAAGGCGAAAATTTTACCATTTACTAAGATGCGTGTATACGGTCAAAGATGGATCCCAGTTTTGAAAATCTGCATGGAAAAGAAAATGAAATCAAAATTAACTACATTGTGAAAATAGATTCGGTAAAACAACCAGTGAAATTGTAAATATGTTGGGAAGAATTTAATAACGACTAATTTTGTTTTTTTTTGAGTACTTACAAGTATTTACAAATTTTGAATTTAGAAATATTGTCTGAGTGAGCATGTGATTTAAAATATATGTGCGTTACATATATTTTTTTAAACGGAAATCCGTCTGATTAACATTGAATTGTGAAGTTAGATAAAATAGCAGATGGTTTAGACTGCATCATTACTTACCACCAGGTGAGATCGCAGTCAAGGGCAAACTTTTAGTGGAATTAATTAATTAAAGAGGGGGAAAACTGGTGGTATTAAAGTAAAATGGCATTAACAGCCAGAGCCAAAAAAAAGTTTTAAATAAAATAATATAAGTGGTTCCCAATGACAAGGTAAATTGTGACTGTTACCTTATTTAGGATAAAAAGCCATTACTTTAAAGACTACCAAAAGAAAACGCTTTTTATAAAAATAATTCCACCATAAATAATTAACGTTACTTTAAAATACCAAAAACAAGTAAAATTAAGTACAAGTAAAATCTTTTATGATAAATTTCAGTAGGGCGATTTTGTAAAACCTGCATCAATCATTGTTACAGTCTCAATTATTGTTACACTGTAGCTGTCATTTTTAGCCAATCGTCCCCCAGTATTCGGGGATAAGCTTAGGTTAAAACTTATTTTTGAGCGGATGTAACATTACATTTTTTAAAGCTTTTAGTATTAAAAAGTGCAAGCTTCGAAGTGAGATTAATTAACTAGTGAATTTTGTGTTGTAAATTATTTTAATTAAGTTTAAGCTATGCATTTTGTTAATAGTATTACTTAATTATAGGATTTAGTTAAGAAAGCCATTGGAAGCTTTAATAATTTATAAAAAATATATAATAAATAAATAATTACCAACTTAAATAATATTGTCTTTTTCTTTTATGTTTATGTAGTTTCTTTCAGATCTAAATATCTAATGGATGGGTTCAATACACCTACGTCTTTTATACTTATAACTACTAGCTTATGCCCGCGACTTCGTCCGCGCGTATTGAGGTCTTTTGATTCCCGCGGGAAACCTTTAATTTTCCGGGATAGAAAGTAACCTAATAATATGTGTCACTTCAGACTTTATTCATTCTCTGTGCCAAATTTCATCCAGATCCGTTCAGCCGTTATGGCGTGATTGAGTAACAACCATCCATACATCCATCCATCCAAACATTCGTATTTATAATATTACTAGTATAGATCTATAGAAAAATAATTGTGTATTAACAACAACACAAAATTTGACTTTGACTTTAAGCATAAAATTTCGATATTTTAGGTCGTAATTAGACGAAAAAAAATATGTCATGAAAAAGTTTGCTTTTGTTTTTAGGAGATTTTGTATTTATCAGCATTATATTTACACGTTCGCGACGACATTTTAAGTTTTTCTAGACAGACCACAGTAAACAGGTGCTTAGACTAGTCAAAACACCTGATCGCTGTTTATCACTCGAGTGCCATCTAGCGGCACTATGTGAACGTAAAAACCCCACTCTGATCGCGCGGTATTTTTGATTGTATTAAAATTATTTAAAATTTATAAAAAATTCAATAATGAGTATTATTACTATAACCATTGACTTACCAATACCTTAGACGCACCATCGAAACGCAAAAAAACGGCACGGTCAAATTGTGCACAAATAGATATTGTGAACAATTTTCGCCTCAGTCGCGCATGAGTACACTAGGCGACAAAATGTCGTATGTGTCGAATTGTTATTACAAAATTGAACCCTAAATATAAAGATATAATATGGTTTGTTTTTCTGAACCGTTTGGTGTCTCAGTCTATATTATTATCTATAGCTGTGTTTGTAATAAGCTTTATTGTGGACGCTTTTTGAGTATTAATTTGTAGGTAATTTTGTATCCTTAGTTGGTTAATCGATTACTATAACTATCACAAAAGCAAACTTTATACCAAAAAAGTTATTTTCTTTTTGTTTTGGTGCATAATTAAATCATAAAATAAACTTTAGGACAAAGAACGAAAACATTTTTGTAGTCGTGTAATGCCTGAAATAAACAATAATCTATGTGGTAGACTCGACTATTCAAAAGCACTTGTTAAAAGTCTACTTAAATAAATATTTGATTTGATTTGACTATTTACCTATTTATTTAGAAAATAAGTGATAGGTAGTTTAAGTCTTATTAGTTAAGTTAGATGATTCCCGCGACTTCGTCCGCGTGGATTAAGATTTTTTGATTCCCGCGGGAACTCTTTAATTTTCCGGGATAAAAAGTAGCCTATGTCCTTCCCCGGGATACAATCTACCCCTGTACCAAATTTCATCAAAATCGGTTGAGTAGATGGGCCGTGAAAGCGTAGCAGACAGACAGACAGACAGACAGACAGACAGACAGACAGACACACTTTCGCATTTATAATATTAGTATGTAATAGTAGTATTGTTTAATAATCCATACTAATAAGTATGGATTATTAAACAAATATTAGCCTCGCATGCGCTCTCTCGAGGGAAATGTTTAATAAATTAAAAACGAATAATTTTGCGTCATTGGGAATAGTTTTTACTGTTTTTATTCCGAGAATACCAATTAAATATATTTTTTACGATCCTAAGCCGGTATCTAAATCATTAGCCTATGACCTTAATTAACATATCACTCAAGATAGGTATCCAGTATGCATGCACGTCCTAAATAATATTAATAAATGCAAATTTGAGTTTGTTTGTCTGTTGCGCTTTCCCATCCCCACAGCCCATCTTGCCAACCGATTTTGATAATGTTAACACAAACCAAACACTCAATTTTTGTTTTTATGTGTTTCTATATTTCTTTTGTGCAATAAAGAATACGATAATAATAATAGGTTTAGACGAGTTCCCGGGTTCGAGTACCGGGTCGGGCCATAATTAAGTATTTATTGGGTTTTTCTAATAAGAAAATCTCAGTAGTAGCTCGTAGATAGGTATTCCACTCTTCCCCCCCAGGGGGGATACGTTGGTAGGGACTAGTGGAACAGCCCAGGTATATGTATTTGGCGGTGTTTCACCCCCGTGCTTCGGAAATAACGTAATGCCTTCGGTCATGTGGCCTTAGTCTTTGGTCGCCTGATCTCTCTTCGGTCGTGTTTTGAGAGTAAAGGAACAGAGAGTGCACCTGTGTGTGTACACAGGTATAAAACGCTTGTGCACTATAATATTTTAATGACTGTGTTAAACAGCATGCAGCTAACACCCACTTGCACAAGGACTCAAGATTGCTTTAGTTTTTTTTTCATTCTGTCAACAAAAGTGGCCCTGAATCCATACTAATATTATACTCGTAAATGCGAAAGTGTGTCTGTCTGTCTGTCTGCTACGCGTTTCCGGCCCATCTTTTCAACCGATTTTGCTGAAATTTAGTATGGAGGTAGGTTATATCCCGGGGAAGGGCATAGGCTACTTTTTATTCCGGAAAATTAAGGAGTTCCCGCGGGAATCAAAAAACCTTAACCCACGCGGTCGAAGTCGCGGGCATCATCTAGTATATTATAAACTAGCTGATGCCCGCGACTTCGTCCGCGTGGTTTGGCGGGACCCTCGAACCCGATTGCAGCGCCCCCTACCGGGTCCAATTGTGAATATAAACCATCCCGGGGTCCAGACAAACCCAACAAAAAAAGAATTAGCGAAATTGGTCCAGCCGTGTCCCGCCCTGAACCTCGAACCCGATTGCAGCGCCCCCTACCGGGTCCAATTGTGAATATAAACCATCCCGGCGTCCAGACAAACCCAAAAAAAAAAGAATTAGCGAAATTGGTCCAGCCGTTCACGCGTGATGCCGTGGCCAAGGGAAATAGGGATTCATTTTTATATTATACCCCTATTTCACCCCTTTGGGGGTGGAATTACGAAAAACTGTGAAATACGTACGTCTTCATTTTCAACCCGCAGCTCATATACCAAGTTTCATCGATATAATTTGAGAAATGACGGACTTTCATACAAACTTTCAACCCCTATTTCACCCCTTTGGGGGTAGAATTTCGGGATAAAAAGTATCCTAGTATGTCCTACCTCGTAGTATAGGCTCAAATCGCGCCAAGTTTCGTTTGAATTCATTCAGTAGTTTCGGCGTGATGCGCGGCCAAGATACAGACAGACAGACAGACAGACAGACAGACAGACAAAAATGAAAAAAATTACAGATTTGGCTTCAGTATCGAATAATAAGTGCCCTCCAAAAAAATTTTTCAAAATATCTTCAATGTACAGAATTGGACCTGTTACAGTTTTATTATAAGTAAGTATAGATGCATGTGCAATATATCATGTGCAATAAATAATTTAAAACAAAAACCGGGGCATGCCGGCTACTCAAAAAAAAAGAGCAAAGGTTGCATCAAAGATAACCCCCATGTTTTTCGTTTAACGTTCCCTTATCTACCATTCCTGATAATTGGAATTCCAGAGTAGTATATAAACATCTTCCTAAACTCTATTCGTTCATATACAAGTAATAAATTCTGCCAACATGTTTAAACTATTCGTTTTAATATTCTCCGTATTGGTTCTCACCGCGAGATATATGGATGCTGCATCGATCGAGGAGCATCGAGACAGAAACCAAATGCAAGATCAATCAGCTATGCCACGAGGAACACCAATCGAACCAATGACATTCAGAAGGTTTAGTTCATTTAGACCAATAAGCATGACGTGTCCACCAGGCTATGATTTGAAACAAAACAAATATTGCTTTAAAAGAAACGAAAATAAGACGATTGGGATAAATGAGAAGTAATCTACTAAAGATCGTTTACTAAAATAATTAATTAATCCTGATTACTGTGTTGATATCTTAATTAATTAAAAAACTAACGCCCACTTGCACAAGGACTCAGATTGTTTTTTTTTTTTAATTCTGTCACTTTTTGCCCTTAATATATTTTAATTAACTAGAATGTTTTTTATTTAACCATTTATTTTTAATGTTATTTACTTGGAGGGCTATTTAGCAAGAAAAGGTAGAAGTGGATTTTTTTGTGGTAAAAACAGATACTTATTGACAAAGAAAATGGCGTAACTGTAAAGTAAAGAAGTTTTAAAAATAAAATATTACGTAAGTAAACAAAAGAAACAATTACTTATTGAAGTGAAAACTTCTTTAGCCGCGTTGAGCACTTTTAGGTAGGGGGTAAACTTGTGGATTCGCGTCACCGACACCGTCACCGACATGCTCGCGTAGTTACGAAGACAAAAGGTCTTAAATATAAATATACTACATTCGTAATTAAACTTTATTACCTTGGTTTTAAGGTTGATATTTTAATTTTTTTTTAATTATTATTTTTTTATTATTGAAAACAATAGGTACAATAGAAATTAAAGCTAGCTAGCCTAACCTAATAACTATATATATGTTTTTTTTTTTTTTGATTAAATATAATATTGGTTTTCACTTCTATCGGCAGTCCCTATGACTATCATTTTTTTTTATTATTCTACTACACGTAAACCCTCCCAATTATAAGACCCCAGCGATAATCACTGCGCAAGAATGGAGTGCACAGGTATACAAGCTGTTTACTTCATGATGCAAGATGACTGAGCATTGAACTGCTTCAACCTAGGTAGTAGGGTGGGCAGTGTATTTTTGCCTCTATGACCTGCACGCCACTGTACGCCGCCAGGGGAGTCGTCGAGCTCAATCTCCTGCATATTATAGAGAACATCTTATTCGTTATTTGGAATACATAATGTAATATTACGTAACACTATTATGACGCATGCGCGGTAGCGGGATACCCTGCGCGTCAAATGTGACGTCACACGCGTTTGATTGATAACATGCGCCCGCGCATATAAGGATAAAGCCGCGTATGTGGTGTTTTTCTATCGCCAAGGTTATCCGTCATTTTGGTAATTTGAATCCATTTCAAAGTTATACAGGTTCCTATTTTTTTAAGTTAGCCCTTGACTGCGATCTCACCTGATGGTAAGTGATGATGCAGTCTAATCTAATATGGTAGCGGGGTAGCCTGTAAGGGGTATGGCAGTTATATTAAACCCATACCCCTAGTCGGTTCCTACACGGCATCGTACCGAAACTCTAAATCGCTTGGCGGTACATCTTTGCTGGTTGGGTGGAAACTAGCCACGGCGGAAGCCTCGCACCAGACCAGACGTAAGAAAATTCAGAAATAATAAATTCCCGCATTAACCCTGCCGGGAATCGAACCCGGGACCTCCCACGTTAAGAGAACAGCGCTCCTCACATATGCCATGTATGAATATACCACATAATAGCCACAATGCCTTCAAACTTCCACCGTCTGTAGAAAAATAGAAAAAAAACAGTCCAACGAGTAAACATCATTGAAAAATTAAATAACACGACTGCATTAGCATTGTCTGGTGCCATTTTGATAATGGCCTGTATAAATAAAATTGAAATTTTGTTTAGAAAACTGTTGAATATTAATGTGTTTACAATAAAAGAGTATTTAAATCGAATAGTTACTAGACCCATATAAATTACTGTTACTGTTCCATTTGCAATTAATATGTTTTTTAGAGAAGAGCAAAGTTCGCGGGCTCCTTAATGTGTCGGCCATTAGTTCCTTTACCTTAAATTAAATAAAATAAAATCTCTTTATTTGCAAAAGTTACATAGGTTTACATAAAAAATTTGGCCTCTATCTCCAAAAAAAGTAAAAACTGTGTTATGGGAGCTAGTGCCTTCCCTATTACATAGGTGCTTTTTTGCAATTAATTATTATTAGCTTATGTTAACATGCAAAATAAAATACAATTATAAAGACGTGCATATGTGTGGGTGTGTGTGTTTGTGTGTGTGTGTGTGTAAGCTAGTGCCTTGTGGGGATATGTTAGTGTTTGTTTGAAACTAAGCGTGGAATATCGGGAATTATTAAAGAATTTTTAAGTTCTTCAGTAATTTCAGATTTGTAAGAAAGGGAAGAATTTTGGTTTTGATGGCGCCATACACAGATGTAGTAATTGATTTTTTTTTTAAATGATAGCCAGTGTCACTCGGAATGATGTAAGGATTCCAACGATACCCCATACATCCAAACCTGATCAAGCATTTAGAAGCTGTAGTGGACTAAATGCATACATAAACCCTGAAATTATTCGCTGAAGCATTATATTCTGTAACAAAATTCCACAACCTATTTTAAACTTGCCCTTTACACAAATTTAAGAAATCCATTAAAAGTATGCTGCTGAAAAAAAGGCTTATTTACTGTTGAAGATTATGTAAACGATATAAGAGCATGGATTGGACTCGCTCCAGCAGCTAAGGACAGCGGTTACTTATGTATCTAAGTAGGTACATGTAGTATATTGATGTAATTATTGTAAAAAAAAAATAAAAAAAAACCGAGGGTTCCGTACAAACCTGTAGTAAGTTTTAAATTATTAAAAAAAAAACTACTTACTAGATCTCGTTCAAACCAATTTTCGGTGGAAGTTTGCATGGTAATGTACATCATATATTTTTTTTATTATTATCATTCTCTTATTTTAGAAGTTACAGGGGGGGGGGGGGGGACGACACATTTGACCACTTAGGAAGTGTCTCTTAAAGTGTCACTTTAGAAAAAATGATATTAGAAACGTCAATATCATTTTTGAAGACCTATCCATAGATATGCCACACGTATGGGTTTCCCGTGGGCATCAAAAAAGCTTATTAAACGCAGACGAAGTCGCGGGCATCCGCTAGTTCGCTATAATCCGCTAAAACAGACAAATCTATTATATGTGGTACAACGTGGAGCATGAGATATGCACCGGTGTGAGTCTTCAGGCGATATGGCCGTGTAGAGACCGATTAAGAAGTATGGGCATAGTCTATGTATATGGGTTTATTTTAACTGCCATAGCCTAATGGTGGGAGGCTTCGGCCGTGGCTAGTTCCCACCCTACCGGCAACGACGTACGCCAAGCGATTTAGCTTTCCCAATAGAAACCGATTGGGGGTATGGGCTTAATATAACTGCCATGCCCCTAACAGGTTAGCCCGCTACCATCTTAGACTGCATCATCACTAACCATCAGGTGAGATCGCAGTCAAGGGCTAACTTGTAGTGGATAAAAAAAAAACTAAAAAAAAGAAAAAGAAAAAAAGACCTAACGTAGTGGATAGAAAAAGCTAGTGGTCTCAACGCCTTAGTACAAAACTAGCGGTCAAGCAAACGGCGTTAAGTTATAGCCCTACGTCACCGCGTGGCCGGTCGCTCCCCCAAATAAATGAAATTTAACAGAATGAGGGAAAAAATCAATACCACACTACTCAGTATCGGCCACTATCGGCTTAATTTACTGCGTTGATAAAATAATGCTGTGTGGACGCGCCTTTAGCATCCGCATTCCGCGCGTGTGAACTCCGCTTTACACAGTTTAAAAAAAAATGAAAATGAAGATATCTATATTGAAAATTTTAAAATACCTATACTTCATAATCATAATATTATATCATATAAATGTGATCTCTCTTTTTAACAAACATTTATAAGTACTAGGTAACATCACAACAGCTATAACAACAATAGAATTCAAAAAGATATAAAAATAAAGAAGAAGTATATTTTATGTATAAGCTAATAGGAATAAACCGATTGACATAATATCAATGTACAGTTCTAGGTCTTAAAAACTTGATATATTGCATGGTAGGTTTCAGGAATTCAGGATTTTCCGATATTTCAGCCGAGTGAATCCAGAGGGCTAGTGACTAGTGTAAAATAATGTAGGTAGAATTATATTATAGTACTTACGGGTAAAGCAAACGTCAAATATTTTGAAAGTTGAGCATCCTACTGCCGCTCCGAGAGGTCGTCGAACCCGGCGAAACAGACAGACAGACAGTCCGCCATCTTCCCCAAACGTCAAACTTCAAATTTCGAATCCGCAAACTGTCAAACTCCGCGAAAACTTGACCAAACTTAAAGCATCCTCGCCTGTTATTTGTGTTTGTGTTTAATAACTATTTTAATTTACGTAACACAGTTTGTATAAAACGGTATAAAAATATTAAAATTAGTACATGAACGGTGGCAAAAACTTGTAAATTAAAACGAAATATAAATATATATTAATAATAATAATAAAAACGTCGAAGCCGCTCAGCTCCGAGTGCGAGAGCCTACTGACTTAAAATTTTTGGGTATAAAAACATGCTACAATAGCCTGCGGGAGGCGCGAACCCTCTTGATACTTGCGAGGGCATTTCCTCCCTCGCCGAATATAACGTCGTCAATTTTTAAAACTTTACACGTGTACGAAGTTTGATATTACGATGTAATGAAACCTCAATAATTCCACAGCCTGAGATTATATTATGTTCTTTCCAGCCTGCCATCCGAAAGAGATAAAGCAATGCTGCGGTGTGACAGGGGCAAGTTGGAGGAGCGTATATTATCCAAGCTGAAAGAATTTACAGTGCAAAATTCAGTAATTACAGTACAAATTATAGCATGAGGTAGACAAACTAAATGCTTCGGAAGATGTGCGCATAAACATGTACTCTACAAGGCAGGCAGCCATCAAAGAGAAGTGTAGACGCATAGTACAGGGGTCCGGAGTCCCAGCGTATATTATCCAAGCTGAAAGAATTTACAGTGCAAAATTCAGTAATTCCAGTACAAATTATAGCATTAGGTAGACAGACTAAATGCTTAGGAAGATGTGCGCATAAACATGTACTGTACAAGGCACGCAGCCGTCAAAGAGAAGTGTAGACGCATAGTACAGGGGTCCGGAGTCCCAACACAAGCTGAGTGGCTTACCTATTTTAGGTGTTCAATGCTGTACAATACGAAATTTTGATTTTGCATGTAAGTGCTTATTTTTAGTTCATTTTTGTGCAGAAAATGCCTTAAAAAAAAGATTTTTCTTTCTTGCCTTCTTTCTTTCATAATCAAGTGTTCTTTCTTTCTTTTATTTAATAATTCACAGCACTGCAGTGACGTCCACAACCGCTTTGCTAGCGTTACGATCGAGAAGATCATGCACAAAATTAGGATGCAGCTTGGATGTGTATACGAAGGTAGTAGGTAGTAGGTGACCCGGTGAGGTGAGGTGTGGTCTACAATCTGTATGGACGTCGAACCACTGTAAGGAATAAGGATAATAAATACTGACGCTGTAGTAAGACGCTGATAGCCTAATAGTAATTTAAATCTCGGCTGGGGTGGTCCAAGTTTTCAGTACCAAAAACGCACCTCTAACTTTTCGGAGTTTGAGTAATTATATATCACTTGGCTCATTGGTGAAGGAAAACATCGTGAGCAAACCTGATTTCCTGAAAATTCTTCGAAATGTTGGATAAAAGCAGACGTTACTTTAGTGAAATCGGTGAAATCCATGACAACCACGGAACAAGAAGCTTAAATCGCTATAGTCCTTAAAAACAGACTTTCACGTAGGAAAACTTTCTACTGAGAAAAGCCGGCAGAAACTCAGCAGTTGTTCTTTTCATGTCTTAATGTAAAATTAATACGTTACGTAACAAGTATTTACACTGGAACTGCTGGAAGCGAAGCCGGTTGCTTCCATGCAACTTTGTCATTAAGAAAATCGTCAATAGTATAATAACCTCGACTTAAAAAATGCTGTCTTTCTTTTGGAATCTAAAGTCTGTGGTGTAACGTGCAGCATGTGCACTTCCGCAATGTGGTCATGAAAGTGTATTTCGAAAGAAACTTAAAACTAAAGCAACAGGGGTTCCAAACGTGCCCGGATCAGAGAAGAAGCCCGCTACACAAGCCGGTATTTTTTTAAACTTATGGCTTCACTACTACGATGTAAACCTTACTCGAAACCGTTAACAATACTATAATTGTCTTGGAAATTTAAAAAAAAATGAAAGTTTTGAGTATCAAGACTAGGCTTTCGCCGTACTGCACGCATGTGTGCGTGTGAGGGGGTGAGCGGGCGCGCGGTGGGGTGGAGGGGGGTAAAATTTTTCGTTTTTCGCCCACTTTTCCGTCCCGCTCTAGTTTTTCGTCTCCCTCATTTTTTCTTCGCCGGCTTTCTTCCTAGTGCCCCACCACATGTGTGCTGGTGGCAGTATAGGGGAGAATTGCAGAGAAAATTTCATTTCCGGTTTGAAAAATCGAAACAATGTGTGCATTTAATTCCGAACTCTACATCAGATAACTCTATTTTTGACTGATAATAGTCTTTAACAATGTTTTAGGACAATGTTTTAGGTGTTCTAATTCTGTAGCCCGGACAGACACATTGGGCAACTGTAAGGTCTCTTCGGGTATGTTAGCTAAATAAAATAAAATAAAAACACACTACGGACAGTAGATACAGGACAAAACTTCGGCGTGATACGTTCGCGTCCAACTGTCCACTTGCTCATTAATTCTCCCTAGCGTTAAGGTTGTCTGAAAAAGACAACTAGATTAAATAAATAAATAAATAAATTCTTAATTGACAAAAAAAAATTAGAAACACAATTATTTACCAATTCTACACAGGAATCCATCTAATCTAATTATATTATTATTAAGTCGATCTAATTATCAATAAATCACAAAAAATTCTTAGTAAGCCTTATATTGAACCTACTTTTTAAGATTTTCGTTTTGTAATACTTTTTTTCGTGTTTTAGTGATTGCCAATAAAGAATATAATGTACATGTAGTTACATAGGTTCGTTTCGTCCTGTGGCGCTATTGCGCGTTTTTTCCGTGGTGTGTTTTCGGCCTTAAAGTTTTCTTAGTTTAGTAAGTGTAAGTGTAAAATCTATACTTTGTATTATTAATGAGAAATGTTTCTGTTTGCCTATATCTGTCTGTCTGTCTGCTACGCTTTCCCGACCCATATTTTCAGCCGTTTTTGACGAAATTTAGTATAGAGATAGGTCGCATCCCGGGGAAGGACATTGTCTTTTTTCCCAGAAATTACGCAGGAATCAACAAACCGTAATCCGTGCGGGCGAAGTCGAGGACATCATCTATTAAAGTATATTTTCATTTCATCTCAGTTCATTCATTTTTTTATTTAATGAATCAAGTTTTATCTGTATATTGAGTCCATACTGCAAAAAGCGTGCGGGCGCCGCCCGCCCTTCGCCCCCACAGCGCCTTACGGCTATACAGCATGCTCCAGTTATTACTTTAATTGTATTTTTATTCCACACAAACCTAATTTCATTATTGTGATTGATGTTTTTCTAGAGATTAAAAATCTTATTCGAGAACAAAGATTGTTCTAGTTTCAATTAGGAAATGAATACGAAAAGCCTTAATATTTTTATTTCATTTTGGTCGGTCTATTTTACAGGCGATTTCCATAAATATTCTCCGGTGCTTATAAGGTACATATACTGTTCTATAATACGACAGTAATTACAACAGTAATATTATAGCAATTAGAATATTAGAATATAATAAATTATTAATTTATTCATCGTAAGCCCGAACAAGAACTGTAAAAAGTTTTATTACAATCGGAATTCGGATGAACGGTATAGGATCGAATAGGGAAGATAATTTTATCATAATTCAAAGTTAAGTATAAGCACAGACAATTTTTGTATCAACATTTTACTACTGTTTCTAAGTCCATCATTACTTTGAAAACGATCAAAAAATATCGCACAGAACAATTACTCAAACAGTTAGCAACACAACAAACCGCCCAATAAACTTAAACCCCAAGGCCACAAATCACTATCAAGTTAGCAACGCGGCTCGAAGAACACCCTGTATACCCTGAACAGAACTAGGAAACGAGGGAGTAAGTACACACGGCCCACCCCCCTAGGGGAGTACATGGCAAATACGCGAAAGCAATAGGACTTTTAAAAATTCTCCAGAAATATGATTTATATGTTGACGGCAAGAACGCCTCCTTTTCTCTTGCTCAAGGACGGGCCTGATTCGATTTTTAAAACCGCCTCGCTAGAATTTATTTTTGAACGAAAACTTCATTGTTTTTTTTTCCGTACGCCCGTACTCCGGCGTAATTTATTCGCTTATTTATTGTTTACGGAACAACCTGTATATCATTTTCTGATGTGAAGTATTTAAAATTAAACCAAGTTGGCGCGTGTAAATCTTATTTTATTTAACTTTTAGTATTAAAGTATTATATTACCTGGCTGAGTTTGTTGTGGGCTTCTGCTCAGACCAGGGCGCGTTCGGAACCCTTGAAGCTGCAGTTTATCCTGTACCTATTTATTATCATCATCACGTCTCTATTTATTATTCAAAATTCAAATGTGTTTATTCAAATAAACTTTTACAAATGCTTTTGAATCGTCGAGTGAATCTACCACTGGTTCGGAATGCCATTTTACGTAATCTTCAACAGTATAATAAGCTTTTTTCAGAAGCATACTAAGTAGGTACTAATAAGTTTTAGTCTTAAGCCCAAGTGCAGATCTGCGGACTTCACTCTCATTTGAGATCATTATGGAGAGAAAACTCAGGCATGCTGTTTCCTCACGATTGTTTGTTATGCCACGTCACATAAGTTGCAAGTGCGTGCTTGAATCGAACCCTGAACCCTCCCCGAATGTGTGGCCGAAGTCTTAACCACTAGGATATCACCGCTTTTCAGTATTGTAGACTTATCTTTTTTCACTTATATATAATCAAAAGTCTTTTTAGGGTTCCGTAGCCAAATTTGGCAAAAACGGAACCCTTATAGATTCGTCATGTCTGTCTGTCTGTCTGTCTGTCTGTCTGTCTGTCTGTCTGTCTGTCTGTCTGTCTGTCTGTCTGTCTGTCTGTCTGTCTGTCTGTCTGTCTGTCTGTCTGTGTGTCCGTCCGTATGTCGCAGCAACTTTTTTCCGAAACTATAAGAACTATACTGTTGAAACATGGTAAGTAGATGTATTCTGTGAACCGCATTAAGATTTTCTTACAAAAATAGAAAAAAAACAATAAATTTTGGGCGTCCCGATACTTGGAACTGAAACTCAAAAATTTTTTTTTCATCAAACCCATACGTGTGGGGTATCTATGGATAGGTCTTCAAAAATGATATTGAGGTTTCTAGTATCATTTTTTTCTAAACTGAATAGTTTGCACGAGAGACACTTCCAAAGTGGTAAAATGTGTGTTCCCCCCCTGTAACTTCTAAAATAAGAGAATGATAAAACTAAAAAAAATATATGATGTACATTATCATGCAAACTTCCACCAAAAATTGGTTTGAACGAGATCTAGTAAGTAGTTTTTTTTTAATAATTTAAAACTTACTACAGGTTTGTACGGAACCCTCGGTGCGCGAGTCCGACTCGCACTTGTTACGTATTTTTTAATCCACTACAAGTTAGCCCTTGACTGCGATCTCACCTAATGGTAAGTATAGATATGCAGTCTAAAATGCAGGTAGCGGGCTAATATGTTAGGGGCATGGCGATTATAATTAACCCATACCCCTAATCGGTTTCTACACGGCATCGTACCGGAACGCTGGACTGAATCCTTTCAAGACGATATCTAGGGTTCCCAGTTATCAGAAATATTAATTCATATAGGTCATAATAAATATTTATAATAATAAAGTTTTTTATTTAAAGGCATATAAACCCAGTGCAAATACAGTCATTACAAATACAGCAATATCAAACATTTATCCCAGGAATAAAACCATTTCCCACGGTATTTTGGAAAAACCAAAATCCACGAAGTCCCGTGGGAAATTTTAATTAATATAACTGCCATGCCCTGCCAGAGGTTATCCCGCTACCATCTTAGACTGCATCGTCACTTACCATCAGGTGAGATCGCAGTCCAGGACTAACTTGTAGTGGATAAAAAATAAAAAAACACATGTAGCTTTCACCCTTGACCTTATTATTTTGCCTGAGTATAATATTATTACTTACATTCGTTAACAAACATCCTATAATATAAAACATTAAATTTTATAATAATTATTTCGCCGAAACATAAGTGGAGCAGTTCAAGTCAAAACACGTGTAAAATTATAATTTATTCCTTTCTTTCATTATGTACAAGATGAATCCCGCGTCTTCGCCCGCGTGGATTAACTTTTTAAAGTCCCGGGGTAACTTCTTAATTTTCCGGGATAAAAAGCCTATGTCCTTCACCAGAATTTAAACTACATATAATATAGCGAGGGACGAGTCGCCTATAGTTGCGACAAGGCATAGTCGTTTGCGATTGTTAAGCAACGTTGAGACAAGTCGGTAACTAGATGGGTGACCGAATTTGGAAGTCCAAATTTTGCCCTTTCGTTTCCTCCGTGCTTCGGAAAGCACGTTAAGCCGTCCACTAACATCTGATAATAATAGTAACAAAAACCTAAGAGTTTAAATACTCTTAGTCGAGTCGAATGCGGAAGGAGCTGGGAACCCACCGCATTATTATGCCAAGAAAACCCCTGCCATTATGTGATTAATTGGATGGGGACACGACCCTCAGCAATGCGGGAATACAACGCAGAGAGACATGGAAAATTCATCCCAATCGGTTGAAATGATGGACCGTTAAAGCGTAACAGACAGACAGACAGACACACTTTCGCATCTTAATATATAAAACAAAGTCGGGTTTGTTCGAACACTTATAACTCACTTACACACTCTAGAACAGCAGGACCGATTTTCATGGTTTTTGATTTGTTGGATTCTGTGGTTGTATTTGTCTCCGTCCCGAATAGCAGAATAACGAGCTATTAAAAACATAGGAATATTGACGAAAAAATTAAATAAAATAAAAAACATTTTCCCTTGATTTTCCCATACAAAATGTTCATGGGTTTCGTAACGTGATTTTTGGCATGGGTATAGTTGAGGACCTGGAGAGTACATGGGCTATTTTTTATCCCGGAAAATTAAGGAGTTCCCGCGGGAATCAAAAAAAACTTAAACCACGCGGACGAAGTCGCGGGCATCAGCTAGTTTATAATATTAGTATGGATTCTTCTTGTAATATTGAATAGCCCAGCCAAAGTCACGGCACAAGTCGCGTGAAGCAATAATAAATTCAGACACGTGTAAGCCTGTAAGAGATATTCCGCCCCTATTTAAGCACAAAAATATTTTTCCTTCGCTTTATTTTAGTGGAAAATTGAAATTGAAAATGTTATTAAGCAATCCCTCTCAGACGTTGATACTTGCCCGTAGAAAAACGTTAAAACGGCCGAATAATTATATTAAATTCCGAATCGTTATTTAAAGAAATGTTTTGTCGCTTTTTTGCACGTGTTTTCACACTTCGAGAATGATGTATTCCATTTTTTTTTTTGTTTTGCCCTTGACTGCAAACTCAACTGATGGTAAATGATGATGCAGTCTAACATGGTAGCGGGCTAACCTGCTAGGGGCATGGCAGTTATATTAACCCCTAATCGGTTTCTACACGGCATCGTACCAGAAAGCTAAACCAATATATGGTTGATAAACGTGTAAATAGTTTATCACCTGGGGTGCGTGAGCGTTTTACTTGTAATAAGTAATTTTAATTTGACGAGAGGTCAATTTGCGTTAATGGCGGACAGCAAAATCTCAGATTCCCCGAACACAAATTATGCCCTAGATCTTAGTTAGATACTAGGAAAAAACAACCACTTGCCTGCATTACAGGAACTCTTCGTTATCCGGGATTCCGCTAGGTCAGGCGGCTGCTGCAGGAGGCATTGACTGCACGTCTTTGCCGGTAGGGTGGTAACTAGCCACGGCCGAAGCCTCCCACCAGGCCAGCCCAGGGAAAACTCAGAAATTATAAATTCCCAAATTGACACTGCCGGGGATCGAACCCGGGGCCTCCGCACGTTAAGTCAACAGCGCTCAACACTGCGCCAGGGAGGTCATTATATTGATATAGTTTAGCGATTATTAAATAGAGGACCTGCCAAAAGACGTAATATCCACGTGCCCAGTTCTATGGATTAAAGCACATTTAAAAACAAGCCTTTATCTTCCGCCATATTGAATTTAGTGTGACGTCATTTTATTTTTCGTGTTCTCAGCAAAGCCTTTAAATTGATACCCTTATTATGGACATCCCCATGGTGCATAAAAATACCTAGTACGCCATCTTTGGAAGTCCGCCATATTGGATTTAGAATGACGTCACTTAGCTAATCTAAGCCATTCCAAACTAAACCTGTATTCAAAATTTCAGTGGTGCATAAAAATGACTACGCCATCTTTGGGAGTCTGCTATATTGGATTTAGAATGACGTCACTTAGCTAATCTTAGCTAATGCATTGTCATCCAAACTAAACGTGTATTCGAAATTTCAGCTCAATCGGTTGGGTTTTAGAATTCAGTTGCAAGATTTGACCTAAACAAACCCACAAATGTTCCTGGTTATAAAAAAGAGAAAACTAACTAACATCATACTAATATTATAAATGTGAAAGTGTGTTTGTTTGTTGGTTTGTTAGTTTATTGGTTTGTCCTTCAACCACGCCGTAACGGAGCAACGGATCGACGTGATTTTTGGCATGGGCATAGTTGAGGGCCTGGAGAGTGACATAGGCTACTATTTATCCCGGAAAATTAAGGAATTCCCGAGGTAATCAAAAAAACTTAAACCACGCGGACGTAGTCGCGGGCATCAGCTAGTTGAAATATAAATAAAATAAATTAAAATCATAAAAACAAGCATTATGGAACACTAACAGGCAAAACAAATTTGGAAATTAACACATGCAGGTGTGGTCGTAGGAACAAAGCTAGTTACATCATGAAAGTTGACCTATAAGGCTGGCATATAGGTCACCTATAAAAGCCCTTTAAAAACTAGATTAAAAAAAAAGTTGAACTCGCATTTGCTACGATGCCTACGAGAAGCTACGCGTAGCATCGAAACACGTATTTTTAAAAGCTTTTATTTAACTTATAAATATTAATAAATGCGAAAGTTTGGATGGATGTTTGTTACTCAATCACGCCAGAACGGCTGAACGGATTTAGATGAAATTTGGCACAGATATAGATTATAGTCTGGAATAACACATATGCTAAAAAACCTCAATCCACGCGGACTAAGTCAACAACAAAGCTCACCACTGCGCCAGAGGGGCCAAATCGCTTGGCTATCTTTGCCGGTAGGGTGGTAGCAAGCCACGACCGAAACCTCTCACCAGACTAGACGAGAAACGCAATTGCTTCCGAAAGTTACGCTCAATAGAGTCTAAGGAAGTTTTACTAAAAAGCATTAAAAGGCGTGGGCGGTTCAGTTCGTACACATCTTAATATTCGAATATCAGCTGAATGTAGGGCACGAGGCACGAGGAAATATATTTTAAAGCGGGCGAAATAAGTGTCTGGGGACGTGGGGTGGCGTTTATAGGGGATGGTGGGCGGGCCACGAGATATACGTGGAGTATATATGCGGGAAAAACACGGAATGATAGTTAAAATCCTAATTTGAGTTTAATTAGTGCCATCTAATAATAAAAAAATCACAGATTTCGCAGTCCCCGCAACAATCGGAGCATTGTAAATGAATACAAATATTTACGAAAAAATATTTATTTTATTTTGAATTTAACACCCAAATCCATTTCCAAATCTAAAGGGACCCACCTACAGGTCACAATTATTAACTGATTTCCAAAGTTTTTTCGCCATTTTGTAGCTAAACTAATACCCTAGGACCTTTTTTTTTAATTTTTTCGTCGGTTCTTTTTCCGAAATATTTACAATTAAGTAAACAAACACCCCCCAAAAAACGAGACTTTTTTTACATTTTTCAAAATTCCAAAAAAAGTTGCCAGCTGATTTTCAAAACTCAAACGATCACACGTGTCTCGATAAATTCCTCAACTCTTTGTACTATTTCCATCTCGATCCTCCCAAAATCCTCGGAGCTATGGCCAAAAATACGTCTCAGGCGATTTGCATCTGATAACCATTTTCAATGGTAAAAACAGGCTTTTGAAGTTTTGAGTATACCTTTCACCCTGCAGATAAGTATTAACAATACCCGACCCAGGGGCCCGTAGCCTCCAAAGCAGGGGCTAGAAGATAATCACCGGGGTATATAATTACCCCGCGCCCCACCCGTGTAAAGAGGCTAGTTCCGCTCCATAATGGTAAAATAGGAACCTGTAAGATGAAATTTGGAATTTTTCGAACTACTTAGCTTTGAGTTAGGATATGTGCGTTATTTCATTTGTAAGAGACACAGAGGCGAAACTAACTCAGGCTTAGTACAACGTACTATTACCTACTAGCTGATGCCCGCGACTTCGTCTGCGTGAATTGAGGTTTTTCGGTTCCCGCGGGAACTCTTTAATTTTCCGGGATAAAAAGTAGCCTATGTGTTATTCCAGACTATAATCTATCTCTGTGCCAAATTTCATGCAGATCCGTTCAGCCGTTGGGGCGTGATTGAGTAACAAACATCCATCCATACATCCATCCAAACTTTCGCATTTATAATATTTATATTTGATTCTGTGTTAGTACCTAGGATTTATTGACAGGAAAGCTTGTTTCCACAAGCCCAAAACCTAACTATTTTGCCCGACCCAGGAATCGAACCCAAGACCTCACCATTTGTAATCGATCATGGTAACTACTAGACCCGTAAGGCAATTCCAAATAGCTCAGTTCGTGGCCACAAAAATATTTCCATCGTCTAGGTTCTATAACGTCTATGGATCCGTGTATTCTGTTAGATCGCAAACAATGTCCCATGAGCATATTTTTTGGACTTAATATAGATCTGTTAAATATACTTTTGTTTTTTGGACTTAAAGATCTGCAGTTATAAGCCTATATTCAATATTTCAATATTTATTTATTCAATTTAGGTACACTGTACACTTATTGACGTCGGAAACTTATAAAACATGGCGATAATCAATTACGGTATCTTAAAACTAAAGCTACGAGGGTTTCAAACGCGCCCTGATCTGAGAAGGGCCCTGCAAAACAAACTCAGCCGGGTTATTTTTATTATCACCATCTCACAAACATCTACCTATATTTAATAGAACTATAATTAATAATTTGATTAATTTGCCGCTGGAACAATTATTCAATTTTTATCATTTACCTAAACTAGCTGATGCCCGCGACTTCGTCCGCGTGGATTTAAGTTTTTCGGTTCCCTCGGGAACTCTTTAATTTTCCGGGATAAAAAGTAGCCTATGTGCTATTCCAGACTATAATCTATCTCTGTGCCAAATTTCATCCAGATCCGTTCAGCCGTTGGAACGTGATTGAGTAACAAACATCCATACATCCATCCAAACTTTCGCATTTATAATATTTATTTGATAATCATCATTCATTTCATTTCATTTATTAAATCGTTAACCCACCCAAAACCCATACCCCTCATCGGTTTCTACACGGCATCGTACCGGAACGCTAAATCGCTTGGCGGTAGGTACGGTACATCTTTGCCGGTAGGGTGGAAACTACAGCCACGACCGAAGCCTCCCGCCAGACCGAGCCAAAGAAAATTAAGAAATTATAAATTTCCAAGTTGACCCTGCCAGGGATCGAACCCCGAGACCTCATTGTAAGACCACAGCGTTCACCACTGCGTCAGGGAGGTCGGCAAAACTCAAAACTGACCACGAGTCTCCTCTGAGAATGAGAAGGATTTGGCCATACTCCACCACGCTGGGCAACTTCACACACCATTGAGAATAGGGATGATGCCTATAATATTAAAAATAAATTATTTCTACGTAACTGATTATTAAATAGAGGGTCTTGCAAAATACCAAAAATTCACATCCTCGGTTAGTTTTAAGTTTGATAACCATTTTAAAATATAGATTAAAGAAAAGAGTGCGTTGAAATTTTATGACGTCACAATTATGAATTTCATACAACTTCCATGCTAGAAGTGCGTTTATAAGTTTGATAAAGAGTTGCTGATTTGATTGAGTTGTCATCATCCCCATTATGGGGAACTCTCGAGTTTCCTCGCCATGTTTTCCTTCACCGTTTAAAGCAAGTGATATTTAATTTTTTAAATCGCACTCTGAAAAGTTAGTAGTGCATGCCCGGGAATCGAACCCCGAACTAAGAAGCCGCGCGTCCACCACTGGGCCATCACCGCTTCTTATCATTTCTTCATTCTCGAATTACCATCATTAGGGGTGCGAATTAAAACAAATCAAATGAAAGCGCTGACGGGGGTGCCATACATCTCTAAAACTATCTATCTACCCCCACCCTCCGTGTGTGCGTAGAAAAATTCTCCCCCACGGAGTTCCCCCCTCCCCCCCTTCGCTTTCACGGTTCTAATTTTTGGGGAATTTGGGGCATATTCGTAAATATGAAATGGAAAAAATATTTCGCGGTTTCAACGATTTTATACCCTATTTTTTTGAGTATAGAGTCGGTTTTAGATTGTAGGGTGGTTGGAAAAAAAATTACTTCATATGTCGTCCTTAAGACGGAGCGCCTCGGTCTACGTATGTGTGTATGTGTTCTGGACATGAGTGGTGTGGAGTCGTATTTTTTTTTTTTTTTGTTCAGTGTGGGCGATTTTTTAATAAAAAAGAGTACGAAATAGCAAGTTAAGCGTAGATTTAAATCAGAAGACTAAAAGTTCATTAATTTATACTGCCTCTGTGAAGCTAATTTAGGTTTTTTTACAGAATTCCTCAGTTAAATGGACATTATACCTTCCTTCTTGAAACTCATTGATACTTCGGTGCCTAAATATACCTACCTATGTCGTAGCACTATTGTTTTATATTCTGTGATAATACTTAATTACTTACATTATTTAACTGCTATGACACTGATTTTAATTTTTTATTACTCGAAACATAATAAGCGCAACATAGCGCTATTTTTCATTTACGCCCCGACAGCCCGCGAACACTATTAGTAAAATTATACCGTATACTTATCTATATAAATAGCCCCAATTGTTTCATTATTTTATTATCTTTATGTGGATCAAAATTCACCATCCAAACTCGGATTGTTGTCCATCCATCCATCAGCCTGTATGCATCCACTGGTGGACATACTGCCTTTTCGAGAGCGCGCCAAACACGGTCCTCCGCCTTCCTCATCCACCCGCTTCCCGACACCTTCTTTACGTCATCGGTCCATTTTCATTTTCATTTGTTGTCCACTACAAAGGAACTATTGTGAACGTCTATTACAGGTTACAGCTAAAGCGCTACCGAACTCTACAAAAAAAAAACAGTAAATCGACTCCATGGCCGCCGTTTTCCATCAAGCGGCAATATATAGCTCGCGCTGTAGCTATGCGAGCAAATATATAATATTTTCCTATATGTAACTTTCATCATTTATACTTTATTACTATATAACCGAACAACTATTCATACGATACAAAGTGTTTGTCTCTAACACGTATCTGTGTGGGTGAAATGCGCGTGTGTGAGTTCAATTAAAGATTTTCTTAATAAGAAACAGGGGTGGAATGGAATCGGACGTATTATTATTATATTTTTCTTAATATCTTTCGTTCGCTTGTGGTAGTTAGTTATACGTGTATATTATGTACAATGTTCGGTTGGATATTAGTTTTGCTTAGGTATAATTATATTATTAGTGTTACCGCTTAATTTTGATGAACCTATTAATTTTTGAAGTTTTGTAAGTAAAGTTCTTCAAAAATTATTAAGTTATCTACTCGTATGTACCAGATCCTACCTTTAATTAGATAGATAGATTTTTGCAGTTTTTGCAGTTAGTTGACTGTAAAATGATACGTACTTAGCAGGTATACCGCGTAGTAAGTAACCTACCTAAGGTACCTACCTACCTGAGTAAATTTATTTTAAATTTTATTTTTTTCATAATAAAATATTTGTCATAATTTTGATTTGGAGTGTTTGCTGCAGTTGAGTTGTAAATAATTTTTTTTTTTTTTTTTTTTTTTTTTTTTTTTTTTTTTTTTTTTTTTTTTTTTTTTTTTTTTTTTTTTTTTTTTTTTTATCCACTACAAGTTAGCCCTTGACTGCGATCTCACCTGATGGTAAGTGATGATGCAGTCTAAGATGGTAGCGGGCTAACCTGTTAGGGGCATGGCAGTTATATTAAACCCATAACCCCTATTCGGTTTCTACACGGCATCATACCGGAACGCTAAATCGCTTGGCGGCACGTCTTTGCCGGTAGGGTGGTAACTAGCCACGGCCGAAGCCTCCCACCAGGCAATAATAAATAAATGTAAAGTGCTTGCGTAATGCAATGTCGCAGGTTCGAATGGACAGCAGATTTATTTGATGATTATCTTCCTCCATTTCTGTCTTCCATTCAAAGAAGACAATCAAAATTATCCTATTACTTTTATCTGCTTAAATTTTACTAAGTAGGTATGTACTATGTAGGTACATTGTACTTACACATAATTCGCACGCCACAATACACGTTGCATTTTTAAGCAAAATGAAATAATTATGTGTAGGTACCTCTGTTTTATATTTACCCAACAAAAATACGCGAAAGAAAAATCCGATGGAAAGCGGAAGCTGGAAAACACCAACAAGGCTCTTTTAACCGCTAACGCCATCTCGTATTGTAACACAAAGATGCGTCATAGTTCGTACTACGCCATCTATGACTCCATGACTACACTACTACGTACAGTTTCATTGCAGTTCGAACCTTCACCAAAAGATGGCACTTTAAAACGAGCTTTCTACAAAGTTTAATGTTCAGAAACGGTTGATTTTGTCAAAAGTATTCACATAAATAAAACAGGTACATAGAATCGTTGGTAAACGTTGATAATGAGTGTGATAAGTTGAATAAAACGTAGTGGTTATATTCTTTAAGTTGAATTTTGATGACAGACGTTATTGCAGACTCTAAATCTTTTGACAATCAGAGCAATATCAACAAAATTCTTATGATTCGTAAACATTAATAAATAACGTTCCCATTTTGCCATGAAATATTGAACTGAAGAGTCCATGAAAAATAATACCATCAATGGTGTCAAAAAGGAAGAATGGATGTCTTGCCCTAAAGTTAATTTAGAATATCCAGGTCTGGCCTACTTATGTCCTTTAGATGAACTTATATTGGTCAAGGAATCCGATAAATTGCATGATTTGATAGGACTTAAAGATATAAGCTACACGATCTTCAATAATCAAGGTCAAAAAGTATTTCTAGCAGTTCAAAATGGCAAATATAAATATGATATCAGAATATACAATTATTATGGGAATGAAATAATAATAGTTAAGAGACCATACTCATGGTGTTTAAAAAATAAATTGTTAATTTGGGCTCCACCAGGAAATTTCGTGGGATCCGTGCAAGAAACAAAATCTTGCCTGAAAACTTACCTTGTAAAGAACCATTTAGGTGAAAAGGTTTTGAAAATAAAGGCACGAAGGTTTACGCAAAACGATGCTTATTCCGTTTTTTCGCAAAACGAGATAATTGGACTAGTCACCACTAGATGGCGTTATGCAGTTTCTTTTCCTACAGAAATGGATGTTCCTTTAAAATGCATTTTGGTTGGCGCCTGTTTTTTGATTTGTTTGAAAAACAGCGTTTGTTGATGAGATTATTCCTGAACCATCATTTTGGTTCCATAAAAACTAGTCCTAAACAGGTCTGTCAACATTAATTAATCATAATAATTATGTTGAAATTAAACCATATTTTGTAAGGATCAAATCTAAATCATTTTAAAATCATATTGGAATTTGATTTTTTATTTATACCTAGTTAATGATTGGTCGATTTTTGCGAGCAATATTTTTGATGAGCTGGAGCTGTAATCCTTGGCTGTAAATAATTGTAATAGACGCGAAACTCAGATAAGTAAATCTATAGGATCACTGACGCGAACGCCACGGACAATCTCGCACCGTACGTACTTACCTACCTACTCTGTCTCTCTTTGCGTCGTATTCCTCATTACTGAGAGTTGTGAGTCGTGACCCCATTTCACATAATGGCAGGGGTCAAGATTCAAGATTCAAGATTCAATTCATTTATTCAATATAGGTACACTGTGGGTAGGTACACTTATTGACGTTAAAAATTACTTACTTATAAAACATGATGGTGATTGGTGATAATCAGTTACGGTATCTTAAAACTAAAGCTACGAGGGTTCCAAACGCGCCCTGGTCTGAGAAGAGCCCACAACAAACTCAGTCGGGTTTTTTTATTTTTAATATCACCATCTCACAAATCATCATAACTAAAGAACTATCAGAACCATTAGAGCAAATCATTGCCAAGCTTCCTTGTCGTTTAAGTAATCCTTTAAATGGTAGGGTTTTTTTTATTTTTAATATCACCATCTCACAAATCATCATAACTAAAGAACTATCAGAACCATTAGAGCAAATCATTGCCAAGCTTCCTTGTCGTTTAAGTAATCCTTTAAATGGTAGGTACCTAATAAGATTTTTCAATGAGTTTACGTTTTACATTAACTTCATCTTCAACATGTCATCTGGGAGCTTATTGTAGAAGCCGACGCTGGCTCCAACAAATGAATTGCTAATTTAATATTTTAGGGTTTTCTTGGGATAATAATTCGGAGGATTCCCAGGTTCTTTCGCATACGACTCGTACGAGTATTTAAACTCTTAGGTTTTTGTAACGATTATAATGAGATGTTAGTAATAGATAGATAGGTAATAAGTAATAACCAGGACTGACGGCTTAACGTGATCTCCGAGGCACGAAGGAAACGAAAAGGCCAAATTCGGACTCACCACCACCCATCCTGTTACGAGTTGGGTGAAGAATCGCAATAACAACACAATAATAACAATCAATCTAATCCTCAAATCAATAATAATCGCAATAATAACAGGTTAGCCCGCTACCATCTTAGACTGCATCATCACTTACCATCAGGTGAGATCGCAGTCAAGGGCTGAAATGCGTTGTCGCAACTAGGCCACTCGTCCCTCGTGTGCCTCAACTAACCATTTAGATATGGAACCCCTAAAAATTGGGTGTAACCTAGTAGGTACTTACCTACCAGCAGGGCTAGCAGCCATGGACCGAAGATAAAAAATGTATCCCCCGATTTTATCCACTGACAAGAGATAAAATTAACTTACCTACCTATCCACTTCTCAGAAGTCAGAGCACGGCAACAGTCTCGGCAGTGAAAATTGTCTCGGCCCATGCTAGGGGGGGCTGAGGTGTCGCTTTAGTCGAAATTATATACTTAGCGTCTCTAGCAGCTGTCTAACTGTACTTAATAGTGCCATACACCTACGTAACTCAAAAAGGTTTAATTAGATAATAAGTAGGTATATGTAATATGTGCGGTTCTCTTGCACAATGTATGTATGTTTGTATGTAAGTGGACTGTATTTGTATGGATGGTGAAACGATAGGGTTTCAATCTCTTGCCCAATGATTCAATGGGTAGTAAAATAGTTGCACCTACCTCGTATTCGCCCTCGAATGGAACGTGACCACGCACGGCGCAGTATCCAAGGAGAAGCTGGCACAACACCCACAGAATGCACAGGAGTTCAAGAGTTTTGGTTGACTTGGCGACACTGATGGATGCACGGCATCCACGTGGAGCTAATTCACAACATCGACAGTATGTATGTCTGCCCGGTTCCACGTTAGCAGCGCAAGTGAAGATGGTGGCGCCGTCGGCGCCTGCGCCGGTCTCGGCGCGTTGTAGGTACGAACCAATACGTTGACTTATACATAAGTATGTACAACCATTTCTTATAGCTACCCATCAATATATAGGCAAAAGATCGAACATACCCCCCGCCGAAATCAGTATGATGATTTCCCTTCAATTAATGTGAAAGGTATGAAACGTGAAGTCAACTCACTATAGTTTACGAAACTCAGTGGATAGTGTACCTCTACATCTACATGTATAGTGTACTGTAAATAAGTTTAGTGTATACATAACTCAAAAAAAAAACAATTAAATAAAAGTTAAAAGTATGAGTATGATACTTATATCTAAGTAATAATTTAAATTAATTTGCATAAGGCAAAGGCCAAATTTTATTCACAGGTCTTTTATAGACCACTTTTTGTGCGATCAGTGACCACGCGAACAATGTTATCGACACCTGGATTAACTTCTACTATCCTACCTGAAGGCCATTGTAATGTTTTAGCGAGATCTGATTTGAGAAGTACCAGGTCTCCTACGTTAACGTTAGGTTTTGAAGAGAACCACTTGTCCCTTTGTTGGAGTGTGTGAACGTAGTCATCTGACTAACGCTTCCAATAGGACAGAGTAATCTTCTGAATTAGTTGCCACCGAGACAGTCTGTTCAGAGGAACGTCCTCAATGTCGTGTTCGGGAACAGCAAGTAAGCTTTGTTCAAATAAGAAATGTCTTGCAGTAAACACGTCAAACTCATTCGAATAGGACAATGATTACAACGGATTTAATTTATTTATTATACCTAGCTTCTATTTTACAAAAATTTTAAGTAAGCACCTATGTTAAACTCTTCAATTGTAAGAATGAAATTAGAAATCGAAACAAACGTTGTTTCGCGGACCTTAACATAGAAGCGGGTAACTTGCTCATGAAATTTTGAGCAAATTGAACTAAGTACTTAAGTAGTAAGGATAAGAATAATATTATAGAACACTTCGAGAGCACTGATTGAATAGCGCTGCGAGCATTTTGAATGTAATTTAGTTTTATATGTACAAAAACGGAGAATTACTTGCAACGTGCAAGGATTCGAGTTTAAGGAAACTATTAAAGAGTTATTTAATGAAATATTAAATTAAAATTTACTTAATAACTTTCTAATAACTTTGAAATAAGTTCACTAAATTATTTTAAGACAGCAGCAAGGGTGCTACATGTCATAAGAAAAGCCAGAATAGGTATATGTTACCCCCCACCATGACGAGACCATCAGGGTCACCAAATGGTGGAAGTTTGCGAGGTGAAACCACGCATCCTCTGTTATTTAATGTTTCAGTTTCAGAACCGAAACGTTTCGATTGAATAATATGCACAATAGTGTCACGGGTTTGTGATAGTTCAAAGGAATTTAGATAGGTATTTCTATTTGAACTAGGTATTAAAATTATAATAAACCGGGAACACCTAGCTAAAACGCGTTGCAGTCTATTTATAGAAAGAAATTTATAAAATGTGTCTTCAAGGTCCTTGGTAAAAATTTTACTTTCACTTGAAGTTAATGAGAATATATCTATGTTCAACCGTAACTCGGAAAAGTTGTTTACATTTTTTACGAAAAATGTGCTGGTAGGCCAGTCACACGGGTCTTGTAATAACCACTCCGGCCGATGAAGCCAAGTTATCTCGACGGCGAGAAACTGACTGGGTAACGTACCGCACTGCCACAAATCAGTAGTGCTCCCATTTCCTTCGGGATACCAATGATTTGGTGGAATTACATTAATAATAATGGCACTGACCCTACTTGAGACAAATGTCTTTAAGTGTGGTGGCAACAACCACGACAAAATTACACTGAAATTGCGTAAAACTACTATTGAGCAGTTACAATCATTAAAGAGGTTTTTGATTACGAATCCTAAAACCATTGCTAGCAGCACGGCTGCCAATAATTTAAGTCTAGAACTAGACAAAATTTGTTCTAACTGGTCAACTTTAGATTTTTTAGTCAATAATCGAACCTGTACCCTCCCGTCCTCGTCTATACTGCGTAGGTATAAACTTGCATAGCCGCGCGATGACGCATCGCAATCGCCTATAATATGCACGTTAGAGAAGTAAGATATCAATGAATGTCGCTCGATCCTTACGTCCGCTAGGGTTGGCAACTCACGAATAACACTTTTCCATTTTTCATATTTCTCGATGGGTAATGAATTGTCCCAACGGAGAACTATTTGCCATAGGATTTGCATAATGCACTTTATGAGAAATGTACACAGTAAAATAAATCCGACTGGGCTGAATATACTCGCGAGTAATGCCACTACTAGACGCTTCGTAGACTTAATATCGGTCAAGTTATAATAATAATAATTAGCAGAAGGAAACAGATTCAATTCTAAAACTTTTAATGAATTCGATAACGTATCGTTTTCTAAATTAATCTTAAAATTATGATTTTTTACTTTAAGTGCCGGATGAAATTCCGGACGATCACTGGATTGCTTCTTTAAATCATAACCTTTACTTTTAAGCAGTGACGTAGGTTCATTATATAAGGTACAAACTTCGCTGATTGTCTGGTACGACCGCGACAATTCATTGAGACAACCCTGCGTTAGCATAGCAGATGCATTACATTGCGGATAGTCAAACGAAAATTGTTCAAAATAACCTAATGTTACATAGTTAGGGTTGATTCTAATAGTAGAAACTGAAAGGCTAGGGTTATCACAAGAAGGTTCCTCAGTATCAATTATTTCGATCTTCTCAGCCTGACTGATAGGAGCTTCGCACGGCGAGGACTCCACCTCCAAGAACGTCTTGAGAGGGTCGTCGAGAGGAAAGACTTCACTGGTGTACGACACGAGTGATGTTGTAAACGTTACAACTTGATTACTTGAGGTTTGAACCGCTAACTTTCCGGATATGACGTATCCGAACACGCTGTTTAACGCGATGGGAATATTGTGATCAAAAATGATCTTCTTTCCATCATAAATATGAGGAAAAACATCACAGCCCAGAATTATATCAATCGGAGCTGTTTTGTAAAATTGGGGATCAGCTAAGACTAAATTATTATATTCGTTTACGATATATTGCGGGATTTCGACCGCAGGCAAATCAGAAGTGATTTTCGTTAACACTACGGCGTTAATATTAAAACTCAGCGTATCATTGCGACACGGCTTTATGTTAAGTGACGTCATGCCTTCATTTTTTACATGATCGCCGGCGATTCCGTAAATATTAATTGGACATTTTTGCCGAGACAAACCTAAACGTTTTAAACAATTAATTGAAATAAAATTCGTCTGAGCACCGGAATCAATTAACACACGGCAATGTTGATGAGAATTAAACCTATCTTTTACGCGGACAATAGCTGTACCAAGTACGACTGTAGTATAGCTATGCATCGATGACGCGTGGTGGTTCGTAAGCGCTGTGTTATCGCAGATCGAAACGGACCGCGGCGGCACGGCAGTCGCGGCGTTCGAGACTGACGCAGGAACAGGTTCAATTCTGTTATCGGTGTGCAATAAAAAATGATGAGAATTTTGGCATGCTGCACATAAGAAAGTACTTTTACACTCACCTTCATGGTTTTTTAGACAAGATTTACATAGACCTAAACTATCAGCACGGCTGACTCGTTCAGCGCTGGTCAATTTACGAAATTGACTACAGCGATAAATCATATGATTTTCCCCACAGTGGGCACATAACATAACGTTCTTAGAGTTAGAACTCGCGTGAGTGTAAATTTTAAGTGAACTTTGTTCAGCCTTATATTGTTTATTTTTAGGAAATTGTTTTTTATTCTGATTCTGATTTGTAGAATTATTTGAACAAGAATATGACGCAGAATGATCTAGCACTTTGATATGATTATGTACGAACGACACTAAATCGGTGAAGTCAGGAATAGAATCTTGATCTATTTGTTGTTCAAACGACTTTCGACTTTGTGGGTCTAGGGCCCTTAACGCAATATGGCATAAAATATAACTTCCTAGGTTGTCAATGTTCAACGCTTCAATAGCCTTATACGAGTGTTCAAAATTTTCGATAAATGTATTTAAGTGTGCGGAAGTTTCTTTAGTCAAAGGCGTAAAGTTCAACATTTTATCTAAATATCTGCCGACTAACATTCTTTTGTCTTGGTACTTATTAAGTAAGCTTTGCCAAACAACATCATAATTGCTGGCAGAGATCGGAACGCTTTTGACGATATTTAGTGCAGAACCTTTCGTACACGATAATAAATAGTGAAATTTATCTATTTTGGATATACTCGATTGATTATGAACCAATGAACAAAAGGTCTCGTAGAAGGTTGTGAAATTCTCAATATTACCGTCAAAGCAAAATAACTCCAACTTAGGAAGACGTGGCCTCGACTCTGTCGAAGGAACTTGTTCCTTATTACTAGTGCAGTTAGGTTCATACTTGGATGCAACTAACTTCGTTCTATAATATAAATCTTCAAAGTTTTTTAAATCTTGGCTATGTAATAATGATGACTGGTCATTTTCAAGTTCTTTTTCAAATATACTAAAAATAATTTTCTCAAATGTTGACTTTAATGTGTCAATTTCATTAATCCGCAATAAAAATAAATCCCTAGCTTGATCATCGTTAACATTTTTCGATAAATCAAAAATGGCTTGAATTTGCTCAAAGCATCTTTCTTTACGCTTTATTAAAACGGACAACGCAATAGGCACATTCGTGGCTTCTTGATCTTTCTTAGGAGCCATGTTAACTGTGACTACCTACAAGTTAATAAGAATAAATGAATGGTCTGTTTTTACGTAATTTGATGTTAAATGATTGAAATATATACTCTTGAACGTCAAGAAAAGTGTAATAAACGTTATTACAATTATATTTTTACTAAATAACAAGTAATTTTAAAAATTTTACGCAATAACTGCTGCGTGGTCACTGAACGTCAGTACTCACGGGTTATTGTTCGTAAGCTATTTTTAGACATTACAATGTTCAAAAAATTATGGAACTTATCGAAGAACCAAAATATTGTAAGAATCCTGGTTCGCGGATACCTAAATTTGTAGGAAATCCGGTCGAAGGTACCAAAAAATTGTGCGGTTCTCTTGCACAATGTATGTATGTTTGTATGTAAGTGGACTGTATTTGTATGGATGGTGAAACGATAGGGTTTCAATCTCTTGCCCAATGATTCAATGGGTAGTAAAATAGTTGCACCTACCTCGTATTCGCCCTCGAATGGAACGTGACCACGCACGGCGCAGTATCCAAGGAGAAGCTGGCACAACACCCACAGAATGCACAGGAGTTCAAGAGTTTTGGTTGACTTGGCGACACTGATGGATGCACGGCATCCACGTGGAGCTAATTCACAACATCGACAGTATGTATGTCTGCCCGGTTCCACGTTAGCAGCGCAAGTGAAGATGGTGGCGCCGTCGGCGCCTGCGCCGGTCTCGGCGCGTTGTAGGTACGAACCAATACGTTGACTTATACATAAGTATGTACAACCATTTCTTATAGCTACCCATCAATATATAGGCAAAAGATCGAACATAATAGTATCTACTATCATAGAGCTACACAAACTTATCTGCCTCCCCGATTATGTAAGAATTGTCGATCAAAAATGGTAAAGGTTCAGCGTCAAAGTAATATAAACCATAAATTCATTAAATTAGAGCTCAATTTCGTGTATCCATTTTTATACGTTAGAGTATCGTACATACCTAAACGTATAAGAATGGGTACACGAAATTGAGCTCTAATTTAATGATATTATGGTTTATTTACTTTGCCGCAGAACTTTAACGATTTCATCGGCCATTCTTACATGATTGGGGGGCTGACCCGGTGACAGCGTCGCTAGTAGGTATACCTATATATGAAAAACTAGCTGATGCCCGCGACTTCGTCCGCGTGGATTAAGGTGTTTTGGTTCCCGCGGAAACTCCTTAGTTTTCCGGGATAAAAAGTAGGTAGCCTACACAGAACATATAATAAGAGGTTAGAAAGGCGATGTGGGCGGGTCACGCGCGCCACTATGTTGAGCGAACGATCATCTATGGTTCAAACGTACCAAAAACACACCTCAGTCGGCCGCGGACTGTCTTGGGAAGTTTTACGCGCAAAAAAGTGTTTATAATGCCTTCTTGCGCGGTAATAACCTGCAGAGCTAGAAGCCAAAATGTCAATGTGACTAATGGCAAGATATCTTTTCATCGGTAAGTACATTAAACCTTGATTTTAAATGATTTAATTGAAAATACTAAAGACATTATGTTTTCCTTCACTAGTGTGACTGGATCGCAAATTTGTATGTACATCGCTGGTGCGAACAACGCGCTCCAACAGAGTCATGTACGCGAGCGGCAATGTAAAGCGTAGTGCGTATGAACGATCAACTCCACTTGTTACCTGGTATTACCCAATAAGAGTAACTTGTCGATAGGGCTGAGTAGCATTTTTCCACCGTATCGATAAATAGTTTATTTGTTTCTGAGTTTATTATTATGAACTTTTAATGATAGTTACAGATTTAGATTTTAATCATAAATGTTTGAAATGTTGTTATAGTATTTTGTGTTTCTTGGTTTTGTTGTATAGTGTGTTTTAAATATTGTTGATGTATTCAAATAAAAACCATTTGTAAACCATAGTTGTTTTTTTATTTTATTTATTGCTTATAAAGAAACAGTAATTATAAGCAAAAGAAATATCATTGTCTCCATACATTTTTTAATCTATCTATCTATACTTATAATAAAACTGTAACAGGTCCAATTCTGTACATTGAAGATATTTTGAAAAATTTTTTTTGAGGGCACTCATTATTCGATACTGAAGCCAAATCTGTAATTTTTTTCATTTTTGTCTGTGTGTCTGTCTGTCTGTCTGTCTGTCTGTCTGTCTGTCTGTCTGTCTGTCTGTATCTTGGCCGCGCATCACGCCGAAACTACTGAATGAATTCAAACGAAACTTGGCACGATTTGAGCCCATACTACGAGGTAGGACATAGGATACTTTTTATCCCGAAATTCTACCCCCGAAGGGGTGAAATAGGGGTTGAAAGTTTGTATGAAAGTCCTTAATTTCTCAAGTTATAGCCATGAAACTTGATATATGAGCTGCGGGTTGAAAATGGAGACATACGTGTTCCACAGTTTTTGAAAATTCGACCCCCAAAAGGGTGAAATAGGGGATAAAAGTTGGTATGAAAGTCCTTCGTTTCTCAAGATGTTTTACAAGTTATATCAACGAAACTTTTTATTTTGGCTTACGGTAAAAAAATAAAGAAGTACGTGTGTCACAGTTTTTCAAAATTCCACCCCTAAGGGGGTGAAATAGGGGGTGAAAGTTTGTATGAAAGTCCGTCATTTCTCAAGTTATATCGATTAAACTTGGTATACAAGCTACCGGTTGAAAATGAAGAAATAAGTGTTTCACAGTTTTTGTAAATTTTACCCCCGAAGGGGTGAAATAGGGGTTGAAAGTTTGTATGAAAGTCCTTCATTTCTCAAGTTATAGCCATGAAACTTGGTATATGATTATAGTCTGGATTAACACAAAGGCTTTTTTATTCAGGAGAAATCAGTTCCCGCTGGAACCATAAAACCTTAATCCACGCGGACGAAGTCGCGGGCATCAGCTAGTACTTATAATAAAACTGTAACAGGTCCAATTCTGTACATTGAAGATATTTTGAAAATTTTTTTTGGAGGTCACTCATTATTCGATACTGAAGCCAAATCTGTATTTTTTTTCATTTTTGTCTGTCTGTCTGTCTGTAACTTGGCCGCGCATCACGCCGAAACTACTGAATGAATTCAAACAAAACTTGGCACGATTTGAGCCCATACTACGAGGTAGGACATAGGATACTTTTTATCCCGAAATTCTACCCCCGGAGGGGTGAAATAGGGGTTGAAAGTTTGTATGAAAGTTCTTAATTTCTCAAGTTATAGCCATGAAACTTGGTATATGAGCTGCGGGTTGAAAATGAAAACATATGTGTTTCACAGTTTTTCAAAATTCCACTCCCGAAGGGGTGAAATAGGAATTTGAGAGTTTGTATGAAAATCCTTAATTTCTCAAGTTATAGCCATGAAACAGCATTTGGGCTTTCGTTAAAATATGAAGAAGTACGTGTTTCACCATTATAGGGGGATTATACCGTGGGATAGTAATATAGGATACTTTTTATCCTGGAAAATTAACTGAAAAACTTATTCCACGCGGACGAAGTCGCGGGCATCAGCTATAAAGAATATACATACATACATACATACTTTTCATCGCGGAAAATTAATGAGTTCCCGCGGCAATCGAAAAAACTTAGTCCACGCGGACGAAGTCGCGGGCATCAGCTAGTTTAAAATAAAATAGTAAAATCTACTGACATAGAGTCCAACTTATGTTAACAATATGAATATTGACATGCTGTCGACCGTACGAAAAATAAACATCGATAAAAAATATTTTAGTCAATCCCTAGCGTATGTTGCTGTTTTACACGACAACACGCGCAAGTTTAAAGTTTCACTAGTGTGCGTAGCTTCGCCAATCGCAGCGCTTTTTTCTGCCTCACGCACACATGGGAACTCTCGTGTGTATTCGTTTAGATTAGTAGTAGTGAAGAATGGTGGGATCAAAACGGCGACAGCGGTTTCCGTACAAAATTTGCACTAGGGCCTTTCTAACCTCTTATTATATGTTCTGTGGTAGCCTATGTGTTATTATAAATCTATCTCTGTGCCAAATTTCATCCAGATCCGTTCAGCCGTTCGAGCGTGATTGAGTAACAAACATCCATACATCCATCCAAACTTTCGCATTTATAATATTTATTTGATAAAATACATAATAAAAACAAAAACTATGTACAGGCCCATGGTACAGATAAAAATTAGTTCCAATTTTGGCCACCGGGTCAGATAAGTTTGTGGGACGTCTTATAACTGCCAATGTGAATTGACTCTTTCTACTCTTTCTAGATTGCATCACCTTGCAATAACCAGTTAAATAAAAAGGGAAAGGAATAAATAAAAAAAATGATGACTTACTAAAAGAATCAGTGGGGCTGATTCTGTAGTGCACAATCTCTAAACTAAACTAAAATTAGAGCATTACAAATATTGCTAACCCTTTCTTAATACTCCCTACGGAAAGGGACGGAACTAGATTTAAAGCTGCTATTTTAGTTTAGTTTAGAGATTGTGTCATACAGAATCAGCCCCATTGTATTACTAATCAAAATCATTCATCATTCATTCAAATCTCAAGTCAAATTGAATACTATTAAATTCAGTCTTCAAAATTGTACTTATAATAATACTTAACAAGTTAACATAAGTACATAAGTAGACTTTAATCAAAAGTTTTAACCTAGACAAATCACATAGGTAGGTAATGAAATTTCCAGATAGGTATTTAATATTTATCGTTTCCTCTTCTTTTGTGGGGATTTAGCTTGCTCTTCTGGCTCACCATTCTGCTCTTGTTGCTCTATTGCATCGGAATCCTGGATTTTCCTCCGCACGGGACCAGTTTGAGCTATAGGCACCACTCTTTCACCCTTTTCCAAAGCTAATTTCGGCGCTGTTATCGTCAAAACGCCATCAGAAGAAAGCTTGGATTCCACCGCCTCTGCCTTACAGTCTTCTGGCAAAGCGTACCGACGTTTGAACTGCCGAGTCACGTAACCGTGCTCATCCTTCCTTTCCTCATGTTTACCTTCCACAACCACGTAGTTATCACTAACTTTCACTGTAATTTCTTCGGGGTCGAAGTGTTGCACGTCCAAATTTACTTGGAATTTATCTTTATCCGTTTTTATCGTAGAACCAACATCTCGCGCTAAAGATGACAGGTTTCTCCAAGGACGTAAGTATTTCCGAGCCGGCCGGTCGATAATGTCCGTGAGCATAAAATCTTCCGGCTCCAAATCAAGGCCCAAAAGGTGGTCTCGTAGACTTCTCGGTCTTGGAGCTAATTCGTTAGCCAATAAATATGGTATTAGAGACATATTTTGTTCAATGTACTCTGTGGTTTGTGGCTTCTTTCACCAAACAGTAGAGATCAGAAGTAAAAAACACCTTGAGATCGCTTGAAAACTTCGTAAAGTTCGCTTCACTAGCGCTGTTGCGGTTGTTTCATACAAATAACTTGCTGGTGACGTCGCTCGCTTGGCTTATATACCCTGCACATCCGTTTCTACAAAAATCTGGAAAAGTGTGGAATGTTCATGAATTTGTAAGCGCCATCTATTGAGCAATAGCGGAACCATTATACTACTAGAACCATCTTATGGGCAATAGTCAAACTAATTCGCAAAGCATATGGTTCGTATCCATAGTCGACGCGTTTGTTTAAATTATACCTACTTAGGGTTCGAACTTCGAACAAAATATTTTTCATGTTAAGTTGCTACTGCTTATTTTTCCTTTTCCTTTCACTATCCCAAAACTTTATATTTTATTAGGTATTTTTATTGACTGAAAATTGTCTTGTTTCGCGTGATTCGCTTGTCGCTGTCACATAAAAAATAAACATGTTGCTGCTACTGCTCACTAGATGGCGACTTATACGCTGACATTGGGGTTAAAGCATCGATGGGTTAAAGTCTATGGTTTTAGCGGTCCGTATCAAAATTAATGCAATAGGATATTATATTTTAATGAATCATCATTACAATCGTGATTCAAAGTATGAATCATTCTAGCCCTATTGATTTTTACTCTTATTAATAATATGTTCAATGGGTCAGAAATCAGATTAAATGCAGGCCAAACGATTTGATCTAGTAGCATAGGTAGGTAGGTAGGTACATGAACCTATAGGTCCATGGTAGCTTAATAGCAAGTAGGTACCTACCTACCTAGGGCAAAATTCGCAGTTGTGAGTTGTGGACTTGGACGTCATAAAATTTTAACGCACTTTTTTTCTTTAATCTACTTACCTATATTTTAAAATGTTTATCAAACTTAAAACTAACCGAAGATGTGAATTTTAGAGTAGAGTTGTGAAGTAGAGTAATCTAGGTCACCCCTGTCCCCCTATAAAAGAAAATCAAAAAGCAATTTAGTAAGTAGGTAGTGTACCTACTTACTTACTTAGGTGCCCTAGATTTCTACGGCTGCAAAATGAAGTAGGTAGGTACCTAAACTACCATAGCTAGTAGGTACTTACAGTAAAATATAAGATAAATAGGTAGATCAGCTAACAAAGAAAAACTACTCCTCAAGTTTGTCGTTGACTCTTTGTGTCTTTGTTTGAAACTTACTAATTATTAGTGGTAATAAGACTAATAAGTAATAACCAGGCAGTGCCAATTGCCATGGACCAAATATGATGGAGTAGGTACCTAGTTATTTATGTAAGTACTTACCTACCGAAGTCCTAACTACCTACCTATAAAGGTCATAGAATATTATTATTCCATGATCTAGGTATAATTCTATGACTGGCTGGCATGTAGGTATCTTTTATTTTTAGGTTATGCGCAATAGAATAGGTAAATTGTTTGATTGATATTTTGGTACTTAGGTATTTTAAAAAAGTACCTAGACAGGTAGGTACTTAGTCTACTTAGCTACCTAGCTATTGAGTACAGTACCTAATTGTTGATTTTGGACTGTGTCTGTAGGTACCTAGTACCTACCTACTGTACCTAAAAGTATCACTTATGTATCTAAGTAGGTACCTATTAGGTAGGTCCCAGACCCACCTAAAAGTAGGACCTACATAATAGGTACCTATAAGTACTTATGTAGATTACCTAACTAGATACCTACCTACCTCTACCTTAAGACCTACCTCTTGTTCTTTAGACAGGTCGAAAAAAATCAAAAATCGTTTTGTTACAAGTAGGTACCAAACAGCTACATAAGACCTACCTACTGTGCCTAGGTACCTACTTACTTCAAAGCATTGAAGTACCTAAGTACCTTTATTAATTCCTTCAAAGAAACGCATTTTTGCAAGTCAGCAAGTGGTGAACTTCGCAAGTTGCTTTGTTCATGCCCATGTATGTTGAATGCAGAGCAAATGGTGACACACCATTTATCTGCATTCAACTCGCGCGCGAACTGTAGGTACCTACCTACCTATGAAAAGAGATAATGCGCCGAGAAAAGTGCATCCTCCTATTATATATAAGTAATATATGCATTGGGAAAGTCGGAAAATCAATAAAGTAAATCTAGAAACATCAAACATACAGTACCTAGTACCTATAGGTTATAACGCCGGTAGGTACATTGATATGGAACAGGATACACTCAGCGCCACCCGCGGCGAGTAGCATCACCAATCGCCGGATATGCATAGAACATTCCAGAAGAAATAAGAATTTTTTTAAATTTGTTAGTATTTTGAATAAAGGGTAGCCAAATTATATATTCTAAATTCGTTATTTAATATAGCTAATCTATTATGCCCTTTAATTGACATAAATTGGATTTATTTTATTGTTTTTCAACAATTATTTTAGAAGGATCTCGATCTTTCTAGAATGTTCCATGGATTTACGGTAATCGATAATGCTGCCATCTTGTAAGGAATAGTCACACTAACTGTTTTCCGCTAGGTGCCGCAAACCTTTTGGTGTGAACATTTTAACCAATCCTAAAAACATAAGTATAAATACATATTTTTTTTGTAAAATATGTAGATGTGTGATTTGAAATATGTAGATGATGATGTAAGTTTAACCTAAACTTACACTCCTTCCTCGTGTGTGAAGCACTGTAATAAAATAAGTTTAACCTTTACAAAAAGACTCAAGGAATATTTTTAAGACTCTTTAACTTCATTTTGTTTTGACTTATTAAATAAAAAATAACTATTGGAAAAAAAAAGATTTTATCACTCATTACTGTAAATAAATAATTATGAATAAAATAATATTATAATTTTAATCAAAATATAATAAATGCGAAAGTTTGTTTGTTTGTTGGTTCGTCTTTCAATCACGCCGCAATAGAGCAATGGATTGACATGATTTTTTGCATGGGTATGGTTGACCTGGGGAGTGACATGGGCTATTTTTTATCCCGGAAAATTAAATAATAATATCACGAGCGATTAAAAAAAATATTTCTAATTATAAGTGGAAATAATGATCTACTTATAAACGGTTCTATTGTACGTCTATAAGTCCGAATTCATAGGACGCGAGGTCGTAGTTCGGGGCGAAACATTAGTATAATTTACTTCCTAGCTGTTGACAGTGACACCCTTGATGTTCATGTGAATTTTGGTTTATTAAGAAATCCAGAATGAGCTCTGTTATTCTAGGATAAAAAATAATTAAGGCCCGCGTCCAGCTCTCGATACCAAATTTCTTTAAATCGTTTAAACGAATTTGCCGTAACAGAATAACAGATAGATACACAAATTTTCAAGTTTAGAAGTTGTCTCGAAGTTTACTTTCAATAGAGATATTTTGATTATGACGTTAAAAATATAATTTAATACTTACTTATTCTATTTTTTATCTGAATACGTTTTAAATCCAGAACAATAAAAATCATAAAGACCTTGTTGACATCCTTCATCAAGTTCCTTGTTGACAACGGAACCAAAATGTACTGTACGTTATTTTGACATTGACATTGGACACGCCAAACCACGTAAAAAGGTTGGCAAGACCTGGAAAAGCGCGCGGAAAATCTAGAAGTTTCTACTCGATCATAGATGTCGCCAGCAACTGAAACTATAAAAGCGAAATGACGTTTCGCGCCGGCGTTATTTGAGAAAATCAAGCTGCGATACTAGACAAGTGCTTTTCGGTGGGAAAATTTAACACGTGCTCTTACAACCGCGTTGCTGATTAGAAAATCGAAGTTACAAGTTCGTTCAACGTTATAAGTTTATTACTCTGTCGTTTAATCAGTTTATTTGGCAGTTACAACTAGAAAATGCCGGAAGAAATGGAGACTCAGCCCGCGGAAGTGGAGACCTTCGCTTTCCAAGCGGAGATCGCCCAGCTCATGTCTCTGATCATCAACACATTCTACTCCAACAAAGAGATCTTCCTTCGTGAGTTAATTTCAAACTCCTCTGACGCTTTGGACAAAATCCGGTATGAATCACTCACGGACCCTTCAAAACTGGACAGCGGTAAGGAATTGTACATCAAAATCATTCCTAACAAGAGTGAGGGAACTTTAACCATCATTGATACTGGTATCGGCATGACAAAGGCTGATTTGGTCAACAACTTGGGTACGATCGCAAAATCAGGCACGAAAGCTTTTATGGAAGCTCTACAGGCCGGCGCTGATATCAGTATGATTGGACAGTTCGGTGTGGGTTTCTACTCCTGCTATTTGGTAGCCGACCGCGTCACTGTCGTCTCTAAGCACAATGATGATGAGCAGTACATGTGGGAGTCTGCTGCCGGCGGTTCTTTCACCGTCAGACCAGACCACGGCGAGCCTTTGGGACGCGGTACCAAAATCGTCCTGCACATCAAAGAAGATTTAGCAGAGTTCATGGAAGAGCAGAAAATCAAGGAAATTGTCAAGAAACACTCCCAGTTCATCGGTTATCCCATCAAATTGATGGTAGAAAAAGAGCGTGAGAAGGAATTGTCTGATGATGAAGCCGAGGAAGAGAAGAAGGAGGATGAAAAGGAGGACGAGAAACCCAAGATTGAGGACGTCGGAGAAGATGACGAGGAAGACAGCAAAGACAAGAAAAAGAAGAAGAAGACCATCAAAGAGAAGTACACTGAGGACGAGGAGCTTAACAAGACCAAGCCTATCTGGACGCGCAACGCTGACGATATCACCCAGGAGGAGTATGGTGACTTCTACAAATCCCTCACAAACGACTGGGAAGACCATCTCGCAGTCAAGCACTTCAGTGTTGAGGGTCAGCTTGAGTTCCGTGCTCTGCTTTTCATCCCCCGCCGAGCTCCCTTCGATCTATTTGAAAACAAGAAACGCAAGAATAACATTAAACTGTATGTTCGCCGTGTATTCATCATGGACAACTGCGAGGACCTCATCCCTGAATACCTCAACTTCGTCAAAGGTGTGGTGGACAGCGAGGACTTGCCCCTGAACATTTCTCGTGAAATGCTCCAACAGAACAAGATTTTGAAAGTAATTAGGAAGAATTTAGTTAAGAAATGCTTAGAATTGTTCGAGGAATTGGCAGAGGACAAGGAAAATTACAAGAAGTATTACGAACAGTTCAGCAAGAACTTAAAATTAGGAATCCATGAGGACTCGCAGAACAGGTCAAAATTGGCAGATCTGCTCCGCTACCACACATCTGCGTCCGGTGATGAAGTCTGCTCCCTCAAAGAGTATGTTTCCCGTATGAAGGAGAACCAAAAGCACATCTACTACATCACTGGAGAAAACCGTGACCAAGTAGCCAACTCCTCATTTGTTGAAAGGGTCAAGAAACGTGGCTATGAAGTGATATACATGACTGAACCAATTGATGAGTATGTAGTCCAACAAATGAGGGAGTATGATGGAAAGTCCCTTGTCTCAGTTACTAAAGAAGGCTTAGAGCTACCAGAGGATGAGGAAGAGAAGAAGAAGCGTGAGGAAGACAAGGTCAAATTTGAGGGCTTGTGCAAAGTCATGAAGAACATCCTAGACAACAAAGTTGAGAAAGTAGTTGTATCAAATAGGTTGGTGGAATCTCCGTGCTGTATCGTCACCGCACAATATGGTTGGTCAGCGAACATGGAACGTATCATGAAGGCTCAAGCTTTAAGGGATACATCCACAATGGGTTACATGGCTGCGAAGAAGCACCTTGAGATCAATCCTGACCATTCCATTGTTGAAACTCTCCGTCAAAAGGCAGAGGCAGATAAGAATGACAAAGCTGTCAAAGATCTAGTCATTTTGCTGTATGAGACTGCTTTACTGTCATCTGGTTTCACTTTAGACGAGCCCCAAGTACATGCGTCTAGGATTTACCGTATGATCAAGCTGGGTCTTGGCATTGATGAGGATGAACCAGTCCCAGCAGAAGTAGAATCTAGCGTAGGAGATGTCCCACCACTAGAGGGTGACGCAGATGATGCGTCCCGAATGGAAGAAGTAGATTAAGTCCGCCTATAATCTTGAGCCATGTTGTAATGGTGTTATGTGATTGTTCCATACAATTTTTTTTTTGTGCACTGGTGTACAACCAAAGACTGATTTAGTTCAAATTCCATTTCAATTTTAAAATTAATAAATGAATAATTACATGTAATGTAATAATTTAATTCTGTTGTTTTTATTTCCTTTATACTCCAACAACAATACATAATGGGGCTGATTCTGTAGTGCACAATCTCAAACTAAACTAAAATTAGAGCATTACAAATATTGCTATCCCTTTCACATAGATTTAAAACGCTGGCGCTCCAGCGTTTTAAATCTATGCCCTTTCATAATACTCCCTACGGAAAGGGACAACTAGATTTAAAGCTACCATTTTAGTTTAGTTTAGAGATGGTGCACTACAGAATCAGACCCATTAAGTAGGTACCTACCTAATTATAATCTTAAACTGACTTTAGAGCTCAGTCTAGATGTAGTTAGAATTCAATTTTTTTTTATAGATTTTAGTCGTGAAGTTACTATGACTAGAACCACAGATAAGAGAATCAATTGTTTCCGTTATCTGTGACTAGAACTATCTATAGGTACCTACCTACCTAGAAGACAAGTCTCAAAGAAAATAACTTTCAAATATATCTGTAGGTAGGTAGGTACCTTTATAGAATTTGCCACAATATAGGTAGGTGCCTAGTTATGTTTCAGTCCCACCAAACCAACTTCTAGCCCGGTGGCTAAAATTGGAATTAATTTTTATGCCCATTCGGTGCCATAGATGAACCTATGTAGGTAGGTATGTACTATGTTTAAAGTAATATGTATAATCTAAAAACCATGTATATGTATAACCTACAACCTATGTATATGTATAACCTAAAACCTACTACATGCTACTACCTATGATATTTTGTGAATGTGATGTACCTATATGTTATGTATAAGTATAACCTAAAAGTTAAGGCAGTAAACAGGGCTATTACGGCCTCTAGTTTGCCTATCGTGCAGATCCCATATTTTTTTGTAATTATGGATGTGCTGTTTTACAAAAATTAACTATATTAGGTACTGTAAATATATTGCGAGGCTACTGTTAGCACAGATGTAGTACTAAGTAGTAACTGTTAGAATACCAATTTCTTTAAATTTCTCTATAGGGGAATCACGCGGTTTTAAATTTATTATAAATTGCACGTATTGCCCTTTTTTCATATGACCTCCGTGGCGCAGTGTTGAGCGCTGTTGTCTTACTCTTACGTGCGAAGGCGGGTTCGATCCCCGGCAGGGTCTTTTTGGGAATTTATAATTTCAGAATTTTCCCTGGTCTGGCCTGGTGGGAGGCTTCAGCCGTGGCTAGTTACCACCCTACCGGCAAAGGCGTGCCGTCAAGCGATTTAGCGTTCCGGTACGATGCCGTGTAGAAACCGAATAGGGGTAGGTACCTATGGGTTTTTTCTTGGGCTGTATGGCAGGATGCATCGTCTTTTAGTTGAAATTACATGGCTTCCACCACGCTTCCACATCCATATCTGGCAATTTAGTTATGCACCAAAAATTAAATTAAAAACTGTAAGTGCCAAACCTTCAATTAATTAATCTTCGTTGAGCATTATAAATTACTAGATGATGCCCGCGACTTCGTCCGCGTGGATTAAGGTTTTTTTGATTCCCGCGGGAACTCCTTAATTTTCCGGGATAAAAATATATGTCCTTACCCGGGATATAACCTACCTCTATAACAAATTTCAGCAAAATCGGTTGAAAAGATGGGCCGGGAAAACGTAGCAGACAGACAGACAGACAGACACACTTTCGCATTTATAATATTAGTATGGATCTATGCAGGGGAGAGGAGAAGTTTATGCCCGTTTGACATTTCACGGGGACTCGGGGGACTATTTATCCACCGTTATTTAGCGTTTTTATTTATTTATTTAGGAAGAAAAATTTTTATCCTTTCCTCGGGGAGAAAATTGTCTCTGCCCATGCTAGGGGGGCAGGGGGGTTACTGCCACTGCTAAAGCGCCTCAACAATGAAAACATGTTGGTTCCTTCGTATTGCTTCGTATGACGTTCCATTTTATTTTTTTAATAACCCTGAGCCTGAGGCCCATAGTTAAATACTTGTTAAATACATCGTAGTCACATCGTAGCACATCGTAAGTAGTCGTCGTAATATATGTACAGCCCATAGAGTAAGAATATAGCTTGAATGGGAACTGTGATGATTGAACAATCAGCTGTCGGCTGTCGCATCCGCATCCATCCTAATTCCATGATCCGCATCGTCTTGTTTTTAACCGACTTCCAAAAAAGGAGGAGGTTCTCAATTCGGCGCGTATGTTTTTTTTTAATGTATGTCGGTGCATATCTCCGTGGTTACTTATCCGATTTGAAATTTTTTTTTTCTTTGGTTAGAGGAAGCTACCGAGGTGGTCCCATAAAAAATTCCGACTCCAAATCCTCAATCCTGATGCTGTAGGTGTACCATACTACATGAAATCCTCAAACCTAGGGAGCTAGGAAAAGAAAGAAAGGAAAGAATTTTTATTTGTGTTAGGACTTGGTAACACTATTCCATGCAAATGGCGCCAAACTCAAATCTTGCGTGCAGGATTGTTAGTAGGCAGCTGTACCTACCAAACCTGTTCATTTGGACGAATGATATGGGTTAATACACGTTTTTTTTTAAAAAGGTCAAATCTGTGGGTCAAATATTAATAATATTAGAGATACAAAAAGAACAAATAATTTTTAATTATTTTATCCAAATGAAATGTTTCCTTTCGACAACAGATATATCAGCGCCATCTATAAATCATTGTAGGAGCTCTAACTATTCTATCCACCGCTAGATGGCGGCACTGACAGCCTAAACTTGTAAGCCTTCCATCATAGCTAATAGTATAAAATAGGGCTGATTCTGTAGTGCACAATCTCTAAACTAAACTAAAATTAGAGCATTACAAATATTGCTAACCCTTTACTCCCTACGGAAAGGGACAGAACTAGATTTAAAAAGCTGCCATTTTAGTTTAGTTTAGAGATTGTGTTATACTTACAGAATCGGCCACATTCAATCGTAAATCTCACGCACATAGAGATTACTCCTACTATAATATATTATACTATAGGTAAATACCTACTATATATTATATCTCTATGCTCACGCAGGTGGAGTAGATTTAGATTTCCAGTAAATTCCACGGTCTATTCTAACTCTGCGCCGCGCCGCCGCGCCGGTCCGACCTAGATTCTTGACATTGGGCGATCACGGATCAATACGCGTCGCCGTGTCCCGTGATAATATTATGGCGTGATGTAGGTATTGTATTATGTCTCCGTGGCGCAGTGTGTAGCGCTGTGGTCTTAACGTGCGGAGGTCCTGGGTTCGATTCCCGGCAGGGTCAATTTGGGAATTTATAATTTCTGAATTTTCCCTGGTCTGGCCTGGTGGGAGGCTTCGGCCGTGGCTAGTTACCACCCTACCGGCAAAGACGTGCCGCCAAGCGATTTAGCGTTCCGGTACGATGCCGTGTTGAAACCGAATAGGGGTATGGGTTTAATATAACTGCCTTGCCCCTAACAGGTTAGCCCGCTACCATCTTAGACTGCATCATCACTTACCATCAGGTGAGATCGCAGTCAAGGGCTAACTTGTAGTGGATAACCTTAGCAATGCAACTAGGTACCAATCTACATATTATAGTTCGCACGCGAGTTGAATGCAGAGCTTATGTAAGTACTTATGTGTCACCATAAATAAGCTCTGCATTCAACTCACGCGCGAACTATAGTACCTACTTAATGCTAGATCGAGAATAATTTTCTCTAAACCTACAAGAAAAATCTGCAAGACGACATAGTTACCTACTTACGTATTATAATACCTAATAATGATACCTACCTATCCTTTATTACGTTTCGTTCTAAAATGAAACCCATTTGAACAGAACTATCATCTCAGCTTGAAAGCTGCAATGCAAGTAGTCCCGGGTTCGATTCTCAGTAGGGGCCGCTCAGGATATAATCTCAAAGTTTTTATTTAAGTATGTACCTACTACCTATTTATATTTTTTGTTTTAAGTGATAAGTAGTTTGTAGACAAGGTAGACAAACCAACCAAACCAAGTAAAGTTGAGGACTTCTAATTCTAAAAGTAGGTACCTAGTGCGCTACAACTCGACCTTTGTGATAGGTCAGATAAGTGCAGCAAATCAGACATGGCGATTGGCGAGTGATGTAAAATTATTTGTTAGGTTTAGCACGTAAAATGTTTGTTTTGTAAAATTGTTCTATTACCTAGTTCATGTTTCGACTCCAAAGTGTTTAAAAACTAATGTTACACGGATTACACAAGTATTTGCTAACACGGAAGTTTTCCTTTGACCTACTTGAGGGACTAAACCCCCCCGTTAAATTGGCCAATTTAACGGGGGGGTTTAGTCCCTCAAGTAGGTCAAAGGAAAACTTCCGTGTTAGCAAATACTTGTGTAATCCGTGTAACATTAGTTTTTAAACACTTTGGAGTCGAAACATGAACTAGGTAATAGAACAATTTTACAAAACAAACATTTTACGTGCATGGTCATTTTATGCAAGCAAGAAGATCGGGTTTGATTCTCGGTTATGTTGGGTTCAGAAAGGAATTTATAATTTCTGAATTTACTCTGGTCTGGCCTGGTGGAAGGCGCAGCTTCGGCCGTGGCTAGTTACCATCCTGCCGGTAAAGATGTACCGCCAAGGGATTTAGCGTTCCGGTACGATGCCGTGTATAGAAATCAATTAGGGGATGGGATAAATACAACTGCCATACCTAGTACCTACCCCTAACAGGTTAGCCCGCTACCATCAAGAGCAAGGGATCCCTTGATCGCAGTCAAGGGATCGCAATTACAAGTTAAAACCCTAGAGTTAACTTAGGTTACTATTTTTCCTACAGCTGACCTAAGGTTTAACTTTTACTACTTCAAGTAGGTAAGTACCTAGTGGATGAAAAAAATCACAGATTTCGCAGTCCCAAGAATCGGAACATTCAAAATGAATAAGTACAAAAATTTACGATTTTTTTTTTTGATTAATACAATACAAGTTGAATACTTAATAAGAATTTTTTATTGAGATTTACTCTTAACTACTTACAAGTCGAATTATAACATACGAATTACATAACACTTTTGTTGATACTTAAAAAAATAAAAATCTCGGTTAATAAATTTTTCAAAAATGTATTAACCGATTTTCAAAATTCTAACTCGAATGCACTTCTCGCCTGGATCCGCATCTTTTAACACCATTACCATGACGATCGGTCAATAATCATAGAAGCTACATCACTTTTTATATTTAAACCTACGGAAATACCTACCCGTTTTTCCACAATTCCAAATCTAAAGGGAACACCTACAGGTCACAATTATTAACCGATTTTCAAAATTTTTCGCCATTTTGTAGCTAAACTAATACCTTATGGTTATGAGTCCTAGAACGGTATTTTTTCATTTTTTCTTAAGTCGGTTTTTTTCCGAAATATTTACAACTGAACTATGCCCGCGACGTCGTCCGCGTGGTTTAATTTCTTTTGATTCCCGCGGGAACTCCTTAATTTTCCGGGATAAAAAGTAGCCTATGTTAGGTCCTCAACTATACCTATACCAAAAATCACGTCGATCCGTTGCTCCGTTGCGGCGTGATTGAAGGACAAACAAACACACTTTTGCATTTATAATATTAGTATGATTTAGTAAACAAGCACCCCCCAAAACATTTACCTTTTTCAAAATTCCAAAAAAAGTTATCAGCAGATTTTTAAAATTCAAACGCTCACACGTCGATCCCATCCCATCTCGATCCTCCCAAAATCCTCGGAGCTATGGTCAAAAAAAAAAATAAAAACCGACTTCAAAAACCACAAACACTAAAAAGTAAAAAATAATTTAATTTATTATGTATACAAGAGTTAATTTAGTTCTATAATAACATTTTTTGGAGTCGGTAGTCGGTACCAATTAGCCGCATGAACCGTCTACCTACTCTTCATTATTTATTGTTGACGTGACTCCACATTGGCACCGACTCCAAAGAATGTTATTATAGAACTAAATTAACACTTGTATACATAATAAATTAAATTATACAGGATGTAACCAGAACAAGATATGCTATGCATGGTTAAAACATACTGTTTACAGGACTGATCGCGAGCAATTTACTCTTATCCATGAGGAATTCCGTTCTCCATCTCCGGAGATATTCATCAGATCTTCACCAAATTGAATTGGGACCACACGGGAAGCACCAGCTTTCAAATAAAAAAAGAATCATCCAAATCGGTCCACCCAGTCAAAAGTTCAGAGGTAACAAACATAAAAAAAAAAAAATACAGTCCTCCTTTTTTTAGAGGCCTCAGGAGGCTGTGTCTCAGGCGATTTGCATCTGATAACCATTTTCAACGGTAAAAAAAAGTTTAAAATATTTTGCCATGACCCTGTCTTTGCAAACCTATTCAGGTAAAAAAAATCAATAGCTAACTATTCTGGATTTCTAGAAACATCATGACACGCACATTTATTCTCTATTGTTGTTGTAACAACAATAAAACTTTTGTATTTGCCCTACCCAACAAAATCTATTGTTAACTATGTAACGATTACCTAGAAGTTTCAAGCATAATGCAGTAATGACAGAAAGTACCTAGGTACCTACTTCCAAGTCTAGAATAGTAGGTAGTAGTCTACAGGTATACTTTCTGCCCATGTAAACTGACTTACTGAACAGACTAGGTACCTACTGAGCAAAATTCTAAGTTTCTTGAAAATACTATATCATAATGTAGGTGTCTAGGTATGCATAGGTCAAACGGAAATCTAGATATTTCTATCCTCAAGCTACCCTCCTATAGAATTGGTATCGATATATGCAACTGCACTACTTTTCAGTTTTTAAATCGTCTTTTTAGTTTTTAAATCGCTTTACTATATTAGGTACCTACTTACTTTATTTAAATTTAATAATTTTTGTTAAAAAAAACTTATACCGCGCGGACAAAGTCGCGGGCATCAGCTAGTACTTAATATTATTGCCGTTTTGCATTGTCATTTTTATTTACCCGTACCTATCCCTAGTAGATTCGAGAAATTTCTTGTCCATTGCCTCCATTAGTGTTATTAGTGGTAGGTTAATTTATTTTGCGTATTTCTGAAATTAAAACGATTATCGAACCAAACATTGTCCGCTGTAATCTGTAACGGAACTCTAGAAGTTTCTTCCCCAAAAGTTTATTTTGTTATTGATCGCAGGGTGTTACCCTGTAAACTCTAGAATTTTCTACCCTCAGCTCGACTTTGGGTGCATCGAGTGATGCGTAACGGAAACCTATTGTAGTTTTTTTATCCCTAAATCAACATCCTATTGATTGAGGTATGTAATCTCTGGGTAACCCCAATAAGAAAGATGCCAACTCAATCAATTCAGCAATTCTCTATAAAACTTAAAAACGCGCTTCTAGCAACGACCTCATTTTACATCTAGACGGGCCCTGTCAAACAAAGAATGTGGACTAATTTTACTAACGCCATCTAGCCTGAAAAGCGGGACAGAGCTATGGCGGGAACAAGAACAGGCATATACAGGTGTGGAGCGCGCTCTACAGGTCGAACGCCCAACTTTTTATGGCTTCTAGTATGGAAGTTTGTATGAAATATATAGTAGGTATAACGTCACCAAATTTCAACGCACTTTTTTTTCTTTAATCTATAATTATTAATCTTAATATATATAAATCTCGTGTCACAATGTTTGTCCTCAATGGACTTCTAAACCACTTAACCGATTATAATAAAATTCGCACACCATGTGCAGTTCGATCTAACTTGAGAGATAGGAACCGAAAAACCTCAATCCACGCGGACGAAGTCGCGGGAATCAGCTAGTACTTAATTAGATTGGCTATCAAACTTAAAACTAACTGTTTATTGTTTAATCGTTGACATAGGCATTTACTTTTATATCATCTATACTAATCTGTGATACTAATATTATAAATGCGAAAGTTTGGATGGATGGATGGATGTTTGTTACTCAGAACGGCTGAACGCTGGGCTACTTTTTATCCCGACGCGGGAACCAAATAACCTCAATCCATGCGGACGAAGTCGTGGGCATCAGCTAGTCTAGATATAATATTATTAATAATTTCACCGATCAATGAAACTTATAATTTAGTAAAAAAAAGCTTTGAGCATGTAGTAGCAATATCGAGGAGTTTGTTATGGGCTCTTCTCAGACGCTCGTTTGGAACCATTGGAACCGTAGCTTTAGTTTTAAGATATTATTATGTAGGTTCCGTAATTGATTATCACCATCATGTTTTATATGTTTCGGACGTCTATAAGTGTACAGTGTACCTTAAAAAATATGATTTACTAGCTGATGCCCGCGACTTCGTCCGCGTGGATTGAGGTTTTTCGGTTCCCGCGGGAACTCTTTAATTTTCCGAGATAAAAAGCCTATGTGCTATTCCAGATCATAATCTATCTCTGTGCCAAATTTCATCCAGATCCGTTCAGCCGCTGGAGCGTGATTGAGTAACAAACATCCATCCATACATCCATCCAAACTTTCGCATTTATAATATTTATTTGATTTATTTCACGTAGGACAACTTGTGTCACTTATGATGCTTCAAAACTCTACCACCGGTTCGGAAAGGTGATTCTACTGAAAAGAGCCGGCAAGAATAAATAAATATTGATTGATTAATTGATTGATCGATGTTTCTTGTGTGAAATAAATGAGTTTACGGTAGGTAGGCTTATTATGTAGGTATGCAAACACTTGATAGGTCAAAAAAGAATAACAGGCAGTAACCACGTTGAAAATACAAATTATTGGACAGTTGCCAACCTCACATTATTTTAATATGAAAATGCAAATCCCACGCATGTTAGATTCTATTTTTAGAGTTGATTATTATTAGCAGGGACGTATTCCTCAGGTACAAAGTTAAAAAACCTATCAATTTCAGTGATAATAATTAATATAATATAAATATACAAAAACTAGCTGATGCCCTCGATTTCGTTCGCGTGGATTAAGGTTTTTTGGCTCCCGCGGGAACTCTTTAATTTCCCGGAATAAAAAGTAGCTTATGTGTTAACCAGACTATAATCTATCTCTATGCCAAACATCCAGATCCGTGGATCCATCCATCCATCCATCCATTCAATCTTTCGCATTTATAGTATTAGTATAGACTATATTATTATATAGTATAGATAAAGTCTGTCTAGTAAAAGATTCACTGATTAGATTATGGTTTTAGATACTGGCAACACTAGGGTAATACAAAAACTCAACTCAACTCACTCAAAAATAAAAAAAAACCGGCCAAGTGCGAGTCGGACTCGCGCACCGAGGGTTCCGTACAAACCTGTAGTAAGTTTTACGATTTATGACGTATTAAAAACAAGACGAAATGAACCGCAAAACTAACTTTGTTTGTAGAGGTTTACTGTTAATATAAAAAAAACTATGCTAGTTAGAGCATTGGCTATAGTTTTCCTGTAAAATATACATAAATTCCTATTGACCATAATTATTTCAGATTTTTCGATTGGTAAACTCCGGAGATAAGGGGGGGGGAACGGTATTTTTTTCGACATTTTGCCCGATAAATCAAAAACTATCATGACTAAAAATAATTAAAAATCTGTTTTAGAATGTACAAAGTAAACCCTTTCATATGATACCCCACACAGTACAGTTATCTCACTTTTAAATTTCAACCCTCCGATTTTCCCCCCTTTTTAAATAAGAACAAAAATAATTTCCAATTTTTTTAATTCCAGTGTCTTTGGGCCACTAATATACACAACTATTCCAAATTTCATGTCGATAGCTTCGGTAGTTACTGAAATAATCGAGTGTGACGGACGGACAGACAGACAGACGGAGAAAGTCGGCCATAAGGGTTCCATTTTACCATTTTGGTACGGAACCCTAAAAACTAGGTCATCGGAGATACTCGCACAATAATTTTGTTAATTTCCCTTTATTTCATAATCATAATATATTTATTTCCTGTTTGCAGGTCATTACTTAGTACAGTTCTACAATAATGTAATACATAGGCAGTTCTTACAATAATGTAATAGTATCGCGCTACAATCTACCAATCACATGGTGTGCAAATTATCATAAAATTAAATTATCATAAGTAATTAAATACATTTAAGAAATTTAATATAATTTACCACTATAATATATATATACATTTAACAACCGTATTTAATTTCGTACCGCATTCCTTCCTTCATGTTCTACTGAAACTTATATATCTTTACTTGAATTTTTAGTAATTTCGAAATTATGATTTTTAAGGGATTTTGGGAGGATCGAGATGGGAATAGTACCAAGAGTTGAGGAATTTATTGAGACACGTGTGAGCGTTTAAATTTTGAAAAAAAGGGTGGTAAGTAACTTTTTTGGAATTTTGAAAAATGTAAAAAAGTCGGGTTTTTTGGGGTGTGTTTGTTAACTAAATTGTAAATATTTCGGAAAATAAACTGACTTAAGACTGAATGAAAAAATGGGTCCTACTCCTAGAGTATTAGTTAAGCTACAAAATGGCGAAAAATTTAGAAAATTTTGAAAATCCCTTTAGTTTTTTAAGAAGAAGAGATTTATATTTTTTTAAGAATCAACAAAAGCTGGAGTGATTATTGACCGATCGTCATGGTAATGGTGTATTTCAAATTGTAAGTAATGTAGTTGTGTAATTTTAGGGAAGTAAATGTCAATGAAAATTTCTTATTATGTATTCAATTTGTAATGTGTTATTCAAAATAAAATATTTTTTTTTTTCGTAAATTTTTGTATTCATTATCAATGCTCCGATTCTTGCGGGGACTGCGAAATTTATGAATTTTTGAGCGTTGCTGACATGTTCTACCTACCTAGTACCTACCTATTATTGTTAATAGAAATATCAAATATAAATCATAAATAGTTAAGGAATGATAAAACAGATATTTAAGCTCTTCCTAAGCCATTGAGTTTAATGTGCTGCACAAAGAATGGAGAAAAAAGGAAAAAAAACTAAATATTTCCAGTCATCCATCCTATTACCGACTAGAGTCAACCTTGCATCAAGCGCAATCGTCCCGCGTCCGATATTCGCTCTTATGACTAGACCACACCGCACAATCTACGTTTCGAAGGCCATTAGTGAATCATCGTCCATTTTTTATTACAATCTTTCCATATAAACACTAACAGTCCTCAATAACATTTATTTTTTGTCCATCCCACATGGTAAAGGCAGATGCTACAAGTTTCGATTTTCTAGAAAATTTGAGACTTCGATTAGCGGAGCCCCTTCGTTCGCCCTATCAAAAGAATCAAAACAATCGCACACAACCAAGTAGGGCTCTGTTATGGGCGGTCCCTTTCTGACGTATGTAAACAAACATGCCATCTTTTTCTCTCTCGCCATTACCGTTCGGGAGCATTCGCTAGTGATACCAGGTTATAGTTCTTGATTCTCCACTGTGGGAAATAATATTTTCCCCAAATTCGTGCGAATGTTAAGAATTTACAATTATTGTGAGAATGAAAAAGATCCTCAATACAATAAATGTATGAAGTTTGTTGTTTTTTGTAGTAATAAATAAAATTTCATTGTCTGTCTCACTGATATTATCAGGAATCAAAAAAAAAAAAAAAAGTTATCATTTTATTATACACATTCTGCAGGTATTGATATCCTTAGATAGTAATTCAATGATACTGGAAGAAGAGACTTATCATGTAACGTCTTATGCTTAAATAAAATTTAATTTAATTAAAATTCACACATCCTTTTTATTGTTCCGTAGCCAAATGGCAAAAAACGGAACCCTTATGGATTCGTCATGTCTGTCTGTCTGTCTGTCCGTCCGTATGTCACAGGCTTACAGCCACTTTTTTCCGAAACTATAAGAACTATACTGTTGAAACTTGGTAAGTAGATGTATTCTGTGAACCGCATTAAGATTTTCACACAAAAATAGAAAAAAAACACTAAATTTTGGGGGTTCCCCATACTTAGAACTGAAACTCAAAAAATTTACATAAATAAACAAACCCATACGTGTAGGGTATCTATGGATAGGTCTTCAAAAATGATATCGAGGTTTCTAATATCATTTTTTTCTAAACTGAATAGTTTGCGCGAGAGACACTTCCAAAGTGGTAAAATGTGTGTGTCGTCCCTCCCCCCCTGTAACTTCTAAAATAAGAGAATGATAAAATTAAAAAAAATATATGATGTACATTACCATGCGAACTTCCCCCGAAAATTAGTTTGAACGACTAACTAAAAATTAAAATTAAATAAAAATTAAAAAAATTAAAAAAAAATTAGTTTGTTTAAGTAGTTTTTTTTTAAATAATTTAAAATTTGCTACAGGTTTGTACGGAACCCTCGGTGCGCGAGTCCAACTCGCACTTGGCCGGTTTTTTATTGTTTCTTGTCTATTAAAAATGAAAATCATGAATCAATTTAAATGAGACTTTTACATACATATCAGATTGTGAACTCTAATGCGAAAAAATGTCCCTCAGCTAAATATAATTTTTACGCGGACGAAGAAGTAACACCGACAGAAATTACTTAGAAGTTCGTACCCTTAAAGGTTTCATATTTATTTTAGGGCAAGGTTACTATTTCAAAAATATTTCCTCCACTTATCTGTTCAAATGCAAAAAATAATTTAGATTCATAATACTTAGGTACATAATAATATGACACAAATTATTTTTGCATATAAGCAGTCTATGCTTGTACAATTTCCCATAAAGAAGGTAAAGTTTCTACACTAGCAACATTATAATGCTCTTCTTCCGATATACCCATCTCATTCTACCTAACAAATAAGATAACGTACTGCGATCCTATTGGTCGACGTTACAGCTTCTAGAACCATCGACAGAATTCGCTCTGTGATTGGCTCGTTCTCGAACAAGGTAGAATTTTCTCGGCAGCCTATTCGTTTAATATATAAGCGCTGTGCTTGGCGCGTTAACTCAGAATAATTCGAAACACGAAACAGTGAAGACGAAGTTGAGAGTTCGGTGCTAACCGAAGTGAACTTTACGAGTGTTACTAATTACTATATTAATCCAAGTGTTTATATTTTCTACGTGTGTTTATAAGAACAATTGAAGTAAAATGCCAGCTATTGGAATTGATCTTGGCACGACATACTCCTGTGTTGGAGTTTGGCAGCATGGGAACGTGGAAATCATCGCAAACGACCAAGGCAACCGTACTACGCCATCATACGTCGCATTTACCGACACGGAGCGTCTAATCGGCGATGCAGCGAAGAACCAAGTGGCTCTTAACCCCAGCAACACAGTATTCGACGCAAAAAGGCTGATCGGACGCAAATTCGACGACCCCAAAATCCAACAGGACATGAAACATTGGCCCTTCAAAGTTGTCAGTGACTGTGGGAAGCCGAAAATCCAGGTCGAATTCAAGGGTGAAGCGAAGAAGTTCGCACCTGAGGAGATCAGCAGTATGGTGCTGACGAAGATGAAGGAAACCGCTGAAGCTTATTTAGGGACGTCTGTAAAGGATGCGGTCATAACAGTTCCAGCTTATTTCAACGACTCCCAACGTCAGGCCACGAAGGACGCGGGTGCCATCGCAGGTATCAACGTCCTCAGAATCATCAATGAACCCACCGCTGCTGCTTTGGCATACGGTTTGGATAAGAACTTGAAAGGTGAGCGCAATGTCTTGATCTTCGATCTCGGTGGAGGTACTTTCGACGTCTCCATCCTGACCATCGACGAGGGATCGCTGTTTGAAGTGAAATCCACCGCAGGAGACACCCACTTGGGAGGCGAAGATTTCGACAACAGACTAGTGAATCACCTCGCGGAGGAATTCCAACGTAAATATAAAAAGGATTTGCGCGCGAACCCGAGAGCTTTGCGACGCCTACGCACCGCCGCTGAACGCGCTAAGCGAACGCTATCCTCGAGTACAGAAGCCGCCATCGAAATCGATGCCTTATATGAAGGTATCGACTTCTACACCAGAGTATCCCGTGCAAGATTCGAGGAACTATGCTCTGATCTCTTCCGAGGAACTTTGGAACCCGTTGAGAAGGCTCTGAAGGACGCGAAATTAGACAAGAGCCAAATCCATGATGTTGTATTAGTCGGAGGATCAACACGCATACCGAAAGTCCAGAATTTACTGCAGAATTTCTTCTGTGGTAAAAAACTCAACCTTTCCATCAACCCTGATGAAGCTGTGGCTTATGGCGCGGCGGTGCAAGCTGCCATACTGAGCGGAGAGACCGATTCAAAGATCCAAGATGTTTTACTCGTCGATGTCGCACCTCTTTCGCTTGGTATCGAGACCGCTGGAGGTGTAATGACCAAAATCGTTGAACGCAACTCCAAAATCCCCTGCAAACAATCGCAGACCTTCACAACTTATTCGGATAACCAACCAGCTGTTACCATCCAAGTCTATGAAGGCGAGAGAGCTATGACTAAAGACAACAACTTATTAGGAACCTTTGATTTAACTGGTATCCCGCCAGCACCGCGTGGAGTCCCGAAAATAGATGTCACATTCGATTTGGATGCAAACGGAATCCTTAACGTTTCAGCCAAGGAAAACAGCACGGGACGAAGCAAGAACATCGTCATAAAGAACGACAAAGGAAGACTGTCCCAAGCTGAAATAGATCGCATGTTATCAGAAGCAGAACAATACAAAGAGGAAGATGAGAAACAGCGTCAAAGGGTTACAGCGAGAAACCAGTTGGAGTCTTACATCTTTAGCGTCAGACAAGCTTTGGATGACGCTGGTCAAAAATTGACAGATTCCGATAAGAGTAGCGCGAGAAGCGAGTGCGATGAAGCTTTGAAGTGGCTGGATAACAACACATTAGCAGAGAAAGAAGAATACGAGCATAAACTCAGGGAAGTCCAGAAGGTCTGTTCACCCATCATGAGCAAACTCCATGGAGCAGGAGGTGCCCAACCAGGCGGACCCCAACCTGGTGGACCCACAGTTGAAGAAGTCGATTAAATCAACAAATCAGTGCCTAAGTTAAACAGTATTGTTTGAATGTGATATTATTTTTGTGTTAAGACTGATAATTTATTTTTGTCAATGAGTATTTGAATGAAGATCACCTGTTGTTTTTGATTAGAAATTAAGCTATAAGATCACCTGTTGGATTACCTAGTTACTTTAAATAAAAAATAATTTATTTTAATTTAAAACTTTTTTATTTATTTTTATCCCGATATTAATAGGCACCTATAGTGTCGTGTCACGAAAGAAGTCTCGCGGCAATTACCTACACACAATAATTATTAATTATTGCAGAAACATGTGGATGCAACTGCCTAGCATTGCTTCTAGGGAACTTCTTTTATGACACGTACTTACCTACTATTAATTAGTACCTCAAGTACCTACGCTGCATTCATAGGTACAGTTTTAATTGACAATTTATAACTATAATTAATATAGGTACCTGCCTATACCTTTCACCTAGTCGGGCATTTACCGACAAAATAAGCGAGTTAAAATCGGTGATATACCTATTTATAGTTATAATTAAAATACATTCTCCGGTCCAACTAAACTGTAAGTTTAAACTGTACGTTTGTAGCGTAGGTACTGTTTTGTATTATTTTAATATGATCCTCTCTTTCATCTCAAAAGGCAGCCAGTAACCCACCTTTATTATATAAAGCCCATGGCAGTAACCTGCGCAGATTGAACATCTACACATTTAAATCAAACCTGCCGATAGATGTCGCAGCTGAATGGTTGTCAATCAACACGATTTGGTGAACGATTTTAAAATACCTAAATACAAATTAAAAGTGATACAAAATAGCATTATGTAATTACAAAATTATATTATTTTGTTAATAACTTTTTTACTTGTTTAATAACGAGTCGATTGCACTGAAAAAATACCTACCAACAGATGTCGTGTTAGTTAATTTAAATGTTGTAGATGATGATTAAATGTCTACTCAACAATAGATGGCGTTAGTAGTAAAAACAGACGACTTTCGTCCAATGCAAATCCCAGCCCAAATTGGCTCTGGTATTAGCTGGTCTTGGTCGAATGTCCATAGAGTAAAGTAATATGTGTCACAGAATACTTAATAGTACCTGGTTGTGTTCGGGTTTAGGCTCGATAAAATGGCTGTGGCTGGCTACCATGCAGTCACGCATAAGGTACGCCAGTCGCCACGTCTTTGATTATATAGTTACTCCGTGAAAAGCGCCACGTCTTCGTCTGCGTGGACTGAAAAGTACTTCTCCGGGGTGAAAGCACATGAACCTTACCAATATGATGATGCCTATATCAAAAATAAATGATTTCTAACTGATTATTAAATAGAGGGTCTTCCAAAAGACCTATAATTCATCCTCGGTTTGTTTTAAGTTTGATAACCATTTTAAAATATAGAATAAAGAAAAAAACCGGCTAAGTGCGAGTCGGACTCGCGCACCGAGGGTTCCGTACAAACCTGTAGTAAGTTTTACGATTTATGACGTATTAAAAACAAGACGAAATGAACCGCAAAACTAACTTTGTTTGTAGAGGTTTATTGTTAATATCAAAAAATTACGTTTGTTGTATGGGAGCCCCCCTTTAATATTTACTTTATTGATATTTAATTATTTATTTTGAAAGGTAATATACAAGTTAATATTCTGTGAAAATTTGAACCGTCTACCTGTTACCGTTTTTAATATTGAGCAAAAAAATACGAAAAAAACACGTTTATTGTATGGGGACCCCCCTCAATATATATTTTTTTTAAATTTTTAGTATTTGTTGTTATAGCGGCAACGGAAATACATCATTTGTGAAAATTTCAGCTTTCTAGCTATCACGGTTTATGAGATACAGCCTGGAGACAGACAGACAGACAGACAGACAGACAGACAGACAGACAGACAGACAGACAGACAGACAGACAGACAGACAGACAGACAGACAGACAGACAGACAGACAGACAGCGGAGTCTTAGTAATAGGGTCCCGTTTTTACCCTTTGGGTACGGAACCCTAAAAACATGTTTATTGTATGGGGACCCCCCTTAATATATATATTTTTTTAATTTTTAGTATTTGTTGTTATAGCGGCAACGAAAATACATCATTTGTGAAAATTTCAGCTTTCTAGCTATCACGGTTTATGAGATACAGCCTGGAGACAGACAGACAGACAGACAGACAGACAGACAGCGGAGTCTTAGTAATAGGGTCCCGTTTTTACCCTTTGGGTACGGAACCCTAAAAACGCACTTCTAGGAACTTGTATGAAATTCACAGTCGTGACGTCATAAAATTTCAACGCACTTTTTAGGGTTCCGTACCCAAAGGGTAAAAACGGGACCCTATTACTAAGACTCCGCTGTCTGTCTGTCTGTCTGTCTGTCTGTCTGTCTGTCTGTCTGTCTGTCTGTCTGTCTGTCTGTCTGTCTGTCTGTCTGTCTGTCTGTCTGTCTGTCTGTCTGTCTGTCTGTCTGTCTGTCTGTCTGTCTGTCTGTCTGTCTGTCTGTCTGTCTGTCTGTCTGTCTGTCTGTCTGTCTGTCTGTCTGTCTGTCTGTCTGTCTGTCTGTCTGTCTGTCTGTCTGTCTGTCTGTCTGTCTGTCTGTCTGTCTGTCTGTCTGTCTGTCTGTCTGTCTGTCTGTCTGTCTGTCTGTCTGTCTGTCTGTCTGTCTGTCTGTCTGTCTGTCTGTCTGTCTGTCTGTCTGTCTGTCTGTCTGTCTGTCTGTCTGTCTGTCTGTCTGTCTGTCTGTCTGTCTGTCTGTCTGTCTGTCTGTCTGTCTGTCTGTCTGTCTGTCTGTCTGTCTGTCTGTCTGTCTGTCTGTCTGTCTGTCTGTCTGTCTGTCTGTCTGTCTGTCTGTCTGTCTGTCTGTCTGTCTGTCTGTCTGTCTGTCTGTCTGTCTGTCTGTCTGTCTGTCTGTCTGTCTGTCTGTCTGTCTGTCTGTCTGTCTGTCTGTCTGTCTGTCTGTCTGTCTGTCTGTCTGTCTGTCTGTCTGTCTGTCTGTCTGTCTGTCTGTCTGTCTGTCTGTCTGTCTGTCTGTCTGTCTGTCTGTCTGTCTGTCTGTCTGTCTGTCTGTCTGTCTGTCTGTCTGTCTGTCTGTCTGTCTGTCTGTCTGTCTGTCTGTCTGTCTGTCTGTCTGTCTGTCTGTCTGTCTGTCTGTCTGTCTGTCTGTCTGTCTGTCTGTCTGTCTGTCTGTCTGTCTGTCTGTCTGTCTGTCTGTCTGTCTGTCTGTCTGTCTGTCTGTCTCCAGGCTGTATCTCATAAACCGTGATAGCTAGAAAGCTGAAATTTTCACAAATGATGTATTTCCGTTGCCGCTATAACAACAAATACTAAAAATTAAAAAAAAAAATATATTGAGGGGGGTCCCCATACAATAAACGTGTTTTTTTCGTATTTTTTTGCTCAATATTAAAAACGGTAACAGGTAGACGGTTCAAATTTTCACAGAATATTAACTTGTATATTACCTTTCAAAATAAATAATTAAATATCAATAAAGTAAATATTAAAGGGGGGCTCCCATACAACAAACGTAATTTTTTGATATTAACAATAAACCTCTACAAACAAAGTTAGTTTTGCGGTTCATTTCGTCTTGTTTTTAATACGTCATAAATCGTAAAACTTACTACAGGTTTGTACGGAACCCTCGGTGCGCGAGTCCGACTCGCACTTGGCCGGTTTTTTTCGTATTTTTTTGCTCAATATTAAAAACGGTAACAGGTAGACGGTTAAAATTTTCACAGAATATTAACTTGTAATATTACCTTTCAAAATAAATAATTAAATATCAATAAAGTAAATATTAAAGGGGGGCTCCCATACAACAAACGTAATTTTTATTTTTAATACGTCATAAATCGTAAAACTTACTACAGGTTTGTACGGAACCCTCGGTGCGCGAGTCCGACTCGCACTTGGCCGGTTTTTTTTAAGTTTGATAAAGAGTTGCTGATTTGATTGAGTTGTCTTCATCCCTATTACCTACCACAGTTTAACGAAATACTATTACCATGAACCACTTAACAATTTCACCTTACTCACTTTCAAGGAAGGCTAGAAGAGATTTCTATTTTAGAGATTGAAGCTGTAGGTCTCGTACTTACCTACTACCATTTTTTTTCTATTAGTTTTAAGATAATAATTTGTACAAAAATAATAAAAATACAAAAAAACCTTCGTTTAAATGTCCAAAATTGTCAAAATCGGTTAGACAGTCACAGATGGGCCGTGAAACGCATCAGACAGAGATAGACAGACAGGCACATTTATATTATGTGATGCCCGCGACTTCCTCCGCGTGGAATAAGGTTTTTTTTGATTATCGCGGGATCTCTTAAATTTTCCGGGATAAAAAGAGGCCTGTGTCCTTCACCGGGATTGCAACCTATCCCTGTACCAAATTTCATCAAAATCGGTTGAACAGATGGGCCATGAAAGCGTAGCAGACAGACAGACAGACACACTTTCGCATATTTTATAATATGTATGTTATATGATACCACAGATGATACTTTAAGTAGCTAGTAAGTATGGCTGATAGCTATTATCAAAATCCTACTCATAAATAAAAATCTATTAACCATAATAATCACTAATCTTTGTACTTGTTGAAAACTTAAGATAAGTAGTAGGTAAAGTAGGTAAGTAGCTAAATGCATAATTGTTGGTTTTATAATTTTATAGTATAGTGCGTTCGGTATCATAGTGTCGGTACACCCGCAGGGGCTGCAGACACTTATTATTTTGCTTTTATTTTATTATTCTGCTTTTGTGTACCTACTGTGTTTGTTAACTAAATGTTTTTCTATTCTAAGAATAAAAAAAGAATACTATTTTGTTTATTCTGATGGTTATTGTAATAAAATACGAATATAAATAATAAACACAAGTTAGGTAGAAAAAAGAATTTTAATGAAAAAGGTAAAAAGTATACATAAACAATAGGATATATAGCAGATAGCAGAGTCAATAAAAACCACCTTTCACCGCGGCGCGGCGGCTCGATGTAATATGCGAAATTCTCCTGTACCTGTACGGCGGAAAGCGGTGAGCTTGATGTCATGGCGGTGCCTTTGACAAAATGAGGCACGTGCCGCGGCGGCACGGCGGCGGTGCGGTCAAAGGCGACCGTATGAAAACGAACAGACTTTAACACGCCACGTCTTGACGTGCGGAGGTCCCGGGTTCGATCACGGCAGGGTCAATTTGGGAATTTATAATTTCTGAATTCTCCCTGGTCTGGCCTGGTGGGAGGCTTCGGCCGTGGCTAACTAGCCACGGCCGAAGCCTACCGTAAGGTAAGTAAGGTAGGTAACTACCTTACCACCCTACCGGCAAAGACGTGCCGCCAAGCGATTTAGCGTTCCGATACGATGCCGTGTAGAAACCGAATAGGGGTATTTCAACTCGCGCGCGAACTATATGTACCTACTCATCAGTAAATAACAAATTACCTAATCTTAATCCACTAATTGTAAGTGTATTGCTTACTCCTTTGTTCTTCAATACAAACATATGCTTGAGTAACTAATTAAGTAGGTACTAAGTATATATACATCTTATCGAACAAACACCTTTGTAGTTATCATACTTCATACTATCATATCATACTAATATTATAAATGAGAAAGTGTGTTTGTTTGTTGGTTTGTCCTTCAATCACGCCGTAACGGAGCAACGGATCGACGAGATTTTTGGTATGGGTATAGTTGAGGCTGGAGAGTGACTTATGCTACTTTTTATTCCGGAAAATTAAGGAGTTCCCGAGGGAATCAAAAAAACTTAAAATACGCGTACGAAGTCGCGGGCATCAGCTAGTTCTAAACAAATTTTGACGACTTCCCTGGCGCAGTGGTGGATGCTGTGATCTGACAACTGGGTGGTCCCGGGTTCGATCTCCGGTAGGGTCATTATGGGAATTTATAATTAGTGAATTTTCTCTGGTCTGGTCTGGTGGGAGACTTCGACCGTGGCTAGTTAGTAGTTACCACTTACCACCCTGACGGCAAAGACGTGCCCTGAAGCGGTTCAGTATGGTGACGTGTAGAAATTGCTCAATACCGCTATATTATAATAGGTACTAGCTGATGCCCGCGACTACGTCCGCGTGGATTGAGGTTTTTTGGTTCCCGCGCAAACTCCTTATTTTTCCGGGATAAAAAGTAGCCTATGTCACTCTCCAGGTCCTCAACTATACTCATGCCAAAAATCACGTCGATCCGTTGCTCCTTTGCGGCATGATTGAAGGACAAACCAACTAACCAACAAACAAACACACTTTCGCATTTATAATAAATATATCAACCACTCCCGGAGCCGTGGTAGACATTGGTTACTTTCAGGCAGGGAATGATGAAGATTAATTATTATGCATTGAGCTTTTCAACTAGGGCAAGCAGTACCTTTATGCCTGTATGTCGTGCACGCCACTGGGTGGTATAGTTCTAGCGCCAATCAAATACCTAGTCGTCTCTGAACTGAACGAACAAGCGTTCGCAGCTCTCATACAAATTGTCGAAGTCAACGTACAAACTATGTGTGAACTTGCTATTGTGACGCGTCTTGCGGTCAACTTCAGACATGACTAAGTAAATGATTGGCGCCAGCTATAAGTTAACCTAACAGGTTAGCTCGCTACATCGACCACACAACCAATAGACGCCTAATTACTATGCTTTCGTAATGCAAACAATTCAGTCAAATGACTCAAGTAAGCGGGCGCGGGGTAGGTACTAAACGCTGATTGGTCTACTCAAGGTCAAAAAAATCATAAATCAAATGGGATGGGGTCCTAACTCCTAATAATTATTTATCGATAATTAATTATCGATATACTCTAATTAATATTTAAATAACTCGGTAGGTTTTGTTACAAGGGCGTGGAATTATATAAGACCTATTAAGTCTGATGTGTTGTCTGAAAGTGTTTGCCCTATATGAGGAGTCTATTAGTTGTATGGTCGATGGCTCACTACCATCTTAGACTGCATCATCACTTACCATCAGGTAAGATCGCAGTCGAGGGCTAACTTGTAGAGGATAAAAAAAAAAGTGATGATGTAGAAGAAGGTAGCGGGGTAACCTGTTAGGGGTATGGCAGTTATGTTAAACACATATATTATATACCTCTAATCGCTTCTAAACGGCATCGTATAGGAACCGAGATCGCTAAATTACCTATACCTAATTATGGATCCGTGGCGTCGCCTGCAACAAGGTTCCGGCTGAAAATCAGCGCTGCATGGTTTTTATATTGCGTTTGTGCATATTCAAATCATGCAGCATTATGCTGAGTTGGGGCCTTTTTAGGGTTCCGTACCCAAAGGGTAAAAACGGGACCCTATTACTAAGACTCCGCTGTCTGTCTGTCTGTCTGTCTGTCTGTCTGTCTGTCTGTCTGTCTGTCTGTCTGTCTGTCTGTCTGTCTGTCTGTCTGTCTGTCTGTCTGTCTGTCTGTCTGTCTGTCTGTCTGTCTGTCTGTCTGTCTGTCTGTCTGTCTGTCTGTCTGTCTGTCTGTCTGTCTGTCTGTCTGTCTGTCTGTCTGTCTGTCTGTCTGTCTGTCTGTCTGTCTGTCTGTCTGTCTGTCTGTCTGTCTGTCTGTCTGTCTGTCTGTCTGTCTGTCTGTCTGTCTGTCTGTCTGTCTGTCTCCAGGCTGTATCTCATAAACCGTGATAGCTAGAAAGCTGAAATTTTCACAAATGATGTATTTCCGTTGCCGCTATAACAACAAATACTAAAAATCAAAAAAATATATATATTAAAGGGGGGTCCCCATACAATAAACGTGTTTTTTTCGTATTTTTTTGCTCAATATTAAAAACGGTAACAGGTAGACGGTTCAAATTTTCACAGAATATTAACTTGTATATTACCTTTCAAAATAAATAATTAAATATCAATAAAGTAAATATTAAAAGGGGGCTCCCATACAACAAACGTACTTTTTATTTTTAATACGTCATAAATCGTAAAACTTACTACAGGTTTGTACGGAACCCTCGGTGCGCGAGTCCGACTCGCACTTGGCCGGTTTTTTTCAGGTTGTGCCACACATGACTCCCGTGCAACATGTTGTCCCGGCGCTTCTGTCACCTTGGTAGTTTAGCACATTGCTGTTGGTGGTGGTGATGGAGGCGCCGAGGTAGGCATACCTTTGAGGTAAGGGCATGTGTGGCAAAATTGGAAAATAAATGTTTTTTCTTTCTTTCTTCTTTCTTTTCTAAATTCGTTTAGCGGCACGTCTTTGCCGGTAGGATGGTACTTGTGGTAACTAACCAAGTAGCCACACCAGACATTTGCATTGCATTTAAGTTTTTTGTCTTCATCAGAAAGCATTTCGCGCGTCGACATACGATTTCAATGTCATCAATGATCCTCTGACGATCAAACACCACATAGCTACTATGCTTTTCAGTTAAGACGAGCTCCGGCATCGCTACTACGTTACCTATAACGAGGTGTTTTGAATGAAGTAGGTAGGTACCAAGTCAACGGAGAACAATTTGATACCTCAGATGCTGAGCAATGAAGAGGGGTAGAACAAAGGGGCAAAAATGCTTAAGGCAATAACAGGAAAAAGAGTAAGCGACGAATGGGCTAGGCAAAAGGCAGATTCTGATGATATGCATACTGCAGTACCGGGAAGGACGGCCAGAGAAGGCAGGAGGTTTTAGTCATCGAGAACGTTTTGGTGAAGTCGGGCATGTCGAATGGCATCCATGAAGATTTCCTCCTACCCAGAAAAAAGGGAACCAAATCAAAGACTGTATTATTGAAGTGAAATCTTCTTTAGCCGCGTTGAGCACTTTTTGGTAGGGGGTAAAGTTGTGGATTCGCGTCACCTCGCGTTGTTACGAAGTTTTCACTTCTATCGGCAGTCCCTTTGACTGCCACTTTTCTTTTTTTATTAATTAGTAAGAAAGTAACACGATATTATGATATTATGACTTTTCGTCATAAAAACCTTTTTAGGGGTTTTATAAGAAAAAACTAATTCGGTAAATATAATTTAATATACTCATTAATTCTTTGGCTATTGGCACAAGCACAGACTAAAATAATGCACAAGTTTGAAAGCATAAGCGAGAAGAAAAACTAACTTGCCGAACGGCCTTCTTATTTGAAACGCATAGGATCTATATCTAATCAGTCATCGCATTATCTTTATAATATCAGTGATATATTATTATACACGTGGACAATAATCCAATACGAGAACATACGTTAGAGGGTGTAGATGTATAGTTCATTAGCAACTATGAGATATGTAGCGCGCTTTTGATTTTTCGGATTTTCCAAAATGGTGAAAACCGACGCGAATCGAAGCTACGCGCCTTTTTTGAGGCAGGTGAGTGGATTTTCCAGTTAAAATATGTAATATATTGAACAATATAGTTAATAAATCAAGAGGAGAGGGATGCACAGCCATAATAAACCTAACGAATTCTTTGTAATTTAAAATTAACCATCGTAGTTATTTGCCATTTCTTTATTTTTATTCCAAAGATTTAACTTGCTAGTTACATAAATAGATGATGCCTGCGACTTCGTCCGCGTTCATTAAATTTATTTTATTCCGTTATGATTTTCAGGGTAAAAAGTAGCCTATGTTCTTTCCCCGGATGAAAGTTGCAACCTATTTCTATTCTCTATAAATTTCATCAAAATCGGTTGAACAGATGTGCCGTAGCAGACAGACAGACACACTTTCGCATTAATTATAATATTAGTATTATTCCCATTACATTAGGTAGGTTATATCCCGGGGAAGGACATAGGCTATTTTTATCCCGGAAAATTAAGGAGTTCCCGCAGGAATAAAAAATCCTACGAAGTCGCGGGCATCATCTAGTAAGTAAATAAATAAATGTTAATTTAGCTTTACACGGAAAAGTAACACAAAAATGAGAAATTAACTACAGACTAAATACTTACTAAGCTTACTTACTAAAAAGTAAAACTACAAAATGTATTTTACAAAATAATTACAAAAAAATAAATTACTCCGTGTACGATTGTAAAGATTACTGAAAAATTGTTACTTACAGAAAATTGTTACTTTACAATCGTGCATTGTCGAGTCAACATCTCCTGAAGATGCTCCGGTTTCGGAGTGAAACGTACGTTGAGAGTGATTTGGAGGATTTGTGTGGTGTGGTGCTGTGCCGGTGCGAATTGCTGGGTGGTGGTTGATCGCATGCTATTGGTGAAGGACACGCACTGTACCACATAGATTGGTCTACTGTGGCGGATTATAGCGAATTAAACTTCTCGTTCATTCATTATCATGGACTTCCGCAAAGTAACGCCTGCTTCGATTCAATAAAGCCTTATGTGACGTCACGACTCACGACCCGGAAGCCCGGGACCCGGGAGGAATTTCAGAAATTTTAACTCCCAAATTTACCTTGCTGGGGATTGAACCCAGAACCTCCCACTAGCGACTGCGTCAGGGAGGTCGTCAAATTGTCTTGAATGTTTTTCTCAGTTTTTCTCGCGGACGCGGGCATAAACAAAGAACTGTCCTAGGTTGACGTTCATAGAGATAGTCAATCTCTACAAAATACCTACTACGTTAATCTCTTATCATATTTCTTAGCTTGACATTAACATGCAGATAATTTACAAAATTGATTTGACATCTTGTTGTTATGAGCGCGTAGGTATACTTATAAATACTTTATCAGACATAGTTTTTGCCCGCGACGCCTCCTCGGGTTATCAACTTATCATCATGATGTCAACATCAATCTCATCTCTTCTCAAAAACAACATGAGCCCATTGACAACCAGGCCAACAGCAGAATATTGGCAGTGAGATTGGCAGATTTCACATCTTTGTAGACATTATGCAACTATGTAACTGCCTCGTTGGTCTAGTGGTTAGCATGTTCGACTGCGGCCGACGATGTCACGGGTTCGAGTCCCGGGTCGGGCCATACAGTATTGAGTTTTTCTGATTAGAAATTCTCAGTACTAGCCCGGAGTTAGTAAGTTGGCGGTGTTTCACCCCCGTGCCTCGGAGAGCATGTAAAGCCGTCGGTCCTGTGCCTGATCTCACTTCAGTCGTTCACTTCAGTCGTGTCGTTTTCCGTCCCATCAGGTTATGAGAGTAAAGGAACAGAGAGAATACCTGTGTATGCGCACACATTTGTGCCGTAGGTACATATTATTAAACACTAGCTGATGCCCGCGACTTCGTCCGCGTGGATTGAGGTTTTTCGGTTCCCGCGGGAACTCTTTAATTTTCCGGGATAAAAAGTAGCCTATGTGCTATTCCAGACTATAATCTATCTCTGTGCCAAATTTCATCCAGATCCGTTCATCCGTTGGAGCGTGATTGAGTAACAAACATACATCCATACATCCATCCATCCAAACTTTCGCATTTATAATATTTATTATTTGAATTTGATTACTTCCATCCTTCTAACATTCTTCAAAAGGAATCCTTCTTCAGACGGAAACGCAAAGCAAACGAGGAAATATCACTGGTTTTAAGTTTCGGTTCACCGTTGTCCGTTAAACTTAAAACCAGTGATATTTCCTGCGTTTCATTAGTGACCTATTGCTTCAAATTTAATTAACCCTGACAGAGGTGTATGCCCGGGATTCGAATCCTGAACCCTCCGAATGGAGGCTGAAGTCTTAACTTAACCACTGTAATCACTTCAGGTTAACTTATATTTAAAGGAAAATTATCCTATGTTATGAATTAAATTTCGCTGAAAATATTAGTAAGTTTGAAATAAACATTAAATTTGTTCTTAAAACAGGTATAAGAAGATTCATTTAAGGCTATGAAATTATTATTATTATTATTATTATACTCTTTATTTGCACCAAAAAAACAAAAAATAGAAAGAAATAAAAACACTCAGACATGATACAAAAGGCGGCCTTATCGCTTACTAGCGATCTCTACCAGGCAACCTTAGGAATAGGAAAAAATAAGGAAAAAAGGACTGCAGGTGGTGTCATCCTATAACATACATACATTCAAATAGTTACATACTAATACATAAACCAATAATAAACATAAAAAATAAACAACAATATTATTATATATATTTATAAATAATAGACTAAATCTCTTGAAATCATCTCTTGACATAGAATATTGTGTAGATGAATCATAAGAAACGCCAGATGGGGTAGCGCAGGGCAGTATCCTAGAACTTATCTTTAAAATGATATACCGCAACTCTATGTAACGCTATAAAAAATATTTTACTTCGCATTCGCTTCTATGAGAGCCCCCCTGAAATAAAGATTTTTATAACTTTTTAAGCCATATTCGGCGGGCGGCCATCGGTTTACTAATTATATTTAAATTTGAAGTAATTACGTTCAGCAATTCAGAAGTTATAAGGCTCTGACAGACGGACGGACAGACGGACGGACAAGTGCAAATTCACTCAAGTAGACCCAGAGACCTTCGCTTCGCTCGGTCAATAATTTGATCAACATGATATTTGTAGGAAATAGAGAGGCACTGAAAGAAAGCGTCACTATTATTAACTTAGGAGTAACTCCAGTAAGTCAAGGACTATATATTTTTATATCATCTGATATTGAAAAAACAACACTCAGTCACTAAGCTGCGATATCTGTGACAGATAAAGTAATAATTATTGCCTGTGGGATTTTCGGACATAATATTATAAATAATGATCCTAATCTCTTACGTGGCCTCGTATCTTTATTCGGTAGTTCCTTGATAATGCGTTTCTTAGTTGTTCACATTGCAAATTTAGCGCGAATGAACTTTCCTTTTGACCTTAGTCTTTTCACTTTTTATCTATTTGAAATATATTAATCTAACGGTACAAAATTGCTTATACGACTTTTTTTTCTTAATTTTTTAAATCGTCTCCACTTTTAGGTAATTATTAATTCCATGCTTTTATGATGAAAACACGTCTCTTTTTCGGGTCTGCCCTAAAGTCTGCCGCTTAAATCAAAATGTATTTTAACTAGTTAAAGTTAATATCCTGCACTCCATCCGAGTTCAGTTTTTTAAATTCCTAATTCTTGACCTTTTGATAATTTGTGAATTTTTTGAATATCCCTATCTATTTATATATACGTCTCTTATAGCTACTGTTTGCTCTCTACCTTAGCCAAGATCTGTTTGGCTTTTGATCTGTGAAAAGAACTGTCAGACATATCTTTAACCTTTTCTTTTTTAAGAAAAGAGCAACTGCTGAGTTTCTTGCCGGCTCTTCTCAGTAGAATCAGTTTTCCGAACCGTTGGTATATCTGTGGTCTTAATCATAATAATCATAATCATAATCATAATATTTATTTGCTGATTGTAGGTACATAGAAAGTTCTTACATAGACTCGAGCCACAATCTAACAATCATATGGTGTGCAAATTAACATAAAATACAATTATTGGTATGTAAGTACTTACTTAATTAATTAATAAACTCAAGAAAATTCGTACAATTTACCACTACAATTTATCTAACATATCAATGACAATTAACAATCATTATTATAGAACCTATCATTACAATAATTTAAGTCAGAATATAAATAAATCATCATATTATAATATTATTATGTCCAAATAGGTAAATGGTAAAATGATGTCACATAAATTCTAAATTATACTTAGTCAGTAGAAAATAAAAATACCATTAAGAGTTATTTAAATAGTCTTTAACAGAATAAAATTGGCGGGCCAGTAACCAATCAATCATTTTAGTTTTAAATTTGTGCAAAGGCAGGTCAATAAGATCTTTTGGCAACTTATTATATAAACCTCAATTGCCATACAATAAACATTTTTTTTATATAGCATCAAGTGAACCATTGGCCATACCAATTTATTTCCCCGTCTGCTGTCCTTCCCATGGATATCACCAAAAGTTTTAAAATATTGATGATGGTTTTTTACAAAAATACAGATTAACGTTTCATAAGTGACACAAGTTGTCCTACGTTAATTAAATAAATCATTTATCATTTAAGTGTCATTTTATCATTTACCCATAGACAGACAGACGGATACACCTTAACATTTATAATATAGGTACTTACTACTTACGTATGATTAGTAGCATACCTTTTCAGTTTTAACTTGTTAAATTTGTATAATTGCCCAATTCTCACTTCCAAGACTAGTTTTGGAAGAAAGGATTGCAGGCAAGAGAGCCACAGCTCGCCAAAGGCGGTAGTGGTTGGACCAATAAGGGGGTGGACAGGGCTTAGCTATCCAAGGCTAAAAGATGCGGCTCAAAATAGAGAAGTTTTTCGCATGATGTTCGCCAAACTTCGATTTGAAGCAGCCACACGGTGACGATGAAAATTGTATATGTTTCGTTATTGTAAATGCCATGGTTATCGATGTATTAGAATTTAAATCAGAGATTAGATTTTAATCGTTTGTGCCAAGGTTTAATAATTACCCGCTCAGTAGATATTTTTCGATTGATTTCCATTGATTTGGTCGGCAGATAAGAATAGGTATTATAGAATGATAGATATATAATAGAAGAATTAAAGAATTAATTGGAAGAAGTAATTGGATTCTAAAAATTCTATTTAATATTTGTACAGAGGAATAAAATCTGACTGTATTGCATTTTAAAGCTCGAGCCGAGTCCAGTGTAGAAAGAGAAAATTTGTGCAAGAAAGATTTCCTTATAAGAAAGTCCCCCAGTCTCCACTCTCCACTACGAATGGGTTTCAAGAAATTCCAGATCCAACTAGATTCAGGATGTTCTTCGGAAATTAGCATTTTCATCAAACATTTCATGCGTAGCTAAAAAGTCAATTTGTACTAATCTGTTTGTCCTCATTTTTTATAAACAGTAAATTTGTATGTACTTAATAAACGTGTTTGAATGTCAATGATCATCCTAAAGTGTATTGATAAGATTAACGCGTTCTACTTACTGCACTCAATCTCTGATCTCGAGATATCAAGGTTGATACAAAAGGTCCTATTGGGATTAACCTTGCTTTTAAAACAAAACTTGAGATTGTCTTCTTCTTTAGAATCGCTGTGATTTGAAAATTCAACGAAACGAAAAAATGAAATGAAATAATAAAGCGACACCAAAAAGAGACAAACATATAATATAGAATTTAGCCTGTGAGAGAATGGGATAGAATACAAGTTATATAGGTAATTTATCTGATTCTCTCGGAGGCTACTTTTCTGAAGTTTCTCTTCTGCCGTGTGTGAATTGCACACACACACTTTTTTATCAACCAGTAGGTATATCCAGTAACTAGACCATACCCGAGGCTCCGTCTGGTCGGATTTAAGCTTCATGAAAATCTCGAGGGAAACATAGATGTAATAAAGAGAGTAGAGTATACTTATACTATTTTTATGCGCACATGGGGGGAATTCAATAATTTTTCGGGTGGAAAAATAATCTTTAACAATCTCGAGGTTTTGAAATACATGCATGCAAAAACCACGTTGATCCATGGTGGCGTGATAAAAGGATAAACTAACAAACAATCCTACTTTCGCATTTTAAATATGAATAGGATTGCCGATACGCGCCACGACAAGCCATTTCAGAGCAAGCTACGAGTATCAAGTGCCTAATCATTAAATAAATAACACTGTAAGCGTCCACTGCTGGACATGGGTCACCCCGAGAGTGTGTCATAACTCATAACCCACCGTCTTCCACATTCCTCATCGACTCCCATTCCCATTTCCTGCTATCTTCATAAGGTTATTTATCTATCCATCTTTGTCTGATTCCAGTGCTTCCTGACATCAAGTGTTGCAGTGAACATCATAGCGCACGGCTGCGTCATTGGCTTCTCCGCAATCCTCAACCCCAGCCTGCGCAGACCCGAATCTCAAATCCACGCCACCACCAGCGAGGAGTCATGGATCGGTGTGTATCCTCCCAATTGGGTATTTGACAAGTATTCAAATAAATTATTTTTAAGTGATTATTAAATAGAGGATCTCCCTAAAGTCGTAATATCCACGTCCCCTGTTAGTTTTATGTTGAATAACAATTTTAACTATCGATTAAAGTAAAAAAGTGCGTCGAACTTTGACGTCACTGTTCAATATTTCATACAAAATCCCATACTAAGCACGCGTTTTGACGTTTAAAAAAAGATGCTGATTTGACTAGTTGTCAAATACTAATTAAATCAATAATTACTATTTTCTTACAACTACTATTTTCACTATCATCATCTAAAAAATCTGAGCCCAGCGCCGGCCGACTTCTTCCTTTCCTTTCTTTCTTCTTAGGATCTTCTGAATCCTCGTAGAGAAGGAGGGTTAAAACATCATTGGGTTTAAGTTTAGTGTGCATTGGCAAACTTTACAAGTTCACACACCTTGAAACTATTGGAGAACACTCAGGTAGTAGGTTTCCTCACGATATTTTCCTTCACCAATAAAAAAGTGATATTTTATTGCTAACGCCAATTACTTCGCCGAGTTAAACCCGCCTTTACATTCTTCGTTCCTATATAGTACCTACACTACATACCCAAAAGCACTTGGATCAGTGGCTAAGAAAAATAAAAGTTTGTTTTGCTTACTTCAGTTGGTCTCTACTCTTTGCGGTGATAGAAATCTAAAAATAGCTCGAATTGATTTTCGTATCTGATAAATTGCGAAATAAAAACAATAATCTTATTCGTTGTTGTTGTATTCCATGAATCCTGATTCCTGATCTATTCATTTTAATTCAGTTTTAGATAACGAGTCATTTCAACAATCTAATTTATTGTTATTAAAATGGCTCCTTCTGAGAGATTATTAATAAATTATTAAAAAACGTTTCAGCCTCCATCGTGGGTTTCGCGCTGATCATGGGGAACTTCATCATTACGCCTCTTATGGACACATTGGGAAGGAAGAAGTGTCATTTACTGACCATACTGCCCGTCCTCACCGGCTGGTTTCTGCTCCTGCTAGTCAACAGTGTAGCTGGACTGATCACTGCCCGGTTCTTCCAAGGAGTAGCCATGGGTATGCTTGGACCTCTAGGATCCATTATCATCGGTGAAATGACAGACCCAAGGAATCGAGGAGCATTCTTAACAAGTGTATCCCTTTCTTTAACGATTGGAGTTCTGTTTACACATTCTCTAGGAGCGTATGTTAGTTGGCAGCAAAACGCTTTGATATGCTCGTTTATAACTTTCACCAGCCTTCTACTTATAATATATAACCCTGAATCTCCATCGTGGTTGATATCTAAAGGGAGATTTAAGGAAGGGGAGGAAACCTTCTTCTGGTTAAGAGGAAAGAATGCGGAACAAGAAGCAGAATTAGAAAACATGATATTAGCCCAACGGATGAAGAGGAAATCTAGTGTTATAGACCAAGAACTGCCCCTTAAAACAAAGGTTAGAAGGTTCTTCGTATATTTAAGTGGAACGGCGAAAAAGCCTGAATTCTACAAACCTATAATAATCATGTTTCTTTTATATACCATGTTCCAATTCGCTGGAATTAATGTTATAAGTTCGTATGCAACTGATATCATTCACCAAGTTGTTGGGCCAGAAGCCAACGCGAAGTTTTTGATGGTGCTTTTGGACGTGGAGAGACTTATTTGCAATTTGTTAGCTGTATTTCTGATGAAGACTTTACGAAGGAGGACACTTTTGTTTAGCAGTGGTGCTGTGTGTGTGCTATCTTATATCGGGAAGTCTTTATACGTTTACGGCAAACAAAACAATTTGTTGCCATTCGATAACCAATGGGTGCCGATGGTGTTAATAGCTTTATACATGTGTTCTTTAACTGTTGGTATTTCATCGATACCGTTCGCGATATCAGGGGAAATATTTCCCTTGGAGTATCGGGCTTTAGGAGGTGGTATCAGCGTTTTAGCTTTGTCTATGAACTTCTTCATTGCTGTCAAATGTTTCCCTGTTCTAACTCATTCTATGGGATTACCGTTGACTTATTTATTGTACGCTGGAATTGTGACAGCGTGTTTAGTGGTTATTTTCTTTATGATGCCAGAGACCAAAGATAGGACTCTTCAGGAGATTGAGGATAGCTTACGAGGGTCGTCTTCCGCTGATCGAAAGAGTTCGGAACCTCTAAAAGGTCAAACTAATGGTGAAATGCGCAGATGTAGTTCCCATATACTGTATTAATTAAAATCCTAAGTATGATAAAGACTTATGCTCTATGAGCTCCTATTATTGTGTGTGACTGACCGTGTGCGTCATAGCAGGTTTCCTTAAATTCATTCACCGCATAGCACGTGATAAAATTTAAAATAATATGTAAATTTTAGTGCGTACCTATAAGTTTCTTAAGACAATTCGCCGTTTAAAGACGTGCCTGACCTGGTTTCGAATCGGAGTTTGGTAAGATTTTACCCGTCCTTTTCACTAGGCTACAGTTAAGCTGGAAATATACTAGCGTGTCATATCGTGTCGTATGAATCATGACGCGTCCGAAGCTCCTCAGAGTAAATCTAATATATAAAATTTCCATGTCACAATGTTTGTTACCGTACTCCTCCGAAACGGCTAGACCGATTTTTACCAAATTTTTTATGCATATTCAGTAAGTATGAGAATCAGCTACTATCTATATTTCAAACCCCCACGCGGACGGAGTCGTGGGCATCAGCTAGTATGTATATATATGTTCCTTGGTCTGAAGCATATATCGGTTTCATACATTTATTAGGGTTCCGTACCCAAAGGGTAAAAACGGGACCCTATTACTAAGACTCCGCTGTCTGTCTGTCTGTCTGTCTGTCTGTCTGTCTGTCTGTCTGTCTGTCTGTCTGTCTGTCTCCAGGCTGTATCTCATAAACCGTGATAGCTAGAAAGCTGAAATTTTCACAAATGATGTATTTCCGTTGCCGCTATAACAACAAATACTAAAAATTAAAAAAATATATATATTAAGGGGGGTCCCCATACAATAAACGTGTTTTTTTCGTATTTTTTTGCTCAATATTAAAAACGGTAACAGGTAGACGGTTCAAATTTTCACAGAATATTAACTTGTATATTACCTTTCAAAATAAATAATTAAATATCAATAAAGTAAATATTAAAGGGGGGCTCCCATACAACAAACGTAATTTTTATTTTTAATACGTCATAAATCGTAAAACTTACTACAGGTTTGTACGGAACCCTCGGTGCGCGAGTCCGACTCGCACTTGGCCGGTTTTTTTATGGTTCGCATCGCGTCAAGACACTTATTCGACATATAGACCACGTGTCACGAAAGAAGTCCCTCGGCAATTGCTGGAACTAATTTACCTACAATCCCACATTTTACATACAAACAATTGCATAAACATACGACTACTAACGCCACCTCTACGGGACTTCTTTCGTGATACGGACTATAATAATATTGTGTCTGTAATCATACTAGGCCGATTTCTGAGTTACATAGGTAACCTATGAATAAGATTTTGTATGTTCCCTTAGTATAGATTAAATTATTTGAATTTTGATAGATGTTGAAGGAATTCTAATTCTATCAAAATATCAACGCATAAAGACACAAACGACACTAGAAGGTATATTTCCAGCTTTATAAACGTGCGTTGTATGTGCTGTAAAGACAATGATGCAATAAACATTGTCAACTCATTCATTTATTGTGTTGTGACTGGAAAGTGTCATTAATTTAGGCGTAAGTATATTATCTTAGTTGTAAGTGATGATAGTAATAATAAAAATCGGTTGCGTTTAAATTGTCTTTTATTGGAATCATCACATACTTTAACATACATGACTGTACATATATCCATTAGTCCGTTACCCAGTAATCTCTGTGTTGAGTTTCTAAAAAAGTTTGAGACGACATCCTTTGGTCTGTGCAATACTGGCTGGAATTGACGTTAGTTATAAATACTATAATAATTTATCTATCACATAATCCCACATAATAAGTCTGTGGAATTTATTAAGTACTAATATTCGAGTTTCACTCTTATTGAACGTACCTAGTTCTTTATTTCGCTAGACGATATAATATTATAACAATTCACATATCCAGCATAGCTTCGTGGATCACAGGTTTCACTTTACTAGCAGCCATATCACAAGCCATATATTTTGTCTAAACGTTCTCAATAATGTAAAGAACTTTGAACATATTTGTAAACCTTATGTATTTTTCATGAATACACTCTAACTTCATTCTGCCACAAAGTATTATTTAACTACTTAAATATAATCACATTCATACTCTTCCTAACTATAAGGCCAGCTTTTTGAAAAGTTGGAAGGCGTTTCCTGTCTCTTTCTTTAACCCCATCATCCCTCTTCCACCTTCTCAAATTCTAACATTCTATCCTTTTCAGACATTTCTATTTGTACTATTTTATCGTTAATCCCTTTAAAATGGCACTCGATTTCATACAAAGTTTTACCTTTCGTTTCCGGGAGCAAAAAGAACAAAAATGCTCCACATATTGATATTAAGAATCCATACACACAAAATGTTCCCTTCACACCAATTGCACTAAAAGAGGCAGGCGCAGTTTTAACTACCACAAAGAACATAATAGATAAAGTCAATCCAGAAATACCACCACCAAGAGATCGATAAGCTAAAGGAAATATTTCTCCAGCTATTGCCCAAGGTATAGGCAGAATTCCCAAAGTCTTGCCAAACATATATAAAAGAGTCGGAATAACCGGCGTCCATTTATAAGCATCAGGTATATATCCGAAATCTCTTAAGTACAATAGTAATGACGTAGTAAATAATGATGCTACAGTAATATAAATACCCGTAAAGAGAACAGTTCGTCGGTTTAACTTATTGACTACAATACAAGCTATGATAGCACTGAGGAATCTTACGACATCTACCATTAGCATGCTGGTATATGATTCTATTTGTCCGTCAGTGACTTCATGCATAATTGGGACGGTATACGACGGCACAACAGTCATGCCAGATACTTGAAATAGCACAAACATGAACATCATTATCACAGTTGGTTTGTAAAACTCAGGTTTCCTAACTACATCCGCGTAATATTTGAACTTTGACACTTTTGGTGTTGTTATCGTCTGTTTTCTTTGGCTGTTGAGGAGGACTTCCAATTCCTTTTCAGCTTCTTCGTCGTAGCCTCTCAACCATCTAAAAGATTTTCGGCATTCGTTGAATTTTCCTTGTGAAGCTAAATAAGGTGGGGTTTCTGGAGATAATGAGATCAGGATAAGAGATAATATGTAGAAGCTTCCACAGGCTACTCCAGCGGTTCTCCAGTATAGGATTGTTCCGAAGACATGGGCAATCAACATGCCAGTGCCAAAGGAAAACGCGATGGTTGCCAGAAATACTCCTCGGTGCTTGGGAGCAGAATACTCAGCGATGGAGACGGGCGCGGAAGCTGCTTGTAGGCCCATGCCGAAGCCCTGCAATTGAGAAAAAGCACGAGTTAGCGTTAGAGTATTACTGGTGTTTCTTTTTTATCCACTACAAGTTAGTTGACTGCGATTTCACCTGATGGTAAGTGATGATACAGTCTAAGATGGTAGCGGGCTAACCTGTTAGGGGCATGACAGTTATATTAAACCCATACCCCTATTCGGTTTCTACACGGCATCGTACCGGAACGCTAAATCGCTTGGCGGCACGTCTTTACCGATAGGGTGGTAGCTAGCCTCGGCCGAAGCCTCCCACCAGGCCAGACCAGGGAAAATTCAGAAATTATAAATTTCCAAACCCTGCCGTGGATCGAACCCGGGACTTCCTCACGTTAAGGCAACAGCGCTCAAAACTGCACCACGGAGGTCGTCTATGTTATGGACTGGTTACAAAAGTTTTAACGTCGACGTCAATACATTGACGTCCATTGTTGGACATTGATCTCTTGCAAGGATCTGCACTCGTTCCGGCTCGGTTCCCTGCAACTCGTTTGATTTTATCTGTACTATGTCATATAGTGTGGCTATTCCCTATTGGTCAATATCCATTTTTAACTTTGGACAGGTTTTGGATATTTGCATATAAATTGTTCTAGCGAAGTGACTGAGGAAGTATATAATTTAAAAATCGTGTAATATTTCAACGTGATGAATAATATCAATTATCAACGACCTCTATGTATGTATTCTAAACAATAATATTATGTAAAACGAATATATGAAGATTCACGATAGTCGATACTGTTCACACAAGATAAAAATATTATATTATGTATTGTTCGATATTATGTCAAGGTTAAGTAATACAACTTATTTTTGGTTGGATATTTTGCAACTGATGCCGTAAAAAGGCGTCAGCAAAGGTCAATTACTTATTTCTTAAAATGTTAACACATTTTCCCAAATAAAACCTAGCAAAATAACATAACATTATTCATTTTTCTTGACACAGTGATAGTTAAAAATAATTGATGTAAATGCTACGTATAAAGACCCCGAAATATAAATATCGGAGGAACTTAGTGAACCATTTGAAAAAGATATGTTGTTGGAGCGTCTAAAAGGGGCTTAAAAAAGACGTGAGCCCTGATTGGTCCACGTATCAAAATTTTGCAATGTGTCAATTTGAAATCCGCCATCATCTTGAATTCGCCAGGTCATTCGCGATTCGCAATCTGGATTCGTTACGCATCTTTTCAAACTATGTAATTTGTAAAACTCTGGTAGCCGATTAAAGTCATCATATTAAGCACAGCCTATCATTTCATCGAAGCGCAAACATAAATTTTTGGTCCTTCTTCGCCGGATATTCTTCGAAATACGCACGGAACACGGCGACCTGTGGAATACATCCATCGAATACATCAATCGACAAGGGCGCGACGTGGCTTGGATGAGGAAGACTGCTAACTCCAAGACGCGCAAGGTAGGTACGGTCAACCTATCCACGAATCACCCACCCTTATCTCACTCGATTAATACTGTGCTGTGCATAAGAACGCATAACGTAATTTTGTACTCCCATCAACAAAATGGCGAGTCGCGATAAATCCCCACAACTAGGATTAAGTGACGATAAATTAGAGTTATTAGTACGCGAACTCACCAAAAAACGCGGCACCCTCAAAGGCCGACTAACAAAATTCGGCACTTACATAAACAATTTCAATATAAAAGTAGCTACAGCGCAAAACAAAATTGATTTGAAGCTACGCATTGAGGGTGTCACGAATCTTTATCGCGAATTTAACAATATTCAGTCCAGGATTGAAGAATGTGTCAGCGAAGCTGATCTCGACGATCAGTTGACGCAAAGGGAGCAGTTTGAGGACTGTTACTACAGTACCTTGTCGCAGGCAGAGTTATTATTAAATAGCAGTGATAGCAGTAGTGGTAAGGTCTCATCTTGCTCAAATACATGCGCAAGTAGTCAGTTTCGCTCTGTAAAACTACCTACCATAACATTGCCATCCTTCGATGGAGCATACGAGCACTGGCTGGAATTTCGGGATACATTTCAATCCCTGGTACACGATTCAGACGAAATAACCAGTATCCAGAAATTCCACTACCTAAAATCATCGCTGAAGGGTAGTGCCGAGCTAGTCATCGACGCATTAGAGTTCACGTCTGATAATTATTCTGTCGCGTGGGACCTTTTACTCAATCGCTATAATAACAGCAGATTATTAGTGCATAATCACGTCAAAACTATATTTAACATTCAAGCGTTGAGTAAAGAGTCCCCTGCTTCAATTAGAACACTAAGTGACACTATTCTTAAGAATTTACGCGCATTAAAGATCCTAGGGGAACCTGTAGACTCGTGGGATACGTTAATTGTTTATATCATTGTGTCTAAACTCGATAAAATCACTGAACGCGAGTGGGAGCAGCATAAAGGCACTTTGATAACAAACAATAACGATTCCAAATCAAAGTTAAAGGTTGATGATTTAATTAACTTCCTCAAGAATCGAGCGGACATGCTAGAAACATTGCAGGATTCACATAATAATTCACAACATAATAAAGAATCCAAAGAAGCGAAGACCAACGCGAAGTCATCCACAAAATGCAATGTTTCTACCACTAAACCGCACGAACGTCACTTCACGCCTAAAAAGTGCATTAAGTGCAACGGAGACCATCAACTTTACGCTTGTTCGAAATTCATTGACTCTGATTTGGAATCAAAACTAAAATTTATTCGCGATAGGAAATTATGCGAAAATTGTATGAAAAGCAGCAACCACACAGCTGAATTTTGCAAATATGGTGTTTGCCGCCGGTGTCTCAAGAAGCATAATTCCCTAATTGGCCCAAAAAACGATTTAAATCATCCCGTGGATGATACAAAAACAATAGGTAGCACCAGCGGTTCCCTAACGTTGCACTCGTCATTAGATAATCGGCTACTAATGAACGGCGCGCGCGCAGGTCCCGATGCATCGAGCTCTGCACCGCCGCCCCTTTCCCCCGCTGATGCGATAAGCCTATATGCAAGTAATGCACACTCAAACGATAAACGCACACATCGTTCTTTACAACCTGTTCTATTGTCCACTGCGCTAATCGAGGTACGGACTCGACGTAATGTTTACCTACTTGCAAATGCGCTGTTGGATAATGGAAGTGAACGCAGCTTCATAAGCGAACCCTTTAGTAAGAAACTAGGGATAGAATTCATGCAATCTACTCACGAGATTAGAGGTGTAGGTAACTCAGTGACGCAATGTACTAAATCATGCGACATCGAGATAAAATCGCGCATATCTGCTTACACTACTAAATTACATTGTTTTGTATTGCCGCAAATTTCTTCTACGTTGCCCGCTGTACATTATGAACGCGCTAGGTTTCGTATACCTAATAGTATACAGCTGGCAGATCCGCATTTTCTTGATTCCCGAAATATCGATAATATTTTAATTGGCGCAGATACATTTTGGGAATTAATACACGACGGTAATATAAGGTTACCTAACGGGCCTTATTTACAAAATACGCAGTTAGGTTGGATAATATCGGGATCTATCGTATTTAATCCGCGCAACGATAGCATTATCCAATGTAATTTTACGCAATCTATTGATACGCAACTTCGTCAGTTCTGGGAAGTCGAAGAGCTCCCTAGGGATCGGGATACACGCACGGATGCTGAGCGGGCTTGCGAGGAGCTGTTCACTCGTACTACGACACGCGATGACGAGGGACGGTTCATCGTGACCATACCCCTTAAAGCATCACCCGACCTTCTGGGTGAATCATTTTCACAGGCTGAACGACGCTTCCTAGCGCTGGAAAAACGGTTAGAGCGCACACCCGCCTATAAAAAATTATACGCCGACTTCCTTCATGAATACGAGAATTTAGGTCATATGACTCGCGTTACGACCTACGAAACCCCACATTATTTTATGCCGCATCACGGTGTATTCCGCGAAAGCAGTTCGACAACGAAGCTTAGGGTCGTTTACGATGCTGGGGCTGTTACAAGCTCGGGGGTCAGCTATAATGATCTGCAGCTGGTAGGTCCGCCGATTCAAGGCGACCTCATATCAATTATTTTACGCTTTAGGCAGCATCGGTATGTCGCTTGCGCAGACATCGAGAAGATGTACCGACAAGTCCTCGTTAATGAACAGCAGCGTGATCTTCAGCTGATTCTCTGGCGAGACGAACCCACGCAGCCACTCAGTGTCTATCGCCTCAACACGGTCACCTACGGAACCGCGTCCGCGCCGTTTCTAAGTTGTCGTTGTTTAAAACAACTCGCAATAGAATCACCGAATACCGAAGTTTCTCGTATAATTAATGAAGATTTTTACGTCGACGACATGATCACGGGTTCCGATAATAAAGAAGTTTTATTAAATTTATGCGAAGAAACAACTAATGCATTGCAAGCTGGTTGTTTCCCACTGCGCAAGTGGATTTTCAATTTTCCATGCGAACCCTTGGTGACGTCATCGACGTGCGCTTCTAAGCAAATAGTCGGCGAGAACGCAAATCATAAAACATTAGGTATAGGTTGGCATAATGACAGTGATGAATTTTATTTTAACACGGAATTTACGTCTGATACTAGTCAACCTATAACTAAACGCATAATTCTTTCATACGCATCTCAAATTTTCGATCCGTTGGGCATTTTAAGTCCATATATTTTAACTGCAAAAATGTTATTGCAACAGCTGTGGTTATTAAAATTAGATTGGGACGACACCGTACCTATTGATATCGCACGTCAGTGGAACCGGTTTCTCGCTTCGCTAGCCGTCCTGAAAACAATACGCGTTCCTCGCTATGTTATGGATACTGATTCTATATCTACAGAGATGCATATTTTTACCGATGCCTCGCAAGCCGCGTACGGCGCGTGCGTTTATATCCGAACTGTAAACGCTAGTAATCATACGGCCAAGGTTCGATTACTATTTTCTAAAGGGAAGGTCGCGCCGCTGAAAACCGTTAGTATCCCACGGTTAGAACTTTTAGGTGCCCTAATTGGAGCTAGGCTATATGATAAGGTTCGAAATTCGCTTCGCTGTAAATTTGATCACATAATATTCTGGACAGACTCCACGATAGTCTTAGGTTGGCTGCGCATGCAACCAAGATTATTAAAAACGTTCGTCCAAAACAGAACAGTTGAAATTCACGAATTGACGAAAGAGCTTCCGTGGCGTCATGTAAGCGGAAAAGAAAACCCAGCTGACCTCGTTTCGCGCGGGGTCGTGAATCTCGAGGAGCTCTCATCCTCCGAATTGTGGTGGGAAGGCCCGGCCTTCCTTCGCGATAGCTCATTTGACTGTGAAAACGTACCTACCTCCGATACACAGCAAGGTCAGTCAATTGACTTACCTGAAACGAAAGGTAGTGACGTAACCGCGCTAGTTGCCCAAGATGGGTCGAACTCTGAAGATGGGTCTATTATCAAATTCGAACGATTCTCTCAGTTCAGCCGGCTGAGACGCTCAACTGCATACGTTTTACGGTTTTTATACAATACGCGCAATAAATTAAATAAGCGTTCGGGTGTCCTTACCGCCGACGAACTGAGAGAAGCCGACAAGTTGTTGATTAGGCTTTCTCAACTGGAATCCTTTCCAGTTGAGTACAAGTCCATAGTCAACAATCGCGCACTAAACAATAAACATAATTTAAGTAAATTAAATTTGTTTATTGATGACGATAAACTACTGCGAGTCGGTGGCAGGTTGGACTATTCTTCAGAGTTCGACTACAATAAAAAACATCCTATACTACTTTCAGGCAAACATTATTTCACGGTACTGCTTTTCCGCCACGAACACAAAACCTTGCTACACGCTGCTCCGCAGGCGCTTCTCTTTCATCTTCGTGAAACTTGGTGGCCACTTTCAGGCAGAAATCTCGCTAGAAAAATAGTTCACGACTGCGTTACGTGCAAGCGCCTGCGAGGTCAAACACTAACCCCTCTTATGGGAAATCTTCCCAGTGAGAGGATTACACCTACCTTTCCGTTCTATCGGTGCGGCGTTGACTATGCTGGCCCAGTGTTCATTCTAAATAGGAAAGGAAGAGGTGCTAAAACTACTAAGGCGTATATCTGTATATTTATATGTCTAGGTACGCGCGCTGTCCACTTAGAGCTGGTTAGTGACCTTACCACTGATGCTTACCGTCTCACATTAAATCGATTCCTGTCGCGCAGGTCGAAACCGGCGGAAATTTGGTCTGATAATGGTCGGAATTTTTTAGGCCTTAAAAATGAATTCGCGCAATTTTTAGAACGCTGTAGCTCTGAGATCATTGACTACGCTAATCAGCAAAACATTAAATTTAAGTTCATGGTTCCTTATGGCAGTCACCTCGGTGGCCTGTGGGAATCGGGAGTCCGCTCCTGTAAATTCCACCTTCGTCGCGTGGTGGGTAACGCGCATCTCACCTACGAAGAGTTCAGCACAGTATTAGCTCAAGTTGAGGCCGTCCTTAACTCTCGACCTCTCAGCCCGATGTCATCCGATCCTAACGACTTCCTTCCTCTCAGTCCTGCTCACTTCCTGGTTGGCCGTACGCTCACAGCGCCTGCCTGCGACAACCTGGTGGATACGCCCACGCACAGACTAGATCGATATCAGAGGGTGGAGAAGATTCGACAACACTTTTGGAATCGCTGGTCGAAAGAGTATATTTCTGAGCTGCAAACTCGGACGAAGTGGAGGCAGAACACGCAAGACCTCAAACCTAACACTTTGGTCATCATCAAAGAGGACAACTTTCCCCCGTTACGGTGGCATCTCGGACGAGTCGTCAGAAACATACCTGGGAAGGACGGTGTATCAAGAGTGGCTGAAATACAGACGTCGTCCGGACTTATAAGGCGAACCTATACGAAGATCTGCCCATTAGTCGAGCCTGAAGAAGTAAATCTTGGAAACTGAATGTTCCAAGGCCGGGGGCATGTTGGAGCGTCTAAAAGGGGCTTAAAAAAGACGTGAGCCCTGATTGGTCCACGTATCAAAATTTTGCAATGTGTCAATTTGAAATCCGCCATCATCTTGAATTCGCCAGGTCATTCGCGATTCGCAATCTGGATTCGTTACGCATCTTTTCAAACTATGTAATTTGTAAAACTCTGGTAGCCGATTAAAGTCATCATATTAAGCACAGCCTATCATTTCATCGAAGCGCAAACATATGTCCTAAAGCCGATGGAAAACCCTTTCAAGCTTACCTCCTTACCTTAGAATGCACAGTACAATAGATCACAGGAAAGGGCTTACGTGACATCGACTTAAAAATAATAAGGGTTGATTTTTGGTGGAAGAAGACGTGGTGCACAGAATATTAACTATTACTATTATATATTAGTACTACATTCTCAGCGCCCTACTGCTAGCGCCCTACTGCGCCCTACTGGTGGGACTTGGAAGGAAAAAGAGGTAGAGGACATTATTTTATACTAGCTGATGCCCGCGACTTCGTCCGCGTGGTTGAGGTTTTTTTGATTCCCGCGGGAACTTCTTAATTTTCCGGGATAAAAAGTAGCCTATGTGCTATTCCAGACTATAATCTATCTCTGTGCCAAATTTCATCCAGATCCGTTCATCCGTTGGAGCGTGATTGAGTAACAAACATACATCCATACATACATACATCCATCCATCCAAACTTTCGCATTTATAATATTTATATATATGGATTTCGCAATCAAGTAAAGCTGGATTAAAGCGAGATAAAGATTATTTTGAGACAAAGTTGTTGACATAACTTTTTAACTTCTCTATCTTTATTTTTAGGTCTCCTTTGGTTATTTACTTATCAATCAACACTGGTACCTACTATCAAAGTATTACGTCATAATAATAAGTACTTATTCGTAAATCTATTGGGAACGTGCACGCAGAACAATTCATCGAAGTCAACGGAGTCAAGTGATACTTCTTTACAATGTAAAGCTGTGTGTTTATTGATAAAATACATCGATATCACATCGTGACAATTGATATTAATACTGATTTTGTTCCGAGAAAATTGGTAACTAATTTACTGCGAGTAAAATATTGATTTCAGAATTCACGAAGATTCTTTCAGTCTTTCTTACCATCTGACATCCTTATGTTTTTTTTCCTTATACTTAAGTTTCGAAGGACTATTGACCCATTGTTTCTGATTCACTAGTTACAAGTACCTACTGTCTTCTACTAAGTACCTATATCACTAAGATCTATGTCATCTGTGAACTCGGTAGGCCAATCATTATTACTGTCTTAATTGTTGGGATTGACTGAATTTATTGTACTTATGTTTTCTTTTTTCTACATAATTTCTATTATTTTCAATAAAATCTAGTTTATCTTCTACTGCGTCAATAATTCTAGGCTTCCATGCTCCACGTTTCAAAATACGGAATCTAAAATCAAGAATACGATGGGCAGGATATGTGTAAAGCATCCAAGACGATGCAAGGGCCTGTAAAAGTTGCTGAAAAGTCGGAGAGGCCGGTGGATTGACGGGAAAAGAACATGAGGGAGTTGGGCTTAACCAAGCTAAAAGCCACTTAGGGAGCAGCTCTATGTCTATGATTCCATGCTCTACAAGGGCAATATTTAGGAATCGATTGAACATTAAGATTGATTGAATTTGAATACTGAAATTTCCTGCAAAGATCTCAAGAGTAAGGCAAAAGGATCCCTGGCAGTCAGTAGCAATGCCCAGCCTCCCTATGTTGATGATGATCCCATGCTCCACCAGGGGGAACATTTGACAGCGAATTATTGCTCATATTTAATTATTATTGATTGATTGATTATTATTATTGGTAATGGGTAATGAAATTACCTGCAAAGATCTACTCAAGAGTAAGGCAATAGGATCCTTAGCGGTCACTAACAACGCCCAGCTTCCCATGGTCGGCAGCGTGCTGAGCTGGTTCGTCAGTCTTCGGCCAAGCTTCTGCAGGCAGAACGGCGCTGTCAGGATACCGGTGATCAGGGCCAGGCCCAGGATTGATGCTGGAATTGGAAAAAAAACTTTATTTTACAATTAGTAAAAAGTATTTATTTTAAAATACTTACTCTGTAAACAACAAAAAATATGTATTATAGTAGTGTATGAAATCTCTCTACCCCGAAATGCACAAATATGAATTTAAGATTAAACGAGGTTCATTTGGAATTTTGGAAACATTGATTGTAATTTTTCAGTAAACCAGCTGTTAAACTTGGTATAAGGTTTTCACACGTTAGCCATTGAATACGATCTCAACTGTTTGTAAGAGATTAAGTATTCTGTCTTAAAAATGGATGCGGCCTATGTTGCCTATGTAACCTGATGGAAGTTTTACTATGCTTTAATCGGCGCGGTTTGTTTGTTTACGCGGCGCTGCCGTAACGCAACGCTCAGGCTCGGAACGGCTTTTAATTTCAATTTCATTTATTTAATTCAGACAGAATTTGTGCTCCACTAGTGTTAGTAACAATATAATCTTAATAACTATATTAGTACTTACAATCTAAGGTGTTAGTAACAATTTTAACTTAATCTATGTTAACTTAGTACCTAAGAACTAAAAGGGATTTAGTTCTCTGTATGAGTTTCCCCATCAGAGGACTATCCACCTTCCCTGCTATGCTAGGCTTTGCTTTGCCAGTAGTCAGTAGAGGGAGATACGTACTTCCAACTTATGAGACCATAATATTATAGCATGTCACTGCGTCAGATTGTCGTCCAAAAGTCTAGTTTGCATGGCAACATTTCAGCTATGAGCTATGGGTGAACGAGCCTAATATCAATGTTTACATTGTGTCACACCTTTGACCTCGTCCCACGTCATCCATCAAACTATACGTAGGTATATAGTCGAATTGTATGCCGTCAAGTTTTTTTAGTACCACCATGTTTTTCCCTAGCGCCTGTACGTTCCAGTCGAAATCTTTAGTTAGAGGATATCATACTAATATTATAAATGCGAAAGTGTGTTTGTTTGTTGGTTTGTTGGTTTGCCCTTCAATCACGCCGCAACGGAGCAACGGATCGATTTGATTTTTGGCATGGGCCAATTTGGATTTTTTTGATTTGAGGACCTGGAGAGTGACATAGGGTACTTTTTATCCCGGAAAATTAAGGAGTTCCCGCGGGAATCAAAAAAACTTAAACCACGCGGACGAAGTCGCGGGCATCAGCTAGTTACAAATATATTGAGAACCTATTGACAAAAGCAAATAGTTAAACTCAGTCATTAATTTATTAAAACAATACTGCAGGTTTCGATTCGACTCGATTGTTTTTTGTTTCCATTGATATAAATATAAGTGGCTTACGTAACAGCAATCAACGATACACAAGATTCGCAAGTCATACCTACATAATATAAATAAATGGCATGTCACTCGCGAGTTATGGCAGAAAAATAGCGAATTAACTATCATGCAGAAGAACATTTGAACTTCTGTTTATAATATTGAAAATATTATGTTGACTTTGACAATTCGGATTGAATAAATATCTGTATGGAAAACTCATGGAAAATAACATACTTTGTCAATCCATCAAACTCAAACTCAAAACTCTTTTATTCAAATAAACTTTTACAAGTGCTTTTGAATCGTCGAGTGAATCTACCAGCCTGATGGGCTTGACATGGAACTGTTCATGACGTCACTAGCACTATTACAGGTACACCACTCTCCTAAAGGACCTAGGAGTGAGGACCTGCCTATTGTGTTCATCAGAATATATTGTCTTCATTGTAGCAAAAATGTGAAAAATAATATTTTAAGGTCTCTGCATACGGGACGGCGTAAGAACGTGGACGGGACGGGGACGGAACGTGGTTAGTAAACACTGACGGGGATTTTTAATGCATACGCACCGTGACAGTTTAGGCGGAACTAACGTGCTAGTGTTGTGAACATGGAAAGATGAATTTTTCATTTCAAGAATTGGCTTTAATTGCTATTGCTTTAGATCACGAAGAAGCTACGGTCGTCAAGAGGAAAATGAGATTTTCTGTACATCCTACATGGCAGCAAAGAGAACTAGAAGGAGAATACCACACACAATAGAAAGTAGCCTATGTTACTCTCCAAGTCCTCAAATATACTCATGCAAAAGATCACGGCAGTCCGTTGCTCTGTTGCTGCGTGATTGAAGGACAAACCAACAAACACACTTTCGCATTTATAATATCCATTAATATCCAATCCAATATCGTCCATTTTCGTTAATCGATAAGCAGGATGCACGTCCTTCCCTACATAGCTCTCCGGAGCGGACGGAGCGACTGTGCATACGCAGCGGAATCACGGACGGGACGGGGCACGCGCGGGACGGGACGTGCTAAATATCGTCGCCGACGATATTTTTCCCTCCCCGCACGTGCCACGTTCCCGTCCCGTCCGTGCATCCGTTACGTATGCTCTTTCGTTTACATTTTGTATGAAACGATATTTCCAAAACTTCACGTCCCGTCCCGTCCGGGTAAAATCACGTTACGTATGCAGCGGCCTTTAGATGCCAGCGGTAATATTGGTCCCAAAGCTATTTTGCTAGTCACAAGTTACGCTGACAAATTACATATTAAACGACTGTTATTATGAACTCCTGACTAAAATTGCTTGTTTGTTGTAATTACGGTCCACGGCATTATATTAAATAACTGTTTGACTAGGAAGTGTAATGGTAACGTAATGGTATATGGAAGGCATATTTATGGCTTACACTCAACGTAATATATTATCTCGATTCTCGCTCATACCGATTCCAAATTGGGAGGGAGCATGGGGATAATTCCTACCTATCCAGCCCCCCTAGCATGGGCCGGAGATAAAAAATTTATCCCCCGATTTTATCCACTGACAAGAGATAAAATTAAATTATCCACATCTCAGAGCACAGCAACAGGGGAGAGGAGAAGTTTATCCCCGTTTGACATTTCACGGGGATTCGGGGGACTATTTATCCACCGTTATTTAGCATTTTTATTTATTTATTTAGGAATAAAATTTTTATCCTTTCCTCGGGGAGAAAATTGTCTCGGCCCATGCTAGGGGGGCTGGAGTAAAGTTTTGGCATCATTCAGAGCGGTCTTTCTTTGCCATGACTAGACCCACCTTACCTTGAGATGCAATGCAGGCAATGCTCTGTTCCTCTCAAGATATGCCAAGCGTACCTACGAGTAACACAGGGTGCGAAATGCACCATCCACACTTCCGCTTTTAAAATCTAAACATGCAGGAAAAGGAAGCAAGCAATACGCTCCGCCACCATACCACACAAATCTTTCAGAGCACTCTCAATGTACACGGTGTACGGGCACGAAACTAGCGGTAGCGGGGCGACGGCGGTAGCGGGGCGATGCGATTAGTCGGAGAGCTGGCGACGAATTACGGGAACAATTTGAAAGAGGTCTGGTAATACTTTATAACCGACAAAAACATTTGGGATTTATTTTTTCGAATTCTATAAGTATAAAATTTAAAGATAAAAAAATCAAGTTTCCAAAAAAATGTTTTTTTGGTTTTTTTTTGCAAATGTTTTAAGAGCAGTAGCGAAATAACCGCAAACGCTCTACCAGACTGGCAGGACTGGATTAGCCAATGAACGAAATTATATTTTTCCACAATTTCAGCTTGCCTAAAGGACCTTCCCGAAATTCTTTTTTATTTTATTTTTATAAAATAGATAAGTTTGTCCGACTATACCTAAATAGAGATATCATGATGCGGTCTCACCTATCCAGGACTCGTGTTCAGGCGTGAGGCGCAGCTCGGAGTCAGGTTGCCGCAACTGCTCGAGCAGCACGCCAGGGTACGCGATGTTGGCGCCCGTGCCGATCATGTACATCACTATGCCGCTCACCGCGAGCAGCTGCAATAGACAATACGACTTTAAACTCGTACCACAGAATAAGTACAGGAGCCATATGCCAACGCTTAAAGCCATATTGTTTTAAATATCGGATAGAAGCAGGCGTTACTTTGCGGAAGTCCATGACAGTGAAAAAACTAGAAGTTTAATTCGCTATAATCCACCACAGAAGTTAAATCTATGTGGTACACCGTACAGTGGTCAGTGCATATCTTGAACTTGCAACCCGCGATATTCTCCACACCACATACATCTTCCAAAATACCCTCAACGTACGTTTCAGTCCGACGCCGGAGCATCTTCGGTCAGTGCAATTCTTGAACTTGCAACCCGCGATATTCTCCACACCACATACCTAAATCTTCCAAAATACCCTCAACGTACGTTTCACTCCGACGCAGGAGCATCTTCGGGAATCGGGAGATGTTGAATCTACAATACACGTCACAATCGTTCACAATCTTGCATTGTCGAGTCAACATCTCCTGAATATGCTCCGAGTGAAACGTAGGTACATGTTGAGAATAATTTGGAGGATTTGTGTGGTGTGTTGAATATCGCAAGCTACAAGTGCAAGATACACATGAACACACTGTACCACATAGATTTACCTACTGTGGAGGATATTAATCCTTATTTTAGGAACGTCAAGGTACATGACATGACAAACTGTCATTTTGATTAGTATTGCTAAGCGTTGGCAGTATCATGGAAGAAGGAATTACGACTGCCGGGCAGTATGGCCATAGGTATGGCCTCAGCTGTACCTACTACCTACCACAGACTACCTACCTACTCGTATTTCGGTCACAGACTACAGTGTATAATGACTTCGGTGCTCATACTTCCACGGCTATTATATTATTGTTATTTGTTATGCTATGTACAACCTTTTATTAAGAAACTAGCTGATGCCCGTGACTTCGTCCGCGTGGATTGAGGTTTTTCGGTTCCCGCGGGAACTTTTTAATTTTCCGGGATAAAAAGTAGCCTATGTGCTATTCCAGACTATAATTTATCTCTGTGCCAAATTTTGTAACAAACATCCATACATCCATACATCCATCCAAACTTTCGCATTTATAATATTTATTTGATACTGTGTCGTTGTTTATAAACCCAAATAAATAAAATAAAAATAAAATACATTTTTTGGCGACCTCCGTGGCGCAGTGTTGAGCGCTTTTGTCTTAATGTGCGGAGGTCCCGGGTTCGATCCCCGGCAGGGTCAATTTGGGAATTTATAATTTCCTAATTTTCCCTGGTAGTTACCACCCTACAGGCAAAGACGTACCGCCAAGCGATTTAACGTTCCGGTACGATGCCGTGTAGAAAGTTAGAAACCGACTAGGGGTATGACCGTATGATGGGTTTAATAATAACTGCCATAGTCCATACCCCTAACAGGTAAGCCTGCTACCATCTAAGACTGCATCATCACTTACCATCAGGTGAGATCACAGTCAAGGGCTAACTTGCAGTATAATAAAAAAAATGGAATTACCTACCTGTCGTAAAAATGGCGACACCGGTTGCTTTTCTGCTTCGCATACAATGGTCCTCGCGGGGACGATCTCTATCTTCCTGTCGGCCATACCTAGATACTTTTTTTTTTCAAAATACAGGTGTTATTATGACAGATGAGCTTGCATCGTTCTCCTCGAGTCCTTCCGTGTTCCGTTGGAGTTCCGTGTTCAGAGTTCTTCCGTGTTTTGGACTCTGAAAATAAAAAAAGAAGTTCATTTTAAATTCAAAACCGAAGGTCAAAACCATTGAAATTAACGTAAAATATATTGAATTCTGTATGCCTCGTCATTAACGAGGAACAAAAGGAAATTAATATCCAATTAAGTACCTATATACACATAGGTTATTGTTTAACAAAGAAAACACTAGAAAAAGTGTTTAGAAGTATGAAGTAAGTAGATTAAAGATATAGGGAACAGTAATTTTTAAAAAAATTCTGAAATTTTATTATTATTATTAAGTACTTTGGTTTTGAGTGGGACGGGTGGGATTCGAAGAAGGGTTGGGACTTGGGATGGGATTGGGTGAAGCTTGGACTTATAATTCACCCGATTTTGATAACATTCAGTCTTTTAGTCATAGGTATTAACAAAATCTTTTAAAAAAAATAAGTGCCGAAATTAGGACCCCCTTCGAAGTCTGTTTAAAAGGCCCGACAGTCAATAGGTAAAAGAAAAAATTTAAAATCATAATAAAATAACTTTTACTAAAATTAACTTTAACTTTTTTTTTACTTTTTTTTTGTGATTTTTTAGGTACCTATTCCCCAGGTCCAAAGCACTAGGCATTACAGCAGTTACTGTTGTTGAAAAATATCCAAACACTACATTAGTATACCTAATTTGTAATAGCAATTAGGATTAGCATGATAATTGATAAGACATAAAGTACCTTATTAGTAACAGGCGTTTCTAAAGGATTGGCTATGCGATAAAATGCCATTCTCTTCCTTAAATTAGCTATTTACTGAAGTAGATAATACCTTAAAGGTACCACCACCTAAGCTATCCATACTAATCATAAGTACTAATATTATAAAAAGTCAATGATTATAAATGCGAAAGTTTGTTTGTTTGTTGGTTTGTCCTTCAATCACGCCGCAACGGAGCAACGGATCGACGTGATTTTTGGCATGGCTATAGTTGAGGACCTGCCCCCCTAGCATGGGCCGAGACAATTTTCTCCCCGAGGAAAGGATAATTTTTTTATTCCTAAATAAATAAATAAAAACGCTAAATAACGGTGGATAAAATATAGTCCCCCGAGTCCCCGTGAAATGTCAAACGGGCATAAACTTTTCCTCTCCCCTGTTGCCGTGCGCTGAGGGGTGGATAAGTTAATTTTATCTCTTGTCAGTGGATAAAATCGGGGATAACATTTTTTTCTCCGGACCATGCTAGCCCTGCAGGAGAGGCTACTTTTTATCCCGGAAAATTAAGGAGTTCCCGCGGGAATAAAAAAAACTTAAACCACGCGGACGAAGTCGCGGGCATCAGCTAGTTACTAATATAATAAAGGCGAAAGTGTGTCTGTCGTTTTGTACGCTGACACGGCCCATTTATTCCGCCGATTTTGATGAAAGGTAGGTATACCCTACAGAGATAGTTTGCATCCCGGGGAAGGACAGCACAATAGACCTAGGCCATATTTGTCTCTGAAAATTACAGACTTTCCGCGGAAATAAAAAAAACCTGGTATCATGCGGACCAAGTCGCGGGCATCAGCTAGTTATTTAATCAATCTAAAAAAAGTTAGAATCAATGATGTTATGAGTCCTACTGCCTAGGTAGATACATAACTTAACTGAAAAACTAACGTACCTAATATCCAGAATTCAGGAACTTGTAATCTTAATACTTATGTATCTCATATTTATAAACCCTATAGTATCTATATTAGAAATCGATCGCTGAGAAAATAAGAACCTAATGTGGCGTGCATACTCCTTTGCCACTGGCTGGTCATCGCTTCGAAATCTAATACTAATATATAATAAACTATACTATACTATATTAAAAAAAAAAAAAAAAAAAAAAAACAGCGTGGATTTGATTCGCTCCAGCTATGCGTGGGACTGCAGTTACTTGTATCATTATGATGATTGTAAGTTTTGATGGGAAAGAGCAACCACCGAGTTTCTTGCTGGCTCTTCTCGGTAGGAATGGCATTCCGAACCAGCGGTAGATTCATATTATAACGATTCAAAAGCGCTTGTAAAAGCTTATTTGAATAAAAACCATTTTGAATTTTGAATTTGAATTTTGAATACAAGCCAACAAGAAGGCATTCTGGAAGCGCTTCCAGGAGCTTCCCTGCCTTCCTATTTATTTACCTAGTTTTGTTATTAATGATGTAATAAGAAGTAATACACTAATTTTACCAGTGAACACGCGTTTGTACTTTATAAAGTGATTAGCCCTATTCTAGGCTACAAGGTGACCTATCATTCCCCTCAATTTGGTGACCCCGACGTGATCATGGGATTATTTTATCTTTCGCCTCAATTTGGTGACCCCGACGTGATCATGGGATTATTTTATCATTCACCTCAATTTGGTGACCCCGACGTGATCATGGGATTATTTTATCTTTCGCCTCAATTTGATGACCCCGACGTGATCATGGGATTATTTTATCTTTCGCCTCAATTTGGTGACCCCGACGTGATCATGGGATTATTTTATCATTCACCTCAATTTGGTGACCCCGACGTGATCATGGGATTATTTTATCTTTCGCCTCAATTTGATGACCCCGACGTGATCATGGGATTATTTTATCTTTCGCCTCACATTTAAGTTCTACATTATTTTTTATTTAAATTTTGTTTGTATTACTTATCATGTTATCGTAGGTAATTATATATTTCTTTACAGTTCAATTCGATTCGTTTATTTTTCGATTTAGGAACTATAAGCTAATTTTTTGAGTTTCCCACAGGAGTTTCCTCTTAGAATGAGAAGCGTTTGGCCATAATCGACCACGCTGACAAAGTTAGAAGTGGGTCCCCGAGGATCGATCCCGATCACCCGAACATCCGGAAATCCGAACGTCCTTGGCGTGGAGGATTTTTGGTTCCAGCGTTCAAAGAAATCAAAGAGTCAGAGAGAATCAAATCAAAGAAAAAATCAAAAGAAAATCAAAGAGTTCCCTATCATAGTATAACTATAGGTACATCATAGAATACCTCTATGATCACTGATATACATACTCGTAATAGAGTATAGATTGATGTCATAGAGGTTTAATATTATATAAAGTAACTAGCGATCCGCCCCGGCTTCGCACGGGTAGCACTAATAATCCTAATCTATATAATATAAACTATCCTATCTCTCAAGTTAGATCGAACTGCACATGGTGTGCGAATTTTATTATAATCGGTTAAGTGGTTTAGAAGTCCATTGAGGACAAACATTGTGACACGAGATTTATATATATATAGATATAAATATTATACCTTCTATGTTATAATACCAACATACACCACAGGCAGGCCTTTTACCATTATGCACACGTTTTGTATTGAGATAAAGCGGAAAAGGAAATGTTTATATATTTTTTACTGTAGATACCTACAGAGCAGCGGAACTAAAGTAAATAAATAATTAAATATAATTATTAAAATGTGCAGCAACGACTAAGATTGTTTTGTACCCATATTTATTTTTTCATAATTGGTAAGTGGGTACATTATTATGATAGGTCGTAACTCGTACCCCTGATAGTCGACCCAGTGTAACGTAAGAGACGTACTTTGTTACTTTACGTAACAAAGTACAACCTACTATTATTACTTGGATATGGATCAATGAGTTCCATTTTCAGTACCTACTTAATGCAAAGGTGGTAATAATTATGATTTGTATTGAAGCAAATGCTTTAACCTTGGGCTCCATTATCTTTGCCGTGTCACATGGCTAATCTCTCTGGAGATAGGCCGCCGTGGCCGAAATTCGGTCGGGAGGACATTATTATTATAACGTAATAATAAGGCTACTGGTTAAAATGCAATCAAAATTTTATTTAGATCCATATTTGATTATAATCAATGGTACAAAAAATACGACAAAATACCTATTAAAAAACAAACATGTGAAATAATTAGAAAAAATAATTGCTTTTTGTAATACCATGATGTATGGAGTTACTACAGAGTAGCGAAATGTAAAGTACCTACTTAGGTAGAGTAGTAATTAACTAGTTTATGTTATGAACTAATTACGTGCTTAAGTACGAGTACCTAAGCTACATAATTCAGTGCCTTCAGTAAAAAGGACATAAGTTGAGATATGCCCTTTTGTTTTTATTGTACCATTGTAATTCAACGTGCACTGGTCTATAACTCTATAGTAGTATATCAAAAAAGCGTATGCATGTTGCATAATATGCATGTATATAATTATGTACTTATGTATGGAATTAAGGACGTAGGTAGTAGGTACCTATCTCACGTTGTACTGGCAGTTTTTTTAATTGCATCAAATTTATAACTTACTGACACATATTTTGAATCATGTTGTCGAGTTAGATTACTTCTATGAACTTCAAGAGGGTTCTGAACAATCATACTTATTTGTAATTTTCTATAGAGCTTTTACCTAGAAAGGGCATGCAAGAAGATTTTTGGGTAGCACGGTAGCACCTTATTAGTAAGTAAATACAATCAATATGTAACAGAAACGGAAGTAAAAATCTGATTGTTCATATCCGATTGTATTCGAACTCAATGATCACAATTCTCTAAGCTCTAATGTATTGCTCTCTCTAGCGAAGGTCGTACGACGATATCAATCTGATTTAAATGTGGTTATAATTATATTTATATCATTAATTAACTATGCACAAGGTCGTTTCATTTTACGCAACTAAAAATATATTTCATTAAGCATTTCCATCATAATAAGAATTAAGAATATAACACAAGCTACATTTTATTCACTTGATATTAATAGGCTTTCGATTTTATAATTTTGCAAGTATGAACCAGAGATGTTTCCAATTTAATCAGCGTATTTTGAAGCCCTCCTGAAATTTGATACACGTACCTACCTATAGTTCGCGCGTGAGTTGAATGCAGAATGGAAAATGCAGAGCTTATGACGTACGTGTCACCTCAAGCTCCGATACTTACTGACTTTGAATATATCCGCAATCCAAATCAAATACCTTCGCGTCTACTACCAGAAAAACAATACCCCATGACTTCCTCGATCTTGAGTCTTGACACATGCAAAAACTTTTAATTGAGTTTTGTTTTGAAGTCAGTAAGTAGATATAGAAATCTAATAGAGCTCCATCCAAAACTTTTGCCTTTTAAATACAATGATAGTTTTAAACTCAAAAAGGCATCATTTTATTTAATTTAATTTATTAGGTTTACCAACGGACACATAAGACTAAAACATTCAAAGTAATCTTATCCTAAAAAAAGCTAAATGTGTAATCTTATCCTAAAAAAAGCTAAATGTAGTGACCCACCACTACAGCCCATTAACTTCCCACTGCTGGGCACAGGCCTCCACTCTCATAAGAGAGAGGGGATTAGAGCTTAGACCCACCACGCTGCTCCAATGCATTGAACTATGGAACTATGAACATGGGGGTGAAACACCGCCAACTTCCTAACCCCGGGCTAGTACTGAGAATCTCTTGTCAGAAAAACCCAATACTTGTTATGGCCCGGCCCGGGACTCGAACCCGGGAACCTCGTCGGCCGCAGTCGGACATACTAACCACTAGACCAACGAGGCAGTTATACAGATAATGATCTGAAAAAGCCTATTTTGCTAACAATGAGGCAAGCGCCCGACGCATGACGTTTGGAAATACATGTTTTTGATTTCAAAAGTTCGAGTAGGTATATCTTTTTTATAAATAACACTTTTATGATAATATTTTATATTATGAACTGGCAGTCAAACAGGTTTTAAAGATCTTGTAATTATTACCAACTAGCTGATGCCCGCGACTTCGTCCGCGTGGATCGAGGTTTTTCGTTTCCCGCGGGAACTCCTTAATTTTAAAAAAATAGCCTATGTGTTATTCCAGACTATAATCTATCTCTGTGCCAAATTTCATCCAGATCCGTTCAGCCGTTGGGGCGTGATTGAGTAACAAACATCCATCCATACATCCATCCAAACTTTCGCATTTAAATAATATTTATTTGAATATATTTCGTATAGGCTTCCAATATAAACTAAACTCTGCCATTTGAGTAATAGCTGATACATTATAAAGACGATTGACAAAGTTGTATGGAAGCAATCGACTTTGGGTCCAGCGCCCCACAAGATAGTATAATATTGGTTTAATAACTTATACTTATTGTATTTAATTTATATACCTACTTATTGTAATATCTTGTTTTTTAAAGCGAGCAAATGCTGAGTTTCTTGCCGGCTCTTCTCAGTAGAACTGCTTTCCGAACCGGTGGTAGAGTCAAACATGACGTAAAATAAAGACATACAGGTTCTTATGTTACGTCTTATGTACGTGTACATGTTATAAATAAATAAAAACGTATGGTGTCGTGGGACACCAGATAGGAACGAAGTTAAACATAAATATTAATTTCAAGTTCTGGTCGAGGTAAAAAAGAAAAACAACGCGAGCATGTCGCCGACATTCTCGCGTTGTTACGAAGACAAAAGGTCTTAAATATAAATATACTGCATTCAAAATTAAACTTTAATTCTTTAGATTTAAGGTTTAATTTCGAATAAACTATACATAAAAATCTTACTCCACGCATTTTCGTTACGGACGTTTTTTGCCGGCTAGGGTACCCCTCCGTATCGTCCCATAAGGAACTTCGTTCCAAATTTGAAATAAAGCTTTTCTTAGTTGCAGTTCTTAATGCAGCGATGCCGTTAAAGGAAATATCTAGCTTGTAATTAGTAGAGGAAAAAATGTAGTCGGGAATTTAGTTTGAATTCATCTCACAATCAATCTTAGTATTTCCAACGATTTCCTCAATGGTACGACGCGACGTAGACAACATTAATTATTATCATTATTCTGAAGTGTCACGTGTTTCGGTCTAAGACTATAAAGCTGACAATATGTCTAGTTTTTCCTTCCTTATTCTTGATATGATAGACTGGTTCTATTTATGCGGACGTAGCCTCATAGGTACCTACATGATTACATTTAGTACTACATCTGTGATACTAAAACTAGCTGATGCCCGCGACTTTGTCCGCGTGGTTTAAGTTTTTTTGATTCCCGCGGGAATTCCTTAATTTTTCAGGATAAAAGCCTGTCACTCTCCAGGTTCTCAACTATACCCATGCCAAAAATCACGTCGATCCGTTGCTCCGTTGCGGCGTGATTGAAGGACAAACCAATAAACCAAAAAACCAATAAACCAACAAACCAACAAACAAACACACTTTCGCATTTATAATATTAGTAGGTATATTAGTATGATGCGAAAGTTTGGATGGATGTATTGATGGATCTTTGATACTCAATCACGCCAGAACCGCTGAACGATTCTGGATGAAATTTGGCACAGAGATAGATTATAGTCTGGAATTATTCAAAGGCTACTTTTTATCCCGGAAAATTAAAGAGTTCCCGCGGGAACCAAAAAACCTCAAGCCACATTCCACGCGGACGAAGTCGCGGGCATTAGCTAGTATATTAATATTTATTACTAGCTGATTCCCGGAACTTCGACCGTGGCGAATTAAAATCTTAATATTTATTTACCATGGGAAATGATATCCTTTGTTCGACCAGCTATTTACATATTTAAAGTTTTATTTTTTTTTTAAATTAAAATACCTAAATATTTTTGTGGTTGTATTTTTGTTTCTGTGAACTGTTCAAATATAATAAACCCAGATAAAAGATACTTTTTATACCGCGATATGCAATTTTTAAAAGGTTTTAGGTGGATTTAGATCAAGGAACATATTTACTACGGGGAGATTGATTTAGATCGTGCAGCTGTGGACAGAATTATTGAAGGCAAAATAATTCATGTAAATTAAAGTAGGTAGTTTACTTATTGTTGCACCTGTGGTTGCACTAGCTGAAGCCCGCGACTTCGTACGCGTGGTTTAAGTTTTTTTGTTAATCCCGCGGGAACTCCTTAATTTTAAGCAAATAAGTGATACTCACAATCGATGTACTAGAAACCGCCATAAGCTTGTAACAGCGTCATATCGCGTGCGCAAGGTGCAGAAATCCTTTGTGGGGTCGAGTATACGCTTTTATAACATGGTACCAAAAGAGTTTCTGGAGTTGCCATTACATAAATTTAAAGACTGTGTTAAACAGCATCTGATAAGTCGAGGGTATTATAGTATACATGATTTTCTCGATGACAAAGTTGCATGGAAGCAACCGGCTTCGCATCCAGCAACCCACAAGTTAGTGTAATACCTACTTGTAACGTAGCGTATGCATTTTATATTAAGTATGTAGTTATATTATACAAATTGTTACATTTTTCTGATTTTGAAAAGAGCAACTGCTGAGTTTCTTGCCGGTTCTTCTCAGTAGAATCAGCTTTCCGAACCGGTGGTAGATTCTTTCGACTTATCATAAGTGACACTAGTGGTCCTACATGAAATAAATCATTTTCATTTTCATTTTCATTTTCATTTTTTTCCGGGATAAAAAGTAGCCTATGTCACACTCCAGGTCCTCAACTATACCCATGCCAAAAATCACGTCATCCGTTGCTCCGTTGCGGCGTGATTGAAGGACAAAACAACATACAAAGTACAAACACACTTTCGCATTTATAATATTTATTGTTGCATAGAATGGTTTAATTAAGAAAATAAATTAAACTTTAAATAAACAAACGCGCTTTCGTAAAAGCGGTTGCCACTTGCCACGAAGAAAGAAGGACTAATTTAAGTCAAGGAAAAAAGTGTCAACTTTCTAATTTAAGATTTCTTCTAACTTAAACTTAAAAGAATTATTTCCTATTGCACTATTATTAGTAGGTATGATACATTAAAAGTAGTAACTTATAATACTTATAAGTACATATTTTAATGTGTATTGTATTTTTCACCGGGGGAAATTGGGCACATTATTAATCCGTTTTTTTTTTAATTTACTATCAGTTAGCCCTTGACTGCGATCTCACCTGATGGTAAGTGATGATGCAGTCTAAGATGGTAGCAGGCTAACCTGTTAGGGGCATGGCAGTTATATTAAACCCATTAACTAATTTATTAAACTATTCGGTTTCTACACGGCATTGTACCGGAACGCTAAATCGCTTGGCGGCATGTCTTTGCCGGTAGAGTTACATTTTTAAATAACTGGGGTTACTTACTACCATCGCATAGAACAGTGTTATTTCAAAATGACAGTTTTATATCACGTACCTTGACATCCCTAAAATAAGGAATAAAATATGTTCTGTGATAATATTATTCTAAAACACGAATGTCAACAATATTAAAACAATACTTACTTTAGTTTTAAGCGCTCGTAGTATAATATCTATTATCTGTATTTAAATTTAAGAAAAGTTTACTTACATTTCCTGTTATTTGTATATAGGTAATTTTGTTATACACTGGAAATATTTCACTTATAATCGCGAAATTAAGGAACCATGTTGAATTTCGCTACAGACCCAATGTGGTCGCCCGATGTGGATACACTGGCGGAAAACATACGATTGTGTATGTGTGTGCGTGTGCATGAACTTGAATTAATATGGTGAAGCGCTTTGCTATATACAATCAAGGGTTCCGTTGAGGTAACTTTTGTTGGTGGAGGTTGAGGAGGTTGAGGAATGTGTAACTTGTGAGTGACAGTGATTTTTTATTGAGCAAATAAAACTAAAGAAGAAATTATATCCATACTTCCACACTTACTTAATATTATAAATGGGAACGTGTGTCTGTCTGTCTGCTACACTTTCACGGCCCACCTGTTCAACTGATTTGGATTAAAGGTACAGGGATAGGTTGTATCCCGGGGAAGGACATAGGCTACTTTTTATACACACTTAGGACACACCTAGCTTTGTAATTTTATTTTCATATGTTACGGTTAAGTTTGTGCTGACTTGTATGTTTTTATTTATAAAATCAGTGTGTTTTAGTTTTTTTTAAACCGGAACCCATCCTCTAGTAACGATTTAAACGCTTAAATATGAGGATGGCGGATATTTCATCGGATCATAATATTTTATGGGGATTGCCCCATATAAGCCGTATAAGCCGTACAGATATACCCGAACCTATCTAACCGAACGCACTTTACAAGAATCTGGATTCGCAGACGAAGTTGCGGGCGTATTTAAATTAAATGGGTAATTTAAAAACTATCCGTATGTATTTCACGGAACCCTAAATACGTTTCGTAGTATTATATATTTTATTTAACTTTGTCGGATAACTATATTATTATTATACAGTAGTACTTAGTTGTAATCTTTGATTGTATTTTTATTATAAAATGGTTAGCTGAAATTATTTTAGATTCCATCCTAACTTCGACACTTCTTCTAATGATAGTCTCTTTATAAATAATACTAGCTGATGCCGCGACTTCGTCCGCGTGGATTGAGGTTTTTCGGTTCCCGCGGGAACTCTTAAATTTCCCGGGATAAAAAGTAGCCTATGTGCTATTCCAGACTATCTATCTATCTCTGTGCCAAATTTTATCCAGATCCGTTCATCCGTTGGAGCGTGATTGAGTAACAAACATACATCCATACATATCCAAACTTTCGCATTTATAATATTTATTTGATAATTATTTCTGTAGTTACACAAGTATACCTACTAGATGATGCCCGCGACTTCGTCCGCGTGGATTAAGTTTTTTTAGATTCCCGCGGGAACTTAATTTTCCGGGGTAAAAAGTACTCTTTTAACTTTTAGATCAAAAAATAACACAAGACGTGTAAAAAGAGGTTCTTTAATTTACGTCTACTGATGGTTGGTCTGAACTCATAGAACTTAATGAGGTCTTAGTGGTTCCGGGTTGAGGTCTGAGTGGTATGTGTGGTTCGGGGCGAACCACTAATTATTTATTATACTTACGTTGATTATAATTTTCAGCTCAATTAAGTAGGTACCTACTCTAAAGATCTAGTTAATAATTCACTTGATTCCGAGTTTTGTCTAATAAGTGTTGCGGAACCTTAAAATCAAGTCCACTCTCGAAGAAAGTTTTCGAGGATATTGCGAAGTCGATGCACTAGGCTTGTGTCAGTGAGCGGGACGATCTAACCTAGAAATTTCTAAACTGTGAATTTAAAATCAAAATACATAGGTATTAGGTACGTGATTAAATATATTTTGTGTACCTACTAGGTATCCCACTCGAGACCTCTCACCACCTGCGGTTATAGCGGCAATGCTGGTGGAAGAAGAAGCATGGCGGGCAGTGGTCTCCTTTTGCGATAGTGTGATGCTCAAAAAACCACCGGCCAAGTGCCAGTCGGACTCGCGCACCGAGGGTTCCGTACAAACCTGTAAGGTGAACCGAGGCTATTGCATCTAAAAATTGAATTTTTTTTGACCGAGGTATGTTCAAGGAGCTGTTTTTCTGCTAAAAAATAATTTAGGGAAAAACGGTTATAATATCTTGAATGATTATAGATCCTAAAGTCTTATTTTTACCCATTTGCGTTAGAAAACAACCACTATATTCTTATTAAAACTGATTTTAATTTCAAGGACTGATTTTAGCCACATTAGCCCCGTATCGGGGGTTAATGTAACTATCACTCTTAATTCCTAAACTCGAAGAGATATTAGGCTCAAACTCACTGAATATGATAAACAGAGGCATAATGGAAATGAATTTGAGACTTATCTCAATATAAGAAGGTTAGTTTCTCTTTAAAAATACTTTTTCGATATAAGTGGGGCTATTGTAGCTTTTTTTTAAATTTTAGTGTTGGATTATGCCTGATAATTTGTGCTGTGTCGATTGTCGATAATATTTTGAATGAAACACGATTTCATATATCATTTATGTAATATTTTTATTAATGAAATAAAATTAAAAGGACGAAATTTAAAGTAATATTATGTTAAAAAAATACCTTATAAAAATTAAAATAATTCTCCACTAGCAAAAATTAGGTTACTATCACAAAATCTTTAAAGATCACAATCGTTTTGAGTATTTATTATTAATTAAATGCTCAGAAATCACTTAAGCATAATAGTTTTGGTCTTGTCTTACGACAGACACAAACAATCTTATATTTAAACTTTTACCTTTTATTTTCTTACAAATTCTGTTTTTTATTTTATCGATAAAAAAATACGTTGGCATCACTAGTACTTTTATTTCCATACTAAAATCATCAGGGCTATTGTGTCTTTCTTTGTAGATACAATAGCCCCGTGTCACAATTTTAGTGGGGTTAATGTGTTTTTACTAATAACTCTAGATAACTACGACACAGAAAGAAAATAATTATCAAATAACAAGGACTTATTCATTAAATTTGTACTTAGCGTAAAATATTGTTCCAAAAGGCTCACAGTAAATATTTGTCGAATAAAATATCACACCATGTTTCCAGCACAATCAACGAAAAATGGCCGACTAAAAAAGAAGACGCCGTCGGTAAAACAGTAGGCGCGATACAAGCACACTCTATGATCCCCTTTAGTAAACATTAGTTGGTCTATCCACCAATAGATGTCGTTTCCCGTAAATCTATTTGTGAAGGAAGATAAAATGATAAGACGCAATAGCCCCGAAGTTACAATAGCCTCGGTTCACCTTAGTAAGTTTTAAATTATTAAAAAAAAACTACTTACTAGATCTCGTTCAAACCAATTTTCGGTGGAAGTTTGCATGATAATGTACATCATATATTTTTTTTAGTTTTATCATTCTCTTATTTTAGAAGTTACAGGGGGGGGGGGACACACATTTTACCACTTTGGAAGTGTCTCTCTCGTGCAAACTATTCAGTTTAGAAAAAAATGATATTAGAAACCTCAATATCATTTTTGAAGACCTATCCATAGATACCCCACACGTATGGGTTTGATGAAAAAAATCACAGACAGACAGACATGACGAATCTATAAGGGTTCCGTTTTTGCCAAATTTGGCTACGGAACCCTAAAAAGAAGCTGCGGAACGGGATAGAGAGCGAAATGATCCTGCTCGGAGACGGAGCCGTCAGGGTGGAAGTGACCAACGCCCTGACCCATCCCCTCAATAACCCCGGTCGATGGGACTCCGGGGTCTCAAGCGACTGCAGTGGGGGCGCTATCGCTCCCTCTAGTAGTAGACGATCCCGAGAGGATGGCAGCTCCTCATCACGCTGCTAAGCAATGGCTTAGCAGCGTGATGAGGAGCTGCCATCCTCTCCTCCTAATGAGACAATTGGGGAGTTCCCCTCCCCTGGAACGAGCCCATAATAGGCGTCGCACAAGAGAGGGGCACCGGCGTAAGTTCTTTAAGAGTTTCCGGGGCCCCTCTTTATGAGCTGAGGACGGTCTCCGAGGTGGTTTTAGTGGGTAAAAATCCCACATAACCCGATCCTATGTGGTCGGGTATCTACGGAAGATTTCCCCCCCCGTTAACAAAAAAAAAAAGGTATCTCACTACAGCCCATTAACGTCCCACTGCTGGGCACAGGCCTCCACTCTCATAGGAAAGAGGGAATTAGAGCTTAGACCTACCACTCTGCTCCAATTTGCTGGCTTATGTTAGTGGACTAAAAACCGTATGTTAGTGGTAATAACCGGGAGGTACGGAGGTGTAACACTGCCAACTTCCTAACTCCGGGCTGGCACTAGGAATTTCTTAACTGAAAATCCCAATACCTAACAATTTTTATGCCCGACCAGGAATCGAATCGGGGGTCTACTCTCTTTCTCTCAAACGAAACTTCGCAAACAAACGTAATTAGTCGGTTATTAGACCCACACAAAATCGTTCAATCCAATCGGTCACGAAAATTTTCTATGGATCCGTACTTCGTGTGCGTGTACGAAAACGAAATAGAGAGGAGCATAGAGATAGTATTATGTAGGAGAGGAGTTAACGAAATTTCGTTCGTTCGTTTGCGAAGTTTCGTTTGAGAGAAAAAGAGTAGACCCCCAGGACCTTGTGATCCGCAGTCGACCATGCTTACTGCTAGACCAACGAGGCAGTTACTAGGTATAGGTACATTTTGTCACGTTGTGAAGCTGAAGTGGCAATGGGCAATCCATAATTCGAAACCCGATGGACCGATAGGCGTTGGGGTCCCAACACTCCCAACTCCCAAGGTGCTGGAAAGGCGACCTTGCACTGCAAAGTGCTGCGTTGTCTCCCGTAGTCCTACGTGAGCGACAAACGCGACACCGCGACTCGATACGACGCGACGCGACAAGTAATTTTTTATGGCGTCGCATCGCGTCGTAATTGTCGTGATGGTCTGATAAATGCGAAAGTGTGTTTGTTTGTTGGTTTGTCCTTCAATCACGCCGCAACGGAGCAACGGATCGACGTGATTTTTGGCATGGGTATAGTTGAGGACTCGGAGAGTGACATAGGCTACTTTTTATCCCGGAAAATTAAGGAGTTCCGGAATCAAATGACTTAATACACGCGGACGAAGTCGCGGGCATCAGCTAGTAGTAAATATGTTCCTTGGGTCAGACCAGTGGCGTAGCGTGGGTTTTCGACGCCCGGGGCCGACCGGAAATTCGCCGCCCCCCAATCCCATTAAAGTCCAATCAATTTAAAGTTTAAATATTTTATTCAACGGACCTAACTTAACTTTATTATCTTAACACTAGGTACATAGTACAAACCAAGAAATAATAATAATAATAAGTATTCAAGTCTTTATTTGCCAATTGAGTGTGCAATAGGATCTTAAATAATATTATACACAGTGCTCATCACTCATCACTTAGCAATCTTTACAGAGATTGGAAAAAATTGTCTCATCTGAGAGCTTCCGTGGCATGCACTGCTACCTAAATGGTAAAAGTTGCACGAAAACAATGTATGGTGGAAGGTTTCCTCTCAAAAGTTCTAAAAAATGTCTTCTAAGGTCTAAAAATCTTTTCAGGTCGTCTCACAATAACCGTCATTATGATTTTCAAATTTGGTCTAAAACAATGCTTTACTCGCGAAGGTGTTTTTACCAACATTCTTCCTCAATATAAAATGCCTCCTTAAATGCGTCCTTATCAAAATAAAATGGTTGTTCATCTCAAGTATTTAATATAGATCAAATTTGCCCTTACACCATTTAATTCATATGAATATCTTAGAAGATATCATAGTTAGTAATAATGTAACGCGCACTATAGGTAGCTACTAATATTATAAAGAGGTAAAGTTTGTGAGGTTGTAGGGGGTAATCTCTTGATCTACTGACCACACTGAATAGAAATCCACATTATTTGTGAGTGTGGGTACGAGAACCGAGATTAACCCGAAAAATTAGGGAGGTCCCGTGGGAATTTAAAAAACTTATTTCACGCGGACGAAGTCGCGGGAATCTGTTAGTGTAAAATAAATAAAAATAGTATTCTTTATTCTAGTAAGTACAAGTTAGCCCTTGACTGCAATGTCACCAGGTGGTGGGTGATGATGTAAGTACCTACTCTAAGATGGCGTGCAAACCTGTTAGGGATATAATATGTTATATTAAACCTATACCCCTAATCAGTGATATATGAGGTAATAGTAGATTGTTACACAAGGGACGTAAGTAAGCTATTACAGAACAAGATCCAATTTGGCGCCAGTGCGAGCGCAGCTCGCATAGGGCGCTAATGGATCGCGTGCACCCGAGATATTTAGTCACACGAGCGAGCGCAGCGAGCGAGGGTTAATATAGTTCGAGGGTGTAATAGCTACTTGCAACCGAGGTAAGCATTCTACTTTATATCATTCTTGCGAGGTAAATAAAACATTGGTAATGCAAAATGAAATTTTAATTAGAATAATTAGCAAATTTAGAGAAAAAATAGAAAAAATGATGAAGTGCTTGACATTGTTGTAAATAACTTAAATCACTTTACGAACAAACTTCACAAACTTTCAGATCAAATGAAATGCCGCCATTTCCATTTTTTTTTCGTAAATAGTTTTCCATTTCTTTTTTACGGCTCTGAGTTCCAAGGAGTTTTGCATAGTTTGAAATGTATGGAAATTAAATGCCGCCATGTTTAGTGTTTTTTTTTCAGTAAAAAGTTTTCTTACCATTTTATAAGAAAAGAGATTGTTTACCAGGGAGTTTTGCATAGCTTGAACTGTAATGTGAACAGTACAATTCAAGCATAGTGCGACGTAATGTTGCCTTGAATTGCAAACACCAACTTACAAGGAGACTTTCCACCATAATAATCCCTAGTTACTGAGCAAGTATGATATAAATGTATTTTATTGAGAAAATACCTAACCATCAGCTAGCGCAAACCCAAGATTGACTACCAGGAATCGCCACTGCTGTTTGCAAATACTTGTGAGTATCATTAACTTCACGCAGTACCGGATGCCAGAAGCCTAAGTATAAAGTAACATAAAAATGATGCAGACTAACGCTGAGTTGCAGGAAACAATTTTATAAAAAGTGTTGATTACTTAAATTTTTGAATTTGTTTCGTGCAACTCAGCGTAAGTTTCTTTATAATGATGTTTAATGGAATTTACACTAAATTTTTTTTTGAATTTCCAATTGAAAATATCGTGGCGCTTGCCGCCGCCCCCTTTCGTATGCCGCCCGGGGCCATGGCCCCCCCGGCACCCCCCACGCTACGCCACTGGGTCAGACTGTCCGTCCACCGAATGGTGTTTCAGAGAGCTGTTTGGATTCAGACGGGCGGCGGTGCAACACCGTAGCGTGTGGAAGTTCAAATAATAGACCTTTGTCCAGCGGTGGACCTTCAGGTTCACGACGACGAGGTACTACCAGGTAGGTAGGTTTTTTTTTATGTTTATTATTGGTTTATGTATTAGTAACTATTTGAATGTATGTATGTTAAAGGATGACACCACCTGCAGTCCTTTTTTCCTTATTTTTTCATATTCCTAAGGTTGCCTGAGAGATCGCTAGCAAGCGATAAGGCCGCCTTTTGTATCATGTCTGAGTGTTTTTATTTATTTCTATTTTTTGTTTTTTTGGTGCAAATAAAGAGTATTATAATAATAATAATTATAATACTACACATTTTGAGATAAATTGAGTATTGAGGTAGGTAATGTATGTTAGGAAATCTTATCAAAACTTCTTTATCAAAGCAAAAAAAAGAAACGGACAAAACTACTAAAGCCGTTCAATTTTACGACTTCGATAAGCAGCATATGCTTATGTACCATACCTTACACATTTTCCAAATATAATATGTATGTACTTAGTTACTTACCTGCTCATACAATATCCATTTAATAATTACCTATGCATCTCAAGATTTACAGATTTCAAAACATCAGCCGTTTATAATATACTTATTATTATCCACCGCTACATCCCTTTAACGTCCCACTGCTGGGCACAGGCCTCCACTCTTGTAGGAGAGAGGGAATTACAGCTTAGACCCACCACGCTGCTCCAACGCGGGATGAAACACCGCCAACTTCCTAACTCCGGGCTAGTACCTACTATTACCTATTCTGTGCTAGTACTCAGAATTTTCAGTCTGAAAAACCCAATACTCAATCATGGCCCGAACCGGGAATCGAACCCGAGACCTCGTCGGCCGCAGTCGAGCATGACAACCACTAGACCAACGAGGCAGTCCTAGTCATCTAACTTAAATAAGCTAGCCGTCTAGTATACATAGTTTAATTTTAGTCACCTTCTAAAATTTAAAAGCAAAATTTTCTATACTTAAATTATGCAATGATTTTCAACAAGACTTAAGTCATTGCCTGGAGAAACAAATAAAGTTTTAATTTAGGGAAGAAAAAGTCCGATAGACGATCCACGCGGACGAAGTCGCGGGCATCAGCTAGTGTTATCACAGGTGTTATCTAAGTACCTTATAGTTATACCTACCTATAGCCTGCCGAAGCGAGAACTTTTAGGTTTTCAAGAAGGTAGGGAGTGCTTTCAAAGAAAAACCCTTTGGTTACTAATAATAAGTATATTTTTATTTTTAATAACTTTTAAAAATACCACAGACACATAAAATAAGATTAACGTAAAATAATAAACTTTTAAATATTTAATAAGAACTAAAAAATCAATTGTATTACATCTGACACAATAATAGTAGATTATTAACCAAGGGGATAAAGCAGTGTCTTCTGTCGCGGGTGACGATTTAAATCGCGAGCGTAACGAAGGACTCGAGGTTTACTCCCGAGCGTAGCGAGGGTTTAAAAAACTTAAATCACGAGCGAAGCGAGGGATTTAAGACGAGTCCTGAGTGTAGCGAGGGATTTAAGTTTACCCAAGACTAAGACAGCTTTATCACCGAGGAAAATACTCTACTTTTCGTACCATTTGCGAAAAAATTAACACAATAATAATATGAGTTAAGCATTTATTAAAAATAATGAAATTTTTTTTTTTTTTTTTATCCACTACAAGTTAGCCCTTGACTGCGATCTCACCTGATGGTAAGTGATGATGCAGTCTAAGATGGTAGCGGGCTAACCTGTTAGGGGCATGGCAGTTATATTAAACCCATCCCCCTATTCGGTTTCTACACGGCATCGTACCGGAACGCTAAATCGCTTGGCGGCACTTTTTTGCCGGTAGGGTGGTAACTAGCCACGGCCGAAGCCTCCCACCAGGCCAGACCAGGGAAAATTCAAAAATTATAAATTCCCAAATTGACCCTGCCGGGGATCGAACCCGGGACCTCCGCACGTTAAGACAACAGCGCTACACACTGCGCCACGGAGGTCGTCAAAAAGTCAAAAGTCAAAAGCAAATTAAAAGTAAAAGTTAACATTCGAAACATTGGTCCAATTATTGATAGAGAGAGTTACATTAACGTTTAAGTATTTGAAGAAAACAAAAACGCGGCAAATTCCTAGACTAATATTTTTTTGTCGGAAACGCAAAGGCATCAAGCTCATACGGCCTCGTCGGTTTTCGTCATTTTATTTAATAATCATAACTGCATAATAAATGCGTAGTCCTTTTTCAAAAAGATGTATAATGCTTTATATATGCTTTATGTACGATACTCGTACAAACTCAATGGTGTAAACACAGATGTAGTTCAGTATTCAGTATAAATTTCGGTAGGTATTCCAAATTTAAATCACATTCTCCCCCTAGAGGATGAATGAAATTCAGTACAATTTTCTTTCCCTGTTTTTAACAGATTAAAAATGACTATTGTTAAGTTCGCTTTTTGTGGCATAGAATGTCACTTTTTTGAGCAAGTGGTACGAAAATATGTTTTATGTCTATTTATTCATAAATAAAAATTTTTCGTTAGGTACCTACATACGTAATATTTAAATTAATACTTAATTTTATTTTATGACTAGTTATTGGACTACAATGTTAAGTTTTAGAACACGAATTAATACAATAATATTAAGGAATAGTAAATACATACGTAAGTACTTACAAGTTAACATCGATTTAATCCATACTAATATTATAAATGCGAAAGTGTGTCTGTACGTCTGTCTGTCTGTCTGTCTGCTACTCTTTCACGGTCCACCTGTTTAACCGATTTTGATGAAATTTGGTACAAGGATAGTTTTGTATCCCGGGGAAGGACATAGGTTTTTATCCCGGAAAATTACGGAGTTCCCGCGGGAAGCAATAAAACTTAAACCACGCGGACGAAGTCGCGGGCATCAGCTAGTTTAATATAAAACAATAATAGGTGTCCATACTCATGTCTTCATGTGGTACCTTTGCATGATAAATGCTTAAAATTAAATAGAACAAAAACAATTAAGTAAAATATCTTAAAATATTTACTGCAATAAATTTATAAAATTTTCGAAAAACAATATTAGTTTTACGTTTTGTAAAACTTTGCCAATCTTTTCGAATGTATGTATAATGTTAGTAAATACGTACTAAATAATGATTTTTTTGCTTATATTTAAATTATATAATTTTAATATGTTATGTAAATAACATTTTGAATGAAAAATCCATCGATCCATCCATCTAAATATTTAAATGGAAAAGGTGACTGACTGACATTTTTTTTTTATCCAGTACAAGTTAGCCCTTGACTGCAATCTCACCTGATGGTAAGTGAAGATGCAGTCTAAGATGGTAGCGGGCTAACCTGTTAAGGGGCATGGCAGTTATATTTAACCCAAACACCCCTATTCGGTTTCTACACGGAATCGTACCGGAACGCTAAATCGCTTGGCGGCACGTCTTTGCCGGTAGGGTGGTAACTAGCCACGGCCGAAGCCTCCCACCAGGCAAATCGATCAGGCAGGCGATCTATCAAAGCACAGCTCAAACCATTGGACGAATCGGGCTGAAAGGCATGCAGACAGCTTTTATGACGTAGACATCCGCTAACAAAGGATTTTTGGAAATTCAACCCTACTAAGAGGGTAAAATAGGGATTTGAAATTTTTGTTGTCCACGCGGACGAAGTCGCGGGCATAATCTTGTCTTTAATATGACGTGTCAATCATAGAGTATAATAATATTAGAAGAGATTTCCACAGACTTAGGAAATAAGATAGATAGAGAACCCTTGCGAACAAACATGTTTGTGAAAATGACGGCGCAGTGGTGAGCGCTGTGGTTTCACAATGGGGTTCGATTCCCGGCAGGGTAAATTTGGGAATTTATAATTTCTGAATTTTTTCTGGTACAGCCTAGTGGGAGGCTTCGGCCATTACTAGCTACCACCTTACCGACAAAGGCGTACCGGCAAAACGATTTAGTGTTCCGGTACGATGCTGTGTATAAACCGATTATGGGGTTAATATAACTGCCGTACCCAACAGGTTATCCCCCTACCATTTTAGACTGCTTCATCACTTACCTTTTTTTACTTTTTTTAAAGGAAACATATTTAGCTGATAAAGCCTACTTAAGTAATCGTTAACAGCTTTTGTAAATTAGTGAGCTCTTGTATTTTAGTCATAAGCGGCCAGACCAAATGACAGACAGACAAATTTTAAGTGAGATTGGAATTTGGACATCTTATTCAAAATTTAAATATCTCATTAATTTAGTTACTTATTCTATTGATAACTAGAGCATTTTATAAGTACACTCACTTAATTTACTGCCGAATACTTAATTTAGACGTCATTTTAAATATCAGTACGCTAGTTTTTACTTTGCGAATTAGATTGATCGTAGTTGAGCGTTAGATTACATTAGCGTCAAAGTAAAATGAACCTGCTGCCATTGATTTAGAGCTCAGTTTTCCTAACTCTAAATTAAAATCGGTTAAACTGTATTTGTGACTTTAAATATAGAGTTCCTGGGTGCATTTTACTTTGATGACAAATGTGATCGAAAGCTCGATAACGATCAATTTACAATGTTAAAACGGACACACAGGTGCAGGCAGGAGCAATAGCGTTTGACAACAATTTATGTCAAAAACGGTCATTTAGCTCTTCTATTTTTTCAGTATTCGGTCTATTGGTTTATTCACTCCTCTAGTTATGAATTTAATAATCTGTGTAACCAGCTGTAATGTTTCCAACGCCATCTAGTGCCACGGGTCTGTAGTAGTCCTTCATTTCGCCCCAACCGCGCGGCGCGACGTTGAAATTCGGACCAGAGACCAACGGCAGTCGCGGGGATTTTGGTGAAGCATAGACATCGTTTAACTTAGTTGGCGCCAAAGGTACTGGTATTTCAACTTTTGGTGCAGCTATATACGGAGGTGTGACAGGGAAAGGTTCCATTTTTGGTATGTTTGAAGTGTGTTTGAGGGCGGATTTGGGGTATGTCTTCTGGTTTCGGAGGCTGGATGGTGGGCGGTATGGCGTGTCGTGGTTTGCAACTGGAGTCGCTGTTGTGCATTGGTTTGATGTATTGCGACCTGGAAATTAAAACATTTTGATATTAGAAAAGGCGCTGCAGAACTTGTAATTTGGAAGGGATGATCGATGATGATCGAGAATGCGGTCGTTTATTTCACAAACTACCACAGCAATGTTTTAAATTTTGAATCAGATTAACTATGGCTCCTAGAATTTTTGGTAAGCGAAATAATCAAAAAAGAACCAAGTGTATTGCAAATTAAAAAATGATAGGAGAACAATGATTAATTGTAATCTTTTGAAAGCTTAAAACGTATTACTCGAACTGTTTAAAGAGTTAATAAATGCTTTTTGAAGGTCGAATTATCCGTTTGACAAATGATTACGATTTCCTTACACAATCGGGGGGCAGAAGTCAGAACTCAGACGAAAAGAGAAGCCCACGAAACTCTGCCACGTTAATCGATCTGTTCTTCATAGATTGACAGTCAACTTATCGGTTAGAGCTCATGATTTGGTGTTAATCAGCTTGATGATCAGAATACGGAGTCTATTCTATTCTATCAGGATACAGATCTAAGTTCAGCTTACCTCGACCTTCGTGCACCCATTTGACGGACCGTTTCTTCCTATTGACGTACATGCTTTGCCCCTTGCTCATGTGATTGTTGGAGTCTGACAGTGATTTGGAGATGGCTCGCGCCAGGTCCATCTGCTCTCTAACCGTGGGGTGGACGCCGGGGACGTAGAACGCTGATGATGCAAAGGTTTTCTCTGGAAAAGTTACAAGTGGATTGGTCAGACAGATAAAGGAGGAATTGTTGAATAACCTGCCAAACAATTATCAAAATTTGATACTAACAACGTTACACTTTTCATTGATTTTAAGTTCTAAAAGCGTACAACCTTCGCCGTTACTACAAATGGGTCACAAATGACACGAAAAATTTTTCTGCTATGAAAATCTACATTAATAGAAAAATGGCTTATTCGATCTTTCTACAACCAGGTTTTTTTTACCAGGGACGAAATATTCGCTCTATTACAGATTTGTATTATTTATTATCATTTTTTTAAGCCTAATTCTACAACAAACTAAAAATTATTTTTTTTTGTATTTTTTCCTATTTTTTTAAATCTTTTGTATCCTATCACATAATATATTTAGTAAATGTATCTTTTTTTAATCAATTCTATCAAGATTAGTGAACAGTTATTATACGAGTAGGTACGAAGGTGAGATCGGGAGTACAGGTTGTTTATTTTTGCATCTCTATTTATATTTGAAACGGCGCAGTCTCGCCTTGCTCTTCATTATTCAACTTGGTCTGGCATTATGTTGTGTCAATACTAATCGCTTCACTCTCGTTATTTTTAACTGTTTATTTTCATTCGATGATAAATCACAGCTTGCGATCTGTATGATCAATGATGGTAATCATGAAGGCTTACAAGGCAACGCGAAGTATCATAGTTCATCATACATCATCGTTTGAATCCATCGCTGGCTCACTGTAGAGCACGAGGCTTCTCTCAGACTGAGAAGGATTTGGCCAAAATCCACCACGCTAGCCAAGTGCGATTGGTAAACTTCACACACCTTTAAGAACGTAATAATAATAAAGAAGGGTTCTTCATAATTATTACAAACAAGCAAGAGGGTTTCCTCATGATGTTTTCTTTCGCCGTTAAATCAATTGATATTTAATTTTTTAATTTTTGACGACCTCCGTGGCGCAGTGTTGAGCGCTGTTGCCTTAACGTGCGGAGGTCCCGGGTTCGATCCCCGGCAGGGTTTGGAAATTTATAATTTCTGAATTTCCCTGGTCTGGCCTGGTGGGAGGCTTCGGCCGTGGCTAGTTACCACCCTACCGGCAAAGACGTGCCGCTAAGCGATTTAGCGTTCCGGTACGATGCCGTGTAGAAACCGAATAGGGGTATGGGTTTAATATAACTGCCATGCCCCTAACAGGTTAGCCCGTTACCATCTTAGACTGCATCATCACTTACCATCAGGTGAGATCGCAGTCAAGGGCTAACTTGTAGTGGATAAAAAAAAAAAAAAAAAAAAATAATTGATTTAAATGCACAAAGTTAACTAAAGAAAGTTATAGAAGTGCGTGCCCGAGGGTCGGATCCCCGACCACGCAAATAGGAATTCGAATATCTCCACCAGAAGACTAACACAGATCACCGGTATTATAGCGTATTGACTATCACCGCTGTTATAGCGTATCACAGTTAACTTGGTCTAATCTATTTGATTGGTTCTAATGGGCTGATCTTGTCAGCTTCTAAAAGCCAATATGTCTAGCTCTCTCAGCTTCGTATTCCTTGAGCATCGCATTCGCAAGCCATTTTCATTTTTTTTTTAAATGGCAGTCATAGCCTCATAGGGACTGCCGATAGAAGTGAAAACGAATATTTAATATATATATATAATATTTTTTAATTATTTTAAATATACTTTTTTATGATAAATTTAAAATAATTAAAATATAAACCTTAAAACTAAGGCAGTAAAGTTTAATTACGAATGTAGTTTATTTATATTTAAGACCTTTTGTCTTCGTAACAAGGCGAGCTCGGTGTTCGCGAGCATGTCGGTGACAGTGACGCGAATTCACAAGTTTACCCCCTACCAAAAAGTGCTCAACGTGGCTAAAGAAGTTTTCACTTAAAAAAACGCATATTAGTATTAGTAGGGAGTTTTCAGGGGATCATACATGACCTACTCACCAAATTTCTTGTCTTTTTTGATGATATGCTCTTCAGCATCAGGAGCTGGAGTGAAGATCTTGTTCAGGTCCACTTCCTTGTCGCCGACAATGATCGGCTTGTTTTCCAAGTCTTCCTATAACGCGAGTTTTGATTAATTTAGTTGCAATAGATACTATGCTAAGCCAGCAAACTAGAGGGAAAAGACAGATACAAGAAGCAAAACCGGTAGTCTACTGTTTTTGGCGTACTCTTTTTCTTTTTTTTTCGGATTGAGTATGCTCCATAGACCCTAGGGACTGGCCGCTACAGCGTCACCGGTGGGTTGGGCGAGCGCTAGGCGTCGCCGAGAAAAGAGCCCTAGGGCTCGATGACATCGCGGGGGACAACGTCTACCTAAGGGCGCCTCCTATGAGACTCGGACCTTGGCTTAGGATGACGTTGGGACGAATTGGAGGTCGGTTGGAATAGATTAGTCCATACGCCCCCGAGGCCGTGGGTTGAGTCCACCACTTCCGGGTGACGTAAGATATCAGGGTCCTCGTCTTCGCCGGCGAAGACGCTGTGTTTGGTTGATGTTTGAGAGTGACCCTACCATATAGGGAGCATTGTCGGTAGTGATTTGGTCGTCGGGGTCGTTAAGGACGTGTTTGGGACCTCTTTTGTCTGGTGGGTCATTTCGGTCGGGGGTATAAGGTGCAGTCTGAACTACAAGAGGTTTGGGGTAACTGACTGCCCTCTCAAAATAATTTTTGGAAAGCTGTTTGAAGTATTGGGCTATGGTGGGGAGTTCGAGATCACTATGGAGGTCTACGTTGCGTACGAACCACGGGGACCCCGTGGCCATACGCATGAACTTGTTTTGGAGGACCTGGAGACTGTTAAATCGAGAGTGGGGGAGGTGTGCGAATAAGACGCATGCGTAGGACATGATAGGGCGGATGCACGTTTTGTAAAGCGTGACTTTGTGTCGCAGGGACATTTTGCTTTTGCTGCAAATCATGGGATATAGGCGGAACAAAACATAACTATTAACTAGCCTTGTTACGGACTCGGCGTATATGGGCGTCAAATTTGAGTTTACTATCGAAGGTTACACCTAAGTATTTGGCATTCTTTTGCCATGGGATGGGGCGACCGTATATCTAACCTCTTCCTAGGCTTGGAGGGACAAAAGAGCAACGCGGCGCTCTTATCGGGGTTAACTTCTATTCTCCATCGGCGGAACCAGTCGCCTAGGCTACTGACTGCCGCTTGAAGGCGGGATCTAATATACATGCGGTTTGTCATAGAGCAATAAAGGGCGGTATCATCCGCATACTGGGCCATGCTGACCTGAGGGGACGCGGGAATGTCGCTGGTAAAGAGCGAGTAAAGAAGGGGGGAAAGTACTGAGCCCTGTGGGACGCCAGCACGGATCGGTCTGGTTGGCGTACTCGCCAACTAGCTCCAATATAGATTAAAAAAATACGCGCCAAATTGAGAACCTCCTCCTTTTTTGGAGGAGTCGGTTAAAAATTAAAGCTTCACTGTTTACAAGTTTGCGCGGTTCCATCTATCTTCTTCCTTTAGTCTGAGGTTAAAACTTAAAACTTCTGTGCACAGTAAAATATTATCTAAATCAAAGAAAATTATGGTATTTATAATATGATACATGATTGATGATTCTAAGCTTGTTTTTTATGTTCACGTTCCATTCGTCTCCGATTATAACTTGAAAGTTCTAACTTCTGCACACAATATTATTATGGTATTTATAGTGCTAAGAATGCTTTGTACGTTTTATAATAATAAATAGGTACCCCCAACTACCCAAGAGCCCAAGCTCCTCGCTAAAGGCCAAAAAACTTAAAAAACAAAAACTTAAAATTATTATTTTAAATTAAATTAAATTTTGCTTCCTCGTTTCTAATTCGAACCGCTAGGATATGGAATGCCCTTCCGGCTTCCGTTTTCCCCTCCTCTTTTAATATAGGTACCTTCAAATCAAGAGTGAATAGGCATCTTCTAGGCAAGCGCGCTCCACCTTAAGCTGCATCACCACTTGCAAGCAAGTCTGATTGCAGCCAAGCGCTGGCCTATATATTTAAATAAAAAAAAAGTTTTTGAAATTGTGAATATATAAATCCAAATAAAATGTTAAAAATACAGCTCTTTTCACAGATTAGAAAATCAATTAAAAAAATGTTAGAATAAAACCAATTCAAAGCTGCGATAGTGTTAATAACAATATTATTCATAATATTTGTGTAGAATTAGAATATAATACAAAAAAAAAATGTTTTTGTAAAGCCGTGTTACACGCAGATTTTCTCGCGTATTTTTTTTGATTCTCTCGTGTCAAACATCCAAACTATGAACAAGTATTTACAATTTGATGATGTAATGGGTCCACATATATGCTAAATTACGGACAGTCTTACAAGAATATACTCCGGTGGGGGCAATTCCACTCCGGACAAGTCAGCATCGTTCTGTGTCATCGATAAAATATATTAGAATATGTACATCACGTTATTTTATATTTATTTTTCATAACATTAAAAAAAAAATTATAGTGTCACTGATTTGAGAACTACATGATAAGATTTTTCCGATATTAATTTAATATAACATTATGACGTATCTACTACGTCACGCATTTATTTCTTCAAAAATCAATAAAATAATGGCGTAACGAATTGATTCTAGAATTATGTACCTATAATAAGTTACATAAAAACATTATTAAGTACTAAAAAAACAGAGATTATCAGTCTAATACTTATATTTTTGTATTTTAATGATAATAATAATTTATAATTTAAGTTATCTTCTTATCTTCTTTCCTTGATTATTATTATTAATATTTTAATACACATATATACCGCCAAGCCCGGCAGCATTTATGCTAAGTAGTAATTATTATTTTAACCTAAACTCTGTAATATGACTAGCCGGTATGTATACGGTGGAATTTACAATCAGGGTATAATTGAATTACCTATGTATCGAACATAATTTATGGTTGTTATAATAGTTCAAAAGTCAATACAGCGAAGAGAATCCTTGATAGGTATTTCTTTATTTTTAAACATAAATCAGGGTGTAATACGATCAAAATCATAATAGTTATAGTAGTTTTGGCACCTTTCCAATAGCCGCTACGCTAATTTATGATCGAAACGAAATGTGTTTCTTTAAAATTCTGAAATTGAGGTCACCGCTTATACGTGTTTGTCGTTCTTTCATGAGTGACTTCGACGTCCATACTTTAACAGTCAAGATTTAAGATTTTTTGACAAGAAACATTTTGTAACTAATTTTGAAACCTACTGCTACTTCGGGCCAGGCTTGTTATTTTAACTAGCTCTTTCCATTCCTTGTATTCAGGTTTTTAAGATTATGTTCTGACCGTGTTCTGACAAGCTAAATTCGAATTGTACGTTGATGTGATAGTCAGTTTCTCCTTTCATATCCATATCCATACTATCCATATTCCATACTATTCCATACTAATATTATAAATGCGAAAGTGTGTCTGTCTGTCTGTCTGTCTGCTACGCTTTCATGGCTCATCTGTTCAACCGATTTTGATGAAATTCGGTACAGGGGTAGTTTGTATCCCGGGGAAGGACATTGGCTACTTTTTGTCCCGGAAAATTAAAGAGTTCCCGCGGGAATCAGAAACCTAACCCACGAAGTCGCGGTTCTATCTACTTCGCGGCGGTATCTAGTTACTTATATTTTGACCTATACGAGAATGAAATAAAGGTAAGATACCTATGTATTAGTAAAACATCCATGTACTTATAAACTAGAAGCATGCCTGAATATGGTTAAGATATAATAATAATGCCTAGGATAATTTTGAGGTCTTCCTACTCATTCATGAAAATTCATGGTCAACCTACTTACATACATTCTTAATAATATTTGATAATAAATTATTTTATTAATCAATTGTAGTTTTATTTTTATTTTTACTGTTATTTTTATTATATGTTTTTTATTTTATGTTTGTTATTTTTTATTATATGTTTTTTTGTTATGTTTTGTGTTTATTTTTATTGTTTTAGTTTTAGTTTTACCTATTCCCATAATTATTGGTCTAATGGCAGATGAGATTACGTGATCAGACGATAAGAAGATGGAAAAATAGATCATCTTTATTGGAACAGCTGCCTACACTGTATTTCAGTAGGGCCCAAAACGATGCGAAGAACACTATATTTGAAATCGGATAAATATCAGAGCAAAGCTTAATCCAACACTAAAAATAAGACAACTCAAGAGGTTTGCTTTTACTATAAAAAAATGCGAACGTGTTGGCGGACGCAGGTTCAATGCCCGGTCGAGGAACGAGAGCACTTCGAGATCATTTGAGATGAGTTTGTATCAAATATCAATCAAGAACATGAGAGCTTGATGAACTCAATAGTAATGTACCTATGAGTTATTAAAAAGCGTTTACTTTTATTAGATGCAGTGGGGCTGATTCTGTAGTGCACAATCTCTAAACTAAACTAAAATTAGAGCATTACAAATATTGCTAACCCTTTCATAATACTCCCTACGGAAAGGGACAAAACTAGATTCAAAGCTGCCATTTTAGTTTAGATTAGAGATTGTGCACTACAGAATCAGCCCCATTCGCTTGGGTCTACTGTTGATACCTACGTTATATGTTTTGTCATGTTATAACATGGTTCCAAAAGAGTTCTTGGATTTGCCATTACATAAATTTAAATTAAATTAAATTTTTAAAAGACTGTGTTAATAAAACAAGGCCTGACTCTAAGGTTGCATTCTGAAACTTAGAAAGTATAAAATCACGAAACACTTCAAAAAATTTTTGTATTACAAAAAAGGGCAATACGTGCAATATATAATTTAAAACCTCGTGAATCCCTTAGAGAGAAATTCGAGGAAATAGGTATTCTTACAGTAGCTTCGCAATATATTTACAGCAATTTAATCTTTGTAAAACAGCACGTTCAGAATTACAAAAGAATATGCGATCTGCACGATAGGCCAACTAGAAACCGCCATAGGCTCGTGACTCCATCGCTCCGCCTCAAGAAAGTCCGAAGGTCGTTCGTGAGAATGAGCCTTCTATTCTATAACAAAATTCCACAACCTATTTTGAGCTTGCCTTTACACAAGTTTAAATAATCCATTAAAAGTATGCTTCTGAAAAAAGCTTATTATACTGTTGAAGATTAGGTAAATAACAAAGGAGCATAGATTTGACTCCCTCTAGCAATGCTAAGGACAGCGATTACTTATGTAATTACCTACAAATTAATGAAATTGTAAATTATTTTTTTCAAAAGAGCAACCGCCGAGTTTCTTGCTGGTTCTTCTCGGTAGGAACGGTATTCCGAACCAGTGGTAGATTCATTCGACTATTCATAAGCACTTGTAAAAAGCCTATTTGAATAAAAAACTTTTGAATTTTGAATTTTAAATTTTGATATTTATTGTGTCCGATACGGTATATAGTTTAGGAAATAGCTTCATTTCCTAGGATAAACTATATCCTGTATCGGATTCTGCGGGATATTTTAAATACTTAGGTAAACGTGGAACAAGTCGCGAGCAGAAACTAATAAGTAGAAATATAAAACTGAAAGGACTCTTTTAAACAATAATTTTTCGTTAATTAATTTTGACGTTGTTTTTAGAAAATTAACCCGATTAACAGACACAGCTGTTCAAAACAAGTTTAAAATATTTGAAATTGTTGGCACGTGCTCAGTTAACCGAATGGGGGACACACATTTTACCACTTTGGAAGTGTCTCTCGTGCAAACTATTCAGTTTAGAAAAAAATGATACTAGAAACCTCAATATCATTTTTGAAGACCTATCCATAGATACCCCACACGTATGGGTTTGATGAAAAAAAATTTTTTGAGTTTCAGTTCTAAGTATGGGGACCCCCAAAATTTATTGTTTTTTTTCTAGTTTTGTGTGAAAATCTTAATGCGGTTCACAGAATACATCTACTTACCAAGTTTCAACAGTATAGTTCTTATATTTTCGGAAAAAAGTGGCTGTGACATACGGACGGACACACAGACAGACAGACAGACAGACAGACATAACGAATCTATAAGGGTTCCGTTTTTGTCAAATTTGGCTACGGAACCCTAAAAAGGCATTGAAGCTCAGCATAATGCTGAAAGCCTTGCAATGAATTACAAGGGCCTTCAGCGCTGATTTTCAGCTGAAGCCCTCCTCCAGGTGACACCACGGCTACGTAACTATACTAGGTAATTAAAACTAAACAATCTCTAGTTAATGCTTTAGTTTAGGCATAGGGATAGTTTGTATCCCGGGGAAGGACATAGGCTACTTTTTATCCGGGAAAATTAAGGAGTTCCCGCGGAATATATAAAAAACTTAATCTACGCGGACGAATTCGCGTCCATCATCTAGTTGAAAATAAAACTTCGAGGTTAGGTAATCTTCCGAGGACCTATTTGGTTGAAATCTGTGGTAGATTCTAATGAATCTACCACTGGTTCGGAATGCCGTTCCTACCGAGAAGAACCAGCAAGAAACTCGGCGGTTGCTCTTTAGAAAAAGAAATTAATGACAATTTCATTAATTTGTAATTACATAAGTAACCGCTGTCCTCAGCAATGTCACCAAAAGATCTAGCTTCAAAGCACAAAACCGAACCGATAGTGATGTGTGGGAATGATATCCTCACTTAACACCTATTTCAGTTCTATTTCCTGAATAGACACAGGAAGTGCGATGACTCGACCTCTTTAACCAAGTTTTTGAGATTCCGCCAACTATTGACTTTCGAGAAAGTAGACGCGTCTTTCAAAATTCAAACGTTTTTTATTCAAATAAACTTTTACAAGTGCTTTCGAATCGTCAAATGAATCTACCACTGGTTCGGAATGCCATTCCTACCGAGAAGAACCAGCAAGAAACTCGGCGGTTGCTCTTTTGAAAAAAAAAATGACTTTAGTCATCATCATCATCATTTTCAACCCATTTCCGGCTCATTAAATGAGCTGCTTATAAATAAATGCTATTATGAAATTTCTGAATTCCTTAGTGATAATCTAGTAGTTCGCCCCGAACTGAGACCTCGCGGTATCCATAAACTTGTACAGAGCGCCATCTATTGACATAATTGTAAAGTTCTGTTAATAATACTGAAGCACATTAAAAATTAAATAATTTCGTTTCCTTATAATATTTATCTAATTTTAGTATTTGTTGTTCAAGTACAGGATATAATTCAAATAATTGTTAAGTTTCAGGCTCAGCCTTTCAGAAAATTGAGAGTTCTGAGGTCAACTTTGGACGTTAGAAAATCGCCACTTTGAAAGCCCCCATTTCGTCAATTTTAGGGGAAAATTTAAAAAAAGTATATTTTTAGACTCTATTCCTAATTATCTTTAAAATGATATACCGCAACCCTAAGTAACGCTATAAAAAATATTTTACTTCGCATTCGCTTCTATGAGAGTCCCCCTGAAATAAAGATTTTTATAACTTTTTAAGCCATATTCGGCGGGAGGCCATCGGTTTAAATATTATATTTAAATTTGAAGTAATTACGTTCAGTAATTCAGAAGTTATAAGGCTCTGACAGACGGACGGACGGACGGACGGACGGACGGACAAGTGCCAATTCACTCAAGTAGACTCAGAGATCTTCGCTTCGCTCGGTCAATAATATATGTAAATTTGATGATGACGACGTGATTTAATGGTTTTATAGTGCAATGATTGAGTTTCCCCTCTTATATGGAATTTGACATATGTACCTAATTGTAATTAAGTATTATTATCATATTATCATTTATTATTTTCTTTCGTTTTTAACTGTAATTTTGTATGACCGATTAATTTAATTTTACTACTTTTCTTTCATAACTTTAATACAATTTTGACGATTTATACCAAATATTCATACACCATTAATTGGTAGAATGTATAAGGCTCACAAACTGTTATCATGTCAACTTTATATCACCTACATTCTCATGAATAAATTATTATTTATTTATTTATTTACTACAGAGCACGAGTCTCCTCTCCGACTGAGAAGGGTTAGGCACCACGCTACCACGCTGGCCAAGCGCGGATTGGCAGCCTTCACACACCTTTTATTTTTCAAAACTCACATAGCTTCGAAATGTTGGCCCGGGATCCCGTATAGGAGGTCGAGTGTCTTAACTACTAAGCGATTTGAGATTTGTATTTCCCAGTCAAGATTTGGAATGATATTGCACGTAAAAATCCCCAAAATTATCTGTTATCACTTTGTTTATAACAATTTATTAGAAACGTAAATTACTTAGCACTTGCCAAGGATCGGTTGTCATGCATCTACCCACATGCAACGGTGGGAATTACATGTAACAACAATATTGTATCATCCAGATTGCGTTCAAGGGACGATCTATTTCGACTTGTCTCTGGAGGTGGGATGGACGCTAAATAATTAAATACTGCGTTTAATTTCAAACTTAGTATAAAGTAAGAGTAACTAGTGAGACAAGAGTTTCTTTCCACTTTTAACTTCAACTTTACTGAATATAATAGTATCCCTAAAAAGGTTATCAACGCCTACATATTCTTTAGGTTCGGTCGCTTAATATGAATAATAATTATTCTTCAAATCGTTTTGTCATAGAGTCTTATTCAGAAAGAAAGATATCATTTTTGTTTGTTCATGTGACTTTACTGAATGTATTATTATAAGTAAAAAGTTTGTCAACGCCTACGGATTCTTTAGATTCAGTCTCTTCTTCTTCTTCATAGAGTCTTCTTTCATAGAGTCTAATTCAGAAAGAAAGAATTAGTTTTTTTTTGTTCATGTGAAAGTATATTCATTCGTTACTTAGTTTCAATAGTCGTTTTCTTTTTTATTCTTTTTTTAACGAAATATTATTAACTAGTTTGAAGAATCCTTAATAGGCAGTAGGTAAGTACTGTGGTTGTATTGGTTAAATAATTTTCTTACAGAAACTATCAAGTGTCTTATAGTTATAAGATAAATACTTATATTTATTCAGTATTCTTTCCTTTACAGTGGATATATCTATTGTTTATTATTGTAATTCCATATTTGACGAGCTTCTAGTTTTGTACAGTACTTTACCCTATGTAGGTAGGTCTAGGTATATTTTTTCTTTTCAACACATATTTTATCATTGTAGATTAATTCCTAATGATTCATCAGGAGCAACTTTAATAATGGGATTTAAAATCACGTTGTTTTTACAACAGGGAACATTATGATAAGGATAGTCAAGGCTCCATCTCCTTTCGCTAGTTTTAGCTTTTTCTTATTGCAAGTATAAAATATATAAAAATCTTTCATTAAATATATTGCCATATCGACAAACATGTTAGTCGCCTAGTAATATATCCCCATTAAATATAAAATTATAAATAATATAGCTTTAAATAAATACATAGATACCGAATAGCATAGGTTCCAATGCGCCTCCTTGTAACACTCCGGGTTAAGTTGATGCTTTGGCTTAAATCTAAAAGGAACAGATGTGACTTACCCAACTTACAGGGAATAGCTTATAGCTGAGGTTGGTTAGGAACTCTTTTTTTTTGGGGTCGAACATGTCTGAGGGTTTGAACCCTCTTTTTGTGATGAGGGAGCTATTGACGCTCGAGGAGCTGGTGACGTCATCGAAGCTGTCCCGATGCACCACTCGGTCATTGATCTTGTGGATGCTGGATCTCTTGTTCGAGGAGAACTGACTCTCGCTTATCGTCATCATGGTAACTGATTGTCACTTTTCGATATAACACTTCACTTCACTGTTAACTTAGAGTTCGTAATATTTTACAGGCTCTTCGTTTCTAGATCTACCACTGCAATTTCAAAAATTAAATATCTCTATACTAGATTCAAAGGCTTCAGAATTGAGTGTAAGTTTTTCTTGACAATCGTCTATATGGAGTTTATAGACGATTTTTACGACGAATTTAAAGCGATGTTCTCTCATACTTTGTGACTTCTCGAAAACAATAGTGACGACTGAATGACGCAAAAAATTACACTCAAGCCACTTTTTTTAACAGAAACTACACATGAGTAATGTATTTGTGCGTTTTTGAGCCAAAAACACGAGCTTTTTAGTTATGAAGTTTATTATCAATACATCAAAGTTTGTTTTCCAACTTTCAATGAGAAAAAGAACTGACATCAAATGCAAATCTTTGTAATTCGGGTATTTAGGTACATAGACATTGCTGTAACCAAAATTCCTATTGTTAGTACAAAGGATTTTAATCTCTTTCAAAAGAGGAATAAGACTGATAATGTTTTGCAGTTTTTCAGCTGAAAATAACTCGTAAAACGGTTGGCAGGCGTAGTCCGAACTGTTTACGTGAATCGATGGTAAGTTCAGGTACAGCTTTTTAGTTTTTATGTATCGACTTTTATTGCTTTTAGTTTTAAATCCATACCTATATTATAAATGCGAAAGTGTGTCTGTCTGTCTGTCTGTCTGTCTGTCTGCTACGCTTTCACGGCTCACCTGTTCAGCCGATTTTGATGAAATTTGGTACAGGTATAGGTTGGACCCGAGGAAGGACTACTAATAATAATATAAGCTACTAATAATAGGATAAGCTACTTTCAATCCCGGAAAATTAAGAAGTTCCCGCAGGAATCGAAAAAACTTAGTCCACGCTGACGAAGTCGCGGGCATCAGCTATAGTCTTTAATAAACGTATACGTTCTTAGTGTCTTACTATTTATTATTTTACAAAATATACGGCATTTTCACAATGAATTTTCAGGTGTCCAAGTGAATTTCAAGATTTCCCAACTGCAAAAGCGAATTAAGAGAATAAGTAGGTAATAATCCGAAATCAGAGATGCTACTATTCTGAAGTAACGAAAATGGTAGTCTCCGGAAGTTATTCGCAGGATTTATCATAGCTCAAAGGTCATGTACTTAGCTATTGTAATAGTACATTACACATCTAGGGCAGTAAAATAAGAAATGTCTCAGATCACATGTAATTGTTGTCCGAGGCGAAGCCGAGGTCAATAAACATGTGATCTGAGGCTTTCTTATTTACTGCCCGTGGTGTGTATACTATTTTTCTCCTCGACGGAGGCGGAAAGCGGCATTTTCGTTTAGCGCAGCGGGAGGAAAATTGACGCTTTCCGCCCGGAGGTGAGAAAAAGAATATGTGACTAACCAATTCCTGTTAGTTAGTCTAGATAGTATTATTTGCATATTGATTTGCATAATGCTTCGTTGACTAACACAAAAAACTATATTGGTGTCGAATGAACTGAAATAGTACTTAGCTGTACTTACTAACAATAGTTTTCTTTTATCACAAAAATGCTGAAGGCCTACATTTATATGTCAGTCATTAATCCTTATGTACCTGCCTAAAAAACGATATAAAATACACTAATCCAAGCACTGAAAAGGTAGGTAACACTAGCATTTGCCCGCGACTTATCAGTATAGATTCAGTGAACCCATGTCTACTTAATTAAGGTATATGCGAAAGTGTGTCTGTCTGTCTTCGTCGGTTTCACGGCCAACCTGTTCAACGGGTTTTGACGAAATTTGGTACAAAGATAGGTTGCATCTCAACGTCTTAGGATGTTACTTTTTATCCCAGAGAAGGACATAAACATTTAAGCCGGAAAATTAAAGATTTCTTGCGGAAATTAAAACCCCTTACTACTCGTTGCCTTTATTACTACTACTACTTATTTATAAATTTGGTAAATGTGAATAGGTCAAATAGGTACCTACCACATTATATGTATATAAAATGTAATGTCTAATTAAATAAACATGTAATAGACACGATCATTTAAATTTAAATAAATAAAGTAGATCTAAGAACTATGAAGATCCCAACGAATTAAAGGTATAAACCAACAAAATATTTGTAATAAAAAAACCTAATTTCAAACCAAAAATAATTCTTAATTCTCAATAAAAAATTATTTTAAACCTAAAAGCTTAATCATAAAAATCTCGTCATCACAATTCAACGATATTTGAACCAATAGATGGCGCAGTACACGATTAATCTAATTATATATCGTTAACCGCAGTAAATAACCTCTAAAAAAGCACAACACAACTGTACACACAACACTGAAAGGGCACTTGTGTTGATATTCGGCGCGGAGTACTGACTAACTAACTGTGTGCGACTGAAACGACGTTGCGTAACGCGTAGAAAAGCTCCGTTTGGCGAGGGAGACCATGGGTTTGAGAATTTTCACCATTTTCTCTTGAAACTAATTTTCATTAGTTCTAAAAAACAGAATCACGTAGAATCAACTTTCCGAACCGGTTGTAGAGTCTTGTGGACTTAAAATAAGTGGCACAATTATTAATAAGTATCACAAGTGTCCTACGTGAAATAAATTATGCATTTCATTTCATTAAACCGAATTGATCCTAAAATACCTTAAATTTCCAACCATCTTCACTTCTCTATTTCCTTATACAGAACAGGAACAGAAATTTTATGGATTTTCCACTTTACCAAAGGCAGGCTGCAAGCCTGCAACCATTCTAGTACTAATTGTGGCCACCGGGCCGGATAAGTATGAAGGACTGTTTTGTCATCTAGTGGAAGGTATTTAAGTGAAAAAACTAGAAGTTTAATTCGCTATAATCCGCCACAGACGGTAAGTAAATCTGTGTGGTACAGTGCGTATTTTGAACTTACAGCCCGCGATATTCTCCACACCACACGAATCTTCCAAAATATCTTGTGAAGGTCTTCACAATCGTGCATTGTAGAGTCAACATCTCCTGAAGATGGTCCGGTGTCGGAGTGAAACGTACGTTGAGGGTATTTTGGAAGATTTATGTGGTGTGGAGAATATCGCGAGCTGTAAGTTCAAGATACGCACTGTACCACACAGATTTACGTTCTGTGGCGGATTATATAGCGAATTAAACTTCTAGTTTTTTCACGGTCATGGACCTCCGCAAAGTAACGCCTGCTTCTATCCAATATTTGAAGGTATTTATGTCAATTACTGAGGTATTTAGTATATCAAAATCCAAGGATGCTTTCTTAGGCCAAAATTTTGCTAAGATTTCCCACTAGATGTCACTGTTCGTCGTGTACGTGTTTACATGTTGCGCTATGAAGACTCTCTCACTTGCAATGACCACCCCCGGGCTCGGTCGGATAAGCATACTTACCTGGCGTAGGGGACACCGTGATCAAGAAGGCGGTTCCCCCAGAGCGAGGCCCTTCCATTGCACTGCGGCTGGGTTGACCTCTGCGATTATCCCTAATGTGGATAACTCGGACGCGTAATTTTTGGTAGTGGGGACTGCGTACGCGCCGTCCCCCCATAAATATCATGACTACTAGAGATGAGTCGTACTAGGTGCACCTAGTCCAATTCCGTAGAAATACTCGATCCAAATACCTGTTCCACCTAGTCCATAAAGTACGTGTATTTAAAGTACATAGTACGTGTAGGTAGTAGTAACGTGTAGATACGTACGTACGCACTAGTAATGAATTGGAATCTTCCCTTCATACTTTACACAGGCTTAGGACTGTCAACGTGAAGATTTATCGACATTGTTGGCGTATTTATAAGATTACAATTCATTTTTCGAAGTAATCAGATTTTTTTTCGTATTTTATTTTATTTTATTTTTTTGGTATTTTTTCTTTGTTTTCTGTATAATCAGATTTTTTATTAATTTTTTTATTTTTTTTTATCTTATATCTACAATAGAATCATTGCTTCGTAGAAAATCGGCCTTAAGAATTTTGATATAATGACCAGTAATACCCATGTACGAATCGTTTGTACTTGATGTCCATATATCCGCTGTGATGTAAATCGATTCAACATCATTTGCGATTTCCGTCATTTTTGAAATTCGCAAACTTTCATAGCGACTTGGCAATAAATTATTTGCAAAGTATTTACGGTTTGGAATAACATAAAAAGGAAAAGCAGACTGAATTAATTGTCTAAAACCTTTGTCTTCCACAATACGGAATGGTTGAAAGTCCATAATAAACAAGTCCATTATTAGTTTATCTATATCAGATTTACATTTATCAGCATTTTTTTTATATATATATGAAGCTATAGTTCTGGAACCTGGTTGTACTAAGCGCACCAAATTAGTGGAAGGCCGTTGTTCACCTTCAGGTTGTTGAACTATTCCAGCAGGTTGAACCCCAGATAGCGATTGCGCCTGGTCTGATGATTGCGGATGCTGGGTAGTCTGGGCTGCTATCACTGAAGCTGAAACGTCGTTTCTTCTAACTAAACTTACAAATGGGTGTTTTCGTTTTAAGTGCCTTTACCAAATACTATTTAGTATTTGGTAAAGTCCCGACTAGTGACAAAGAAGACAAGTGACAGACAAAGATAGAAAGACTGCGGAGTCGTATAGTTAAAAAAGGACAGTATATTTTTGCACTCAGCCCGCTCGAACAGTGCCATTTGAATTTGAACCATATTTCAATAAGATTAAAACTAACGCGACACGCACTCGTGTTTGCCTAAATAATTCTTGTGTCAGTCATTTGAATTTGAACCATATTTCAAGGTAAAAAGAGTGCGCGTCGTGTTATTTATGTATCGAAATATGGTTTAAATTCAAATGACACGTTTCGAATGGGCCACGGGTGCCTTTTTTTTTTTTTTTTTTTTTAATTTATTTTACGGCCCTGGATACAAGTCCTTTAAGGCCTTTCTAAAAAAGTACAAAATTGCTTAAATCTAATATTATTCTAAAGTTGTTAGTAAAATACATTATAAAAATATCGAAATAACATCTACTCTTTATGCTAAAATAAATTGAGATAATAACTAAAAATAATACAGTAGTAGACTAAACAACTAAATCTTAGGTACTACATCTTACAATTTTTCTACAGTATTACAAATAAAATCAAAAATAGGCTTAAAAAATAAAGTATTATGTAACAAGTCTTTAATGTGGCGGGGTACACTCATGTTTAGTTTGTTTTCTATATTTATCCTGTCTATTTCACTCACTAATATTAATCTTTGTACACCAAAAGCTGGACAAACAAATATAATATGATTCACATCAGCCTCTTCATTTTCACAATAGTTGCATTTTTTACTCTTAAGAATTTTTAGTTTATGCAGATGTGCTGGCACCAGGCAGTGTCCAAATCTCAGTCTATTCATTATTGATGTAAATTTTCTAGATTCACACTTCGTTTTGAAATACCATGGTTGCACCGGCATTTCCTTTTGAATTTCCGCATACCATTTTCCTTTATTTTTATTAGTCTCGTCCCATACTTCACTCCATAATTTTTTCTGTCTTATTTTAAGTTTATTACATAAATCCGTAAACGGCACTTTGATGTTACTCGAACAATCTTCATAAAAATTTCTTCTTCTAGTAGCAGAATCAGCCACTTCACTTCCTGTTATGCCTCTGTGGGAGGGTACCCAAACAAATTCTACATTAATTCCCCTTTGTTTTAAATTTAGTAATAAATTTTTAATTTGAAAAATAACATAAACTAACTTATAATTACTAAAGTTAAAATTTTTTACAGCTAAAAGAAGACTTTTAGAGTCTGTTATTAAAACATAGTTATTAATTTTTAACATTAATTCTTCTTGGATATATTCCAATGCCTTTAATACGGCAACACATTCAGCAGTGAAAACACTACAGTCAGAGTTTAATTTAAAGGAGTGCCGCGTCATAAGTACCACAGACCACAAGTACTACCTAGCCCACGGAACATATTAGCCCTGTGTATTAGCCTCTCTGGGACTAGGTGGATCGAGTATTTTAAAAGTTGCCAACAGGTGCGACCTAGTATCGATAAATACCTAGTCCCTGTATCTGTTCTAGTATATACGCCTCATCTCTAATGACTACGTCTACTTGTAAAATAGAGTTTGGACAGAAATCCATACTAATATTATAATGCTAAAGTCACAAGTGTGTCTGTCTGACTCTGTCACCTGTTCAACCAATTTTGATGAAATTTGGTACATGGATTGGTTGTATCATAGGAAGGACATAGGCTACTTTTATCCCGGAAAATTAAGGAGTTCCTGCGGGAATCAAAAAACCTCAATCCACGCGGACAAAGTCGCGGGCATCAGCTAGTAGATAGATAAATTCTTAACATAAAGATAAAAAGTAAACACTTAAAAAGTACAGAAAACAAAGAACACATAAAAATACAGTACAGAAAACAAAGTGCGCAAGGGCGGTCTTATCACTAACACTTTTAGTCCCCTTCAGGCAAGCCATCAATCATCATCAAAATCCAAAAATCAAAAGTTTTTTATTCAAATAGACTTTTTACAAGTGCTTATGAATAGTCGAATTAGTCTACGACTGGTTCGAAATGCCGTTCCTACCGAGAAGAACCAGCAAGAAACTCGTCGGTTGCTCTTTTGAAAAAAAATAATTTACAATTTAATTAATTTGTAATTACATAAGTAACCGCTGTCCTTAGCATTGCTGGAGCGAGTCGAATCCACGCTCCTTTGTCATTTACGTAATCTTCAACAGTATAGTAAGTAAGATTTTTTCGGAAGCATACTTTTAATGGACTTTTTAAATTTGTGTAAAGGCAAGTTTAAAATCTACCAAACATCAATCCGAATGCATTGAAATGTCCTGATTTTCTCAGCAGCATGGCGCCCCTATGGCCGCGTTGATGCCAGCGTCTAATTTTGGCGCGCGCCGCTGTACGCTGTTGTTTCGCCATCACTCCGGCTGACGACTCATATTTTATTTAATTCATGGAAAAAAAACAAACGTATTACGAAATTCGTCTTTGTAGACAATAAGGCGAAGTTGACATAGAATATCTCAAGCATTGATGTTTTATATTTTGTCCATCGATATATATGTAGGTACTTACCTACTAGATGGGCTCTGTCATAGAAAAAAATTGGGCATCCGACCTGTAGAGCGCGCTCCACACCTGTATAAGCCTGTCCTTGTCCTCGCTATAGCGCTGTCCCGTTTTTCACGCTAGATGGCGTTAGTAAAATAGGTCCACATTCTTTGTTTGACAGGGCCCGTCTATGTAAATTGAGGCCGTTGATTTTGTCAACATATTTCAATAAATTCAGTCAATCAGTCAGTCAAAAATTCAGTCAATTTATATATTTTAGCCAAGCGATTTAGCGTTCCGGTACGATGCCGTGTAGAAACCGAATAGGGGTTTGGGTTAAATTTAACTGCCATGCCGCTACTGCCAGCCCGCTACCATCTTAGACTGCATCTTCACTTACAATCAGGTGAGATCGCAGTCAAGGGCTAACTTGTAGTGCATATGAAAAATTAAAAAAAAATTTGACGCGGCCGTCGCGTCGTCAACCAATAGACGTCCACAGCTGGACACAGTTCTCTTGTAGGGACTTTTACACGTTGCAGTCTTGAGGCGCCTGGGTCCAGCGACTCCCTGCGACATTTTTGATGGCGTCCATTCACCTAGGAGGGGCCAATATCTTTGTTGGGTGAACGACTATCAGTTCTTTGAACTACCTACCTATGTGCCCACTGCCCACCCATTTCCAGATCCCTCTAGTTCTTCTACGGGTATCCTCTTATCTGATTTGATAATGTAGAGAAACTGAATAGAGTTATCGCCTGTATACCTAGCTAAAGTTTCCATATTTGGACTAAATCATAAGAAGTAGGTAGGTATCTTCAGTAAAGGATTACATAGGGAATACATTAAGTAGATTGGTTTCGACACGACTGAAAAAAAGTACCTAGCCGTTCCTTGGAGTTAGGATTTCACTGTTATGTTATCAAACATAGATAGGACTACTAGAGGACGCCCGCGACTTCGTTCGCGTGGCATAAGTTTTTTAATTCCCACAGGCACTCCTTCATTTCCGGGATAAAAAGACGTCTATGTCACTCTCCAGATCCTCAACTATACCTACCCATGCAAAAAATCACATCGATCCGTTGCTCTATTGCAGCGTGACTGAAGGACAAGCTCTCTGTTTAACGTCCTTGGGGATAGAAATTTCTAAACTGTTGAATACGTATTTCAATTTTAAATCGGAAGCCCAAATACCAAGTTTCAGGGCTATAACTTGAAAAACGACGGACTTTCATTCAAATCAACCTCTATTTAACCCCTTTGGGGGTGAAATTTTAAAATATTGTGACACACGTGCTTCTTTATTTTTTACCGAAAGCCAAAATATCGAGTTTCGTAGATATTTCGACTTGCAAAATATCTTGTAAAACTAAGGACTTTTTTACAAACTTTACTCCCCTATTTCAGCCCTTTGGGGGTAGAATTTTCAAAAACTGTGAAACACGTATTTCTTAATTTTTAACTGGTAGCTCATATACCAAGTTTCATGGATATAACTTAAGAAATGACGGACTTTCATACAAACGTTCAACCCCTATTTCACCGCCTTAGAATTTTGAAAAATCATTCCTTAGTGAGCGCCTACGTCACAAAAGAAACCTACTGTCAAAATTTCAAGTTTCTAACCCCAGCGGTTTAGGCTGTGCGTTGATATATAAGTCAGTCAGTCAGTCAGTCAGTCAGGACTTTGAATTTTATATATGTATATAGATTATGTTGTAGGTAGGTATAGTTCGCGTATAAGTTGAAAGCAGAGCAAATGTATGGTGACACATACATTTACTCTGCATTCAACTCGCGCGCGAACTACCTTGTAGGTACCTACCTACCTACCTAGTGCATTTGCTCTCAAAACCTAGATTTCAAACACTAGGTGTAAACTGTAAACAGATGATTTTTAGGCAGACGGACAATTAACGTAAATTTTAGTAATGAATCTCAGGGCCAAGCACGAAATCCGACGCAATAAACACCTAGTTAAAATACAGTTATTTTTCTAGATATCTTTCTGGGCAGATTTCGCTACCTCATGAATAGTACTAGCGGTCATATCCGTGTTGTTACAATTCCTTTACAACGTCTATTTAAGTGCTTAAAATTCATCATCAGCATCATTGTCTCCATCTTCGCCGGCCCACTGCCTACTGATCCCAACTTGGAATGGTTTAGACTTTAGGCCATATAGTTCACGCGCGCTCTGGCAGACTGACAGACTCTAATGCGTCATGGGCACGACATAAGCGGCGGCGGCAGCGGGGCGACGGCGGCAGCGATGTAATCAAAAGCATATAACTGTGGCTAAACATGAATAGCTTTGTTTTTTGCTAAGTTTACCTACTGTATTTTATTAATGTATCAATAATTAATTTCCTTTGTGGTGTAACTATCTACCTACAGTAAAAGTGTATTCATTCAATCATAGCTTAGCTCAGACACACGAGTATATCAGAGGCGCAATCTTAGCAAATCGTAATGGTCTAAGAGTTGGTAACGAATTTCGGGAAGGTCCTTAAGGCAAGCTGAAATTGTGAAAAAATATAATTTCGTCAATTGGCGAATCCAGTCCTGCCAGTCTGGTAGAGCGTTTGCGGTTATTTCGTATGTCGTACTCATTTGAAAACTTTATTGACGTCTGGGAATTGTCTGGCGATTTGCAGGTATTACTTATTGAAGTTACTCAATAAATACGTGATTAAAATTTCAGATTGCCAAAAATACCTACTTACTTATGTATATTTTTTGGGAATTTTAATAAAATATTTTTGAAGAGGTCTCGTACTAATTAATAGTTAATACTATGGGAATGTTAGGATCGAAGTTAAACAAACCCAATGTAATTTACGAATATTATATTGTTGAAAGTTGATTATTTAATTTATGTTACAAAAGTATAGATACATGATAAACACTAATGGCGAATACGGACGTTACAAAAAGTATGGTATAATAATTAGTTGGTATTGAGTGAATTAGCCGGACAAATAAATGCGTGTACGCGGCTTCCCTGCGTCGGGGTTCGGAATTCACTGACTGGAACACTCGGGTGTATCCCGAACGAAAACGAGTCGGAACGGACTTTCCCGAGGGTTCAGTATGTATCGAGGGACTTCGCCACATCAGCCCCCCCGGAGACCTTTAGGTCGTTCAATTCGAATAAAGAATTTGTTCGTTTACTCAATTCATTTCTCTGGCTACAAAAGTACTTACATCTTTTATTAATTAAAATTAAACATAAAACATTAATATGTAATTAACTATTACATGTTTACAAAAAATAAACGATACAACACAATATTAGCAGCTTACGTACAATATTAATAGCTAATAGCTAAACATATTCTCTAAAAATGATTTTACATACTAATGAGTTGAACATATGGGTTTAGTCACATAAACCTGCGAGGGAATCTTACCTGTCTGCCAGAGCGAGTAACTTTATCAGGCTTGGTGGCAGGCGGTTCTGAAGTAACGGGCGTGAACGAAGTAGGTTCAGATTCGTGAACAACATACGCTGGTTTAAGACGATCGATGGAAACCGTGACGACCTTACCGTTTAAGTCGATTTTGAAATATTTTTCGGATCGCTCGATTACCTTATACGGACCAGAGTAAGGTGGCTGTAGCGATCTTCGAACAGCATCTTGTCGGAGGAAGACAGCAGTAGCGGAGGATAAATCCTTGTGCACGAACGTTCTGGCGTTTCCGTGACGTATTACCGGAGTCGGCTTCAAATCACGGATGTGTTTACGAAGGCGAGATAAGAAATCACTGTAATCGACGATTTCGGGTGCGGATGGCAAGAATAAGTCTCCAGGCAAGCGAAGACTTTCGCCGTACACCAGCTCTGCAGAAGTAGATGCAATATCTTCTTTCCAGGCGCTGCGTATCCCTAGCAACACAAGTGGAAGTACCTCGAACCATTTCTCATTATCGTGGCACATAATTGCTGCTTTTAACTGCCGGTGAAACCTCTCTACTAAACCGTTCGCGGCGGGATGATACGCCGTAGTGGTGAGGTATTGGCAACCAGTAAATTTAGCGAGTTCTTTAAATAAATGTGATTCAAATTGGCGTCCTGTGTCTGTAGTTATTTTACGTGGACAGCCAAAACGTGCTAGCCAACCACTTACAAAAGCATGAGCCACTCTTTCTGCTGTGATATCTTCTAGAGGAATCACCTCGGGCCAACGCGAAAATCGATCAACCGCAGTAAGACAATAGCGGTAGCCGTGCGATATGGTAAGCGGCCCTATGAGATCGATGTGAACGTGATCAAAACGTGAAGATGGAGGAGTAAAAGCGTAGACTGGAGCTTGGGTGTGCCGTGAAACCTTTGATCTTTGACAAGCGAGGCAGGCTTTTGTCCAGGCCCTACAGTCCTTTCGTATACTAGGCCATACGTACCTTTCGGTCATTAGTCGGCTGGTAGGCGTCGCACCAGGATGACTCAAGCCGTGGATAGCGTCGAAAGCCTGTTTGCGAAATTCGGGTGTAAGATACAAGCGTGGTTTCGGACCAGAAACATCGCAATACACTTTGCATGCACTAGAGTCAGAAATTCTCATTTTCTGTAAATCCAGCGAAGAAGAAGTGTGCAAAAGATGTCTCAACTCGGTGTCCGTCTCTTGTGAAGAAGCGAGTTTATCTAAATTAATGCTATCAGTAACAGATTCAATCCGAGAGAGCGCATCGGCAACGATGTTGTCCTCTCCGGAAATGTGTCGCACGTCGGTCGAGAATTGTGACACGAAATCGAAATATCGGAACTGACGTGGAGAGCATTTTTCAGACGCTTTACGAAACGCAGCAACAATAGGCTTGTGGTCTGTCCAGATCGTGAACGGCTTCAGCTCGACCATGAAACGAAAATATTTCACGGCTTCGTAAATTGCGAGTAGCTCTCGATCGAAAGGGCTATACTTACGTTGAGCTGAGGTCAGTTTCTTGGAGAAGAAAGCAAGGGGTTGACAATTACCTTCAACTTTCTGCTGCAATACGGCGCCGATAGCGATATCGGACGCATCACAGACCAACATCAGATCCGCTGTAGGATCGGGATGCGCAAGCAGTGTTGCATCTATGAGGCTCTTTTTGCATTCGTTAAAAGCCTGTTCCAGCTCAAACGTCCAGATGATTGGAGTGTTTGGCTTGGTATCCGTGCCGCTAAGTAGCTGGTGTAGCGGTGCTTGAATTTTCGCAGCGTTCGGTAGGTACCTTCTATAAAAGTTAATCATACCGAGAAATCTCCTTAATTCTTTTAAGGTCTTGGGCTGCGAGAAGTTCTGGATGCTACTTACCTTTTCTGGCGTGGGACTCGTGCCGTTTGCCGTAACTAAGTAGCCGAGAAACTCGACTTCCGGAACACCAAATACGCTTTTAGCTGAGTTCAAAACAGCACCATGATCTCGAAGGCGCTCTAGAACCTGTTTGAGATGAAATTCGTGATCAGTGTGGTCGCGTGACGCAATCAATATGTCATCTATATACGGGAAAGCAAAATCCAGGTCCCTTAAGATTTCGTCCATGAACCGCTGAAACGATTGCGCGGCGTTCCTCAGACCAAAACTCATGAACGGAAATTCGAATAAACCGAACGGCGTAGTTATGGCAGTTTTGGGTACATCCGCAGGGTTGACTGGAATCAAATGGTAAGCACGCACCAAATCAATTTTGCTAAACACAGTACATCCATGTAGATTATGGGAAAAAGCTGCGATGTGGCGTACTGGGTATCGATCGGGTATCGTTCGAGCGTTGATACCTCTGTAGTCTCCGCAAGGTCGGTCAGTACCGTCTTTTTTAGGTACTAAATGGAGAGGTGCTGCCCACGGACTATCGGATCGACGTGCAATACCTGCTCTTACCATATCCTCAAACTCACGCTTGGCTCGGCGGAGTCGGTCCGGTGCCAATCTGCGAGGTCGACTGTACACCGGTGGACCGGGCGTAGTGCGTATATAGTGAAGCGTTTGATGTTTGACTACGCGCACCATTGGCTCACCAGGGGGTCGCGTAACCTCAGGAAACTGTTTAAGTACCTGATGATATCGGGAATTACCTGTAACAGTCTTAATTACGCACTCTAAGGAAGACAGCACGGGTTTGGTATTTACAATGAGCGTAGTCGTATTATCGACTAATCGGTGGTTCCTTACATCTACGAGTAGGTTATAATATGATAAAAAGTCTATGCCTATGATCGGTCTGGTTACGTCGGCTATCACGAAACACCAGCGAAAATCACGACGTAACCCGAAGTTTAAATTTAAATTTATAGTTCCATAGGTATTAATCACTGTGCCATTAGCGGCAAAAAGTTTATATTCAGTCTTCTTAACAATTGTCTTATTAGATCCTAAATTTCTAATAGGGAACACACACAAATCAGCACCAGTGTCTATTAAGAACTTAACGTTAGAGTTTTTGTCCGTTACAAATACGCGACTCGGTATGACGGCACGACAGTCATCGTTAGCCGCCATCAATGACTGCGTTTTTCGTTTTCCGACGAGTAAGTGCACGGCTCACGGCACTTAGTAGCCTTGCTCTTGAATTTGCGGTGATACCAGCAGTGGGCATCAGTCGCAGCATCTTCGGATCGGCTACGGGAACGTCGGCGCCATCTCGTACTGCTGTTCGATCTCGAGCGGGATCGCGATGTTGCAAGTGCGGCGACTTTGCGCGACAAATCAGCCACTGTTTGTTTAAGGTCTTTCATCTCAGCATTCGACGTCGACGCAGACAGCTGATTAACTTGCGGTGCGGTACCAATCACATCATTAACTGTATCAGCAAGTGTAGCCAGCTCGTCGAGGCTACTCTTCGGTTGCGATGCCAAAATTACTTGAATATTGGTAGATAGTCGGCCTGTCCAAAGGGTACGTAAAAAATCGTCGGGTACGTTTGGACCGGCTAATCCTTGTAAGTGTCGCAGGAATTGCGACGGCTTGCGATCTCCAATGTCTTCTTGCGTTAATAATTGACGTACTCGTTGTTCTTGTGAAGACGAGAGTCGTTTCACAAGCTCTGTCTTAATCTTATTATATTTATCACTATCGGGAGGGTTTTTAATAACGTCTCTTATTTCGGTTATGTACTTATAATCCAAATTTGAAATTACGTAATTGTATTTAGTCGTGTCTGCCGTTATGTTTGTAAGTGCAAACTGTCCCTCTAGCTGTGCGAACCAAAGAGCTGGCTCGTCAGGCCAGAAAGGTGGGACTTTAACGCGTACAGTTTCTACAACGGGGGTTTTGTTGTCTTCAGCCATTGTTTAAAATAAAAAAAACTTTTGTTTCACTGAATCTATTTTCGGAACAAGTCCGTCACTGTGTACACAAATAATGTTCGAAATATGCAAGCACTTGAGAGTTCGGGACGCGTCGCTGGGTCACCACTTATGGGAATGTTAGGATCGAAGTTAAACAAACCCAATGTAATCAAATATAAATATTATAAATGCGAAAGTTTGGATGGATGGATGTATGTATGTATGGATGTATGTTTGTTACTCAATCACGCCCCAACGGCTGAACCGATCTGGATGAAATTTGGCACAGAGATAGATTATAGTCTGGAATAACACATAGGCTACTTTTTATCCTGGAAAACTAAGGAGTTCCCGGGGAACCAAAAAACCTCAATCCACGCGGACGAAGTCGCGGGCATCAGCTAGTTTACGAATATTATATTGTTGAAAGTTGATTATTTAATTTATGTTACAAAAGTATAGATACATGATAAACACTAATGGCGAATACGGACGTTACAAAAAGTATGGTTATAGCGTGCGCTCTATGCATCGATAGACGTTAGCGGGTGTGTTTGCGTTTGGGTCTGCGGGGGCAGGGGGTTGAAGATAATCGCCCATCGCTAACCTAGTTAGTCGAATCTGGGACACGACAGGTGAACCGCGCGTGCGTGCCATATTTTCCCGCGCATTTTGTCTTGTTCCTTCACTGTAACCTTTTATCTAAGTTTGACTGATTAAAGTGTTTGTGTTTAAAGATTCGTCTCATTCCCATCGAACCCTTGGCTAAAAGGCCCAATAGCCACACTGGCAGCCCAACGTGTTTTAGAGGGCTAAGGGTTTCTAGGATTTTTGTGTAGTTCCGCGTAACAAGTAAATACCTAAACTTTTGCGTTTTTGGCCGTGTAGGTATTTTTTTTATGAGTGCGTAGTCATTCAAAATGCCACGGAAACGCGCAAGTTCGGTATCATGCGATCAGCAGGAGGATCCAGGAAGCGTTACTATGTCTGCCGACCATTTTTCAACGTTATTGACGACGCTCCAGCAGGCAAATGCAGATATGTGTGAACGGCTGATACGCGAAGTCCGGTCCTCGACACCTACAGATAGATCTATATCTATAACGACTTCAAACAACGCTAACTTCTCCAAGTGTTCTGCTCGTTTCAGCGGTGCGCCTAATGAATGTGTAGACGCCTTTGTAGATGCCGCTCAAGTTTATAAAGATTGCCTACAAATAACAGAAGAAAATGCCCTTAAAGGTTTGTCGATGTTATTTACCGACAAAGCGGCTGTGTGGTGGCAAGGAGTGAGAAAATCCACCACCACCTGGAATGACGCTGTATTGCGCTTGCGTTCTGCTTATGGCGCGCGTCGGCCGCCGTTTCTAGTATACAAAGAATTGTTTGCTATGACGCAACAGGATGAAAACACGGATATCTTTATATCTAAGGTACGTGCGCTTTTCGCGAGGTTACCCGAGGGAGATTTATGCGAGCGGGTTGAGTTAGACATGACTTATAGCTTGTTGGACAGAAGAATCAGGAAAAGGTTGGACAGGGAAGCCGTTGAGTCTTTTGATGACATGCTGCGCAAGACGCGGTCTATTGAGGATTCATTAAAGGAGGCCGACGTCAAGTCCGCCAAAGTATCCCAGGATTCGCAAAAGAAAAAGTCCGCGATAACTCCTTCTCAGGCCAGCCCGTCCGTCGTGCCCGCGGCGAACGAGTCGCGCGGTGAACCCATCGGCAAGGACTCAGCTGTTCCTTCGACCTCAAAAGTGCAAGTGCGTCCCTTCTGTGGTTATTGTAAAAGTCGTAAACACGGAATAAGTGATTGCGTAAAGTTGAGTAATAAAAATAAACAGGGTGATTCCGTAGTAAATAAAGAGTTAAAGTGCTATGGTTGTGGTGCGCCTAATGTTATAAAAGCGAATTGTAAAAACTGTAAAAGTGGTGAAGCGTTTTATTCCGTCGCGTCTACGGTTCGATGCCCGGTTGGGGCAAAGCGGCCAGCCGACCGTCGGGGTCGCGACGGCGGGCGTTCGCCGGCGAGTAGCTCGCTGCATTCCTTAGCGCCGCCGCCGATCGCCGAAATTGTACGGCGCGACTCCGCGCCGATCGTTCGCCCCGCGTCCGCCTGTGGCGGGTCGCGCGTTCGATTCCCGACAGTGGTAGAAGGTAACGCTCCTTCTCGGAATGTAAGTGACTCTTATACCTGTCTTTTATGTTGCGATCACAATGTAAATTCGTGTTTCTGTGTAAATAATGATTCTATGTGTGCAAATTCTAATGAAAATTATTTTAAAAATTCGCAATGTGTAGAGTCAAATGAGTCTGCGAATAATCGTGTCAATTATTGTGAATCTGTGTCTTATGTACCTAACCGTCGTCCTGTATTAAATATAAGTATATTCGGAAAGTGTGGCACCGCGTTGGTTGATTCTGCAGCGAAAAGCTGTATTGCGGGGCATACGCTGTACTCTCTCCTTCGAGATCGCGGACACCCGTTAAGGCCGTCGACACAAACTGTTAAGTTGGCGGACGGTGTCAGTAGGGAGATGAATGTACTTACGACGGAGTTAGGGGTGACACTGCATAACAGAACTGAAGTAGTTCCGTTTTTAATTTTTCCTGACTCTAACAATAACGAAAGTTTGTTAGGTATTAATTTCTTAACCTTGTTTAATCTCGTTTTTGACTTTGGCAACAAAAAGTGGCACTTCGCTGATAATAATAGGCAAAAATTCGACATGCAGTTCGAAAAAGTGTCACCTCGCGCTTCGTGTGCTTCGCTCGACGTCTTGCGGGACGATGAGGCGACATCGCTTTCCGCGGAGCAAAGAGAGATTCTTGCCCGTCTCCTCGTGGAGAACGCAGACATCTTCGAACCAGGGGGAGACCCGACTCCTTTCGCTGAGCATGTTATCGATACCGGCGACCATTCCCCTATTGCAGTACCGCCTTACAGGTTAACACCGGCCAAGAAGGACGTAATGCGGACTGAGCTCGATAAGATGCTGGCTGATGGTATCATTGAAGAATGTGAGTCAGCATGGATGTCTCCAGCGTTGTTGGTGCCTAAAGCTAACGGCAAGGTAAGGTTTTGTGTGGACTACAGAAAACTCAATGCGGTAACAAAGACCGATGTCTATCCCATGCCTTTGATAGACGAGTTAGTACAGTCAACAAAAAAAAATTGTTTTATGAGTAGCTTGGATATGCGCAGTGGTTTTTGGCAGGTCAGCGTACGCGATCAGGATAGGGATAAAACTGCTTTCTCGACGCCGTTCGGTACCTATCGTTTTAATAGGATGCCCTTCGGATTGAAGAACGCGCCGTCGACGTTTCAGCGGTTGATCGATAGGCTGCGTACGGGTGTTTCGTTGAAGAATGTGACCTTGCTGGCTTACCAAGATGATTTACTTATCATATCGGAAGGAAATTTCGAAAATCATATTGCTGATTTGCGCGCGGTTTTTGAAAGGCTGCGTTTGTTTAAATTGCGCGCCAACAGGGATAAGTGTATCTTCGCACGCGATGAAATTAGATACCTTGGACACGTTATCACACAGGATGGTATATCAGCTGACAATGACAAGGTTCGTGCGATCTTAGATATGAAGGCACCGACGTCTTTGCGTCATCTTCGCAGTTTTATACAAACGTGCTCCTGGTTTAGGAAATTCATTCCGAATTTTTCAGGTATTGCAGAACCTTTGACGCGTTTAACGAGGAAGAATCAGCCATGGAATTGGGGTCCAGACCAAGCTCGTGCGTTTGAGGAGCTAAAGAAGCATCTTTCGTCTGCGCCCATTCTCGTTCAAGCAGATTATAGTAAACCATTCGTGCTGAGAACCGACGCTAGTGCTTACGCCTTAGGTGCAGTATTGCTGCAAGGTGAAGGTAAGGATGAACGGCCGATCGAGTATGCGAGCCGGTTACTTATACCAGCTGAACGAAACTACAGTACGACAGAGCGTGAGGCTCTTGCAGTCGTTTGGGCTGTAGAACGTTTTAGGGGATACATCGAAGGTCACGAGGTCATAATAGGTAGTGACCATCAACCGCTCAAGTGGTTGCTCACACTAAAATCGCCGTCCGGGAGGTTGGTTCGTTGGGCACTAAAGCTGCAGGCCTTTAATATTAAGTTCCAGTATACACCTGGGAAAGCCAACGTAGTCGCTGATGCACTCAGTCGCCCCACCTGTAATGAAGAAGACAAGGATAAGTGTGCTGTCTGTTCCGTTGTTGTAGACTTACCTGCTCGTAGTCCTGATGAGCTTCGACGCGCGCAGCTGGACGACCTGGAACTAAAGAAAATCATTAATGAGTTAGAAGACACTTTGGATCCTCAGTCTATTGGTGTTAAGCGTTGGTCTGAAAGGGGATATTTTATTCAGCAAGGTGTCCTTTATAGATACAACCCTGATATTGAGAGCGAGGAACCCCAGCTCGTTGTTCCCGCCTCTCTGCGTCTTGAAATTTTGAAAGAGTGTCATGACACGGCTTTGGCCGGTCATCATGGTGTTGATAGGACTTATCACAGAATTGCTCAGAACTTCTATTTTCCTGGTATGCGTAGAATCATTACTGACTATGTTAAATCCTGTGTCACCTGCCAAAGATATAAGGCTTCTAACGATAAGCCTAAGGGACTTCTTCAGACACCCGTGCTTAACCAACGGGGTGAAGTATTGGCTATAGATTTATTTGGTCCTTTGCCTAAAGGCGAGTCCGGTGAAAGGTGGATCCTTTTAGTAGAAGACACGGCAACTCGTTGGGTAGAACTTTATGCACTCAAAGACGCTACTGCAGGAGTCTGCGCACGGACCCTCATTGAGGAATATTTTATGCGCTACGGCCTTCCGCGCCGTATTATTTCAGATAATGGCGTGCAGTTTATCTCCTCCGTCATGCAGCAGTGCATGTTCATCTTAGGGATACGTCAAGAATTAGTTCCTCTGTTTCATCCGGTGGCTAATCCGGCCGAGCGTAAAAACAGAGATCTCAAGTTTCAGATTGCCCGACTCGTTGACTCGGATCACTCGTCTTGGCCAAATCATCTTCCAGCGATAAGGTTCGCGATGAATACTTCGGTTTGTCAGACTACTGGTGTTACTCCAGCTTATCTCACTTTTGCTAGAGAGCTGCGTTCTCCAGTCGATGTACACAATGACATCAGATCTGTCCTTAGTAAAGATAATTTTGTTCCTCAAATAACTCCATATTTAAAGAATTTTATAAATACCTTTATTGCGGTTAGGGAACGGGTGGAGACCCAACAGGATCGGCGAAAGGAGTCGGCTGATTGTTCCCGAAGCCCTGGCGTTGTTTTCGAGGTCGGTGACAAAGTTCTTTTAAAGTCACATGTTCTCAGTAACGCCGCGAAAAATTTAACTGCCAAGTTCGTTCCCAAAAGAGACGGCCCATACGTGGTTAAAGAAAGAGTAGGCCCTACAGCTTATATTATTGCAAATGTAGGTTCCGCTAATGATGTTTTGGGTAAATTTCACGTATCGGAGCTCACGCGATTTTATGGCCGGGATTGTTCGCCTCCTCGTCCTGTACTTCCGAAGCGTCAAAGAGGGCGTCCTCGCAAGCATGCGTGCCCTGTTTGTTCCGTTGCTTATGATTGTGAGCGAGTTCGTGAGCGAGGTCGTTCTCACGACTCGAGGGGGAGGGTATAGCGTGCGCTCTATGCATCGATAGACGTTAGCGGGTGTGTTTGCGTTTGGGTCTGCGGGGGCAGGGGGTTGAAGATAATCGCCCATCGCTAACCTAGTTAGTCGAATCTGGGACACGACAGGTGAACCGCGCGTGCGTGCCATATTTTCCCGCGCATTTTGTCTTGTTCCTTCACTGTAACCTTTTATCTAAGTTTGACTGATTAAAGTGTTTGTGTTTAAAGATTCGTCTCATTCCCATCGAACCCTTGGCTAAAAGGCCCAATAGCCACATGGTATAATAATTAGTTGGTATTGAGTGAATTAGCCGGACAAATAAATGCGTGTACGCGGCTTCCCTGCGTCGGGGTTCGGAATTCACTGACTGGAACACTCGGGTGTATCCCGAACGAAAACGAGTCGGAACGGACTTTCCCGAGGGTTCAGTATGTATCGAGGGACTTCGCCACAATACTTTATCACCGACAAAAACGTCTGTGATTTTTCTTTCGAATTCCATTAGTACTAAATTAAAAGATTAAAAAAAACTTGTTGCCAAAAAATATTTTTTAATTATTTTTTTGCAAATGTTGTTTGCAAATGCTGCGCAGTAGCGAAATAACCGCAAACGCTCTACCAGACTGGCAGGACTGGATTAGCCAATTGGAATTGACGAAGTTATATTTTCCACAATTTCAGCTTGCCAAAAGGACCTTCCCGAAATGATAATATGATGTTAAAACATAATACCTAATTATTTATTAATATTTTATTGATGTTAATTTTAGACACAGGTCTAAAAAGTCTAGCTAGGATAGCCAGTTCTTGATCTTAAAACAGTTTGTAAATTTATTATTACTTAATAGGTACGCACAATAATTGTTAGCTTCTAATTAGTTTAAGATCAATTACCATGTAACCCTAGGTATAGTTATGATGGAAAATAAACGATTTATTTATTTATATAAATAGGTTGAATTATCAGTTTGACAAACGATCCCGATTACGATTTCCTTACACAATCGGGGATCAGACCAACCAGGCTAGTAACTACTTACCTAGCCTTTATTTTGGAATGCAAAATAAGAGGTACCTACTTACCTACTTAACACTTAGGTACTTAGGCGCTCACGACTCGGTGCTTTTTTAACCGACTTCCTAAAAGGAGGAGGGCCCCCAATTCGGCGCGTAAGTAACTAGGTATTTTTCTTAGACATCTGCCTACAATAATCATACTAATATTATAAATGCGAAAGTGTGTTTGTTTGTCCTACAATCACGCCGCAAGGGCGCAACGGATCGACGTGATTTTTGGCATGGGTATAGTTGAGGATCTGGAGAGTGATATAGGCTACTTTTTATCCCGGAAAATTAGAGAGTTCCCGAGGGAATAAAAAAAAACTTAAATCACGCGATCGAAGTCGCGGGCATCAGCTAGTTGAAAATGAAGATGAAAAGTTAAGTAAGTAGGTACCTTCTAAAATGAGGGCATTCACGTAAAACTGTGTTTTGTGTGTGATTCATAAGGTCACACTTTCACTGTCAACACTCAACATTTGGTTAAGGCATCTGGAGTCTGGACTTCTGGAGTAATGAGATGCAAGGTTACAGCTTGGTTTACTTTCCCATTGTTTTTCATATTCGCCACTCCAAAATGCAGCCTGTTGATAATATATTATGTTCAACGACCTCAATTTAAGTACATAGACGGGCCGTCAAACAAAGAATGTGAACTTATTTTACTAACGCAATCTAGTCTGAAAAGCGGGACAGCGCTATGGCGTGGACAAGGACAGGCTTATACAGGTGTGGAGCGCGCTCCGCAGGTCGGACGCCCAATTTTTTTCTATGAAAGGGCCCATCTAGTACCTACATATAAGTATATCGATGTATATTTTGGCTCCGTCAGTAGGTAAGCTTTGACTGACATAAAATTTATAGTAGGTTCTTGATGCTAGTGGAAATTGGCCCAATAGCGAATGAATGTTAACCAAACAGTGGTGATTACAATCCTTGTACAGCAATGATTAGGTATAACGTAATAAGGTCCTATAGGGATTCGAACCCGGCCAGGCCAGACCAGGGAAAATTCAGCAATTATAAATTCCCAAATTGACCCTAATGGGGTCGAACCCAGGACCTCCGCACGTTAAGACAACAGCGCTCAACACTGCGCCACGGAGGTTGTCGTCGTGATTGCTCTATGGATTCGAACCCCGGACCACCCGAATTGATCTGAATCACTGGACTATCACCTGTAAATATACACGCTGTGTTACTTGTAGACTGTGTCGATGATGTATTCGATGTGAAAACAATATTTGGCAGCGATTCATGTATTATAGCGTCATTATGTCGACTGATAATGAGCTTTATACGACATAGAATAAAGGTGAAATTCAAGTGGTTTTGACTTTAGTAGTTTCGGCCAAATGCAATAATTTGTTCGGATTTGTGGTCAGGTTGCATCAGTTTTGTTAATATTTTGAGTTGAGACCTATTTTAACATCTAGTTCTGACCAAGAGTTAGGACTCTCTAGGCTTAGGTTACTGAGATCTCAAAACTGGCAACGGAAATAGAACTCAGGTCTTCTACTTTGCTCTAAGTCACAGCAGTTGCAAAATGCGTATCTGCAGGGCTAGCATGGGCCGGAGATAAAAATTTTATCCCCCGATTTTATCCACTGATAAGAGATAAAATTAACTTATCCACTTCTCAGAGCACGGCAACAGGGCAGAGGAGAAGTTTATCCCCGTTTGACATTTCACGGGGACTCGGGGGACTATTTATCCACCGATAATTAGCGTTTTTATTTATTTATTTAGGAATAAAAATTTTATCCATTCCTCGGGGAGAAAATTGTCTCGGCCCATGCTAGGGGGGATGCAGACACAAAATATCGATATAAAAAATCTAGTAAGTATATTTTGTTTTTCTTTAGACTACAAGAAAAAGGTAGACGGAATCTTAGTAAGCTAGTGAATCCAGTAGTCACAAGAATCTATATTTTATTAAATCATACAACAGAGAGGCAATAAGTAAACAAATTTATTAATTGTAAATGCTTTTACATTTGTTGCATCATCAAAGAAACTACACAATAAAATAAACAAATTTTAATTTATTGATAATTAATAATAATAACTAATAAAAAGAAATATTTTACACAATACATCCTCATAATTAGGTATTATACGCCTAAGAATAATTATTTTGTAAACATATCAAGACGTGGACTAGCAAATAAAAGTTAACTTAAACAAATCTTTTCATATATATTATTATTTATATTATAGTAAGTGTCAAAGGAATCGGTTTTTATATTGTGGGGACGTTAGACAATATTTTATATCCTAAACAGTAGATATTATCATTAATAGCAAAATTGAGGCTTTCATTCCGTTTCCCCAAGCTAAGATTATGACAAAAGTATTTTAAACGAAAGTCTTTTAGCTCGCACATTCAGAACGAATGTGCAAATACACAATTACACATTTTTTTTAAGTCCACTAGTTCCTTTTAAAATTAATGGTTCCCCGGCGAACACACACATATATTACGGCGTATATTTTATTTTTTCGTGACAGGTTTTTGTTGTGTATTGTCATTTTCGTTCTGAAGTTTCGATTTTATTTAATACAGAATATAAAATAACTTTAAAATGAAACTTACTGGATACGCGACGTCTAGGCCCGTCCTTCATTTATTATTTTTGATAAGATTATAGATTATACATAGTCATACAGTTACAGGTTAAAATATGGCAGTCCATTCAAATGTAAAAGTGAGAAAAATTGGTCATAATACAAAGTATAAACCAAAATAAAAGAGCGATTTAAACTATCCATTAAATATTCAGTAATATATATTATAGTTATTAATATTATAGTAATGCTATATAGTATGTTATCATACACCGATGTGAAAAAGAAGCAGTTACAGTAGAAAACAATTTTTTAATTTTTAAAAAAGTCTTATATTCTATAATATCACAGATTAAAGGAAAAATATAGACAAGGTAACAGGTCGCCAATATTTGAAACATCTCGGGAGAAATGGTTTATAATGTGGAAAGTATGTCTACACATTATCCTGACACACGCTCAACTTCAATTGTATGATCACGTTTGTCCGTCTATTTTTTTCCTTCAGTCTATGTATTGTATGTTATGCTAGCAGACCAGGTTTAACTTTATATTGCCCATATTTTTATCTGTCCAAATGAATAGCTGTACATTACTCAACCTTTGGCTATCGATTTCCCACCAAAAAAATATATTAAAGCGCTAACCTATATTTTTAAATCCTAGTCATGGATATATACTGCAAATCCATGACTCATTGTGAGTGTGTTTTGGCCTTAAATTGGACAGATAAAAACCACATTCAAAATGCCAAACATTCTTACACAGACAAATATATTATTCATGCATAATATAAATCTTTTTTTTTAAGGTTGGCTTGCACATTGACTACTTTTGCGCGATATAGTTGATCAAGATCCGTGATTTCGTATCACGTATGATTGCTCGGATCGGGCATTTTGAAAAATATGCCACCAATATCTGTCGCATTACCTCCGTGGTTACATATTTTGTCGCTTTTTAATTGGTTTTACACGAGAAATCATACAGCAGGAGCTTTATCTTTTGCAACATAGTTTTCAAACCAGTTAGCAAATAAAATCAATTGGACAGCTCAAGCATTTGTAGCCAATGTGTGGCCAGCCTAAATGGATCGAGTAAAAAAATATATGAAATATTGAATGTATAGTGTGTGCGAGATCGCCTCATTTGATATGCCGTTACATTTAGTTCTGAGATAAGTTATAGAGTACCAAAACGCGTTACTGCATTGAAGAAAATTTGCTGCAAAGCGTGTAGTCAAATCATACAAATTGACTGATTTGTCTAACGCGTTTGAAAATATGAAAACTTTCCTCTAAACTCATTCAGAACCAGTGACGATCCAATATCACATGTAAAAGTTTATTTGAATCAAAAAATCCTTCGAATTTCTAACATTTTATTTTTAAGTAAGTTATACATAAAACAGATACCTACTAACAAAATAAAGTATTTAAAATAATCTTTATTGATGTAGTTTCTTGTTTTAAATAATTTGTGCTTGCGAACTTCACAGTTTGAGCATGATATAATATTTGAACTCATAGACCTTAAGGGGGGAATTACTTGCGTACTACAAAGCATTTATCTTTTCATGTGACGTTTAACATATTTACGGCAAACCATTTTTAGTGTGGACATGTCCAAAACCAATCTTTTTATTTTTTAAACCTTAATTATAAACACCTACATATTACATTGTAACCTATCTAGATAAAAAGGCTTAAGTTTAAATGAAATAAAAAATAACACAATAGCGTGACAACCATCCATCGACTAAAAAAAGCCAACCTACATTTATAGATTATAATTTTAAAAAAACTTGTGCTTAATTCGAACGAATACTGCGACAGCGATACATTACTCTTATTTTCTGAACGGCTTCTTAGTTAACGTCTCTGTATTTGAGCCACTTTGAGCCTATATTTTTAGTAAAAGTTTGCGCAAATCTATCTTAAAATTTTAATTATTGAAACATTGGTTTGATGAAAGCACCCCACTTAAGCCACGATTTAACTACAGAACACAATATGCTTCAGCTTTATTCTTAAGTGCTCCGTCTAATTCTTCGTTTAGTCTGTGACTTTGACAGATTGCGCAAACTTACCAAGTCTGTCGTTTTTTTTATTGGAGTCAAGGCTCTGGGTTCAAGCACATTCGAGCTAAGTCATATAAGTCGCCTAGTATTTTTCATTATTATTAATCGACAAAAACCAAAAAAAATGGCGCAGACAGATTTCCTAATTTATCTTTATTCACGTTTTAAATAGCAACACAGAATGTTGAAGTTACAAATGCCTATAAATAATGCTTACACTCCTATACTCTAGCTTAGTCTAGAATGAACTCGGGACGACGTGCGCCCCGAAACGATTAAATGTCGATTAAATTACTTTACAAAATGATTTGTTTTCTCAGCGCCAGTTGCACGTGTTAGGGTCGACGCTTACTGACGGAGCACCGCCTATAGTCCGTCCAATCCACGACACGCCCCACAATTTTTCGTCTCAAGAATGTTGCTTTACATACATTATTTCTATAGAGTCGTGTTTTTTATGGTCTTTACGTACATACTTTCCTACTATACATCAATATTTTTACATTCAAGATTGTACTACATGCTAAATGGCGCTATCATCAAGTGTGGATTAACTAACTGTACGCACAGCACAAGGTTCATTCAAAAGTGGACTTTAAGTATTGTTCCCATTTTTTTTTTCATTTTAATAAGGGTATTTTGATATTTACTTCAGCTGTAAGCGTAAAGTTGACCCTAGAAAAAGGCTTGGAATTCCTTTTTCTAACCAGCTTAATAAACTCCTGTATTAATACATCAATACAGTCCATTGTGCTATAAAACAGTCTCCACTGGCAAGTAACTTGTCAGCTCTGTCCAAGTCACTTGCACTGTGTAGACAATAACAGCAAGTCATAAAAGCTAGTTTTGTTTATACCCAAATGTATGTACAGGAATACAAACTTAAAGCCAATATTTGTTTGGTACAATTTTGTGCTGTGCGAAGGCGGTGCTGCGTCGGTCAGTGCCGACCTTTAGTTTGAGAAATGCAATATAAAATTACCCAGACAAATTGATTTGAATTTATATTTAAGTGAGGAGATAAGTACTATTTAGTCGTGTGAATGAATTTACCCGTGCAAGTTACAGACGCGAAGGTATAAAATATGATTGAAGAGTTATAGTAATGCAATGATAGAGATCTCAGATACACAGGGTATATTTATTTTAACGTTTAAACTATCATAAGTAATATTCATTTTAAGTATACATAATTACCGGATTCTCCTCAACACCCCTCGCAGAGAGCTTTACGGTACGCGGCCCGCAGTCAGTCAGCGACCGCGTCGCGCGAACAGGCCCATGAATAAGGGCCCCGAACGGCGGGCTGATTACGTATCTCGCGACAGGCGTAAATCTCGCGATCGCTGCTGTCAAACGGCAATTTTGTATTACGTAACAGTGGCTATCGATAGCAAAAGTCGGCAAAAGTGCATGAAAAGTGCATTCTGCGACAGGCGAGCAATAGACGTGCGATCGGCTTGCGTAATACGAATTCTAGTGACGTTTTGCGACCGATCGCGTAGTGTTTGCTGTCGCATTGCTACTGCTGTCGCTACTGCAAATTTTACGTAATCAGACTGCGGGTTCGAAACTAGTCGGGCATTTTACGACATACCACGTGAGTTTATCCTATAATTATGTACAAATAAATATTATAAATGCGAAAGTTTGGATGGATGGATGTATGTATGGATGTATGTTTGTTACTCAATCACGCTCCAACGGATGAACGGATCTGGATGAAATTTGGCACAGAGATAGATTATAGTCTGGAATAGCACATAGGCTACTTTTTATCCCGGAAAATTAAAGAGTTCCCGCGGGAACCGGAAAACCTCAATCCACGCGGACGAAGTCGCGGGCATCAGCTAGTTATGTATATTTAAGGTGTATTTATTATTTTTTGAGAACAGTATAACGGATTCTGAGGATTTTCTGGGAAAGTCGCGATGAGCACGCTTTTCAGCTTTGGACTGTAACACATAATAGGTATGTAATAAGCAAATGGGCCCTTTGGTTGCCTCGATAAAGTTATTTATTTATTTATAAAGATTTTTAACCAAAGGTATATTAAAAAGAGGCTTTATAATTAATTTTTAACATTACTCGAGTTAAAACGAGACAGATTCAAGTCATGAATATAAATCAGTGTCGTTTTATTTCTAGTTTAAGCCAGTGCTATTTTTATGTATGGCCTACATATTATTAGTTCCCAGCCAGATTTCCCAATACCACCGTAAACAAATCAACAACCCTGTATACCTCAAATCTCAGTAAACGAAATAGGTTCATATTCCCTTACAGATAAAAGTATTTTTCGCGTACACTGGTAAAAACATTAAGTTGATGGAATAGAAATATTTTTTTTAGAGGTTATAAACGTATTAAATTTAATCTCAATAATGATCAGTTTACTAAATATTTCACATAGAGCACAATTCTGGAACAAACTTTACAATATTTTCATATTATGACACGCACAATGCACACACTATCAAGTATATCGCACATTTTTTTATGATGACTTCAAGTCAAATCCGCGTCATCTGGCTCTCATAGTTTTAAGTTTGTTATACATTATAAAATTTCGATTAAAGTAAAAAATGTGCGTCCAATTTTGATGACGTCACAAGTATGCGCGCATTTGACGTTTGATAAAAAGTTGCTGATTTGACTAGTTGTCAAATACCCAATAGGGATGATGACAACTCAATCAAAAAACTCTTTATCAAACTTAACGCACTTCTAGTGTGGAACTTGTAAAAATTCACAGTTGTGACGTCATAAAATTTCAACGCACTTTTTTTCTCTAATCTATATTTTAAAATGGTTATCAAACTTAAAACTAACCGAGGATGTGAATTTTAGGTCTTTTGGAAGATCCTCTATTTAATAATCAGTTAGAAATAATTTATTTTTGATATAGGCATCAATCACCCTATTGGACAATGTACTTGATTGTGTGAAGCCTGTATAGAACCAGCTTTCCAAAATCGTTACGGTCTAATCATTGATTTCGTCACTAAAATGTCACGATAATTTAAGACTTTTTGAAAAAAAAATATACGCGCCGACTTGAGACCTTTACTTTTTTTTGGAAGTCAGTTAAAAAGGCTTTTTTTATGACACGTTCATTCTTTGTTCTTCATCTTCTACTACTAACTTCACTCAAAATTCCGTTGTCATTTTGTGATTTAAGTTATTAGGATTTATCAAATATGCGTTTTAGCATTTCAATAGGGTTTATATCCTGGAAGCCGCGGTATGTTAGATTTCCTCAAAAATACCCGATAACCCGATTTCCACGATAAAAAGACCCGATTTCCTCAAAAATACTCAAAAATAACCGATATTCCTATCACGACGATGATAATAGTATGACATAATCAATGAATAGTCACGACAAAGATTTTATCCCAACGCTACCAAAAAGATCCTTAGCAAAATGTCGTAAATTCTATTTTCCCATGACTCTAAGTTTTTAATACAAAATAATAATAATATAATAGAGATCTCTTACCAATATGTATGAAAAACCATGAGACTTAAACAACTAACCAAATAATTACATTAAATCCATAAATTATTCCAGATTTATCATTAATTAATTATTAATATACATAATTATATAGCGACAAACATATTACTCCCATTCAATAAATTACACGACGGTTATTTATTATTAAATAGTTTTTGGTTCTTTACTAAACAGATTTTTTTGTTTATGAACTTTTTTTTCACGTTTTTTTTTTTAAATAGTGCGTCTGTGATGTGCGTTCATTATCTGAAAAGAGAATACAATCGTTTAGCCAATTTAAAATAAACCGGCCAAGTGCAAGTCGGACTCGCGCACCGAGGGTTCCGTACAAACCTGTAGTAAGTTTTACGATTTATGACGTATTAAAAACAAGACGAAATGAACCGCAAAACTAACTTTGTTTGTAGAGGTTTATTGTTAATATCAAAAAAACTATGCTAGTTAGAGCGTTGGTTTTATTTTTCCTGTAAAATATACATAAGCTTCTATTGACCATAATTATTTCAGATTTTTTCAATTGGTAAACTTCGGAGATAAGGGGGGGAACAGTATTTTTTTCGACATTTTGCCCGATTAAAATCAAAAACTATTATGCATAAAAATAAATAAAAATCTGTTGTAGAATGTAGAAGTATAGCCCTTTCATATGATATCCCACTCAGTATAGTTATTATACTTTGAAATTTCAAAAACCTATTCTACCTCCATAGCGGATGCTTACGTTATAATAGCTATCTGTATGCCAAATTTCATCCAGTAGTTTGAGCTGTACGTTGATATATCAGTCAGTCAGTCAGTCACCTTTCCTTTTATATATTTAGATTAGTGTGTATAAAAGTATACTCACCAATAAAAAGAATCATGTAGTAGACAGCGTTCCCTCCAGGCTCCGAAAGGCTAAGCTATCATGTATCATACATATACATTATACATATACAATATACATATATTATAGAGATATACCGTGAACGGACGACACAGACACCCAACCAATCACACAAACAACTATATGCCGGACCGCTGATATACTAAAACCACAGATATGACAGTCCTTTTAACACGCTCCAAAAAGTAGTTTGACCTGTATTTTGTATGTATGAATGTTAACTTTCAATGCAACAATCAACCAATTCCAGGACGCCAAATTTTATTTGAGCACAAAATATGATATAAATGGCTGATAAAGATTAAAAATCTTAATTTCATGACAATGGCCTGATATTCTCACCAAGATTTTCAGTTTGTTGGTCAGATAAGAAGGCCTTTACTATAATTTAATTTTTAAAGTATTACTATCGCAAGAAAAGGTTGTTACTGTAAGATAAAGTACAAAAAAAAAAGGAACTTGTTACCTTTTTTATGGTACTTGGTACAAGTGAAACACTATTACATAGTAACATTTAAAAGGAACTGCACATCTTTGGTTTTCCTATATCGATGGCTTCTCGGCCGCAGTTTAAATGCTTTCATACAAGTAACTATACAATAAATTAGTGTAGAACCCCACTTATTCAATCTATATGTTATTTGTCGATTAGTTACTTATCAAAGTCGTTATTTGTCAGAAATAATATAGCAATAAGGAATCATTAAGACCTATTTCGAGAATTTAAAGGATTACGATCTTGATGTCTATTTTCATTAACTCATATACAGAGGTCTATAATTGTTGCGGAAGGACGTGCGAACCCACCGCATTATTATCCCAAGAAAACTGTGCTTATTGATTAATGGAAAGGGGTGACGACCTTCAGTAATGAGGAATACGACGCAAAGAGAGATAATTGTAGAAAGAGACATTCTAACACTTAGGTCACTTTTCTGTGATTCCTCAGTCTTTTTACTCCTAATGCAAATACAATGTCTACGAAATATGCGTGATACGATATGATTCAAAAAGTAGCTATGTAACTTATCGACAATTAACGATATATTGAATATTGAAACTCGACGTAAGAGTCCATGAAACAAAAGTACTGTTATAGAACTTTTATCAGGACCTAATCAGATTTATTTCATATGCTCTTAGACTATTCAGTTGAACCACAAACTTTAATGTAAAACTTCAAGTTGACGTATTTGTCAATTTGTATGGACAGGCAAACGTCGAGATTTGACATCTTCATACAAATTAGACCGATAACCAAAACTTTGTTATAAGTTCTATGACTTAATGTTCACACTACAGTCTCCGAATAGTTCAAGTGAAAAAACACTTAAAAAACAGGGTTTCAAAGTTCAGAATTGCGAAACTGGTTAAACAGCGTTCAATCGAGCTTACAAGACGATGGCTGCTCATTCAATTACGTACTTTATATCGTTCGTCTTAAAGTTCACATTTCAATAAAATCGCGATTATAGGACTTTAGAGATAGTCTCTAATGCATAGACAAAAGCATTGACGGACACTCACGCACCGCATTCATAAATTTGTATGAAAGAGACGAGCGCGTTCGATTGTGTAAAAAAATCGTATAAATCCGGCCGTTATTTTTACTTGGTCGGCCATTTTGTTTATGGTTTACATCTAAACGTTGAAACGCGCACGTCTTGTGAACGATGTGTATCAATTTTTATGGCGTTTTTTTAAAATAATAATTTGAATGCAATAGTTTGTCTAGGTCTGTGTCTGGCTTTTAGGTCGGCTTTTTTTATAATAGTAATATTAATGCAGGAGTAGATTGCCTTCCAGCAAACCTTGGGAGTTTTTTCTGTCTGGAATAACGTTGGATACATCTTAGGGTGCGATTCCACCACGGATGTGTATCAAACCCACCAATACTTTCATAGCTTAGACCGCTAGATCAAGCACTCCTATTGGTAGGTTTGACACACATCCGTACCTCAACCAAGTAGCACATCTCTGGTGGAAACGCATCCTTAATCCGGTGCTATCCTTTTTCGCATAGAGCTTTGTTGGAGTGAAACTTCTTTAGAATCGTTGTGATTTGAAAATTCAATGAAACGAAAAAGCGACACCAAAAAGAGACAAACATATATAGGATTTAGCCTGCGAGAGAATGAGATAGAAAACAAGTTATATTTATCTCATCATCTCGTAGGCTACTTTCCTGAGTGCCATATAACACTCAACTTCTGAAAATACGTGGCTGACCCTAACGTATTTTAAGAAAAAAAAAGAAGTTATACTTAAAAGTAAAAAAAAAACAAAAGTAATTCAAACCTCAGAAAAAATTGATACACACAGTCACAGTAAGATAAATTCGATGGTGGGGACAGTGTGTGCGTGACGCGGTGGCGGGAGGTGGTAGGGTGGGGGAGCTTAGTTCCAGATGCGCAGGAACGAGTCCCAGGAGCCGGTGGCCACGGCCATGCCGTTCTCCGTCACGCCGAGGCACGACACGCGGTTGTCGTGGCCCGCCAGGATTCCTGCGGATAAACAAAAAATACTGTGTAACCTGTACACACGATCGGCAAAAAGTGTTTTATGGCATTGTGGCCAATTCTGTATAACACAATCTCTAAACTAAACTAAAATGGCAACTTTAAATCTAGTTCTGTCCCTTTCCGTAGGGAGTATTATGAAAGGGTTAGCAATATTTGTAATGCTCTAATTTTAGTTTAGAGATTGTGCACTACAGAATCAGCCCCATTCTCGTGTTTATTTAGTAATTAAAAATCTAAACGAATTGAAGTCCATTATGGGTTATAAAATGGTTATCTTGCTACAACAATGCGTTTCTGCCATAAATTTATGAAAGTGTCTGCCAATTGCATGGGCGAGAATCACACTGAAGCATATACGACGATATAGCTTCTGGAACATAAGCACGTGATGTCTGCGATGATGGTTTGTTTGTGGTGAGAGTACAGAAGCCTGGGCCTCCCAAGAGAGTTCAAGAGAGAGAATATTGAACCAAAAGGCCAAATTTCCACTTCGGCACACTCGGACATCATAGAATCCTTTGCGAAATTATCAAAGGCAAGCCGTGAATTGAGGTCCATTAATGCTTACAAGTATTCGTGGTAACCCGCATAATATGTAATGGTCTGGAACCTGCAAAATGGGCTCAAAGCCTGGATTATTGTCTCAAAAGGCTAAGTGACGTACCGGCGCGCTCGGACTTCATGGAGTCCCACACATTGCAGTTGAAGTCGTCATAGCCGGCGAGCAGCAGACGGCCCGACTTGGAGAAGGCCACCGATGTGATGCCGCATATGATGTTGTCGTGCGAATACATCGCCAGCTCCTGGTCGGCGCGGATGTCGAACATGCGGCACGTCGCGTCGTCAGAGCCCGTCGCGAACGCGAACCCGGACGGGAAGAACTGGAAAACAAAACATTGGTGCCATTTAGCCACTAATTTAGCCACTTTTGTACAATTATATGATGATCCTCGACCTGGATGGACCTGGCTAGTGAAATGAAATGATTTATTTATTTCACGTAAGACAACTTGTGTCACTTATGAAACGTTAAGACTCTACCACCGGTTCGGAAAGCTGATTCTATTGAGAAGAGCCGGCAGAATCAGCTTTTCGACACTAGTGGCAGTTATGTGAGCGTAGATGACTGGCGAAACCAAATTTAGTCTTTAAAGTCCGGTTGCAGGACGCACAATGCAAGCGACCCGACGCATTGTAGGTATATTAGTAGGAAGCTCTTGAATTTTTTAAATTTTCTTCTGCAAGAGTCCGAATTTTGCTTGAGCTAGACAAGGGTGAAAACTGGAACGATCCTTTTTTCTCTCACTCTAAGTCGAGAGCTGAGATGCAGTGTGAATGACAGGGAGGGAGAGTGATAGAGTCAACTCACCGTGACCGCGTTGATGTCGCTCTCGTGCCCCGGGAAGGTCTGCTTGCACTGGCAGTCGCGAATGTCCCACAGCTTGGCGGACGCGTCACAAGCACCGGACACGAACGTGCGCTGGTCCGGCGCCAGCGACAGAGACATCACGTCACCCGTGTGACCAGTGAATTGACCGCACTGCTGGCCAGTCTCGATGTCCCAGAGGGCGCTGGACACGGGATACAAATACTTTTTCATCCCATGTATTCGAAAAGGACGACTTGGTTCGCCTTTATGTGCGCCCAAAGGTGGTGTTTTCTATAAGAAACTTTTAGCGGGCAGTAATGAGTTTTTAATCCTCTTTATACTCGTAAGTGCGCCGCAATTATCTTTGCCGCGCACTTATTGAATTTGGAACATCTTAGTGTTCAGCGCCAACGCAAATTGACGACCTCCGTGGCGCAGTGTTGAGCGCTGCCGTCTTAACAAAAAAAAAAAAACTTAAAAAAAAAAAAAAAAAAAAAAAAAAAAAAAAAAAAAAAAAACAAAAAAAAAAAAAAAAAAAAAACAAAAAAAAAAAACAAAAAAAAAATTATATATATATATATATATATATATAAAATTAAATAAATATTATTATAAAGGCGAAAGTTTGGATGGATGTGTGGATGTATGGTGGTATGGATGTGTGTTACTCAATTACGCCCGAACGGCTGAACGGATCTGGATAAAATTTGGCACAGAGATAGATTTAAAAAAAAAAAAAATTATAGTCTGGAAATAGCACATATGCTTTTTATCCCGGGAAATTAAAGAGTTCCCGCGGGAACCAAATTTTCTCATACAGGGTGATGAAAAGTAGAGTGTATCATTCGGGCGCAAATATATTTTTGGCTCGGGCGACGTACTTTGAATCCCTCGCTACGTTCAGGATTCTACTAAAGAATCCCTCGCTACGCTCAGGATTCTACTCTAGAATCCCTCACTTCGTTCTGGATTCAAAAAACGCCCTCGCCGTAAAAATATTATTTTGCTCCCTTATAATACAATCTACTATTAGGGTACAGTTTGAGGGCAAATAGGCTTATTTTTCTGTATTTTTTTTATCCACTACAAGTTAGCCCTTGACTGCGATCTCACCTGATGGTAAGTGATGATGCAGTCTAAGATGGTAGCGGGCTAACCTGTTAGGGGCATGGCAGTTATATTAAACCCATACCCCTATTCGGTTTCTACACGGCATCGTACCGGAACGCCAAATCGCTTGGCGGCACGTCTTTACCGGTAGGGTGGTAACTAGCCACGGCTGAAGCCTCCCACCAGGCCAGACCAGGGAAAATTCAGAAATTATAAATTTCCAAACCCTGCCGGGGATCGAACCCGGGACCTCCGCACGTTAAGGCAACAGCGCTCAACACTGCGCCACGGAGGTCGTCATGTATGAATGGATGTCTCAAAAACTCAACTATTCTCTGCCCAATCATTTATTTAACTCAACTCAACTCAAAACATATTTATTCAAAATAGGTACCTACAAAGTACACCTTCTGAACGTCATGCTTACAAAGTATAAGACGTGACGGTGATAATTAACGGTATCTTAAAACTAAAGTTACGGCAGCTTAACTTTTGGCAGCTGGAGTTAATAATGTCCTAAAATACGTTATCGATTCGATTTTTGATGTATGGAAGTATAATTTTGACGACCTCCGTGGCGCAGTGTTGAGTGCTGTTGCCTTAACGTGCGGAGGTCCCGGGTTCGATCCCCGGCAGGGTTTGGAAATTTATAATTTCTGAATTTTCCCTGGTCTGGCCTGGTGGGAGGCTACGGCCGTGGCTAGTTACCACCCTACCGGTAAAGACGTGCCGCCAAGCGATTTAGCGTTCCGGTACGATGCCGTGTAGAAATTGAATAGAGGTATGGGTTTAATATAACTGCCATGCCCCTAACAGGTTAGCCCTTGACTGCATCATCACTTACCATCAGGTGAGATCGCAGTCAAGGGCTAACTTATAGTGGATAAAAAATAAAAAATAAAAATATGTACTGTCAATAATATTGATGTAGAGGTTCGCCTTTGCTCTTTATGAAGTCACTGGAAGTGGAACCTGACTGATTGCTGAAAATTTTAATACATCCTATAAGGTTTTCAAGTGTTGCAGGTGTGTACAGTGTAGTGTGGGGCGTGGGCTCACCAGGTCATGTCCCCAGAGCTGGTGAGGATCTGGTTGTCGTCGAGGAAGCGGCAGCAGGACAGGTATCCTGAGTGTCCGGGCAGCTCGCGGGACACGCGGACGTTGCCCTCGCGCGTCTTCAAACTGCAAACAACATCAAATTCTTGTTATAATACCGCTACAGCCCATTAACGTTTCACTGCTGGGCACAGGCCTCCACTTTCATAGGAGAGAGTTCCCAAACTCACCCGAATCGAACCTGGGACCTCCCATGTTTAAGACAACAGCACTAAACATTGCGCCATGGACATAGATTAATTATAATACAAGTACAGATCGTCAACTTCATACATTCAATCAAAGCTCGCTAAATGCGCATTAAAGTCGCCGGTACTTGTAGTTCTTCGCTTAATCTGGTGATGGCGTAACTGTGCAAGCTGAAAAATAAATATTATCAAACGTAGCTATTGCCATCTAACGAGGAGTTGCTGAATCATCAACTTAATCAAACTTACCTAGTGCCATCTAACGAGTAGTAGCTGAATAAAAATTTCAACGAAAAGTGGCCGAATAAAAATTTTAATCACCTTGGCGCCATGTTGGCGCAGAGATTATAGAGCAAGAGCCCGCGACGATCAGACCTGAGTTATTTTATTTGAATACTCATTTTGAATAGTGGCTAACAGGTTTGTAGGGGCTCGGCTCCACATATAGCTCGAATACATTTTTTTTTGGATCCGAAATACCCTAAGAGCATCCACTGAATTGCCCCAGAGAATGAGACCATAGCCATAGACGAAGAAATAAAGGAGAAATAAGGAAAAATAATACTTGTATTATAATTAATCTATGCCATAGCGTAAAAGTGATGAAACATACCCATGATATGCGCACAGAGCCACTTCCTTAGATGTCACACTTTTGAGCTTATATAAAGCGTACACAAATCTTTTTAATTTTGTACATAGAATATCTACCTGCAGTTTCCAATTAAGAAATTTATCCATGTATTATTTGGCAGGTAACCGGTAGATAAGGTGTATTAAATATCACCTCAAATTCGTTAAAGTAAAAAAACTCAGACAGCTCAGTCATTAAAAAAATGTCAATCTATTTTGAAAGTATTATTATTGATTCATTTATGTATTCTCAGTCGTTCTTACCTGTATTGAAGACATACACAGATAAACTTTCAGCTTTTATAAAATAACAAAGGTGTGATCGTCGCTGGCTCTTGGACTATTAGTATCTGTGTGCAAACCACACTCGACTTTAGCCGTTATTATACCTGGGCATAGATTAATAACAATTTTATTGTAATAACCTGGGTGAGTATACCTATTTAATATATAAAACTCTCTAACAAACAACTCACGGTGTTTGTAACCAAATTCCTCCGAAACGGCGTGACCGATTTTTATGAAATTTTTTGTGTATACTCGGTAGGTCTGAGAATAGGTCGTGAACAATAAATTAAAGAGTTCCGGCGGCAACCAAAAATCCGCGCGGTCGAAGTCGCGGGCATCAGCTAGTCTACACTACTAATATTATAAAGAGGAAAGTTTTGTATTAATAAACTCAAAAACTACTTGACCGATTTCAAAAATTCTTTCACCATTAGAATGCTACATTATCCTTGAGTAACATAGGCTATATTTTATGTTCAAAAAAATTAGAGATCCCTACGAAAATTGCAATAATGTGAATGAAGTCGGAAAAAATTGTCTCATCTGGCAACTACCGTGGCGTGCGCAGCGTAAATAGTTAAAGTTACACGAATACCTACAATGTATGGTGAAATTGTTCCTCTCAAAAATTTCTAAAAAAAAGTCCGCGATAGCATATATATATCTATCTTTTAAGGTTAACTCACAATAACCATTTTTATCTACACTAATGTTATAACATTCTACTTATGTTTCCAATACTTGACTTATAATTACTACTATTATAGCGCAGATAACAAAACACTCAATTTAAGCAATTTCACATGATGGTATAATATCCACATCGATATCGTAAAATCTCATTATAACATCAATAAAACGCGACCAATTAACCTGGCGAGCCTTATGTCAAAATCCTCATACAAGTTGTATAAAATTTTGATATTAGGCTGGCTTTTGAAAACAGTTGGGTTATACGTGAAAACTTCGTCGAAACTACTAAACTTACATACACAAAACTCTTTGGTAAGATCTTGTGCCAATTAAATAAAAAACCATGGAAGAAGGAATTACGACTGTGTAAAAAACGAACAGCGCGCGCTCGCTCCTGATTGGCCCTGCGCGCGCAGCTGCGCTCTCATTGGTTAGATTTTAATGGCGGCAAGTTCACTGACAATACACGTACGCGTGAATTTAATGTTTCGCAATGTGTTTTGTATTGTCAGCTTTTACTCTTGTTGTTTGATAAATTGCATTAGTGAAGATAAAGTAGTGTATGCAACTGCATATAACACGGGTATTAAAACACTCGTTACTATTATGAAACTCGCTGCGCTCGTTTCATAAACTCGCACTCGTGTTTTAATACCCTTCATTATATGACAGTTGCATAAACTACTATTATGATTTTCAAATTTGGTCTAAAAGAATGCTTAACTTGCGAAGGTGTTTTTACCGACATACCTAGTAAGTATTTATCCTTATCAAAATAAATATGTTAGTCATCTTAAGTATTTAATTAAGACAAAAATCGCCCTTTACATCATTTAATTTGGATGAATATCTTATGAGATATCATAGAAATAAAGTAACGTGCAATATAAAAAGGCGCGGCCACGGATATATTATTTACTATACCTTCCTTTTTTTTCATGTCAAACCCGGAATAAACCTATCAAAAAGTGACAGCATTGCAAAATTTAACAAAATCCGTTTAGGCAGTTTTGTGTAACTTGGCCTAAGTAATTACTAATGCACGCGAGATTCGAAACTTGAAACACGTGAGATTGCATTCGTGCAGATGTGTCACCAAGTACTTTTTGTACAAAGTTAGTAAAAACTTTTAGCCCAGTCGAATTAGGATTTGACACGGAAATAATTCCGCGCAGCAATTTTAATTCGGAAATCGTTGGAGGGGCTCACTGGCAGTCTACATTTCAGTTTTCGGGATTCCAACCCTGTTGCGTCATCCGCCATCTTGAATTTTAGGGTGATTTTTTTTTTGTTGAATAACTCGTTTATTTTCAATTTTACATGAAAAATGGTCATTAACAAAGTTGTTTGGAATTAAATTTCCTACAATTATGGTTCTTATAAATTTTTCCTTAGGATCGATATTTTTCGATTTAGACCCGAAAAGAGGTGGGATTGAATTTTTATTTATTGAATAACTCGCTTATTTTCAACTTAACACGAAAAATAGTCATAACCGAAGTTATTTAAAATTAAATTTCCTACAATTTTGGTCCTTATCAATTTTTTCTTAGGATCGATATTTTTCGATTTAGACCCGAAAAGAGGTGGGGGTGAACCTTAATATTCTATTATGTTGTTTATTATTGATTTTTTCCGTATAAACGATGATAAACTAATCTGTTGAAATAAATTGAGATTACAATCACTTTGAACCCGACCTTTTATAAGGTCGATTGATATAATAGTCGTTGATAATTTATAAGGACCAAAATTGTAGTAAATTTAATTCCCAACAACTTCGGTGATAACCATTTTTCGTGTAAAATTAAAAATAAACGAGTTATGCAATAAATAAAAATTCACCCCACCTCTTTTCGGGTCCAAATCGAAAAATAGCGATCCTAGGAAAAAATTGATAAGAATCAAAATTGTAGGAAATTTAATTTAAAATAACTTCGGTTATAACTATTTTTCATATAAAATTGAAAATAAGTGAGTTATGCAATAAACTAAAATTCACTCCCACCTTTCTTCGGGTCTTAATCGAAAACTATATATATTTGACAGAGATAACTGTGGTCTGTGCGGTAATGGGTTTATCGTCCAAGAGTGGGAAAAGTCTATTTTATAGTTAAATAATTAGTAGGTAGCATGAACCTATAATAGGTTCATGGTAGGTAGGTATAAAATACAATCAGTTCCAATGGCTAGCGTAGGTCAGAAGTTTTGAATCATCAAAAATCCAGGAGTGAGCACAAGAGTAATCGTATAGCAGCAGAATCTCGGAGTCCAGAGCAAGCGTAGGTCAGCAGTAATTAAGAATCATCAAAAATCCAGGGGCGAGCACAAGTAATCGGGTAGTTGCAGAATCTCGGAGTCCATAAGTCTTATCACGGTCACAAACAAAAAATAAATCAAACAAACACAAGAAACGCACAATTCACTGACTGAGCCGGCGCCAAACCAAACAAAGTGTCAAAGTCCAAAACTGTCCAAAAAAAGAGAACAAAATATTTTCACTAATTGTTATGCCATCTATCGGAGAATAGCATAACTGCATGGTCCGCTAGCTGAATAAAACGTAAAAATACACAGAACTTGTTTCAAATCGAATTACTTCTGCAAGTAAATTTTGTTAAAATTAGTTGAATGTAAATTTGGTCTTTGCTGTGTGTTTTTATGAAATTTTGTATTTTGATACTATATTATAAATAATTATGATGAATTGAACCAAGAGAATGCGATATTTCACCGATTTAAACATTATTTAAAGTCAAGCGAGCCTGGTAGCGCCACCTAGCGATAGTAATAGCCTAGAAAATTTTTTATAAGGGAGATGATGGTCTTTCCTTTATTTCTTCGTCTATGGCCATGGAGATCGTCAAGTGTTCCTGAGCCACGGCGAGGATTCTCTAGCCGCAGCTAAGCCTGACTCGCATATTACGGAGTAGTAGAGACGTGCACATTAGTTTATTGTATCTTTTTGATAAGTTTATCGTAAAATATTCGAAATATCCGGATAATGTAGGATATTTTATCCGGATATTAAAAAAAAAGTGTGTGTGTGCAATTTACACATGGCAGAAATGAAACTTCATAAAAGTAGCCTAACGAGAGAATGAGACAAATATAACTTGTATTCTATCTCATATTATCGCAGGCTAAATCTTATTATGAATATGTTTGTCTCTTTGTAGTGTCGCTTTTTCGTTTCATCGCATTTTCAAATCAACGATTCTAAAGAAATTTCACTTCAATAATGCGAATATTCAGATACCAAGCCCTGAGTGCTATAGACACGTTTGGCACTGCCTACCTATAGATGCTGCAGATGTTGTCAAGTCCACCGCACGCCACGTACGAGCCGGAGGGCGCGTACGCACAAGTCATCACCCACGACGATCGCAGCGGGATCGCGTGCACCTTGTTGGTTGTATGGCTGTCCCATACTATCAGCTTGCCGTCCTGACTGGCGGACACCAGGTTCCTGTAACAAACGTATTCTATTAGTGATGAACATGGAACTTGTAGAAAGTCTATTTGAATAAAAAACTTGTGAATCTGAATTTGAATGAGTGAGAAAACGCCCTTGACGTTTGTGGATGAGCTGCGTTTACCCGTTACCCGTTGTAGCCAAGCGACGCAACGTGATGCGAGTTGCGACGCCATAGAATATGACAGACGTAGGTATCTACGCGACAATGTAGACGTTAAGACGTCGTATCGCGTCGCGTGACTCGCGTCGCTTCTGTCGCTACCTAGGACAACGGTTAGTGAAGGGTCAGCTACTGTTTGATACTGTCACGTCGCGTCGTATCGAGTCGCAGTGTCGCGTTTGTCGCTCTCGTAGGACTACGGTTCTCCTAGGACCTAGGTGAAAGAAGAAAGCTACACGACGCGATACGACTCTATAGGTCATAGGGAGAGGGCTATGTATAAGAGATACTCACTACCTTTTATTAAAGGGAACTTACAAAATTGCGTGTTACATCATGTTTGGCAGAGACAAGAGAGAGAGCGATTAAAGAGCGGGGTTCGCATCATAATATTTGCATAGGATTAGTCCAAATCATTGCCATACTTTAACAGACTCCATAGAAAATGCCATACTGTTTGATACTGCCGATGCCGAATCCCGAGTCCCTTTGCCCTCTCGCTCGTGCGTGATCGATGAAAGAGACCCATGTCCAGAAATGACGATGACCACGGCAAAGCATCCGTAAGAATTAGCTGACGACCGACAAAGAATGAAAAAGGAGCCTGATTATTTTTCCGGAGATGTCAATACCCAGTATGGGTTGTCCAGCCAGAGTCCTATGTGTATACCCACCTTTTTTTTCTAAATCTTGGGACTGACGTAAACGGAACATCTGAATCTATCATAAAAGCCTGCGACCATTTAGCTACAATGTTTAATAATAACGCCAACTTTCTCACGCCATCATCTTACAATTGGAGATCCAGATGTAAATGTAAACAAAGCTATTATACTCCTAGAGACAATACACTAAATGTATCCGACGCAACCTGGAGGGATATACGTCATATCAGAAAATAAACCCGATCTGAAAATGGTCGTCATCGTTTTATTTTCAACTCTCTTTTTAGGTGCACGGATTCAGATTTAGAGAGTTGTATGAATTTAACAAGCCAAATATAACATTTTGCGATTCCTGAAAGCTTTTTATTCGAAAACTAAATAAAACTCTGATATTAAAATTTCGCAATTTTTTAAACTTTTTTTAAAAAACTTTGTATTGAACGTTGATATTTCAAAACATTGTTATTGGGTCTTTAATCTAAAGTTGTAACAGGTAAACACGACTGGCTACAATTTTCTCAATACAAATATTTTCTAAAGAATGCTCCAATATTTAGATATTTTTCGTTTAGTTCAGAAACGCATTTAAGAGTTTTCTGCAATTTATTATATTAATCAAAAACTATGTGAATTTATTTTAATAACTAAGCAGGGCAAAGCGTATTGTTCATTTTGAATACGATATTATTTGATATTTTCCTGCCGTTGCGGCCAACATTGCTTTACTGCCTTTTCTTTTCCGTGAATAAATCTATCCTTATCACATCGTTTTGGGCCCTTCAGAAAGATATTGTATACATAATCCATTTATCTTCTGTATGTCTGCCTGTCTGTCATGGTGATCTTGCCGAAATTTGGCACAAAGATAGCGAACATAGGACAGCATAGGGAAAGTTTTTATTTATCTTGCAATGTTAGGTCAAATCTTGCAACTGAATATAGTGCAACAGTTATCCCCAACCGATTGAGCTGAAATTTTACATACACGTTTAGATGCATGGTTAGCTAAGTGACGTCTTTCTAAATCCAATATGGCGGACTCCCAAAGATAGGGAACTAGTTATTTCTATGCACCGCCAGGATATGGGTATGAATTAAAAGGGTTTGCTGAGAAGAATACAAAAAATAAACTGACGTCACACTAAATTCAATATGGCGGATGATAATTTTAATGATTTTAGACTTATTAAATTAATAGTTAATTGATAGACAAACCCCCGATTTTTCAAAGATCCACGCGAGCATCAGCTATTATAGTCAACAAAATTTGCCAAAATTGCTTCAAAACCCATTACAGATTCCTGATTATATCCTGCTTTCAGGTTCGAGGTACAAAATGTGATAAATCTAATTTCCGTCTCCTTTTTCTATATGCCGTGGTCTTAATAGGAATGTCAGATTTTGCGATCGTTGCAGTTTGTTTAATTAACGTTAATTTCATCAAAATCCGTTAAAAAGATGGGTCGTGAAAGCGTAGAAGGGAGACAGACAGACACACTTTCGCATTTATAATATTAGTATGGAGTAGCGCAGCCTTAAGAGATACGGGTACTTCGTGATTTAACTATTTTAGTATGGATTATGAAACCGCTAACTCATATTGGTTCATATTATTACTTAATATATTTTTAACTCACACACAACTACCTTTGTTTAAACAACCTGTTTTCTCCTTACGTTCGAACATAGGCTGACCTATATTATAACCCACGGATTTCAACCATTCGGTTGGACGTACTCTCTATTTGTTATTGTTTTCCAGTAAGCGTGGATTCGTTCGAACGATCGATATTGAGGAAAACTACAAGATTGTACACAGATTGCAACGTGTCTTGGAAGCTGTAGAATATAAATAGATTTATTTTTCGGAAGTACTTGTTTTTATGGCTCTCGGGAAATGTGAAACATTGTTCACAAATATCCAAATTTAAAGGATGGCGTTAAGGGTCGTGTAGTTAAGGCGTTGTCCTACGCGTTAAATGCGACAGTATCAAACAGTAGCTGATCATTCAAGTGGACTATGTTATCTTGTTACAATCTACTCGACACAAGTTATATAATCTACTCGATGATGGCACCACCAGTACAGCTTTGATCTAAACTAATATTATAAAGAGATAAAGTTTGTGAGTTTGTGACGTTGTAGGGGGTAATCTGAACCGATTTTGAAAATTCTGGTACCAATAGAAAGCCACATTATTTGTGAGTGCCATAGGCTATATAGTACCTATATATAAACCCGAAAAATTAAGGAGTTCCCGTGGGAATTTAAAAAACTTATTTCACGCGAAGTCGCGGGCATCTGGTAGTAGCTTATACCCGGAAACCTGACGCTTTCGAAGATTTGGTCTTATATAATACTTGCTTGTATTGATGCCAGCAATTAATTAATACAGATTTTATGAAAGCGCATTAAAAGCATTTAAGCTGACGAAACGAAGCGAAGTGAAAACGAATATTTTTTTTCTTAATTTTTATTTTAAAAAAAAAATATATATTAACCTTAAAATTCAGGCATTAAAGTTTAATTACGAATGTAGTATATTTATATTTAAGACCTTTTGTCTTCGTAACAATGCGAGCATGTCGGCGCGGAGCATGTCGCATGTCGGTGACGCGAATCCACAAGTTTATCCCCTACCAAAAAGTGCTCAACGCGGCTAAAGAAGTTTTCACTTCAAAAAAGAGGATAGACACGAAACGTATGTATGTAACTTGGCCAGGGGGGGCGCTGGTCTCCTGGAAAGTGGACGGCGATGGGTCACGTACCTGGAGTCGCTGCCCCAGTGCATCGCGTAGATCTTGGCGAGGTGCCCGCGCAGCGTGCGGCGCGTGCGCATCTGGATGCGGCCGATCGGCTCCAGGTTAGCCGTGGCCTGCGCGAGCGACGTGTCGCACGCCGCTTTGCGCGCGTCCTATACAAACAAACATATCATTATAATGAAGAACTGGAAGTATAATTCGCTATAATCCGCCACAATAGGTAAATCTATGTGGTACAATTCGTATCTTGCGATATTCACCACACCACACAAATGTTCCGGCAAACGGCCGGGGGTCAGGGCGATAGGCTGAGAAACTACGGCGGACTATCCTAGCCGAGTCTAACAACACCGCATTTTGCATCCTGGCTGCGAGCGAACTGCCACGAAAACCCAGTCGCCTCAAATTATTATTATTTTTTTTTTAGTTATTAATTATTGTTAAATAGTAGTATTGTATCTAAATGAATTGTACCATTGGGTGTACACTCGAACTTTTTTCCTATCCTACCTCTGTACCACATTTCGTCAAAATCGATCAAGAGATGGGCTATAAAAGCGTAGCAGACATGCAAACAGACAGCTGACAGACGGATAGAAAGAAATTCAGAAATTCCTAAATTGCCCCTACCGGGATTCAATCCCGGAACTTCAGACCACTCACTATTGCACCAGGCAGGTCGTCAAACTCATATTTTTTTATTCAAACTAACTTATTAAAAGTGCTTTTGCACCGTCGAGTGAATCTAACACTGGTTCCGAATGTCATTCCTACCGAGAAGAACCAGCAAGAAACTCGATGATTGCTCTTTTTTAAAAAAATCATTTACAATTAAATCAATGTGTGGATACATAAGAAACTGCTGTCCTTAGCATTGCTGGAGCGAGTCAGGTCCATGCTCTTTTATCATTTACATAATCTTCAACAACATAAGCTTTTTTCAGGAGCATACTTTTAATGGATTTCTTAAATTTCACGTTGCTCTATTTTCCAGCAATAAAACAACAAACCAGGAAAATACTAGGTCGCGCTGGAAAGGCCACAAATAGCAACTATCTTTAGCCATCGACATATAAAACGAATTTATTATCATATTCTTCACATATATATCGACGCCTGTCTGTCCGTGACCGGCGGATCTACCGGTATTGCAGGCAGTGGCCTTGTGCACGTACATCATCTACATAATATATCTATCTTCAATAGCTATTTACCTAAAAGAGTTTTCCTGACTGATTGTTCTATTATTCTCAGGTTAGCCCGCTACCATCTTAGACTGCATCATCACTTACCACCAGCCTCTTCTCTCAATGGCTATCAAAATGTGAAAGCCACTGACATATATTTTTTATCCATTGAAGATTTGTTAGGAAATGTAATTTATATTTTTCATGGAAAACCTTCAATGGATAAAAAATTAATACATAGCTCAAAATCATTCAAGCGGCTTTGATTTGTTGATAGCCTCCGAGTTAGAGAACAGGTCTGCAGCCTGAGCATAAAACCCACTCGGAGTTATCGGATAATAATGCTCCTCTGACCGAATTTCGGCCACGGCGGCCAATCTACACAGAATAGTCTGATCTGTGCCGATATTCCCTTACAGTCCCACAAACTTATCAGGGGGTCTACTCTCTTTCTCTCAAACGAAACTTCGCAAACGAACGTAATTAGTCTGTTATTAGACCCACTCAAAATCGTTCAATCCAATCGGTCACGAAAATTTTCTATGGATCCGTACTTCGTCTGCGTGTACGAAAACGAAATAGAGAGGAGCATAGAGATAATATTATGTAGGAGAGGAGTTAACGAAATTTCGCTCGTTTGTTTGCGAAGTTTCGTTTTAGAGAAAGAGAGTAGACCCCCTGGTACGGTGACCAAAATTGGAACTAATTTTTATGCCTGTTTAGTTTTAGTTTTTAATTTACTTTTCGTAGATACCTACTAGCGACGCTTTCACCGGGTCTGATAAGTTTGGACCTCGTTATCCGCAGTAGAAAATGCTTGGTAGTTTCTTACTGGTCCTTCTCGGGAGGAATGTCATTCCGAACCAATGGTAGATTCACTCGACTAATCGAAAGCACTTTTAATAAGTTTATGTATTCGAATAAAAAAATATGAGGTTGAGTTTGAGCTGCTAGCTCAAACTCAACAACCAGAGCAATGAGGCACTAATTGGTGGTGCAACATACCCGGATGGCATTCTTGAGCGTCTCCGCTTCCTGGCGCAGGCTGTCCAGCTCGTTCATGGTGCTGCTTGGATGCGTCTACTGCCGCTGCCGCTGAACCGCTCCGGCGCGCCTCTTGCACTGCACCGCACCGACCTGCTAAAAACAAAAAGAAACAATTTTAATACCACTACACAGACATTAACATTTGACACGCCTGCGTTTTTAGGGTTCCGGTACCTCAAGTGGAAAAAAAGGAACCCTTATAGGATCACTTCTTTGTCCGTCTGTCCGTCAACCACCTTTTACTCGGGAACGCGTGGAGGAAGGTAAAATAATCTATATAAATAAAAAAAATCGCCGAAATGTATGTAAGCGCATAACTTCTGAACGACTGCCCCAAAACTGGACAATCCTTTTTTTTTGTTTGTTCGTCATACTATAATAGAGGCCTACATACGCGCGAATGACAATTGTGACATACGAGGGACATCACTCTTCAGTGTCACATAGTTTCCCTCGCCATACAAGCCACAATGGAGCATTGACGCCTACCGTGCAGCTAATGCAGTCTACACAAGTACAGTCCAATTCAAACTTTATGATTTCGGAAGTTAGTTCGCGAGTGTACGTTCGCGCGGGGTTACCATCGCTTAAAGCAGCCGAGCGATCGCGTAACTTCTGCATCAATCATTGATACATCGCAATCACCTCTGATTGGTTAACACTCTTCCACTATTGGACATAATCCATTGACGCAGCAAGAATGCCATAAATTCAGCCAATTACAACAATTGATACTGTAACAATGATTGATGCAGAAGTTACGCGATCGCTCGGCTGTATTACTTAAAAATGACAGTTTTATGTCACGGCACTTTAACGTCCCTAAAATAAGGTATTATAATTCTAAAACACTCAACGTCAACAATATTAAAACAATACGGCTTTACTCAATGGTAGTATGCCCCCTGGTACAGTCAACTGAAACCGTCCCGCTGATACCAGCTAATATTGAATTCAGCGCATCGAAACGCACGATGTTCCGGGAAGTTATAAAGTTTGAATCCGACTGTACTTTCAAGTCGCAATCGAGTTTGAAGTTCATTTGTTAAACGATAAAAAGTTAGCACTTGACTGTGGTATGTGAGCACACCCTTCGAGCATGTAACCTACACAACCCACCTATTCTGTAACTCATTGGCTAATGGCTATCAGAAAATGAAAGCCACTGACATATTATATTTTTTATCCACTGAAGGTTTGCTATGAAATAAAAATTACATATTATCATAGAAAACCTTCAATGGATAAAAGATATACGTCATTTGCAGTTAGAGAATAAAGGGGCTGTGTCCTATTACAGTAAAATGATTGCAATTTGCAACATAATGTATTGATGTCTAAATTGTTATTTTCTCTGTAACTTAATCCACGCGAACGAAGTCGCGGGCTTCATCTAGGAAAGACAACTATAATGAAACAATACGGTTTTAAGTGTAGGCGGTATGACCTCTGCCCAGTTGGATGAAAGAACTTTTGAGACATACTCATACTTGTGACAAAAGTTCATATATATTCAACTCAATCATTTCATTTCAATAATACATTCGCCCATGATTAACTGTTATTTATTAAAGAGTCATTTCAAAGAGAAATAAATTAACTATCGTCAGTGAATTAAAAACAACACACCGGATAATGATAGGTCGTCAGCTTTATCTCAATGCCAAACAAAACATTATTATGCCGTCGAAAACAGCATCATTATAGCCTGCCTGCCTTATTGAAGTTGTTTTTTATTTTTACACAACCGCCCAAAAAGAGGAGTGTAATGTTTTCAGGGTTCATATATGTATGTATGTATCCACCATATCTTCTTAAGAGGAATTCTCCCGGCGATTTCTCCATACAAAAACATTTGTCTGTTTCCTCCGTGGATAATTACAATAGAGAAAATATTCTTGCTCCATAAAATCCATATGTGTCCGTGCCATGCTCCTATGTTTTGCTTTTTTCAATAAATTAATTATTTTAAGAACAAGGAACCTTCAAAAATGGCAAAAAATGGCCCAGTTTTCGTGCCATCATCAGAGATCCTGCAAATAAATTTGACGGATATAATCAAAAAAAGAAAAACATACCGGCATAGCCCGAGTCCTTCTTAAATTATTCGTAAAAAAAGAATTAAAATCGGTTATGTTTTGGAGGAGGAAACAGAAAAATACGAGAGTAAGAATTCGACTGTTTTTCATAGGTATTATCGGTCCAAGCTGCAGTTGTCCCTATCGGGTGTTATGGAATTCTATTCGAGGAGCAGCGCGACGGCAATATAACTGTTCAATACCTATTCTCAAAGTTTCCCATTCATGCCATATCCTCTTAATTCCTGGAGCCCTGAACATCTGTAAGGGGTATTGTTAGAATCCTTACATCCTCCCTAGAGACACTGGCTATACATTTTTTGACAAAAAAAAAAAAAAAATTTAGGAAGGCAGTCGTGTTTTTTTTTATCTCCCCTGGGTAGTAATTGATGAATTTATAATGCAGTGGTAGCGGGCTAACCTTCTACGGGCATTGCAACTATATTTAACCTATGTCAATATTAAATCTAATTATATTGTTATTATTGTTAATTGAACGGCTAATTAAGCTAGTTGGTGGCGACATATACATGATATACTTAATTAACAGTGAATGACAAAGATTTTATTAATCATTACAATTTATATGAAGCAGGATTTTTATGGTGACTACATTTTCGCTCCTTTTTCGATAGCTCACGGCGATGAGGACGTACTTGTAACAAAAATGCTTGTAAATTAAAACATAAGGAAACAATTTTCAACATACCATCATATAATTACTTATCTACCTATGGAATATTTCAATGAAGATCTGATAAAAAATCATCTACGGAGAAAAATGAAAATACAATAAGGATGTTGCTTGAAGACGACAATAATAATTATAAGCCCATCTGTAATGCGTGTATGTTAATTTTACCCTTTAATTATGACTAGATAGTTATGCCGTCTGTTCTTTCTTCCTTCAGTAGTAAGTACCATAAACATACTTGAGTAAAAGTATTTCTTATTTTTAATTTTACTGGTATGTACTTGTATAAATGGTATTAAAATAGCTTTTGAGTGGCGGTTAATTTTGTTCTTTAATTCAAGCTGGTTCATTAATCTCATACAAGCTTTTTACCGTGACTTTGTCCCCCATGATTTGTAAAAATCCCATGAGATTATTTCCGGGATAAAAGTGCTTAGGCTTACCTATCCTACGTTTCTTTATAGATTAAAAGTGAAGACAAACTGGCCTTCTAATTTGCGAAGAAAATTAATTTGCCCGGAAAATTAAGAAGCTCCCATGGGATTAAAAAAAACTTATTTCACGCGGACAAAGTCGCGGGCATCAGCTTGCTTGCCTTACCTATTGCTATTAACGGCATTAATAAATGATTTCTAAACTCCAAGCTATGGAACTGCCGTGAAACACGATAACTATAAAAAAATATTATTCAAAGAATAATGTAGAACCAATTCGACGCTTTTCACACATGATTTACGTAAACAAGGTTATACAAGATAATAATATGTAGTTGTAGGTAGGTAACTAGTTACGGTTGAAGTAAACCTAATTTTACAGCTGTTTTGTCTTGGACTGTATACTTTAGTAACGTCTTTGAAGTAAAAATACAATGGCTGAATGAGGACAATCACTTTACTCAAATATTTTGTTAGTTACAAGGTTTTCCTACGGTGTCACCTGTTAATCTACTCTAACGTTGGTCCCAAATCCCAATGCTACTCGTCCAACGAGTGAAGATATAAATTAGTGCTCCAATTGCTCACACCAACGTTGGAACCAACGCTAATTTGTGTAAAGTTGCGCGTAACGACTAGGTGATAGGGCAGTGCAGATATTATTTGTTTTTTTTTTTTAAATAGCAACAGCCAAGTTACTTACTAGCTGTTTTCGGTAGGAATGGCACCAGTGGTAGATTCACTCCACGATTCGAGCATCAAAGCACTTATACATATATAAGTTTGACTTGGCTTTACCACATCATGTGATAGGTATAAGTTATAACATAACTAGATGATGCCCTCAACTTCGTCCGCGCGGATTTAGATTTTTTGATTCCCGCGGGAACTCTTGAATTTTCCGGGACAAAAAGTAGCCTATGTCCTTCCCCGGGATACAATTTATCCCCGTACAGAATTTCATCAAAATCGGTTGAATAGATGGGCCTTGAAAGCGTAGCAGACAGACACACTTTCGCCTTTGTAATATTAGTAAGGATATTAGTAAGGATATGCTAGTGGCTACAGGCTAACCGCTTTACCATAGTAATAATATGTGTCATAGTTTCGGGCTAAGCTAAGTAGTAGGAAAATGGAAACACTCTAGGAACAACGTAGGAAACATTTCCAAAGCATATTAAGCCCGTCACCGCTACGCCAGAGGTCGTCGAACTCTATAATCCCACCGTTGATAAACAGCAATCGCTCAATCAGGTGGAAAGAACTCAGAGAGGTGGTCAGGTGGTAGAAGTAGGTATTCATGACAATAAGCTTCTCCTGAACTATAGGAACTGCCCCGCTATTCTCTAACTCAGTGGCTATCCAAAACTAAAAGCCACTGAATATTTTTTATCCATTGGTTTGCTATGAAATAAAAATAATATTTCCATAGCAAACCTTCAATGGATAACAAAAAAAATATCATGTCAGTGGCTTTCACTTTTTGATAGCCGCTGAGTTAGAGAATAGGGCTACTGGTGTATCCTCCAACAAAAACATGAGTTTAACCGTTATAGTAGGTATACTTGTTTCTAAAGAATCAGGGCCCCAATCATGTAAGAATTGTTCATCAAACGTTAAAGATTTTTGTCAAAGTAAAATAAAACCATAACTTCATTGAATTAGAGCTCAATTTCGTCTGCCCATTCTTATACGTTTAGGTATGTACGATACCCTAAACGTATAAGAATGGGCAGACGAAATTGAGCTCTAATTCAATACTGTCATTGTTTATTTTACTTTGACGAAAATCTTTAACGTTTAATGGACAATTCTTACGTAATAGGGGGGCAGGTAATTAGGTACATAACAGGATACTAATTAGCACTAACGGCTCAATTCACATAACCTAGTTGTTACGCAAACAAAAAAAAAACATCCAAATCCATCGCGCGTAACTCCGCGATATCTACATGTACAGTCGACGTCAAAAGTCCATTTAGTATACACAAACAAGATGGCTTGTTCACAAAGTCACAGTACAGAAATAATATAAATCTTGTATGATATTCATGACAATAAGAAGGTAATAAGTGAATAGGAATGGTTGATGAACCTAATGGTGTTAATTTAATGTTACTTAATATTATGTACAGTTTGTTAAAATGGATTCGGGTTGCTTGCACATTGTTTTAGGCTTTAAGCTATATTATTGTTGCTGTAAGTACTTTTGACGACGACAGTACCATATCAATCGGTGCTATTATGTTTGTAACGCCAAACTTAGCTGGCTACAGTGCGATAATAATAGTAAACGCTACACTATCGCGTGCCTGGCTGTCGCATCAATTATTGTTAATAGATTAATATTTTTATTTTCACTATTGGCTCATAACACCTACCTAATTTTTTAACATTCAAGGACCCCGAAATATAAACAACGAGGGGGTTGATGGCATAAATTTAAAAAAAAAATTGTTTTACAGAGTAAGTTTTAGAGAGTTCCTTTTCCGAACTTCTCTCTTTATATTATACGCACTGTCTTTGAACCCTGTCCCCGCTACCAAATGTCATCTGGAATAGAATACCTTTAGGTGTTAAGTTTACCTTTGTTCATTGTTTTTTTAATACCTATGCAATTTAATACATACTATCCATACTTACTTAATATTATAAATGCGAAAGTGTGTCTGTCTGTCTGTCTGTCTGCTACGCTTTCCCGGCTCATCTTTTCAACCGATTTTGCTGGAATTTGGTATGGCGGTAGGTTATATCCCGGGGACGGACATAGGCTACTTTTTATCCTTTTCCGGAAAATTATGGAGTTCTCGCGGGAATCAAAAATCCTTAATCCACGCGGCCGAAGTCGCGGGCATCATCTAGTATGCAATAAAGGCCTTAAAACAAAACAATTTTTTGCAATTTTTGAAGATTCCTTGTTCTTAAAATTATTATTTTATTGAAAAAAGCAAAACATAGGGACATGGCTCGGACACATGGATTTTATGGTGCAAAAGTATTTTCTCTATTGTAATTATCCACGGAGAAAACAGATGGATACGATTGTATTGGGAAACCGCCGTGGCATTACCTCTTAATATTCTTACAGGCCTATCGATGGAGAGAGCTCAATGGTCGGAGTGATCAAATCAGAAATGGGATCCATAGTAGCAAGTTACCGACGGGCTCGGGTTGCAAAGCTATGTGGCAATGGGCGGGGCACATACCTAGTTCGACGAACTGACAGAAATTGTGGTTCCAAGGTGCTGGAATGGCGATCTCGCACCGGAAACAGCATTGACAGTCCACTGGGTGCACGCACGTCATCAGGCGAGTTGTAGGGAGCCGCTAGAGCCAGGAGGATTCCCTATAAGACACGTATGTCCAGCTGTGGACGTATATCCGTTGGCGACGATGTCGAAGTAATAAAATGAATCAAAAGTCAATAGAAAGAAAGAAAGAAAAACAGTTTATTCGACGATGGTGTCACAGACAAAACACAAATTACAGATGTAACAATTTCGTCTGTGACACCACCCAGAATGGGTGTACAGCTCAGCTTAAGCCCTGCATTGTATGCCAATAAATTGCATACAAAGCAGGGCGCTGGTTTTCAGCTGTGACCCGGGCAACACAGTGGTTCTTGCTCCTATCAGAAAATAGTATGTCCAGAAAGGAATCACTTACAAATGGACATAAAAAACTGAAAACTAGAAGAGCCTATAATTTTGTAAAAAATTAAGACCAATTCATATTCCCCTAGGGCGAAGGGTTACAAAGCTGGGAATTCCCATGTGAATCATACGGAGGGTAGACTAATATTATAACTAGTGGTTCGCCGCGAACTGAGACCTCGCGGTATCCATAAACTTACAGAGCGCCATCTATGTGAAGTTCTGTTAAAAATAGTGAAGCTAAAATTAAATAATTTCGTTTCCTTAGAATATTTTTCTAATTTTAGTATTTGTTGTTCAAGTACAGGATATAATTCAAATAAGTGATCAAGTTTCAGGCTCAGCCTTTTCTTTTTAAGCACAAACGAATAAATTTGTACAGAGCGCCATCTATTGACAACATTGTGAAGTTTGTTAAAAATACGTATGCTCATTAAAAATTAAATAATTTCGTTTCCTTATAATATTTATCTAATTTTAGTATTTGTTGTTCAAGTACAGGATATAATTCAAATAATTAATCAAGTTTCAGGCTCAGCCTTTCAGAAAATTGGGAGTTCTGAGGTCATCTTTGGACGTCAGAAAATCACCACTTTGAAAGCCCCCCATTTCGTCAATTTTAGGGGAAAAATTAAAAAAAAAATATTTTTGGACTCCGTTCCTCATTATCTTTAAAATGATATACCGCAACCCTATGTAATGCTATAAAAAATATTTTACTTCGCATTCGCTTCTATGAGAGCCCCCCTGAAATAAAGATTTTTATAACTTTTTAAGCCATATTCGGCGGGAGGCCATCGGTTTACATAGTATATTTAAATTTGAAGTAATTACGTTCAGTAATTCAGAAGTTATAAGGCTCTGACAGACGGACGGACAAGTGCCAATTCACCCAAGTAGACTCAGAGACCTTCGCTTCGCTCGGTCAATTATGTATTCGACGTTGAAGCCTGCCATTTCATCAGGGTTGGCGATATATACCTATCTAGTTGGCGCCTATCTAATAACTAGTCTCTGAGCTGAGGTGTGAGTGCTTATTTGCACAGAATCAGTTGCAACAGTTGCACACATCGATATAATATATACCTATATAGACCTACTAGACGGGCCCTTTCATAGAAAAAAATTGAGTGTCCGACCTGAAGAGCGCGCTCCACACCTGTCATAAGCCTGTCTTTGTCCCAGCCATAGCGCTGTCCCGCTTTTCAGACTAGATGGCGTTACTAAAAAAAATCACATTCTTTGTTTGACAGGGCCCGTCTATGTAAATTGAGGTTGTAGGTTGCACTTTATTATCCCAATATAACTCCTACCATTATTTGATTAATGGGAAAGGGTCACGACCCTCAGTAATGAGGAATACGACGCAGAGAGATACCACAAAAATGGTTCAATACGAAAAAACGATAGGGCCCAAATAATACGTGTTACCAGGGATGACACGCCGTCATACTTGGAGTAACTCTACGGGATCAAATCAGTAATTAGGTGATCCGTAATCCGTGACGAGGACATTCAAGAAGCAACATAGATCAAAGAGACGCAAAGCTGAAGTGGCGTGCGTGGCGAACTTTTTTTTTTTTTTTTTTTTTCCTTTTTCAGTGCTGCACACGCGAACTGACAGAAAAACAAAATCGCTGCAATGGAAGACTGGAGGGCAGGTGTCCAGTGTCCACCTTTCTTCCAGTCTGGCAATACAAACTCTGTAGATTTCAATAGCTTGCATAAGACCACACTCCATATAAATATTATAAATGCGAAAGTTTGGATGGATGGATGTATGTATGTATGGATGTATGTTTGTTACTCAATCACGCTCCAACGGATGAACGGATCTGGATGAAATTTGGCACAGAGATAGATTATAGTCTGGAATAGCACATAGGCTACTTTTTATCCCGGAAAATTAAGAAGTTCCCGCGGGAATCAAAAAAACCTCAACCACGCGGATGAAGTCGCGGGCATCAGCTAGTAATTTATAATTTCTGAATTTTCCCTGGTCTGGCCTGATGGGAGGCTTCGGCCGTGGCTAGTTACCACCCTACCGGCAAAGACGTACCGCCAAGCGATTTAGCGTTCCGGTACGATGCCGTGTAGAAACCGAATAGGGATATGGGTTTAATATAACTGCCATGTCATGCATGCATACAGGTTAGCCCGCTACCATCTTAGGCTGCATCGTCACTTACCATCAGGTGAGTCCAGGGCTAACTTGTAGTGGTTTTAAAATAAACCTTCGTGTAACAGTGGACGTCAGTGGATGGTAATAAGCCCGCTTATTACCATCGTTAAAAGCAGTATTACTTTAGTATTAAAGTTTTATAATTATGACATACCCTTGAAGCCTCTAAAATAAGGATTATAATTCTGAAACAAGAGCATTAACTTTTTTAAGCGATGGAAGTAAGCCCCGAGAATACGAAAGGAAAAATATTGAAAAGTAGGAGATAGATTAGATTAATTTCCTCTTATTTACAAACACAATAATTTGTATTTTTAACCTACCTATTGTTTACGAAAAAATTTCCTTCGTAAACAAACTTATTTGAGGAAAATAGGTACCTCGATTATTTCTCTGCTCCTAATTTGGCATCTGTAGCGCGTCATATTTCATTTCATTTTTTTTTATTTTTTTTTTTATTTTACCACCGAGTAGGTATTACTAATACTGGCCGAAATTGGGCTACGGCGACCTTTCTCCATAGAGATTAGCCATCTTTGTTGGAGATATATTTCAGTGCACAGGCACTCTCTAAAAAAGTAAGGGATACTTTCATAGTCCGATGGGATGGCAATCCAATACAACCAGAGAGAGATCAGTCATCAGGCCCATTTATGTTCACTCCGAGGCACGGGGGTGAAATAAAAAAATCAAACCAAGCACTCCCAAGTACATAGTTATATCTATCCAGCAGTTAAACAGTGCATCAAGTAGGCAGGTAAAATGGAGTCGTAATAATATTAGTAGGTATGGCAAGTGAAAATACGCATGTTGAAACCGAGTCACGTTTCGTCGCATCGTATCGCACCTTTTGATGTAAAGGGAAAACAATGCAAGGCATATTTGATGAACATAATGCTGCAGGAATGCAGGAAAGATATCTGCTATAGTCTAAATGCAGTTTATAATTTTTTAGGTGTCATCATTCCTTAGAAATAAGATGAAATTTTTGTTATATGTATTAGGTAGTGTACAGAAATAAATTTTCAAAAAAATAAAAAATCATCATCATCATTACAATTTACAACCCATTGTAGGCTCACTACTGAGCACGAGTCTCGTCGGAACGAGAAGGGTTTGGCCATAGTCCACCACGCTGGCCAAGTGCGGATTGGCTTCATACATTCATGGAAAACCCTATTACCATGTGAAGGATTACTTAAATGACAAGGAAGCTTGGCAATAATTTGCTCTAATGGCTCTGATAGTTCCTTAGTTAAGATGATTTGTGAGATGGTGATAATGAAAAAAAAAATAAAAACCCCCAGCTGAGTTTGTTGTGGGCTCTTCTCAGACCTGGGCGCGTTTGGAACCCTCGTAGCTTTAGTTTTAAGATACAGATTATCACCATCATATTTTTATGTAACTGGACGTCAATAAGTGTAGTGTGTCTACCTAAATTGAATAAATATTTATGACTTATGACTTATGACATACGAGAACTCTCGGGCATTCAAGTTTCCTCACGATGTTTTTCTTCACCGCTTGAAGCAAGTGATATTTAATTTCTGAAAAATTAGAGGTGCGTGCCCGGGAATCGAATCTGCGACCCTGTATAGTAAGTCGGGTATCTAAGCCGCTAGGCTACCACAGCTTCTGCTATAGTAATCCATAGATAATGTGGCCAATTCTGTTTAACACAATCTCTTAACTAAAATGACAGCTCTAAATCTAGTGCTGCCCCTTTCAGGAGGGAGTATTATGAAAGGGATAGGACAAAACAGGAAATTAAATGTTTAATTTCATGTAGGGCAACTTGTGCTACTTATGATAATATTTCAGGACTCTTACCACCATACTGGTAAGTACAATGTCTCTAATAGCAACATCAATTGGGTATTTGACTTAACATCAAAATGTGTGCTAAGTATGGGATTTTGTATGAAATACTGAATTGTGACGTCATCAAAGTTCGGGGCAGTCTTTTACTTTAGAAGTCTTTTAGTTTAAAATGGTTATCTATATATATAAAATTCAAAGTCCTGACTGACTGACTGACTGACTGACTGACTGACTGACTGACTTATATATCAACGCACAGCCTAAACAGCTCGGGTTAGAAACTTGAAATTTAGGCAGTAGGTTCCTTTTGTGACGTAGGCGCTCACTAAGGAAGGAATTTTCAAAATTCCACCCCTAAGGGGGTGAAATAGGGGGTAAAAGTTTGTATGAAAGTCCGTCATTTCTCAAGTTATATCCATGAAACTTGGTATTTGAGCTTCTGGTTTAAAATAAAGAAATACGTGTTTCACAGTTTTTGAAAATTCTACCCACAAAGACGTTAAATAGAGAGTTTGTCCTTCAATCACGCCGCAACAGAGCAACGGATCAACGTGATTTTTTGCATGGGTATAGTTGAGGACCTGGAGAGTGATATATATATAGGATTTATCCCGGAAAATTAGGAGTGCCTGTGGAGATTAAAAAAAACTTATGCCACGCGAACGAAGTCGCGAGCATCCTCTAGTTCAACATAAAACTAACAGGGGACGTTGATATTACGACTTTTGGGAAATCCTCTATTTAAAAATCACTAAATAATAATTTATTTGACTAGTAGTCAAATATCCAATTATGTTGATAACATAACAAACCCTACACAACCTGGCCAGTCTTATGTGCTTTTGTAGGGAGCTCTGGTGGTTGGAGTGACAACTCCAGCAGCAAGGGGCACTGCACGCAAAGCAGATGGATAAGTGTGGAAACATGCCCAGAAGGAAGATACACTTCCTTCCCCAATACCCAAGTTAAATTACACTCAGTCACTCACACTAATTACATCAGATGCCCTATTCTCTAACTCGGAGGCTATTAAAAAATGGAAGCCACTGTCATATTTTTTTTATTCAATGGATATTGGTTTGCTATGAAATAAAAACAACATTAGTATAAGTATTACAATGACAAACCTTGGCTTTAATCTTTTTATAGCCACCGAGTTAGAGAATAGGGTACCAGGGGCTAAAGCACCTAGCTAATGACTATTGCCTCTTGCATCATGAACCGGTCAACCCCCTTTATGTTTTATCCAAGCAAAGTCATTGGCAAAGTAAATTGTGCTGTGTTGGCACAAAACAAACTAAGAAGAAGAAAAATACTATTCCCTAATGATTAACTCAATTGTTAGTACCTATTGGCTGAATTTCTTTATCTTGCTTTTGAGTAACTAAGTATTTAAGCAAATAACACACAAAGCTACCTCTGTGTATGCCTTAGAAGGGACAGCAACAGAAGGGACTACAAGTTGTTTTTGCTTTTAACTTGATTCTCATTTTGACAGTTTGACGTTCTGACAATGGTTTCAGTAAAGTGACTATCACATTGTAGCTGGCATAGTTATTGGAGTTTAAAGTTTGGCAGGTAAAAATTATGAAGAGCACAATAAACTCTTTACCATATTGGTTTAATTGCATGGTTACAGCTGCAGTTCCTTAATTCAGCCAGTCATAACAATTGAGATAGCAGCTATAACTATATCACAACTTTAACATTCAAACCCTATTCCAACAAAAAAGCTGTCTCAATCATTGCTACAATTATTTAAACTGTAGTAATCGGCTAAATACACATGTATCTATGGAATTCTAACTGCCAAGGTGGATTTTGGTCCACTGCTATTGTTACACCGTGGCAATCATCCATACTAATATTATAAATGTGAAAGTGTATCTCTGTCTGTCTGCTACTGTCAACTGATTTTAATGAAATTTAGTGTAGAGATAGGTTGCATCCCGGGGAAGAACAGGTTATATTTTATCCTGGAAAATTAAAGATTTAGCGCAGGAATCAAAAATTTTAATCCACGCAGATGAAGTTGCAGGCAGCATCTAGTTTTACCATAAAAAGGCCCCATTGAATATGTGACAATTATTAGAAACAATTTGGTTAGCTAACACTCTGCTATGGCCTGCCTATACACAGTCTCAGCTTTTGTAACACAAATTTAACCAATAACAACTCAAATCAAAAATGTTTTTTATTAAAACAAGCTTTCATAAGTGCTTTTGAATCATCAAGTGAACTAACTACTGATTTGTAATGCCATTCCTACCGAAAAGAACCAGCAAGAAACTTGGTGGTTCCGCAATCGCAGCCCTAAGCATGACTGGAACGACTCAAATCAATACACTTTTAACAAGAATAATGCCTACAATGCAATTGTGATAATTGCTACAATTATCATGATTTTGGTACCTTCTGTGAGAAGTTGATCCTAGCACAAGTAAAGCAGGTGCTACTGGTTGGCTTTAAGGATTTGTTAAGCATGCGCTAGACTCATTTGTCATACAAAAAGTTTTCTATAGAGGTTTTCCTGTAATTACTTACATATGACTTGAAGGTGGGTTTTAGTTTAGTTAATTATGTATATCAAGACTATTATTTGGTACAGGTGCTTGTACAAGTGATTTAACTCAACTATTACTCATTACAAAATTAGTAAGTAATTCAACTTACTTATTTAGTTACGAACAATAGATATTAACTAGATTTCAGTTACATGAGAAATACTTAGGTATTTTCACCCTACTTAGTTACTTGCAGAATCACAAACAGAAAAATGAAATATTCATAAAAGTACATAATGATTACTTACTACAAGGAAATGGAAGCTGTATTTTGTACACTATGCTAAGAATACAAAATGAATTTGCAAGCAGATTACTAGATTACAACACAGATATGGCTGAAAAAATGCGAATCGTAACCAAATAACGCCCAAAACATAGAGAAGTTAACATTGATAAACCGAACGTACGAATCGATGTCTCACCGACTTGTGGGCCGAGCCTATACGAATTCCCAAAAGTAAAACCCTATATTTTCAACAAGTCACTGCCTTGCTTTCACAAATTCAGGATATCCTTCGCCAAAGTAGGTCCCTTACCAATACTAATATTAAAACGTAACTACTGAATTGATTAGTTCATCCTAGAAACAATAAATCCTGACATAGGGTGTACCGTGTACCTACCACGCACGACCGGCGACCATTTCAGGCTAATATCATACTCATCCGTGTCACACCCAAATATCGAAAATATATTCACACAAACAACAACTACCAACGAAAATTTATAATGGAATGTAACTGCAATGAATAGGATTAGGACTTTACCCCACAATCAGCAAATCTCTTCGATTGATCCTCCAGTGGTTTTCGGGCGCTTCCTAAACCACCATTAAGACTGGATCTTATCCTTTTGGCACATTTTGTATCTTTCTAACAACACTGCACTGAACTAGGGATTATTCACAAGTTTTTATCACGGATTTGTGCACCATTTAGTATTTCATACACCCTAAAGCTCAATCCTTTTCACGGCCATTTGCAAATTGCGTCAAAATTCCTTCTTCGCGATTGGTAGATTCTGCGCTACAGTAGACAGATTCGATCGCGCACTCTGTAGAAAAATTAAGGAACTAAATTTTCTGTTAAGTAAATGTATACTCTATGTTGTTGGGATAAGGCATATTTATAAGCAAATTAGTAGGATATAAGCTGTTTCGGATGGAATAGAATAGGGTGCGGTATGGCTACTATGAGACCCCCGTACCGTGACGTCAAACTGGGCGTGAGAATCTAAAGGCGGTATATTTTAAAAAAACATGTAATGATTTTTCCTTGATTTTTTCTTCATGTTCATAATTTATCATATTAATCAAAATATTAAGGTGAAACTATTCATTAAAGGTACATATAACTGTTTTTAATAAATATGTTCTAGTCAGTCGCAATTAATTATTGATCTTATTGCTCTTCAGTGCTCGATTTTTAAAAAAATGGGTGAAAATGTTCAATAATAATTATTGATGGGGGAACGGGAAGAATGGTCATGAGAACGGTCAATAATAATTATTATTTATTAACTATATTGAATCTTAATGACGCACTGCTCCTGTATAAAATTTAAGAATTTCTGCCTGGAAGGATTTTTATTATGTTTATTAACTACAGTATGTGCCAAAAACATCAAGCAATGATGTTTTACCAGAAGTCTCCAGTTCCCTGCTACAGCATTCTTCAGGAATTCAGGATTCATACTTCATGCATCGACCGTAAGCCGTATATTATTCGCTGCAACCGGTGTAGTTCCGGCTTCCGGTCTATGTAGTTCTACCATAACAACTTCAAGGCAGGTAGAGCAGCTTACGCAATTTTTTTAAATATGGCAACTTTAAATTGGTCAGTTTCCTATTGGTTAAAAATCTGATCAAAAATATAAAATCAATACTTTTGCTTTCATATTATTGGTGTCTATTAATTTGCTGTTTAGACTTTGAATTCCTATTGGATGCTTGTGCTGTCAGCATAGAGTAAGTATAAGCTGTCAGGCTCCGAAGGTGTTTCAAGGTGTAGATGTCACTAATGTCATGTCGACACTAGTAACTGATGTCGACCATCGACCAATGTTGCATTCAGGCCGTGTTCCGAAATACACTGTGATACACTGCGAGCACTGCAAGGTGTGACGTCACTTTAACACTGCGAAGCCGTTCCTATAAAGATAAGTATACTGGGTACTGCTTAAAACGGAACGCTGTCAGCACTGAGACAAACACTGAGAGCACCTTACCTCGAAAACGCCAGTGCTCACAGTACAAAGATGGCGTCGATTAATGACGTCATATATTTCCCTAGGATACTGCAGCAGTTTACTGTCAGTTATAACGGAACGAATAATTTCTCCGCAGTAAGAGCACTGAACAGTGCTCGCAGTCTATAACGGAACACACCCTCAGTTCACCAGTTGTCTTTGTTTGTTGTTATTGTGATTATTTGTGAAGTAGGTACTAGGTACCACAGCCGTATATTCAATGTACTCTGTGTACCACAGGAAGATACGTGGATTTCGTGTTAATTTAGAAAAATAGAAACAACTGCGTCAACGCATTCGAAAATATCGGTGTATTTGTTTACGGACATAATATAATTGCGAATATTGGCCTAGTGTTAGTTGTTACTCTCGAAATCCTTTACATTAGGATATTGAAGAAGATTTATTTTTCGGCATTCGTTGTAATTTTAAAATTATTGTTTCCTAATCTCAGTGTTCTGGAGGTTTTCTGGTAAGTTTTCATAATTTTTACGAGTATTTTGATATATCCGTTCTGTGCACAGAGAGAAAATTTCAGTCTAAAACTCATTTCACCTTGAAAACGCTCAATATTATATTGTTCCGATAAAAATCTTGAATTCATGTTTTTCCTGATTTGTAAAAAAATTTAAGTAAGTAGGTATATTTGTAGAATTTAGAGTGGAAACTGAAAACACTAGGGGCCCGACGGACAAAACGTCCGCTTCAGAAATAATCGACGTTTTGTTATATCGCTTTAGTGTGTGCAGCTCTATATAAAAATAAGTTAACTACGCGGACTTTTTGTACCTAGGCAATGTGTTTTCGTTCAATAAGTGCATTCAGAAAAATGATTGCATATTATAGCAAGATCTGTAAAATGATACATTACATACTTATAATTAAAAATAATTTTTTGTGCCTTTAAGTAATTATGTATTTAAATAGTTAGCTACGGGATAGAGTCGTAGAATCTGTTTTACTAGTTTTGCTTACAAAAAATGAGAAGATAGAAAGAGATACAGTAGCTAGTATGTGAATAATTTATTACTTACTAGCTGATGCCCGCGACTTCGTCCGCGTGGTTGAGGTTTTTTTGATTCCCGCGGGAACTTCTTAATTTTCCGGGATAAAAAGTAGCCTATGTGCTATTCCAGACTATAATCTATCTCTGTGCCAAATTTCATCCAGATCCGTTCATCCGTTGGAGCGTGATTGAGTAACAAACATACATCCATACATACATACATCCATCCATCCAAACTTTCGCATTTATAATATTTATATGGATGCATGTTACCGTATTTCTTATAATAACCTAACATGTACTGAGTGAATCCTAGTACTTAACAGTCAAAAATCAACAATTTTCACTGAAATGTTAGAAGGTTCACTATTAAAACTTGATAAATCATGAATTTTAGTAACTGGAAGATTTTAGTAGTATGTACCATTGGTTGAACTATGACAATAACATAATATTACTTCTAATATCATTGTCTAATATTGTTACAATGTTCATTGTATAATGTTCAGTTATGATAAGCCTTGAGTATATGAAGATATGACTCATTTTAAATTGACAAAGAATTCCTTTGTGTTCAGTCAAATAAGTTAGTCATCCTTGTTAGCTATTAGGGGAGAAGACAAAGCCTGGATGAATATACTAAGTATTAATGTACTATACACAATAGTTGATGCTATAATATATACGTTTTTTTTTGTCAGATACAAGTTAGCCCTTGACTACAATCTCACCTGATGGTAAGTGATGATGCAGTCTAAGATGGTAGCGGGCTAACCTGTTAGGGGTATGGCAATTATACATATTAAACCCATGCCCCTAGTCGGTTTCTACACGGCATTACCAGAACGCTAAATTACTTTTCGGTACGTCTTTGCCGGCAGGGTGGTAACTGGTAACTAGCCACGGCCGAAGCCTCCCTCCAGACCAGACCAGAGAAAATTCAGAAATTATAAATTCCCAAACTGACCCTGCCCCGGGAATCGAACCCAGGATCTCCCACGTTAAGGCAACACTGCGCCAGGGAGGTTGTTGGTTGTTGTTTTAAGGTTTTTTGATTCCAGTGGGAACTTTTTCGTTTTCTAGGATAAAAAGTAAAAGTAGCCTATGTCCTTCGCCGGAATGCAATTCATATGATCTGTACCAATGCAATAAACTGTGTTGAACTGATTCATTAAAATCAGACAGTCTGACAGACACTTACCCATTTATTATACAAGTAGTTATTGATGTTATTGATTATTATGGATTTCGATATTTACTTAAGCCTATCTTTATCTTCCTTCCATGCCTAACTAAGTAACCTAGGCAAATGTGGCCCGAACAAGTCCTAAACAATAAAATTGCATTCATTTTTTCACAATAATTTAAATTGTTAGAATGTGCGAGAGAGAAGGATGCTTAGGATACTGCGAAGTCTTAATCTTTTCGCACTGAGGCCCGAGGCCCAGCTTTAAATTCAAGTTTACAGTGAGGCCAATTCTGTTCTGTCCCTTCCCGCAAGGAATATTTGCAAAGGGTTAGCAATATTTTTAATGCTGTCATTTTAGTTTAGTTAAGAGATTGTGTACAACAGAATCCGCCCAACCCGCATTGGAGCAGCTTGGTGGGTTTAAGCTCTAATTCCCTGCACTTTCCTGTGAGAGTAAAGGCTTGTGCCCAGCAGTGGGACGTTAATGGGTTGTAGTGGTGGTGGTGGTGGTGGTACAACAGAATCAGCCCCATTTATCAAGTCAAGTGTAAAATTTATTCATCAGTTTGATACCAAAATTAAGGACAAGTACGAAAGTGGTATTGCAGAGTAATAGTTAGAACGACCTTCGTGGTCCCTTCACTGCAGGCTTCGGTTGAGATAAGTGTTCTCACCCCTAATAAGTTTAATACTGAGGTTAAAAATTTGTATCATATCATATCATATCATGTCATACTAATATTATACATGCGAAAGTGTGTTTGTTTGTTGGTTTGTCCTTCAATCACGCCGCAACGGAGCAACGGATTGACGTGATTTTTGGCATGGGTATAGCTGAGGATCTGGAGAGTGACATAGGCTACTTTTTATCCACGAAAATTAAGGAGTTCCCGCGGGAATCAAAAAAACTTAAACCACGCGGACGAATTTGACAATAAAATTATTAAAATCAGCAACTTTATTTCAAAACGTTAAAAACGCGCACTTAATATAGTCCGACAAACATATCTGATCCGGTGATAACGTCGCTAGTTTCTATGAAAAATGAAATAAAAACAAAAACTAAACAGTCATAAAAATGGATTTTAGCTTGGAGCATATTATTGTGGCCAATTCTGAAACACAATCTCTAAACTAGGTTATATAGGCTCATGCCCACGACTTCATCCGCGTGAATTGAGGTTTTTAGCCTATGTGTTATTCCAGATCTATCTCTGTGCCAAATTTCATCCATATCCGTTCAGCCGTTGCAGTTGGGGCGTGATTGAGTAACAAACATTCATCCATACATCCATACATCCATCCAAACTTTCGCATTTATAATATTAGTATAAGTATATTACTTAGTATAGATGTCTGCGAAAGACGCAATTGATGCTGCGCGGCGGTGAGGCAACGTGCGCTAACAAAGGCTTTGTCCTACGTGAGCGACAAAACGCGTCTCGATACGACGCGACGCGACAGTATCAAACAGAACTGACCCTTACATTGTCGCGTTGATAAGTTTTTCATTTTCTGCCCTTTATGCGGTAGTATCGCGTCGCATCGCTTTCGTCGCTCATCTGACTACAGGTCCTATCCGTCCTAACTTCTACGTGAGCGACGCGACGCCGACAAACGCGACAAACCGACTCGATACGACGCGACGCGACGCGACAATATCAAACAGCAGCCGATCCTTCACGTGGCCTACGTTGTCGCTTCGATAAGGTACTCATTTTTTATGGAGTAGTATCGCGTCGCGTTGCGTCGCGTCGCTTTCATCATTCACCTACTAGGACAATGGGTAAGCGAGCGACAGCTCGTAGGGATTATTGTAGCGACTCAGATTTTTCTTTATTCTGTTAATTATTTTGAACTAGCTGATGCCCGCGACTTCGTCCGCGTGGATTTAGGTTTTTCCGTTCCCGCGGGAACTCTTTAATTTTCCGAGATAAAAAGTAGCCTATGTGCTATTCCAGACTATAATCTATCTCTGTGCCAAATTTCATCCAGATCCGTTCAGCCGTTGGAGCGTGATTGAGTAACAAACATCCATACATCCATACATCCATACATCCATCCAAACTTTCGCATTTATAATATTTATTTGGTTATTTTGGTGTGGCCACCCAAAATCCTTGGTAACTATTTGGAGATAGATAGATTTGATTAACTAGGAACAGCCCCCAATCATGTAAGAATGACCGATGAAATCGTTAAAAATCTGCGGCAAAGTAAATAAACCATAACAGCATTAAATTAGAGCTCAATTTCGTGTACCCATTCTTATACGTTTAGGATGTACGATACTCAAACGTATAAGAATGGATACGCGAAATTGAGCTCTAATTCAATGCAGTTATGGTTTATATTACTTTGACGCTGCTCCTTTACCATTAGATGGACAATTCTTACATAATCGGGGGGCAGGAAGCGCTTGTTAATTTACTATTATGACATAACACTGGTCTCGTAATCAGCGTGTGAAAATCTCCAAAACTTTATGATTTCAATGCCTTGCAATGAAAAAATTTGTCCATCTAGATTCCTCTATGAGAAAAAGATATACAATAGAAAATCGTCACTAAGTTCTCTCTGGCGCAGTGGTCTACCATATTACTTCTTGCCTTGTCCTAGGTTCGATCCCCAAACACACTAAAGTAGGTACTTACAAGACTTACGATTTAATAGGTTTAAAATTACGGGAGTAAACAATTCTGCTATACAATCTAAATTTAACTAAATTGACAGATTAAAATCTGGCGTTATCATTTTCCATGATTGTCATGATATCATGATATCATGATGATGAATAGAGTAAAGTATATTGCACGCCATTGCATGGCTGATTACTAGTTACATACCTACTTACAATCATGCAAATATAAGTATTTTATTCTATTCTATTCCATTCTGCAGGTAATTTTTTTTAATTGCAAGATAGGCATTATACAATCATGTTTAGAGCAAAGCAATGATGAGGTCTATAGGTTGGAACGTCCTTGCCTAGAAGATGCCTATTCACTCAATATTATGAAAGGGATAGCACTGTACCCTTACTCTGAGATTGATCGAATTTAAAATACGGTCTCACTAAGTGTGGTGAATTACATATGCATCAAACTAAAATGAATCTTATTCTTATTAATTTAGAGCTCAATTTCGTGTATGCATTCACAGCTAGCGCTCCAAACGATACGTTTCGAAATTTGAATCGGTTGCACTGAATTTGTGGCTTTAAATCAAGAGTTTTTGGGTCCATTTTAGTTTGACTCAAATGTGATTCACCTCACTTAGTGAGACCGTATTTTAAATTCGATCAATCTCAGAGTAAGGGTACTGTTGAATTTCAGCTGTGAGTGTGTGAGCAGTACCTACTGTGAATTTATTGTCAACCCTAAATTCGCTCTACCTAATGGTAGAGTACTTGACTAAAGGTGCATTTCCACCAGAGATGTGCTCCGTTGCTAAGCTACGGATGTGCGTGAAACCCACCAATAGGAGCGCCTGATTTTCATAGCTTAGAACGCTAATATAATTAATCATTGATGATTATGATGACAAATCTCAATCTCGGTGGAAACGCACCTTAAATCTCTTATTTGAACTATGAAGCTACAAAAATAATGTTTTATAAATGGTCATAAACTGAAGTGGTCGGAGTAAATAATGTTCGTTATATAACGTGCTGGTTATCTCAGTCAATATCAACATGTTTTTAACTTGAAAGATAACACGATTCAATATATAGGTACCTATCCATACTAATATTATAAATGCGAAAGTGTGTCTGTCTGTCTGCTACGCTTTCCCGGCCCATCTTTTCAACCGATTTTGCTGAAATTTGGTATAGAGGTAGGTTATATCCCGGGGAAGGACATAGGCTACTTTTTATTCCGGAAAATTAAGGAGTTCCCGCGGGAATCAAAAAACCTTAATCCACGCGGACGAAGTCGCGAGAATCATCTAGTTAATAATTATTTTACTTATTTTACCTACTTTGTTTTGTTATACGCACGAAGTGTTACATCCCGTTAGCGAAACTTATGGAAGAAAAAATGATTTCCCTTTAAAATGGTATTAAAAGAGGAAGGGAAAATGGAAGCAAAGGGCATTCCATATCCTGGCGGTTCGAATTAGATTTATTGTGACGTCCCGAGCTATATTTTTTACGCCACTACAAGTTAGCCCTTGAATGCAATCTCAATATGGCAGTTATATTAAACCCGTATATCAATCGGTTTCTACACGGCACGGCACCGGAACGCTAAGTCTCTTGGCGGTACGTCTTTGCCGGTAGGGTAGTAACTAACCAAGGCTGAAGCCTCCCACAGGCGTGCAAACCAAACCAAGCCTTTATCAAATCTTTATATTACGCGTGGTTAATATTATTAGGACCCAAAAGATATCCGAACGATCTCATTAACATCAAATTAAGGTTAATCGAGATCCAAAAGTCGTTTGACACAATTCCCTAATACGTTACCATAAGGCTTATGAAATAAATTAAAACAAGATTAGGTACATTTAACCATAACTATAATGTTTGTGTGTAACAACTTAAATTATAAATACCTATCATTAGAGTATGTAATATACCTAATTACTTTTTTTATCCACTACAAGTAAGCCCTTGACTACGATCTCACCTGATGGTAAGTGATGATGCAGTCTAAGATGGTAGCGAGCTTTTATAATAATATATTACTACTATAATTTTGTCTGTCTCACTCTAGTCCTTTAGTTACTATCTGTATGTTTGAGCGTGAATTTGACAAAAAAAATTAAAATATAAACCTTAAAACTAAGGTATTAAAGTTTAATTACGAATATAGTATATTTATATAACAACGCGAGCATGTCGGTGACGCGGAGCATGTCGGTGTCGGTGACGCGAATCCACAAGTTTACCTCCTACCAAAAAGTGCTCAACGCAGCTAAAGAAGTTTTCACTTCAAAAATTAGGAAACTTCTCCTGAGCTTTAATTTAGTGTGTCCTTACAACTTTACAAGCGCTTTCACTGCGCCATCGGCTATACTAGGCGGAATTAAAAACACGCTTAGACTGGATGCGATATGAAACAGGGAGTCTATTTAAAACATACTAACTCTACTCTACTACCTCTTTATCTACTACTAAGAATATTTTCTTTGTATGGCTGTTAAGTGAAGAGAAAATATGAAAGATGTGGTTAAATTAACCCATGCTTTACGTTATTGCTAGAAATTATAGACGGGCGGAATTTTAACGAATAGGGCTGTCAGAACATTATTAAAAAATTATAATTAAGTATATACATGGTTTATTTAAATATACTAATAACCTCTTGAGGGCAACTTCTCTACATAATACTGAAACACTTTTGTTCTACAACTTTAAAAAAAAATACAAAAAATAATTTAAACTTTTCACTGTACACACTAGGCTCATACACGGAATTGGGCTCTAAACTTATAGACCGGGAGATGGTCGTAGGTGATAGTCTCCCATTTTCTACTGCATGCCTTTTTAAGAGTTGATAACTAACCCTAAAATATGAAAGATAGAGGGGTTACTAGCCCTTGCGCGCTTGCACGTCATAAACAAAATGGCTTCTCTTTGTGACAGAATTTTAGTTTTTGCCGTGACATTATACTGCATGCCTTTGTAATATAACGTAGTTGGAACAAATTTAAGCTATAATAATTGATGGCATGCAATTCGCAACGGCCGACGGGGCTCAAACGGTTACGTAGAAATGTAAAAAAAAATAAAACATTTCCGTGTTTACAAATTGCATGCCGTTGTAAAAAATTACTTTTTTTATCTCAAATATACTCTACGAAAATTGGCATGCACCCCTCGTATGACCAAGGGTGCAAAATATTAGGAAAATGTTGTGAAAATTCAATACAGCTTTTCCGTGATTTCAAACTGCATGCCATTTGAACAATACTTAGTTTTTATAATTACTTGACGTTAGCAAATTTGGCATGCACAACAGAAAGTTGTAAATTAGTGGCATGCATGACGAAAATTGCAAAAAACGCTGATATAATTTCCGTGACTTTATTTTGCATGCCATTCAATATTTCATTAAAAAACATTATTTTAAGTTGATAAAAAAAATGGCATGCATATTACACAAGCCTGACATAAAAATGTGCAAAAATAAAATTAAAAAAAGGTTTTTTAACGAAAATTAAAAATAAAGAACATTTCCCTGTTTTTTTTTGCGCCCATTTGAGCCCATACTACGAGGTAGGACATAGGATACTTTTTATTCCGAAATTCTACCCCCGAAGGGGTGAAATAGGGGTTGAAAGTTTGTATGAAAGTCCTTAATTTCTCAAGTTATAGCCATGAAACTTGATATATGAGCTGCGAGTTGAAAATGGAGACATATGTGTTTCACAGTTTTTGAAAATTCGACCCCCAAAAGGGTGAAATAGGGGATGAAAGTTGGTGTGAAAGTCCTTCGTTTCTCAAGATGTTTACCAAGTTATATCAACGAAACTTTTTATTTTGGCTTACAGTAAAAAATAAAGAAGTACGTGTGTCACAGTTTTTCAAAATTCCACCCCTAAGGGGGTGAAATAGGGGGTGAAAGTTTGTATGGAAGTCCGTCATTTCTCAAGTGATATCGATTAAACTTGCTATACAAGCTACCGGTTAAAAATAAAGAAATAAATGTTTCACAGTTTTTCAAAATTTTACCCTCAAAGGGGTGAAATAGGGGTTGAAAGTTTGTATGAAAGTCCTTCATTTCTCAAGGTATATCGATGAAACTTGGTATACAAGCTACCGGTTAAAAATGAAGAAATACGTGTTTCACAGTTCTCGCAAATTTTACCCCCGAAGGGGTGAAATAGGGGTTGAAAGTTTATATGAAAGTCCTTCATTTCTCAAGTTATATCCATGAAACTTGGTATATGAGCTGCGGGTTAAAAATGAAAACATACGTGTTTCACAGTTTTTCAAAATTCCACCCCCAAAGGGGTGAAATAGGGGTTGAAAGTTTGTATAAAAGTCCATCATTTCTCAAGTTATTTCGATGAATCTTGGTATATCCACGCGGACGAAGTCGCGGGCATCAGCTAGTTATATTATAAATGCGAAAGTTTTGATGGATGTATGTATGGATGGATGGATGGATGTTTGTTACTCAATCACGGCTGAACGGATCTGCATGAAATTTGGCACAGATATAGATTATAGTCTGCTAAGTATATAGAATAGCATAAAGGCTACTTTTATCCCTGAATATTAAGGAGTTCCCGCGGAAACGTGGCTAGGTAGGTGATGGGTTAGCGCCAAAATCCAAATCTCTGATCTCTGTTTCACACTGGAAATGGTTCACATATTTTATGAAACTTTCATTATTATTAAAAATACGATGGTGTTATTTAATACGCATGCCATTTTCGATATATACTTAAAACTAGCTGACGCTCGCGACTTCGTCCGCGTGGATCGAGGTTTTTCGGTTCCGTTCTTCGGTTCCCGCGGGAACTCCTTAATTTTCCGGGATAAAAAGTAGCCTATGTGTTATTCCAAACTATAATCTATATCTATGCCAAATTTCATCCAGATCCGTTCATCCGTTGGAGCGTGATTGAGTAACAAACATACATCCATACATCCAAACTTTCGCATTTATAATATTTATTTGATAATATGTTTTTATGAAATGCAAAACGGCATGCAAATTAAAAACACGGAAATTTTTATTAAATTTTTGCAACTTTTGTTATTATTTAAAATATGACGGTGTTATTTAATACGCATGCCATTTTCGGTATATACTTAAAATAATATGTTTTTATGAAATACAAAACGGCATGCAAATTAAAAACACGGAATGTTTATTAAATTTTTTGCAACTTTCATTATTATTTAAAATATGATGGTATTATTTAATACGCATGCCATTTTCGGTATATACTTAAAATAATACGTTTTTATGAAATACAAAACGGCATGCAAATAAAAAACACGGAAATGTTTATTAAATTTTTGCAACTTTTGTTATTATTTATAATATAATGATCATGAGCAACATGCATGCCATTTGTATTTCAGAATTATTTGGTCATTAAATTAATGTTTATCTTTATTAGAAGTAGTTTGAAATCACGGAAAAGCTGTATTGAATTTTCACAACATTTTCCTAATATTTTCCACCCTTGGTCATACGAGGGGTGCATGCCAATTTTCGTAGAGTATATTTGAGATAAAAAAAGTAATTTTTTACAACGGCATGCAATTTGTAAACACGGAAATGTTCTATTTTTTTTACATTTCTACGTAACCGTTTGAGCCCCGTCGGCCGTTGCGAATTGCATGCCATCAATTATTATAGCTTAAATTTGTTCCAACTACGTTATATTACAAAGGCATGCAGTATAATGTCACGGCAAAAACTAAAATTCTGTCACAAAGAGAAGCCATTTTGTTTATGACGTGCAAGCGCGCAAGGGCTAGTAACCCCTCTATCTTTCATATTTTAGGGTTAGTTATCAACTCTTAAAAAGGCATGCAGTAGAAAATGGGAGACTATCACCTACGACCATCTCCCGGTCTATTATGCAGTTATAGAGTCTAGACTCTAGACCCTCTGTGTTTTCATTAGGCATAAGTCGACTTGTCGAGCGATAACCAGTTCGCCGCGCCGCGCGCGCCGATCACAAAATATGGAACATGGAGTGTGGACTGTTGTCTGAGTTAAAGCAATCAGTTTAAATATTTTTATTTTTGTTAGATAAAAAAAAATCAGCTAAATCCGCTATAATCCGCTAAAACAGACAAATCTATGTGGTACAAGTACAATGTGTATCTTGCGATATGCACCGCCCGATAAGCCAGCAATTCGCACGCAAAACTCTCATTAGAAAGGTCTCTGACGTCTTGTCAGAGGATAAATGAGTGCGAAACAAAAAAAAAGCAATTCGCACCGCCCCACAACACCACACCACACGAATCTTCAAATTACTCTCGAAGTACGTTTCGCTCCGACACCGGAGCATCCTCAGGAGACGTCGACTGGACAATGCACGATTGTAGACTACAATCGATGAGTAATTACTCTGATAATGTTGATGAATTTGTGAAATTGCCATGCCCCTAACAAGTTAGCCCGTTACCATCTTAGACTGCATCATCACTTACCATCAGGTAAGATCGCAGCCAAGGGTTAACTTTTGGTAGATAAAAAATAAATTGGCAGTCATAGCGACTGCCGATAGAAGTGAAAACGAATATTTATAAAAATTGTGGTTTTTTTTTAATACTTACTTATTTATTTAAAAAAAAATATAAACCATATAACTAAGGCATTAAAGTTTAATTACGAATGTAATATTTAAGACCTTTTGTCTGCGTAACAACGCGAGCATGTCGGTGACGGTAACGCGAATCCACAAGTTTACCCCTACCAAAAAGTGCTCAACTCGGCTAAAGAAGTTTTCACTTCAAAAAATAGATTGAGAGAGTGGCAACCCTAGGGTTCACCTAGCAAATGGTTAGCTAGTAGAAAGTAAGCAGCGGTTATAGCAGTCTGGTTACCCGACCTTGTCTGTATAAACTTTAATTGCTTGCGGCACCTGCTGGCTGTACAGTGGAAATGGTGTTTAAATATATCATTAGTGTTTGGTGTATCAATGGTGTTTAAATATCGCTGAGTTTCTTGCTGGTTCTTCTCGGTAGGAATGGAATTCCGAACCAGTGGTAGATTCATTCGACGATTCGAAAGCACTTTTTAAAAGTTTATTTGAATAAAAAACATTTGAATTTGAATTAAAATGCCACGCTTAGTCCAAGTTATCACATTGCAGATTCGATTGATCGTATTGAGCGTTCGATCACATTAGCGTCAAAGTAAAATGGACTTAATGTCATTGATTTAGAGCTCAATTTCGTATGTGTGTGTTTTACCATTAGAGTTGCTAATTTGACATTTGGAAAATGATTTTTGTATTAATATTGGAACTTATTAAAATTAAACATACCTACTTACAGGGTACAATCTAGATTCTAACTTCCTGTTTTAGTCGCGTTGGCATGCAAATAACTTAATATGATGTACAGTCCGACAAACTTATCTGACCCCTGGTCGCCAAAATTTTAACTAAGTAATATTTTAGAATAGAATATTTTTTTTTTTTTATGTGGAGGAGGAAAATCCTCATGGATGCCAGGAATTGGCATGCCCGACTTCACTCCAGTTAGATTTTCGTGACCTACGGACTAAAAACCTCCTCCGATCTTCATCTACTTCTTCCCGGTATTGCACTGAGCATTTCTTCAGAAAGGTAGCCGTTTTTTATGCTGTGGTTTTCTGCCTATCCCATTCATCTAGAATAGAATATAATAGAATAGAATATGTTTTATTTGTTGAACCAACACATACTTAGTAAACACAAAATACAAAAATTACTTAAAATCTAACTTAACTTAATTATCGTCTATAATGTGTCGTGCCAACAAAAGGGTCCTAACTCAGCTGTTGTGTTTTATACTTACTTACCTGTTTTTTTTTAAATATTTAAAACTAGCGTCACTGTCAGCGCGAGATAAGTTAAGTGGGACTATACGACTTTATTAGGATTAAATTATCGTATCCTGTTGGTTATCATACTAGGGTAAGGTTGCAATCATTGGACCAGTGCTTTGTTTGGACCACTTAGATTTCTTGAAAATAAACAGTCCTAAAAATCGTCGTTATTGACGAGACGCTAGCTATTGGACCCCGCACCCTGCCCCTCAACCTTCAGTGTCGCCGCAGGCTTCGTTGAGGAAGGACGTACGTCGGTGTGTTTCACGAGCTCCCGATATAAAATTTGTGCGTCATTCTTTACCATGTAAGTACAGATTTTTAAGGTATTTCTACCCAATTATTTTCAGTAGGATTGCATATTTATTCGTTCAGCTAACATATTAATAACATGTCACAAAAATTATATACTTTTTTTTAAAGTTATGGTTTGATTGGGATCACAGCGAGTTGCCATGAATGAACTCATGCAAGTTCCTTTCATTGAACCGGTCCAATCAAAGGAACTAAGTTTTTGTCGTCACTTAAACTTTTTTTTTTGTTTTAGCATGGCACAACGAGGCTAGTATTATAACTGGAATGAAGGCAGCATGAAATTAGCGTTGTTAGCTTTGAGTAAGCTAGCAGGATATATGGTGTGCCAAAAGCAACATTAAAAAGAAGATTTTAGCTACAATAAAAACTTAAAATTTATCTTTAATAATTTCTTTATATTACGAGTTTATGAGAATTACTTTTTTATTTTTGTTAAAATGTGTTAATTTGTGTGGCGCATTCGGTTTTTTTTTACTCATAGAAAATGTGTAGTTCCATTTTTTTTATTTGTTATGTGGTTAATGGCAGATGGACCCACAATGTACAATTAAAAATCGGTGCTTATTTGATATTTATTCATAACTTAAAAATATATGTTAAAAGTTGTTATAGTTGATTACCTATTATCTAGGTACCTATTACTTTAAACAACTGTTCAATTAAAAAGACTGAATTTAGTAATAATCTAGCCTTTTATTTATTAAAACTCCTTGGGTGCAATGAATGGACCAGTCGATAAAACTTCCTAAGTCCGATTATAGCAACTAGGTGGTTCAATCAAGGAAACAGTGGTCCATACAAGGAAACCATCCCAAAAATGTTTTTTTGTAATATGTGCATTTATGCTCAAAGTAAAAAATCTAAAATCACAGTTGTGAATACCTGAGTATAAGCCCTAAGAAACTAATGAATCATATATCCATATACTCTCATACTTTTGATGTTATGGCAGTTTAAAGTTAAGTGGTCCAATAGTGGCAACCTTACCCATCCATATCCATATTATCCATACTAATATTATAAATGCGAAAGTGTGTCTGTCTGTCTGTCTGCTACGCTTTCACGGCCCAACTACTCAACCGATTTGAATGAAATTTGGTACAGAAACAGTTTACATCCCGGGGAAGGACATAGACTTTTTATCCCGGAAAATTAATGAGTTCCCGCGGGAATCAAAAAAACTTAAACCACGCGCACGAAATCGCGGGCATCAGCTAGTAATATTATAAATGCGAAATTGTGTTTGTTTGTGCTTCAATCACGCCACAACAGAGCAACGGATCGACGTGATTTTTTCATAGGTAATGGGTATAGTTGAGGACCTGGAGCAGTGGAGAGTGACATAGGCTAAGTTATTCCACGCGGACGAAGTCGCGGGCATCAGCTAGTAGTAAAATAAGGTTGAAAATCTTAGTTCCCACGACGAAATGACGCAGATCTCAAAGTTAACCGTTTTCGCCTTGATTTCCGCCGTCATTTCGCAACAGCGCCATTAGCAAAAGCTGCGCAAACGCGTTCAGCCCGTGATTAACTGTCTGTGTGACCGAGTTCAGATTTTATCTCGTAAATGCATTTCTAAAATGGTTAATATTAACCTTGCAGGTGTTTAATTGTGGCGGTGTGTGTTAAACATGCAATTACTATGGTAACTTCCATAACTGCTTAATTAATGTTCTTCCAAGCGAATTTCGGTTCAATCTCTATAGAGATCAGCCATCTGCGCGGAAGATATCGTGCACAAGTGTGTGCGTTAACACAGGTACACTCTCTATTGCCTAACTCTCATAGAACGATGGGACGGACAATCCGATACGACAGGAGAGAGGTCAGGCGCAGGATCGACGGCATTACGTACTCTCCGAGGCACTTAGGTGATACATCACCGATTTTCACCGACTTCCTTACTCCGGTCAAGTACTGAGAATTTCTTGTCAGAAAAACATTTAATTATATGGCTCGAGTCTCGACCCGGGAGTCGAACCCGCGACCACGTCAACCGCAGTCGAACATGTTAACCACTGGACCAACGAAGCAGCTAACGAGGCGCGAGGTAGGTTTCTAAATGTTTGTATGTGCCAAAGACTGACTTTTTTCAAAGTATGAAGATTTTCATTTATTTGTACCTACGCCACGGCCTAGGGGGCGTACAGACTAGTCTGGTCCAACCCACCTTCCACCCGTCCCAATGTCATCCTAAGCCGAGGTTCGAGGCTCACGGGAGGCGTTTACGTCACCAAGACGTTGCCCCCGATGTTTTTCGATTTCGAGCTCTATGTGCCTATAGAGCTCGAAATCGAAAAACATCAATCGATAGGGCTCACGCCTCACACTTCAACAATTTTTCGTTTCTTGGCTATGGAAGCTTACTTGTTGGGTATTTAGGAAATACAGCAGTAATGTTCGAATGAGCTACTATTCAACTATCGATTTCAAATAAACTAGCGCTCGCCCTGCACCTACCCCTTATGTAGTACTAGCTGATGCCCGCGACTTCGTCCGCGTGGATTGAGGTTTTTTGGTTCCCGCGGGAACTCTTTAATTTTCCGGGATAAAAAGTAGCCTATGTGCTATTCCAGACTATAATCTATCTCTGTGCCAAATTTCATCCAGATCCATTCAGCCGTTGGAGCGTGATTGAGTAACAAACATACATCCATACATCCATCCATCCAAACTTTCGCATTTATAATATTTATTATTTGATGCACGTAGTGGCGTGCACAGTATTCGGAGCTAGGGTAGGCATTGGTTTGGTAGATAGTATACCTGCCTATTTACAGGCAGGGCATGATGAAAAATTTGCATTGTGCTTTTAACAACTAGGGCAAGCAATGCTTTTATGCCTCTATGTCGTGCACGCCACGTGAAAAGCGAAAAAGCGTAATCTATAATTAGGCGAGAAAAATATGGAACGATTGCCAAGGAGCGGAAAAAGTACCAAAACACGAGCAATTCTTTTCACTAACGTTAAATTGGGTTGACTGACAGAAATATATTTTTAGTAATTTTATAATGGCTTGATTTTTTATTATAATAAGTATAAGATAATGCCCCCGAACTTTTTGATTTTCCGGAATAAAAAGTAGTTCGCGTGGAATAAGTTTTTTAATTCCCACGGAAACTCCATTTTCCGAGATAAAAAAATAGCCAGTGTCTCTCCAGTAGGGCTAGCATGCGCACATCGAGTAAAATTATGTCTACCCGTTATCTCTATTTGTGTACCGAAGCTAACATGGTTACTTGTCTCGTTATGTCAAAACTAGAGATAAAAGTAATATTTCTTATATGTGGTATTTTTCTCTACGAACCCGACTACATGCCGACTATTTTTTTCTTGTAATATACCGCATTTTGTGCATGGTAGGGTAAACGAAAAATTACCCGGCAACGACATTTCTTTCTCTCGTTGCGACATATCTGGTTGTGCGCATGCTACTCGTAAGACTGCTGGTTTTCAACCATACACATGCAAAAAATCACGTCGATCCATTGCTCTGTTGCGGTGTGATTGAAGGACAAACCAACAAATCAAAAAAACAAACACACTATCGCATTTATAATATTACTTAGTGTGATGCGGTAGTTCCGTTGCGCAATGCCCATAATATTAGGCATAGATATTGAAGAAGCAAACGACGCCATGTCCCAACGTATTGATACAACGCCAGTGTGTCAAACACGTTTGTTTTTAGTCTCAGAACCGTTTTCTTGTTTGAGTTCTCACAGTTTTAATAACATACCTGTAACAGTATGTAAACTAGTGTTTAAGTTGCCATGCTAATAGTATAACTAGCTTTCTTCGTATCGTTTAGCTAGGATACCTAGTTTTACCATTGAAAATGGTTATCAGATGCAAATCGCCTGAGACGTATTTTTGGCCATAGCTCCGAGGATTTTGGGAGGATCGAGATGGGAATAGTACCAAGAGTTGAGGAATTTATCGAGACACGTGTGAGCGTTTGAATTTTGAAAATCGGCTGGTAGCTTTTTTTGGAATTTTGGAAAATGTAAAAAAGTCGGGATTTTTGGGGGGTGTTTACTAAATTGTAAATATTTCGGAAAAAAAAAATGACCTAGGGTATTAGTTTAGCTACAAAATGGCGAAAAAAGATGAAAGGGATTTTATAAATCAGCGGTAAACTATAGCTTTAAAGTATTTTTTTATCTTCTTTAATTGTAAATTTGTAGCGCCGTCTTGTCTTGATTATTTAGAGGTCGAATAATTAAACCAAACCCTTCCAAGGTACGGAACCCTCGATGCGCGAGTCCAACTCACACTTGGCCGGTTTTTGGTTTTTTGTTACAAATATTGGATAGAAGCAGGCGTTACTTTGCAGAAGTCCATGAGAATGAAAAAAACTAGAAGTTTAATTCGCTGTAATCCGCCACAGAAGGTAAATTTATGTGGTACAGTGCGTATCTTTCACCTGCAGCCCGCGATATTCTCCACACCACATAAATCCTCCAAAATACTCTGAATATAACTGCCATGCCCCTAACAGGTTAGCCCGCTAGGTACCATCTTAGACTGCATCATCACTTCCCATCAGGTGAGATCGCAGTCAAAAGCTAACTTGTAATGGATAAAAAAGAAAAACAATAAACAAACACACTTTCGCATTTATAATATTATAGTATGATTATACTTCTAGGGCTTTCGTTCATTGTTTCCAGTCATGAGGGGTGAGAAGAGCCATTGATTTGTATTTTGATTTCGCGCTCTATGGCGCTTGGCCGTACCGAGGATAATTTAACAAAAACAATGAATAATGTTTTAGAACATTACAGATTTGAAACCGAAAACACGTATGAGTCACGCATCGCAGTTTAAAGGTAAAAACTATGAAGTTAAATGGTGAATCATACTTGTTGATTTTTTCATTTACGTACTAAAAAGTTATTACCTATTAAAATTCATTTTCTAACAGTTTACAAGCTTGCCAGCTTTAAGCAGGGTTGCCAACCGTACTATGATATTATAGTATACATTTTGCATGTGTATAGTTGAGGCCTTGGAGAGTCATATCTCTTCTACTTTTATCCCGGGAAATTTAGGAGTTCCCGCGGGAATTATAAAACTTAAACTACGCGGACGAAGTAGCAGGTATCAGCTCTGGTGCGGCGTGATTGAAGGACAAACCAGAAATAAACAATTTACACATTTATCATGTTAGTATGATTCTGAAAAATACTAATTGAAGTGAAAACTTCTTTAGCCACGTTGAGCACTTTTTTGGTAGGGGGTAAACTTGTGGATTTGCGTTACCGTCACCAACATGCTCGCAATGTTACGAAGACAAAAGGTCTTAAATATAAAAATACTACAGTCGTAATTAAACTTTAATACCTTAGTTTTAAGGTTTATATTTTAATTATTAAAAAAAAAAAAAAAAAAAATACTTATATTTAAATATTCGTTTTCACTTCTATTGCAGTCCTAGGTCTGCCAATTATTTATTTTAAACTAGCTGATAATCGCGACTTCGTCCGCGTGGATTGAGGTTTTTCGGTTCCCGCGGGAACTCTTTAATTTTCCGGGATAAAAAGTAGCCTATGTGCTATTCCAGACTATAATCTATCTCTGTGCCAAATTTCATCCAGATCCGTTCAGCTGTTGGAGCGTGATTGAGTAACAAACATCCATACATCCATCCATCCAAACTTTCGCAAATTTATAATATTTTAATCAAATAAATATTATAAATGCGAAAGTTTGGATGTATGGATGTATGTTTGTTACTCAATCACTCTCCAACGGATGAACGGATCTGGATGAAATTTGGCACAGAGATAGATTATAGTCTGGAATAGCACATAGGCTACTTTTTATCCCGGAAAATTAAAGAGTTCCCGCGGGAACCGAAAAACCTCAATCCACGCGGACGAAGTCGCGGGCATCAGCTAGTATTATATATATTAGATTCCGCTGAAAAAATGTCGGCAATCCTAGTTGTAATGTTTCACAAGGTATTGCAAAATTGGATTTACTCTGTATACCTACCGGCTAGGTACTGGCTAGCTAAAGGGCTTAGATGGCCAATCTAGGCTATACTTCCGTCGCTGGAATGCCTAGGCCGTCTGGGTTATACACGTGCGTACCTCTCACTTTTGAAATAGGGTTAACTTTGTGACGAGGTTTTTAGCATTTCGATCGATAGTTTTATATTAGACAAACATAAAATTAACAGGGGACGTGGATATTTTTACGTCTTTTGGCCGGTCCTATCTAAATTAATATTATAAATGCGAAACTTTGGATGCATGGATCGATGGGTGTTTGTTACTCAATCACGCCAGCCCCCCTAGCATGGGCCGAGACAATTTTCTCCCCGAGGAAAGGATAAAAATTTTATTCCTAAATAAATAAATAAAAACGCTAAATAACGGTGGATATTTCGTCCCCCGAGTCCCCGTGAAATGTCAAACGGGGATCAACTTCTCCTCTCCCCTGTTGCCGTGCTCTGAGAAGTGGATAAGGTAATTTTATCTCTTGTCAGTGGATAAAATCGGGGGATAAATTTTTCCCATGCAGAACGGCTAAACGGGTCTGGATGAAATTTAGCACATACATAGATTATAGTCTGGAATAACACATACGCTACTTATTTTTCCGGAAAATTAAAAAGTTCCCGCGGGAACCAAAAAACCTCAACTTCGAACGAAGTCGCGGGCATCAGCTAGTATTTAATAATCGCTAAATAATATTTAACATAGGCAACATCCCAATAAAATTAGTGTTGTCATGTTAGTTTGGAGATTGTATGCAACAGAATTGGATACAATGAAAAGGATTCAATAACGTCTATTTACCAACTTATAACATTTGCATCACAAATCACAATATATCTGCGTGCATTTCTTACATATGAAGAAATATCACTTACTGGCTATCATATTGATTTGCACGGATTTGCGTAGTTTTACTGCCAGCTAGACAACGTTACTGAAATCTATGTTACTTACGAAACTTACAATTCGACCCACTTGCAGGATAGACGGTGGATTTGTAAATATTTTTTAATTACAATACAGTAATTATTGCTATTATTTTCGTTATTGTTATTTTGTTAGTGTGGGATTAACATCCAAAATTCATTGTTAGCAATAATTATTGTTAAAATGATTCTCAAAACTTTAATTACACAATTGAATTCGTAATTAGTACATATTTTGTTATCTAGAACGCTGTCTAGAAGTTTGACAGAATGATATATATTGTTGGAGCACCCATTACGCCTCCACTGAAAGAGTTTTTTTTTTTTGTGCTTCCGATGCACATCTGGTCCAATAACCTGACGAAATGAAAACTAAACGTGGGTTTAAATTGAGCTATAGGGCTAACCTGCCGGTGTCGCTTGGTGGAAGATTATCTTCCTAGATTTGTATGGAATTGTCAAGCGCTTGCCAGCTGGCGTCCGATAAATTCCATACAATTTTTTTTAATTTCCTAAACTCTTAATTTCCCTCTCTCCTATAAGAGTGGAGGCCTGTGCCCAGCAGTGGGACGTTAATTGGCTGTAGTGAAATGTAAATGACGAGTGATGATGCGAGTGCAAGTCTAAGATGGTAGCGGGCTAACCTCTTAGGGGTATAGCAATACCCCTAATCGGTTTCTAGTTTCTACACGGCATCGTACCGGAACGCTAAATCGCTTGGCGGCACGTCTTTGCCGGTAGGGTGGTAACTAGCAATTATAAATCCCCAAATTGACCCTGCCGGGGATCGAACCCGGGACCTCCGCACGTTAAGACAACAGCGCTCAACACTGCGCCAGGGAGGTCGTCAAAATTCAATGGTAGTTAACGTGGTCGCGATAGAATCCTTACTAATATTATAAATGGGAAAGTGAGTTTGTTTGTATGTTTGTTCCGCTTTCACGCCGTAACTACTGAACGGATCTGTATGAAATTTGGCACAGAGATAGATTATAGTCTGGAATAGCACATAGGCTACTTTTTATCCCGGAAAACTAAAGAGTTCCCGCGGGAACCGAAAAACCTCAATCCACGCGGACGAAGTCGCGGGCATCAGCTAGTATGTAAATAAAGCTCCCACTCGGCCTGCTTCTCTCAGGTATTTAATTTTTTTTGTATTCAATAGGAAGCCTTAATAGAATATGTGCCGTGCATCAATATTTAGCGTTTCAAGTATACTAACCACATTTTTTGTCTGTTTCAGGAACTACGCGAGCCTCGAACGACTGTAAGTACATAATTACGTTTTGTTGTACTTACCTTATAAAGCTCATCAGAGTTTTTATTATTTACTTATTTAATATTAAAGCCTCTAAAACTATTTTTTTATGTAATCCCTTTCCTTCTCTATACCTAAACCTACTTCCTTTCTATTCCTTTTCTATACTTTTCAAAAATATATTTTGTAAATGCGTACTTTTTTTATAACTCTTTTTAGGGTTCCGTAGCCAAATTTGGCAAAAACGGAACCCTTATAGATTCGTCATGTCTGTCTGTCTGTCTGTCTGTGTGTCCGTCCGTATGTCACAGCCACTTTTTTCCGAAACTATAAGAACTATACTGTTGAAACTTGGTAAGTAGATGTATTCTGTGAACCGCATTAAGAGTTTTACACAAAACTATAAAAAAAACAATAAATTTTGGGGGTCCCCATACTTAGAACTGAAACTCAAAAATTTTTTTTTCATCAAACCCATACGTGTGGGGTATCTATGGATAGGTCTTCAAAAATGATATTGAGGTTTCTAATATCATTTTTTTCTAAACTGAATAGTTTGCACGAGAGACACTTCCAAAGTGGTAAAATGTGTGTCCCCCCCCCTGTAACTTCTAAAATAAGAGAATGATAAAACTAAAAAAAATATATGATGTACATTATCATGCGAACTTCCACCGAAAATTGGTTTGAACGAGATCTAGTAAGTAGTTTTTTTTTAATACTTAATTTAAAACTTACTACAGGTTTGTACGGAACCCTCGGTGCGCGAGTCCGACTCGCACTTGGCCGGTTTTTTTAGATAAGTAAGTATATTTTTATTTTGAGGATTATTCATATTTCCATATTTTACTTATTTATTTATATTTAGAGGTCATCCCAAACGTGGGCAAAGGCCTCATCATCAGAGATAGTCTTTGCATTTTACTTACAAAATTACACTAAATCAGGTTAAATGCCCTTGTGCAAGCGGCCCTTAGGAACTAAGCTGTTAGCGCATCCAGCCGACCGATGCATTTGTTCTGCGCGCGCGCACCTGAGCAAACATACAAGTAATAATGAACTCTAATTCGTATGGCGTAAGGTGTGAATTAGAGTGACGGTGTCGATTGCGGATTGCATTGCATTTGCAGTCTCGTCGGATATGAGTACAACATCCTATTTATAGTAATGCGTACTTTTTTATTTATTTACTAGACTAGCTGATGCCCACGACTTCGTCCGCGTGGATCTAGGTTTTTCGTTTCCCGCGGGAACTCCTTAATTTTCCGGAATAAAAAGTAGCCTATGTGTTATTCCAGACTATAATCTATCTCTGTGCCAAATTTCATCCAGATCCGTTCAGCCGTTGGGGCGTGATTGAGTAACAAACATCCATCCATACATCCATCCAAACTTTCGCATTTATAATTTAATATTTATTTGATATATTTGATTAGGGTTTCAATAATTTAGTATGGAGCCTACCGACCCGCCATTTTTTTTTCCCGGAACGGTACATACTTAGGCCAAAATATTTAAAGATTTAGCCACAGACCATCTAAAGACTCGGTGGATTTAGCGTTCCAGTACGATGTCGTGTAGAAACCGATTAGGGGTATGGGTTTAATATTAGGTACTGCTAAACGTTTAACATGCTAGCCCGCTACCATCTCATATATGGCGTCATCTGCACTTACTATCTAGGTGAGATCGCAGTTAAGGACTAACTTATGTTAAAGAAGTAAAAAATAATTGTTAACTACAATAGTTATTTGTGTTACATGGGGCCAAAGAAAATTTTTGTTCCCCGAGGGCGCTATTTTGAATTCAGAGCGAAGTGAAGGATTCTATAGTAGAATCCCGAGCGTATCGAGAGGTTCTAAAGTAGAATCCTGAACGTAGCGAGGAATTCAATATACGCCGCCCGAGAACAAAAAATTTGGCCCCGAGTGACACACACTATTTTTCATCATTACGTATGAGAAAAAGCTAGGAGTATCAACCTACTATGTATGGACATTACCTATACGTTTAAGCACCAATCAGAAGATACTCCTATCAACCTTCTATGTAATTGTATAGACATTATTTAGACGTATATTTAAAGTTTAAATAAAATGTAAAGACGTATATCCGATCAACAAATTGATCACGTGACTTCGGACCAATCAGAACAGAGAAATGCAAAGTCGTTTATTCGATCAACAAATTGATGACGTGACTTCGGACCAATCAGAAGAGAGAAATGAAAAGTCCTATAGGCCTACAAGTTACACTTTGCTCCCGCTATCCTCTGAAGGCAATATGCGTTTTTCGAATAGGTATGATGAAAAATCTATTTATGTTTCTTGGTTCTCATTAACGTGTCGACCTATCTTGCTTAACCAACTTGTTATTTTATTTAAGCTAACAGCTTTTTTCTATTTCACAAACGCGTCCACATTTTAAAAGTAACTTTAACTTGAGTGTTGATAAATGTCATAAAAGGTTATCGCAAGCGCATCTGAAATAGTTTGGCCTATAGATGGTTGCTTAATTCATTCCAAGCCTAAGTAGGTACAGCTTCTTACCCAACTAACTAGACATTTAACCTTCACATATTATTGATAATAGAGACGGTATAAGCTCCTAATGACACAGTCTAAGGAGATACGTTCTTTAATACCAGTCGTTCGACGGAGGCATCTAGGCTAGACAAAGCCACGCTGCGAGGTGACAGGGACGTGAAAGAGGAAACTGGCAGAATTTTCAATACAAAATTCTGTCACTCTAATTCTAATGTCAAACTTGTAGATATGCAGTTTCCTCCATCTCTCAATAGTACCTACTTCATTGCTCTCAACTAAGGTTGTAACGGAGGCGGTCTTAGCGGAAGCAGAAGCGCGGATGCGGAGGTGAAGGGGCTTGGCCTCTGCGGATGCGGAGGCGGAGGTCAAATTTATCCGGTCACATCGTTCATTTTCTGTGCTTTTATTAGGATGCGATGAATCCCACATTTGATTTTATTTAAGGACTAGCTGATGCCTGCGACTTCGTCTGCGTGGATTGAGGTTTTTCGGTTCCCGCGGGAACTCTTTAATTTTCCGGGATAAAAAGTAGCCTATGTGCTATTCCAGACTATAATCTATCTCTGTGCCAAATTTCATCCAGATCCGTTCAGCCGTTGGAGCGTGATTGAGTAACAAACATACATCCATACATCCATCCATCCAAACTTTCGCATTTATAATATTTATTTGATTTGATTCTTCTAAGGACAGTTGCCTTTTTGCTTGTTGTAATGGTGGTCCTGACGTCACCTGCTTCGATTTTTACCTCTCGCATTGTAAGTCAACGTAAATAAACCTCCGTTACAACTCCGCAAAAAAAACGGCGGATGCGGAAGCGGAGGTACGATTTCTTGCGAAAGTTCCGCACTTACGGAGGCGGAGGCGAGGTTCCGTTACAACCCTACTCTCAACCATACCTCTGAGAGAGAGAGAGTATACTCTGGGTGCTATAACTGTCATGGTAGCCGGGACTGTCATTTGTAATTTGTATAGGCGTTGTGTGTCGGGTGTCGCTGTCGACCCACTGTATGAATGTTACACCTACAAACTGTGCTACTAAGGTTTATACTTACGAAAATATGAATGAATGAAAACCCGAGATTTTCCTTTTTTGGGAATCTATAATTTCGGGTTTCCTCTGGTCTGGTCTGGTGGGAGGCATCAGCCGTGGCTAGTAGCCAACCTACTGGCAAAGAAGTGCCTTCAAGCAATTTTAGCTTTCCGGTTTTGACGACCTCCGTGGCGCAGTGTTGAGTGCTGTTGCCTTAACGTGCGGAGGTTCCGGGTTCGATCCCCGGCAGGGTCAATGTGGGAATTTATAATTTCCGAATTTTCCCTGGTCTGGCCTGGTGGGAGGCTTCGGCCGTGGCTGGTTACCACCCTACCGGCAAAGACGTGCCGCCAAGCGATTTAGCGTTCCGGTACGATGCCGTGTAGAAACCGAATAGAGGTATGGGTTTAATATAACCATGCCCCTAACAGGTTAGCCCGCTACCATCTTAGACTGCATCATCACTTACTATCAGGTGAGATCGCAGTCAAGGGCTAACTTGTAGTGGATAAAAAAAAAAATGATGCCGAGTGGTGGATTTACTGGGGTTTTACTGCCGTACCCCTAACAGATTAGCCCGCTACCATCTTTGAATACATCATCACGTACCACCAGGTAAGACCGCAGTCAAAAGCTAACTTGTAGTAAATAAAATCAAAAATTGCCCCTACGTTCAACGAAACGATAAAATGAAACAAAAAAGCGACACCAAAAACAAGACAAACATATATATTATAGGACTAGATGATGCCCGCGAGTTCGTCCGCGTGAATTAAGGTTTTTTGATTCCCGCGGGAACCCTTTAATTTTCCTCGATAAAAAGTAGCCTATGTCCTTCCCCGGAATATAAAGTATCCCTGTACCAAATTTCATCAAAATCGGTTGAACAGATGGGCTGTGAAAGCGTAGCAGACAGACAGACAGACACACTTTCGCATTTATAATATTAGTATGGATATGGATTAGTATGGATTAAGCCTGCGAGAGAATGAGATAGAATACAAGTTATATTTATCTAATTCTCTCGTAGGCTACTTTTCCGAAGTTACACTTCTGCCGTGTGTGAATCACATACACTTCAGAGTTTCTTGCTGGTTCTTCTCAGTAGGAATGGCATTCCGAACCAGTGGTAGATTCATTTGACGATTCGAAAGCACTTGTAAAAGTTTATTTGAATAAAAAACGTTTGAATTTTGAATTTTGAACACACTTTTTTATGGGCCTTCGTAGTTACACAGGCTTCGTAGTTAGTGATATCGGATCGGATTATGTGGAAATCCTCTAACATACACAGCGTACATACACAACTACTATTAATAATTGAAATTACACATTACGTACATAAATATCCTAATTCCTAACGTCTAACCTCGTAACATTTGAGTGTTACGTGCAAAATGAAAGTATAATCGCAAATTGTTAACCCATCGCGTGACTTAGATGCTATCCATCTTTTTTATTCCCCTACAAGTTAGGCCTTCCTACGGTCCCAGGTTCGAGTCCCGGGTCGGGCCATAATTGAGTATTGGGTTTTTCTGACTAGAAATTCTCAGTACTAACCCGGAGTTGGCGGAAGTTGGCGGTGCTTCACCCCCGTGCCTCAAGTTAAGCCGTCGGTCCCGGTTATTATCACTAACATGATAATAGTCGTTAAAGCCCGCCAACCCGCATTGGAGCAGCGTGGTGGGTCTAAGCTCTAATTCCCTCTCTCCTATGAGGAGTGGAGGCCTGTGCCCAGCAGTGGGACGTTATGGGCTGTTGTGGTGGTGGTTGTGGAAGTTAGCCCTGACTGCGAGAACTCAGCTGATGGTAAGTTATATAATGCTGTCTAAGATGGTAGCGGGTACTTAAGTATCTACCGCTAAGTAGGTACCGCTAATCGGTTTCGACACGACATCGTTCCGGAATGCTAAATTGCTTGGCGGTATTTCTTTGTCGGTGGTACTGCCCACCCTAAAAGAACAGAGAAAACTTAGAAATTATAGATTCCCAATGTGACCCTGTCGGAGTTCGAATAATTCGTTTGCATGAATAAAGATTTTTATTATTATATAATTGACCGAGCGAAGCGAAGATCTCTGAGTCTACTTGAGTGAATTTGCACTTGTCCGTCCGTCCGTCCGTCCGTCCGTCCGTCCGTCTGTCTGTCAGAGCCTTCTGAATTACTGAACGTCATTACTTCAAATTTAAATATAATATGTAAACCGATGGCCTTCAGCCGAATATGGCTTATAAAGTTATCAAAATCTTTATTTCAGGGGGGCTCTCATAGAAGCGAATGCGAAGTAAAATATTTTTTATAGCGTTACATAGGGTTGCGGTAGGTATGTCATTTTAAAGATAATTAGGAATAGAGTCCAAAAATATATTTTTTTTAATTTTTCCCCTAAAATTTACGAAATGGGGGGCTTTCAAAATATAGATTTTCTAACGTCCAAAGTTGACCTCAGAACTCTCAATTTTCTGAAAGGCTGAGCCTGAATCTTATCAATTACCTGTACTTGAACAACAAATACTAAAATTAGACAAATATTATAATGAAATGAAATTATTTAATTTTTAATGAGCTTCCGTATTTTTAACAGAACTTCACAATGATGTCAATAGATGGCGCTCTGTACAAGTTTATGGATACCGCGAGGTCTCAGTTCGGGGCGAACCACTAGTTTACTAAGACCTTTTGTCTTCGTAACAACGCGAGCATGTCGGTGACGCGAATCTACAAGTTTACCCCCTAGCAAAAAGTGCTCAACGCGGCTAAAGAAGTTTTCACTTTAAAAAAGAGTCTTGTTTGTATGCCTTTGTCCTAGATATTGCGTAACAGTGACACACTGCAGCCGGAGTCACTAAACCCAAGATGGCGTTACGTCCGGCCACTGGGCACAATACCCGCCACTTTCGTTACACTTATCATCATCTTGGATACCTACCAGTGATGTACTCATACGCAACGTTGGCATCGATATTTTATCTATATCGAATATCGATAACTAAATAATGGTTGTCAATGGTCATCCTACTAATATTAAAAAGTATAGCTGATACCCGCGACTACGTTCGCGTGGAATGAGGTTTTAAATTCCCACGGGAACTATTTAATTTTCAGGCCTAAAAAGTAGCTCCTCAACTATACCCATGCAAACAAACCCCGCTATTATGTAGCTCTGTTGCGGCGTGATTGAAGAACAAACCAACAAACACACGCACACTTTTGCATTTATAATATTAGTATGATCCGAATGCGAGTTTGTTTGTTACGCTTTCACTTTCGCTTTCAAAAGATGGGCCATGTTTTCAAACGATTTTGATGAAATTTGCTACAAACATAGGTTGACAGGGAAATACACTACTTTTTAAAATTACTTTAATAATTATAAGGAGGTCCCGAGTGATTTAAAAAGAAATTTACCAAGCGGACGAAGTCGAGGGATTCGAGTTAATTTTTAAATGGTAATCAATCTGTCTATTATCTACAGTTAAGTTATGGAACGATGTTATTTTCTTCTTCTGAATATAATTCAAAATCTTTTGAATATAATTCAAAAGATTTATGGTATTTTTGACAAATTAACAACATTGCTGTAAATTATGTATCAGCCAGATATTATGTCATTCTGATTTTCCGCAGTTACTCGGGTGAAATATGACGCTCTTGTTTGTGTATTGCATAATATGTCAGTGCTATATCTATAATCTAGATAGGTATAACACTGACATACTTGGTACATTACATGATTTTATATTGAGCGTATTACATACGTACTTCCTGATAAATAATTAATCACTATATATTGCTATTAGTATGTGTATTAAAAGGAGCATTGAAAATGCATTATCTTCATCTTAACAAAATTAATTAATTCACTTCATCACTCATTTAATATTAAGTCGTTTACATTTTATAGAGTTTAGTCGTTAGGTGGTTTATCTACTTAAGTGGTTTAATGTCACTTTTATGTAAATGTATATGTATGAATTGAGAAGTAAGTATATGTATATAGCGGATATTATTTAATTTGCATATTCAAAAAATACTCGTACGTCAAAAGCTATTGTTATAGAACAATTATAATCTAAAATCTCATCATGACAAAAACAGCAATACAATACCTACTTACTTACAATACTTAGGTTTTTTTGTCCAATGAGATTTTTTTTGGCTGTGCATATTTAAAAATACATTAACAGTTAATGTTATAAATTATTCTATTGTTTAACAAGTTGAAAAGGTAAAAAATCATCACAAAATCAAAAACACCGGAAAAAATCTCTGAATAATACTAATTTTATAAAGTTTGTGAGTTTGTGACGTTGTAGGGGGTAGTCTCTGGATCTACTGAACCGATTTTGAAAATTCTGGTACCAATAGAAAGCCACATTATTTGTGAGTGTCATAGGCTATATATTAACCCGAAAAATTAAAAGACTTTATCGGATTTGCAAAGTAAGTCGGAGAAAAAACGGTCAAACGAAAACGTTTCTTAACGATGAGAGATATATGATTGAGTTCTAGAGAAAAGTTGTAGAGCTTGATAATGCCTACAAAAACGTCAGCGAAAGCATAATATGTCTAATTTTCATGTTTCAGTCACAAAAAGATGAAAATACTTTTTCGTGGTAATCGGAACCAAAAAACCTCGATCCATGCGGACGAAGTCGAATAATTTGGAATCTAGGTATTTGAACTGATAGTATAATCTTGTACCTATCCTATTCGTACATTCATCGCATAAGGAGAGGTAATTAATTAAGCGATTAGTGAGATAGTAAGATAGCGTAGATAAATGAAAATATGTGTCGTTATGTACAAAGTCCTGTACGTTTTTTTGCCCTTCAAACCGATGTTATTATTACGGCAATAAAAATCGGTTTATTTTTATTTATCAATAGTCATAAACGACCGAGGTAAAAATGGTTGCTCTAATAAATTATAACAATAGTAATTCATTAGGTTATCATTAAATCGAAGATTATTATATTATCAAATTTGCTGCTGATGACATTATAGGTATAATAACGCCCAAAATCTGTAGAACTTGGATTGTACAATCACTGGTTGACTCTACCACGCCTTTGGAAGTTTGGACAGACATTCTGATAACTAAGAGATCGAGTTATTTTAGATCTGTTGCTAAGTAACTCAATCAGAGAACAAAATACTTCGACTGAAACAGCACTATCTATCCTCTCTATCATAATTATAAATTAATAATATGCATCTGTTAAATCATTAAGTATCATATAATATGTCATATGTATGTTGGTATGTATTAATTTATGTATATATTTATGTCATTAGTATGTATATTTGTGTAAGTTTATGTTATAATATCTCGTTTTTATTCCATCTCATATCTTGTTGTACCCATTCTTCCTTCACAACCTTTCTCACTGCCAAGGGTCACTGGTAGAGACTAGAGATCTCTTATCTATCTATATGGATCTATTTTTCTTTTTTTCTACATATTGTATAAATTTTTGGTACAAAATAAATTTAAAAAAAAAAGAAGAACAAAATACTTAATTTTTTTAGATCGACATAATAAACCGTCGTCGTTCGACTGAGCTTTGAACATTATTAATTGTAAAGGTTTTGCTTTCCATTGATTACAATGTCGCTCTATTAAATCTGTTTACTTACGGACTTACGTAACTTTTACTACTGACCTACCGTGGTATTAGAAAATTTTCATATTGCAGATCAAGTCGTCTTACTTAATCTTTATATTCCAAAAAATAGTTTTGTTTGGAATTTGGTGCTCCGATAGATTTCCAAAATATTTTTAACTCTATTTCATGTACATGACTTTATTTTTGTTATTGTAAATATATCGACATAATAGTCGGATAGGTCCGACACTGTTGGTTCGAGCGAGTTATGAAACGTCATTTTGTAAAGTTTGTGCTTTCCTTTGACTGCGATGGCTTACTTACGGACGACTCGCTCACTGGCCACTGCTGACCTAACGTGATGTAACTTAGGAGTTTATAACATTCTCTAGTGCTTGTAAGTAATTATGTTGTTTTTGGGTTTTCAAGGTTTTTAAAAGCGCCAAGCGGTGTTAGCCAAATCGAACTTATTCGGTTAGGCTTCTAATTCGAGTCACTTTTACTTTACTGCTGCTGCAGGGCTAGCATGGGCCGGAGATAAATATTTTATCCCCCGATTTTATCCACTGACAAGAGATAAAATTAACTTATCCACTTCTCAGAGCACGGCAACAGGGGAGAGGAGAAGTTTATCCCCGTTTGACATTTCACGGGGACTCGGGGGGACTATTTATCCACCGTTATTTAGCGTTTTTATTTATTTATTTAGGAATAAAAATTTTATCCTTTCCTCGGGGAGAAAATTGTCTCGGCCCATGCTAGGGGGGCTGGGGGGATGCCCCGTCGCTCACGTCCGCAGGAACTACCTTCCACCTCCCTGCACGTGTCCCCCTGGGTGGTGCTAAACGAGCGACGAACTTGCAGGCGAAATAAGCGTTATTTTTATAAAAACGCGTTACATATGTACTAAACGCCATACGGTTAAATAAAACTGCTAACATAACGTCATATATTCTTTTTCATATTTCCGATTCTCAACTCATCAAATTTTGTTACAGTTTAACAGAAATGTTCAGAAAAATATTTCTGTTCATAATTTTAAGCTCCGAAAGTTTTATAAAAAATTTCTTTTCTATAATTGTTACCGATTTGTAAATTTTATCGACATCTTGGTCGGAAAGGTTCGACACTAGTGGTTCGAGCGAGTTATGAAACGTCATTTGTAAAGGTTTTGCTTTCCTTTGACTGCGATGTCGCTCCATTCTATCTGGAGCATACTACCATCGCAAGCCGTATCGTTTTAATATTGTTCACGTTCGTGTTTTAGAATTATAATCCTTATTTTAAGGACATCAAGCTACGTGACATAAAACTGCCATTTTGAAGTAATACTGCTTAAAGCGATGGTAGTAACCCTCTGTATGGCTTACTTATGGACGAGGCACTCTGCTGACCTAACGTTATGTAACTTAGGGCCGGTTTTTTGAGACATAGTTAAGGCAACCAATAGTTAAAATTTGTAACAAATAGTTAAATTTCGGAAAAAAACGTTTTTTGAGACAAAGTTAGCCTAACTAATGGTCAATAAACCTGACCATTTGTTAAATATTTAACTACAGCAATGCCGAGGGTTATGCAGATGGTGGATAGTTAATTATTGTTAGAACATCTGTTCTTTTCAACTGTTTTTTGCTTTAAACAACATTTTGTGAACATTATTCGTTGAAGTGAGATTATATTCAGTAGAAAAATTTGTGTTTTTGCTGATTTTATGATGAACAATATTACACCAGATATTTTTAGAATTCTGTGAGTTCATGTGATGATGAAACATTCACGGAATACGTCCTAATGATAAGACCCAAAGTATTTTGACCACGAACCATTGGAATGATGTCGATTTTTTGAAACGATCTCGGTTATCTAAAGAAACTGTTGACTGGACAGTCGAACAAATAGGTGTAGAATTACAAACGTCCACTACAAGAAATCATGCAGTACCCACTACCCCTCGAGCAGTTCCTTATTACTTTATATAAAATAACGAATTAACATAATATTATAAATCACCGCACAAGTCACAAACATAATAATAATAATAACGTCCTCCCGACCGAATTTCGGTCACGGCGTCCAATCTGCAGAGAGATTAGCCATCTGCGCGGGAGATATTATAGTGACACGAAAAATCCGACACGACCGGAGAGAGATCAGGCGCAGGACCGACGGCTTAACGTGCTCTCCGAGGCACGGGGGTGAAACACCGCCAACTTCCTAACTCCGGACATAAAAAACACATAAAAAACCCAATACTTGTTATGGCCCGACCCGGGACTGGAACCCGGGACCTCGTCGGCCGCAGTCGAACATGCTAACCACTAGTGACTAGACAAACGAGGCAGTCACAAACATCACGATGTCACGATAATGTCATCTGTCAACGTCATATTACATTGGACTCTTCAAGTGTTGCCATAAAAATAATGACTGCCTGCGAGAAATGATCTCGATTTACGGAAATAAAGTGTTCATAGCAATGGCAATACTATGGCTATTAGTTAATGCTAACTATAGTTAAAATCGCGATCAAAAAACAAAACAGTGGTGTAACCATTTGTTAGCGTCTTAACTATAGTAAACTTAACTAATTGTCAACTCTCTGTTGACTATGTCTCAAAAAACCGGCCCTTAGGGGTTATGCTTCTGACATACTTTAGCGCTTATACTCATGCTTTTTAGGGTTCCGTAGCCAAATTTGGCAAAAACGGAACCCTTATAGATTCGTCATGTCTGTCTGTCTGTCTGTCTGTCCGTCCGTATGTCACAGCCACTTTTTTCCGAAACTATAAGAACTATACTGTTGAAACTTGGTAAGTAGATGTATTCTGTGAACCGCATTAAGATTTTCACACAAAAATAGAAAAAAAACAATAAATTTTGGGGGTCCCCATACTTAGAACTGAAACTCAAAAATTTTTTTTTCATCAAACCCATACGTGTGGGGTATCTATGGATAGGTCTTCAAAAATTATATTGAGGTTTCTAATATCATTTTTTTCTAAACTGAATAGTTTGCGCGAGAGACACTTCCAAAGTGGTAAAATGTTGGTCCCCCCCCCCGTAACTTCTAAAATAAGAGAATGATAAAACTAAAAAACTAAAAAAAATATATGATGTACATTACCATGCAAACTTCCACCGAAAATTGGTTTGAACGAGATCTAGTAAGTAGTTTTTTTTTAATAATTTAAAACTTACTACAGGTTTGTACGGAACCCTCGGTGCGCGATTCCGACTCGCACTTGGCCGGTTTTTTGTTTTTTTGCGTTAAGAGGTGATAGGTACTAGTTAACATGAACCGCGAGTCGCTAAATCGTAATAATTTAACAGCTTAAAACGTATTACTCGAACTATTTAAGGAGTTCATAATTTGGACGTGCAGGCCATCTATGAACTCGTTAACAAGTGAATATAACTCAAAGAATTAAAAAATACGACTGCCATAGTTAAATGATATTTTTTTGTGAATCACTGGATATTGAAATAGTCTTATATATTTTTGGAATCTACTCATCATTTTCTTGATGATGACAATATAGTTAATCTCATTTTGGAAAAAAAAAATCAACTTTAGTCTTTGATGCGGGACCATGGTCACCCTATCAATTTTTTTTAAAATTTTACTAACCTATGTCACCCGGAATAAGCAACGGATTCTAACGATACCTCATTCATTAAAATCTGTTCAGGCGTATAGAAGTTATGGTGGAATATACAAACTCACATACATACATACATACATACATACATACATACATGAACCCTGAAAACAATATACTTTTTTCAGGCAGTCGTATAAAAAGTTCGAATTATTCGTTTGACAAACGATTACGATAACGATTTCCGTACACAATCGGGGGGCTGATCCAGTTTCGTAATGGCCCCTTAAATAATGTTTACGAAGGGCTAGCTAACATTTTCAAATCTAAGGAAGCCATAGAACTTCCCACCAAAGGAATACATGAGCTCTATTATCTTCTCTCAACCGTCATTAATTGTGAAAAAACGAAATCTTTAATCGAACTCCGTGGCGCAGTGTGTAGCGTTGATATCTTAACGTGAGGAGGTCCCGGGTTCGATCCCCGGCAGGGTCAATTGGGGAATTTACAATTTCTGAATTTTCCCTGGTCTGGCCTGGTGGGAGGTTTCGGCCGTAGCTAGTTACCACCCTACCGGCAAAGACGTGCCGCCAAGTGATTTAGCGTTCCGTTCCGTACCATGCCGTGTAGAAACCGAATAGGGGTATGGGTTTAATATAACTGCCATGCCCCTAACAGGCTAGCCCGCTACCATCTTAGACTGCATCATCAGTTCCCATCAGGTGAGATCGCAGTCAAGGGCTAACTTGTACTGGATAAAAAAAACTCACCTAAAGGTACTTAAAGCACGGAAGCACCTTAAAGTATGTGTTTTTGTGTGAGTATCGCAATTCACACAGCAACCAGTGAATATTAAACGATTAAGTATTCTTCAGTAATAAATCAAAACCTTGTTACTTACTTCTGACAGTCTGGCACTTTAATTTGTGAAACTGGTCAAAATGTAAATAAAAATGCATAATCAATCATCCTATGGACGGACAGCCAGTAAGAATTTTACATATTTCAATTTATATTTGAAAATTAAAAAATGTTTTCACAGAAACTACTTACTTACTAGTTTTTGAGTTTTATATTATATTTAGTAGATGATGCCCGCGACTTCGTCCGCGTGTATTAAGATTTTTTGATTCCCGCGGGAACTCTTTAATTTTCTGGGATAAAAAGTAGCCTATGTCCTTCACCGGGATACAACCTACCCCTGTACCAAATTTCATCAAAATCGATTGAAGAGATGGGCCGTGAAAGCGTAGCATACAGACCGACACGCTTTCGCATTTATAATATTAGTATGAATATTAGTATGGATCAGTATGGATAGTAAATGATGCCCCCGACTTCGTCCGGGTGGATTCGAGTTATGAAAATCCCGGAAATTGATTTTCCGGGATAAATTCCATTTCACTAAGTCAGCCCTTGACCGTGATCTCAACTGGTTGTAGGACGACAAATTGAAAAAAATCTATATACATCTATCTATACTTATATTATAATTTGGATGGATGGATGTTTGTAACTCAATCACGCCAAAACGGCTGAACGGATCTGGATGAAGTTTAGCACAAAGATAGACTATAGTCTGGAATAAAGGCTACTTTTTATCGCGAAAAATTAAAGAGCATTCGCGGGAACCGAAAAACAATCCACGCCGACGGAGTCACAGGCATCAGCTAGTAATTTATAAAAAACTAGCTAATGCCCGCGACTTCGTCCGCGTGGTTTAAGTTTTTTTTAATTTCCGCGGGAACTCCTTAATTTTCCGGGATAAAAAGTACCCTTATATGTCACTCTCCAGGTCCTCAACAATACCCATGCCAAAAATCACGTCGATCCGTTGCTTCGTTGCAGGGTGATTGAAGGACAAGTCAACAAACCATTAAACCAACAAACCAACAAACAAACACACTTTCGCATATTTTATAATATTATATAAAAAAATATGTCCCCCAGACATCTTATTTTTAACCGACTTCCAAAAAAGGAGGAGGTTCTCAATTCGGCGCGTATCTTTCAAAAGTGTGTGAATCCTGCCAATCTGCACTTGGCCACAGAATATACATATATAATAGTACGCTTGGCTAACGTGGTGAACTACGGCCTAACGCTTCTCATTCCGAGAGGAGACTAAGGCTGAGATCTATAGACCGTACTTTGACTTAGCTCCGACCTTACTTACGAAAAACTTGGCTGAGTGTTAGTGTATGCTCAGCATAATCTTTGATTTCGAATTTATAGTTGTTTCGGGCAGCGGGCTAAGCTTATGCTAAGCATACGCTAAGTCAAATAATTTGTGGAAGGTTCATTCCACGCATTATGTTCTTGAATTTACTGTATAAAACTTAACAATTTTTTTTTTTTTTAATATCATAAAGTACTAACAACGGTTAATTCCCTATTAAAGTTACAATCTAGCCTATGAGTAAATTAAGCTAATGAGTAACAATATTTTAATCTAAACTTATACCATAAAATTATATCTAAGAATTGGTCCATTGACTTATCTTAGTTTACGCTAAATTTTCTTATGAGACACTGTGTTCTTGTGTTCTTTGCATTGCACTTAGCACTACACTTTCACTTCACTACACTAACTCGAAGGGCTTAGTCCTTTTAAGTCTACGCACTAAGTCATATTTAAAAAATATTGATGTTTAAAAATCGAAATCAGTCTATTTAAATTGTATTTTTTATTTAATCATCAATAATTAACTTATTCTTACATGAAATAGAAAACGGGTGTATTATAAAAAATTTTCAAAAAAAAAATAAAAACCGACTTCAAAAACCACAAACACTAAAAAGTAAAAAATAATTTAATTTATTATGTATACAAGAGTTAATTTAGTTCTATAATATCATTTTTTGGAGTCGGTGCCAATGGGTAGACGGTTCATGCGGCTAATTGGTACCGGCTCCAAAAAATGATATTATAGAACTAAATTAACTCTTGTATACATAATAAATTAAATTATTTTTTACTTTTTAGTGTTCGTGGTTTTTGAAGTCGGTTTTTTTTTTTTTTGAAAATTTTTTATTTCACAATTTTTTCTGTTACATCAGAACCGAACCAAACTCTCATCAAACTACCCTTGAAGTACATCCTTTCCAATAACAAAAGAATCATCGAAATAGGTTGGCTTGATATTGAGTTATGCGTCCATTTGTCACGCACACTCTTAATGCAAATCTAAGACTTATATGATTTTCTCATGGATGCCATTGTCAGAACTGGACCAAATTGAATTGGGACCACACGGGAAGCACCAGCTTTCAAATAAAAAAAGAATCATCCAAATCGGTCCACCCAGTCAAAAGTTCTGAGGTAACAAACATAAAAAAAAAAAAAAAAATACAGTCGAATTGAGAACCTCCTCCTTTTTTTGAAGTCGGTTAAAAAGAGGAAAAAAGTAGGTACATTTACTATTTTAGTAAAGAAATGGAACGTTTGATCAGCCGGTCGTGCGCTGTTAACTTTTTCGTAAACCCTGGCTTGTTTTAAGGTCTGTGTGATTTAATCTATACTTATAATAAAACTGTAACAGGTCCAATTCTGTACATTGAAGATATTTTGAAATTTTTTTTTGGAGGGCACTCATTATTCGATACTGAAGCCAAATCTGTAATTTTTTTCATTTTTGTCTGTCTGTCTGTCTGTCTGTATCTTGGCCGCGCATCACGCTGAAACTACTGAATGAATTCAAACGAAACTTGGCACGATTTGAGCCCATACTACGAGGTAGGACATAGGATACTTTTTATCTCGAAATTCTACCCCCGAAGGGGTGAAATAGGGGTTGAAAGTTTGTATGAAAGTCCTTAATTTCTCAAGTTATAGCCATGAAACAGCATTTGGGCTTTCGTTAAAATATGAAGAAGTACGTGTTTCACAATTATAGGGGGATTATACCGTGGGATAGTAATATAGGCTACTTTTTATCCTGGAAAATTAACTGAAAAACCTATTCCACGCGGACGAAGTCGCGGGCATCAGCTATAAAGAATATACATACATACATACATACATCGGCTACTTTTTATGCCGGAAAATTAATGAGTTCCCGCGGGAATCGAAAAAACTTAGTCCACGCGGACGAAGTCGCGGGCATCAGCTAGTGCAGAATATAGCACGACTTCGAAGTTAGCTCTATAAATACCGACATTGTCTTAGCTCGAAAGTAAAGTCCAAGTAGGTACGCTCTATATAGATCTATAGCCTAATAATTATTGTACTCAGTAGTGAACCGGCAATGGGTTGAAGTGATTAGCTTCATCGATTTAAAAGGTTTAGTAAATTGATGATCTAGTATAATGCAACCATTATTAATCAGTAATAGCGTGAAAAATACCGTGTTATCGCAGCGCAATGTCCAATGCTTATCACGATGTTTTGCTCACAGCTGTTGTTAATTGTAGCCTTATGCTTATGTATAACATTTAATGGAATGTTCTAGAATCTGCAATAGCTAATGACTGTGAGATGGTGATAATAAAAAAAAAACCCGGCTGAGTTTGTTGTGGGCTCTTCTCAGACCAGGGCGCGTTTGGAACCCTCGTAGCTTTAGTCTTAAGATACCGTTGTTCACAGATGTAGTAAACACTACTACATTACTACATCTGTGCCGTTGTTAATTATCACCATCAATTCTTATTCTTTATAAACATGACGTTCAAAAGGTGGACTTTGTTGGTACCAATTTTGAATAAAGATGATTTGATTTGATTTGATTTGACTTTAATTGCCATACCACCTTAGACTGCATCATCACTTATCATCCAGTGATATCTCAGTCGTATCGTCTCAGAGTGAGAAAGGTTTCGCCAAAACCTACACGCTGGTCAAGTGCGGATTGGCAGACAGGTTAGCCCGTTACAATGACACTGCATCATTACTTGCCCACATCAGGTGCGATCGCAGTCAAGGGTCTGACTTAGGTTTTTTTTTTTTTTTGAAAACATAGTTATAAAACATACAATAGGTAATACAGATATAATAGCACTTAAACCAAAACAGTTTTCAATGAATTATTTTGCACATATTTTATAAACAATTATTTATGTTGAAATTTTGACGACCTCCGTGGCGCAGTGTGTAGCGCTGTTGCCTTAACGTGCGGAGGTCCCGGGTTCGATCCCCGGCAGGGTCAATTTGGGAATTTATAATTTCTGAATTTTCCATGGTCTGGCCTGGTGGGAGGCTTCGGCCGTGGCTAGTTACCGCCCTACGGGCAAAGATGTGCCGCCAAGCGATTTAGCGTTCCGGTACGATGCCTTGTAGAAGCCGAATAGGGGTATTGGTTTAATATTAACTGCCATGCCCCTAACAGGTTAACCCGCTACCATCTTAGACTGCATCATCACTTACCATCAGGTGAGATCGCAGTCAAGGGCTAACTTGTAGTGGATAAAAAAAAAAAGTTTGATAAAGAGTTGCTGATTTGATTGAGTTGTCATCATCCCTGTTCTAAAACACGAAAGTCAACAATATTGAAACAATATGGCTTTAAGCGTTGGCAGTACTGCAATTGCTGTGCAATTATTACGATCGTATGCCGGCAAGTAAAGTAACGGGATCCTAAAGTATAATTGCATACTTGACTCGTATCATTTAACTTCAGTTAAACTTCAACTTCAGTTGCAGACGATTACTATTATAATAATTATTTTATTAAGGTTAAGAGGTTCTGCCGCATATTCGTAAAATGGTTTGCTAATTTCTTAAATATAGACGAACGTCTCATATTCTTAACGTATCTTATTTAGAGAAGTTGCCCTTAAGAGGTTATTAAATGTATTAAATCAAATAAATATTATAAATGCGAAAGTTTGGATGTATGGATGTATGTTTGTTACTCAATCACGCTCCAACGGATGAACGGATCTGGATGAAATTTGGCACAGAGATAGATTATAGTCTGGAATAGCACATAGGCTACTTTTTATCCCGGAAAATTAAAGAGTTCCCGCGGGAACCGAAAAACCTCAATCCACGCGGACGAAGTCGCGGGCATCAGCTAGTATTCAATATATTAGTCTTAGCTTCAAAATATTAGTAACTTTAAAAAAAACATTTTTATAAGGAAATGTAAGAAGCATTTCCTGGATAAAGGTGCCACTCATTGTGACAATATAGTCTAGCTCTAGGAAATGCTTCCTTTATGTAAGTCGTTACCTTTATTGTGTTTTTTTAGGGTTCCGTACCCAAAGGGTAAAAACGGGACCCTATTACTAAGACTCCGCTGTCTGTCTGTCTGTCTGTCTGTCTGTCTGTCTGTCTGTCTGTCTGTCTGTCTGTCTGTCTCCAGGCTGTATCTCATAAACCGTGATAGCTAGAAAGCTGAAATTTTCACAAATGATGTATTTCCGTTGCCGCTATAACAACAAATACTAAAAATTAAAAAAATATATATATTAAGGGGGGTCCCCATACAATAAACGTGTTTTTTTCGTATTTTTTTGCTCAATATTAAAAACGGTAACAGGTAGACGGTTCAAATTTTCACAGAATATTAACTTGTATATTACCTTTCAAAATAAATAATTAAATATCAATAAAGTAAATATTAAAGGGGGGCTCCCATACAACAAACGTAATTTTTAAGCAATTTTTTTTAATAAGTCATAAATCGTAAAACTTACTACAGGTTTGTACGGAACCCTCGGTGCGCGAGTCCGACTCGCACTTGGCCGGTTTTTAATTATAAATAACACAATATTTTAAGCCATATTAAGTACGAACCTAACCTAATCTACTTTTTATATATATATAAGTATTCTTTGTTTTAATTATATTTGTAATAATTACGTAAAATGTTAATTTATATACCTGCTTAGACAGAGGTATATAATATTGTACTAATAACTGCATTGTGAACTCGCCATCCTCGCATAAACGTTAAAGTTTTTAGAGGATGGCTAGTGTTTATATATAATACTAGCTGATGCCCGCGACTTCGTCCGCGTGGATTTAGGTTTTTCGGTTCCCGCGGGAACTCTTTCATTTTCCGGGATAAAAAGTAGCCTATGTGCTATTCCAGACTATAATCTATCTCTGTGCCAAATTTCATCCAGATCCGTTCAGCCGTTGGAGCGTGATTGAGTAACAAACATACATCCATACATACATACATCCATCCATCCAAACTTTCGCATTTATAATATTTATCTGAAGATTGTACGTGTTTATCTTGTTCAATAAATTAAAAAAAAAAAAAAAAAATTATAAATGTGATAGTGCGTCTGTCTGACTGTCTGCCACCTTTTCAACCAATTTTGACGTTTGGAACAGACTACAGATATAAGCTGTAGGCCTCCCCGGGAAGGACATAGGCTACTATTTATCCCGGAAAATGAAATATAATAATTAATAATCAAATAAATATTATAAATGCGAAAGTTTGGATGGATGGATGTATGGATGTATGTTTGTTACTCAATCACGCTCCAACGGATGAACGGATCTGGATGAAATTTGGCACAGAGATAGATTATAGTCTGGAATAGCACATAGGCTACTTGTTATCCCGGAAAATTAAAGAGTTCCCGCGGGAACCCAAAAACCTCAATCCACGCGGACGAAGTCGCGGGCATCAGCTAGTCACATAATATGGGAAACTTAATAGCATTTTAAAGCTATACATCTAGATATAACTAATGTACTACAATAACAAATAAATATAGTTTACGGTCTATGCGCAGATGGTTGTTTGAATTTATAGTAGAGTAGATAGAGTTGATTTAAAATTGTTTTGATTCGTTTTTATTATCATTGTTGTTTGTAATGAGGATAGTGTTTATGTTTGTATTTTCGTCTCATAAAATTTAATTTCGAAACTTAGGCCCACTTGTACAAGGCTGTTAAACGTGTTTGAGTTAAATTTTCTATACCTGACCTTTCGTGTCTACCCTGTAATAAACTTATCAAAAATTGACAGCGTCACAAAGTGTAACTTAATTAGTTTAGGCAATGTTGTGCAAGTCGGTTTCCAAAATAGATTAACATGAGAAAATATGTTACAAAATAGAAGCTTTTTAATCACTCAACCTTCAAAGTTACTTATGTTCATGTTGTAATACTTAAAACAAACTTATCTGGTATTCTATCAAAACTTTAAAGAAACACATCTTAAAACGTTTGCCTCAACTCAGACAGAAATAAGGTCAAGTTATTACACGGCGTCTTCGTCTACGTGCGGCGAAAAAATATAAATCATAGATTACAATAGCTGTACATTCACATTAGGGTTGTCACTCAAACTCAGTTCAATTGCTTTATGTAAATAACTATACAATCACATTTTTTATGATTGCGTACTGTGTTGCCCTGTCGTCTTTAGTGAGGGAGTATAGGGACCTATGCTATGAATAGGCATCTTCTAGGCAAGTGCGCTCCAACCTAGACCTCACATTGCTTTGTATTGGGCATGATTGTCGTAAAGCGCAAGCAAAAAAAAATGCGGCGCTCGCTGGTGCGAAGTCGTCATTATAATTTATAGTGCTTTAGGACCGCACCGTCTGTCGTTTCTACGAACTGTGCCCCGCCACTCTTTACTCTAATTCTTGTACGGATTATCTCTTTTATGATTTGATCACGTAGAGAAATTAGCAACTCTCTCCATTGAAGATTGAACTTTTTTATGAGGCCCATAGCGACCATGTCTTCCGGCAACACACACTTTTTCAATATTTTGGCGTGGTTTTAAGCACAGCAGTTTCCTTTAGTTGGTCCAAACATTGACTAAGTATCGTCCTGTGGTTTCTTGCCGTCTACGTCCCGACGTCTATCACCGATGACTGTACCACAGTGACTCTACCATCGGCATTGAATGCAGAATTTACTTATTTTAAATGTGATGAACCAGAGTTAAAGACATAGGTACATTTTATAGGGATCAAAGAGGTCAGGCTTAAAAATATACCTACACATAGACATTAAGGGTCGATTGCACTATCTACGGTAATAGTTATCGTTAAATTTGATCACCTAGAGACAACTACTTTACGGTACAAAAGTCAGGGTTCTTTAAAAATCTTAGGTATGGATCTAAGAATACTGACTTGTGCCACTATTACAAGGTGATGGATGGTTATGGAGGGCTAACCATTACTATAGATGTTGCAAGCAACCCTAACTCTATGGACTCTACTCTGTGCTAATTTCTGATCAAAAAAGTCCACTCGAATATTTTACACGCAGAAAAAGGTGACAACCTTAATTTAGACATTCGCACGCAAAACCTACACCCCACCACCATATAATTATGTACTTGATTAATAATACGCACGATTTTAACCTTTATCTATATTATAATTCAGTCTAAACTACCACGAAGCATTTTTATGATCATCTCGAAAGTGATTTGCTTGAATGTGGTCTGATTCAGAATGAGAATCTCGATTCAGTTAGTACGTGTTCGACAATCGCGAGGGACGTACGTCAATCGATAAAACTATTCGTCGGCTCGATTAAAAATCGATTTAGATTAACTGGTTAATAATTGTGTGTAATAGTCATTAGTCTCGTGTTTAGTGTTAGTGACATGTGTGTTTACTGAGGATTTTGTGTGTTTCGGTAAGTTTTGTTCGAGATAATGTGTGTTTTGTGTTGTTAAATGCTAGGTAGCTAGAATTGGCAGTGGAAGGTCGACGGTTCGTATCCAATGCCTTCTGGAAACTTTTCTTTGTTTATCGATTAATTTTATGCGTTTTCGTGGAATATTTAGTCGATATGATTTTTAAAAATGTTATGTATAGGTTCTTATATATATGAATTTATTTTTTAATATTTTTTATTATTATTTACTGAAGTACTATTTTTATAACGAATATTAATTAATCGTCAGTAAAAATATAAAGGCCCTTGCACATCAGGTCATGGGGATGATCTATTTTATACCGGAAACGAATTATAGCCAATTCGTCATATATAAAACTTAAAGAAAAAAATACAACAGATTTGGTCCTCGGCATTGCTTGAGTTTTCAATAAATTTGGATCAAGTCACTTTCTTCTTCTTCTTTTAGTGCCATCTCCTATCGGAGGTTGGCAACCATTAGGGCTATCTGGTATTTGCACCTTGGACGCTGCTGCCCGGAACAGCGATCGGGTACTCTTCCCGTACAATTGGCGTAAATTCTTAAGCCAAGATGTTCTTCTACGGCCAGGTTCGGTACGGCCCTAACAGGTTAGCCCGCTACCATCTTAGACTGCATCATCACTTACCATCAGGTGAGATCGCAGTCAAGGGCTAACTTGTAGTGGATAAAAAAAAAAAAAAAAAAAGGTGGTCTTTTGCCGGCTATTTTTCCCTGAATTATGAGCTGGAGGAGGTCGTATTTGTTATTCCTCATAATGTGGCCAAAATACTCCAGCTTCCGTACTTTTATAGTTTTTAGGATTTCCAGATCTTTGCTCAGCCGTTGCAAAACAGTGGTGTTTCTGACACGCTGTACCCAAGATATTGTCAACATTCTCACAAGTCACTTTAGATTGAATTAAAGCGAATTCGGTTTATGACATATATTATGTGTATGTTTTCACTAATAGCAAAAGTTCCAACTTAAACGGTCCAGTAATTTTTCACGTATCCCACTCCCACGGTATCTCTACGGTTTCACAACGTAACCAGATACCGTGAGTATTGAGTACCGTAGAGTACAATCATAATTTTAATAACTTATAGGGAGGATGACAACTCAATCAAATCAGCAACTTAAAACGCACTTCTAGTATGGAAGTTGTATGAAATTCACAGTTGTGACGCCATCAAATTTCAACGCACTTTTTTTTCTTTAATCTATATTTTAAAATGGTTATCAAACTTAAAACTAACCAAGGATGTAAATTTTAGGTCTTTTGGAAGACCTCTATTTAATAATCAGTTAGAACGAATTTATTTTTGACTAGCTGATGCCCGCGACTTCGTCCGCGTGGATTGAGGTTTTTTGGTTCCCGCGGGAACTCTTTAATTTTCCGGGATAAAAAGTAGCCTATGTGCTATTCCAGACTATAATCTATCTCTGTGCCAAATTTCATCCAGATCCATTCAGCCGTTGGAGCGTGATTGAGTAACAAACATCCATACATCCGTACATCCACACATCCATCCAAACTTTCGCATTTATAATATTTATATAATAGGCATCACCCTATTGCCAACAATTTGCAACAAAGAAGAAAACGGATTCACAGATTGAGTAATTTAATTCTCATCCTTTACTTGAATAACCATTTCCAAAATAACAATCATCTTTTTATTTATAATTATTAATAAATATTTTTGTTAGCTGTTATATTTAAAATTATTTATTTACTAGCTGATGCCTGCGACTTCGTCCGCGTGGTTTAAGTTTTTTTTATTCCCGCGGAAACTCCTTAATTTTCCGGGATAAAAAGTAGCCTATGTCACTCTCCAGCCTGCCTAGCATGCGCACCGCGAGATATTCTCGCAACGAGAGAGAGAAATGTTGTCGTGTCGATTTATTTCTCGTTTACCCTAACATGCACGCTACGCGTGACAAAATTCTCGTGGAAGATTTGGCCTTGTCGTGTGGAGAAACCAATGTTGCCCTTTCTCAATAACATACGATATTCTAATGTTGCAACACCGATTTAGTTCATTCATTGTTCATTCTTATTGCATAAATCTTTCTCTGTCTACGCTTAAAAATAGATTTAATTATCTGTAAACTCTAAAAATGACGTCTTTAAGACACTGACAGTGACAACTGACAAGTACTTGTTGTTGTTTTTTTTATTTTTAAAAACAACTAAATAAGATTAAAGGATCATAGAAAAAATACTAAATAGGAAGTTAATGAATTTGGTGATAATATGGATAAATACAGTGTACTCAAACATAAACTAATTAGGTACCTACTTACACGGCCTCTTTCAGAATACGATCAAACAATAAAAATTTTGTGCTAATATATTATTAAGGCGCAGCACCGGGGACTACAAATCGCCATTGGTTCGAAGCTGTAGTAACTTAAGTACTTGAGTATATAAGTAATACTAGACTACAGACGACCCGCGACTTCGTCCGCGTGAATTAAGGTTTTCATTCCCGCGGGAACTCTTAGATTTTCCGGGATAAAAAGTAGCCTATGTTTCTTGTCTGCAGAAATTTTAAAATTGGTTGGCAATGATTGAAACTAATTTGAAATTAATGTTCTCAGTACCTAGATCATATTTTATAGTTTCCTCTTTAAAATTAACAGATATTGGTGCCAATTCTCTGTTAGTTTCTCTAAATTAGAATCGCTTATATTAGACTTAGCGACGTCTGCTATTCTGAAAACACACTTAATTGACAGGTCTAACCTAAAATTAAATCTGACAGCTCTAACTAGTCAATTTAGCGATGATATAGCGAAATGCTATTCTAGTCGACGTTTTATACGCCAAAATTAAGAAACGTCAAACTAAAATTGGTTATTTTTCTCCAATTTTAGACAGGACCTCGGAAGGTGGCCTCTAAGTCTAGAGAAGCGAATTAAAGCAAAATAAACTTGAATTTTCACAAAAAGTTACATAGTTCAAGTGTAATTTCTATGCATTATTAGGTGCATTTGGGATTGAATTTAGTGTTTATAATGAAAACAGCTAAAATTAACAGTTTAAATGGAAGAAAAGCTTCTTTTCCTGGTCGGTGGAAGAAAACGTTGTTGCAGCTCTGGTTGTTTCGAGAGAAAGGTAATTTTATGGTCCAATCTTAGTTATATTCATAGGGCAAATAACATATATATGCAAATTGTGACTGGACGGACATACCAGTTCGTACCATTTAGGTACGCACACCCAATGGTCTGTAGCTCTGGAGTTTCCTAAGAAAACCAAAATAAACTAGGGAAGACGTCATACAGGGAATCACCTCATGCTGTTTGCCTCTTATATGGTAGGTACTAGGTAGTTGGAACTCATAGAATAGAAAAAAATAAAATTCACGAGCTAATTCCTTTTGTATTAGGTACTTAGCTATACCTATACCTACCTATATCTACCCAAACCTATCAGGAACCTATAAATCAGGACCCCACCCACTGCAACATAATATTATGTAGTATAAATTACTCAGAATATTGTAAAGCTAGCAAATGCCTGTGACTTCGTCGGCGTGAAATAAGTTTTTTAAATTCCCACGGGAACTCCCTAATTTTTCGGGTTAATATATAGCCTATGACACTCACAAATAATTGTGGCTTTCTATTGGTACCAGAGTTTTCAAAAGCGGGTCAGTAGATCCAGAGATTACCCCCTACAACCTCACAAACTTTACCTCTTTATAATATTAGTAGGTATGGATAGGTTAATTAAGTAGGTAGCACATAGTATTTCAGTAGATATACTACAGAACAAGTGCAAATTCACTCAAGTAGACTTGGAGACTGCTTCGCTCGGTAAAATATGCATGTTTTCCCTAAACTGACAAAATATAGAAGTTGAAGTTTTTTCAACTAACGTTTACCTTCCAAAAATATTAAATTATACAAAGATTCAGTGCATTTTGCAGATAATTGCTGATGAAAACTAATTAATTTAGGTGATTAACAGTTGAACAGACATGTATTCAATCTCAAGCTCCACAACACAGCTGCAAAGGCTCTGCTGAGACTGCAGAAACACACACACACATCACCTGTTACCTACTACTGTGCTGTGCTAATGCAAGCTTATATGTTGTTGCAGCTCTGGTTGTTCCGAAAGAAAGATAATTTTGTAATATTCATAATCTTAAGTAAATAACATAATGCAAATTGTGACCAGACAGACAGTTATACCATAAGGGTTGCTTTCCTACTGTTTAGGTAAAAAACTAGGGAAGACACCATACAGGGAATCAGCTCATGCTGTTTGCTTCTTCTGTGGTATATCTAGTACCTAGTAGTAGTTGGAAACCATACACTAAAAGAATTCAATCCTAGGCTGATTCTGTTTTGTATTAGTTACTTATCTATACTTCTACCACTGTAGTATGGGTTAGGCAGAAGAGTAATTTAAAAAATATATTTAGATTGCCTAAATCAGGACCACACCCTCTGCATCATAATATTATGTATAAATAACTTAGAATATTGTAAAAAATGTTAATTAAGTAGGTATATTTAAGTATGCAGTCAGTAGGCAACAAATAGTATTTCAGTTAAACCTACAGCTACAATATAACAAGTGCAAATTAACTCAAGTAGACTTGGAGACTTAGTTTCGTTCAGTAATATGCATGTTATCACTGAACTGACAAAATATATGAGTTGAAGCTTTTTCAAGTAACCCTTATACCTTCCATAAAATACCAAATAAAAAAATTCTGTGTATTTTGCAGATAGTGCTGAACCACTGAAAAACCAATTAATTCACGGAACAAATTGATCCAAGACTAACGGGGCAAATATTGGTTGAACAGACATGTACCCAATCTCAAGCTCCAGAATACAGCTGCAGAGGCTCTGCTGAGGCGACAGAAACACATTAACACATCATCTGTTACTAGTTACTACTGCCCTGCCCTAATGCACAAACATAGCCTTCACCTAGTCTACCCCGATAAGGCTAATAATTAAGGGTATCCCGGCAAAGCCCTGCTACTATTCTTGGCTGCAAGTGGTTGTGGATCAAAGGCCTTGCATAGCTGTCTCTCCAAGAAGAAGAGAATAAGATGTGGATTTCCTTGCATAAGCAAGAATAATTAGACAAGGATTTTTTAATATACTTACCTACTTTAATTAATAAAAAGAAAATTAATTAAATCTTTTTATTTTGTGTTATTCTTTTATAGCAATCTACTAGGTACCTAAATAAAATTGAATAAATATCAATATATAATTTACTTTAGATAGGTACATAACAATGTTATGTATACATATTTCTTACATTTAAAATCAACATATTGGTATAATAAGATGATGCTTGTAAACCCTTGAAAACTGATTCTCCAAGATAAAAAGTAGTAATAGTACATTTCCAGGATGTAAATTGTTATTACATGTAATATCAACTTATTTATGATTATTGTAACAGAGTGCCTGGGTCTAGGCAGACTAGACTTCAAGCATCTTGTTGTACATTCCCTGTGCAACCTGATCAGATAGGTCACACAGGATTTACCTATTTGACGGGTCTTAGTCTATGCAGGGGGGGTTTCAAATAAAACTAATATGATTCTAAGCCACACAGGTGGTTTATTATTAATGTCTTACACTGATAGAAGGTTCTTAAACTGTATTTGAGACGCTAGATGATTGTTGGTTAGGTTACTCTCTATTTCGGTAAGGAAATCTACTTTTATGTTCGCGACAATTAATCCGACTGGCCTAGACTTGAAGAGATTCAGGCATCAGTTAGGATATTATACGGTACGTGATTCACAAACACTAGACTTCGTTTTATTTCGGAATCGGAACGGAAGATCTGTCGTTGCAGCAGCGATAATTTCCGATGCAGTACCAATTTCTTCCTTTAGTAGCCTTTTACTTTCATAGGCTTGCCACCAAGTTATTCACCAGGGTGGCCACGGACGTTCATGGAGATTAATTGTTGTTCTACGCTCTAATTTTTAGGATGGACTTTCTCTACTAGAAGATACATATTTGCTTTTAATTCGCTCTTTTACTGGCTTCATTCAAAGGTTTTTGTGCTCGCTAATATTTGAAAACTCGAAAAACTAAATAAAAACATGTAAACAAACAAGTTATGTACCAAAGACAACGATCCACGAATCGACAAGACGTGACAACCGACATCCACAGACGAATAAACATAGAGGTAGTATGTAGTAGCATCATGGAACTAGGAATCTGCCTAAGTAGCATTGACAAAATGTGTCTTTTTGGCAGTTTAATACGTTGTTGGTGCAAGGAACATCAAATTTATTAAAATAAAATAATTGTTTTTTGTATAAAAAGTCATTTAATTCGATTTTAGTCGCAAAAAGTATTATTACGATTATTGTGCAAAAAACAAAGACAAATTGTGCAATTTTTGTTTCTGTATATGGTAACACTCGCAATTCAATTTAGACATCAGCTTAGCGAGGATTTTACACATCCTAAATTTAGATGGAGGCATACACAGAATAGCAAATAGATATAGAAAAGCTAATATTGGCGATTCTTATTTTTAGTTTAGTTTAGAGAGTTGCATTCTAGAATCGGGACCATTATGTAACATTCATTGTACTAATATTATGAGTTCTACATATCTATATTCACAAATAGTTATTATTTATTTCCATATGTATGAAATCTACGTTTTGGTTCTGGCTTAAATCAAAATTCAAATACAAATTCAAATGTTTTATATTCAACTTTATACACTACAATAATAATAGTATCCTGCAATTGTTTGGCCTGGGAGTGTAAAAAGACGCCTAGGTTCTTCCATCATCTCCCTCCGAAATGAGCACATTTTCATTTGCAGTGCCAATTCGGTATATCTTTGCTCAGGAGTGTTGAGTTCAGCATGCAGGATTGGAGTCGTTAGCCATGGTTCCAATGGGTTACCTGAATCACCTGTAATAATAAAGAAATAAACTAAATGTCTGTGATGACAGTAATTAATATTACATGTTATGACAGTAATTATTTATCTTTTTACAGGTGCCATGACCGAAATGAGGAGTAAATGAAAAAAAAATGAAACAAGGAGTAAAAAATGTAGCAGTAAACATAGCATTAGAACATCATTGACTCAAGGTGCTAAAAGTTAAATAAATGATTGGACAGGAATAGTTATTAATAATTCTTAATGTTAAAATCTAAGCTATGGTATGATGACTGATGATAATGTACCTGTATAATTTTATTAAATGCGCCGCAATTATCTTTGCCGCGCACTTATTGAATTTGGAACATCTTAAGTGTTCAGCGCCAACGCAAATTGACGACCTCCGAGGCGCAGTGTTGAGCGCTGCTGTCTTAACGTGCGGAGGTCCAGGGTTCGATCCCCGGCAGGGTCAATTTAGGAATTTATAATTTCTGAATTTTAACTAACGAAAGGGCTATATGGATATATATAATAAAAGAAAAAAAAAAAAAAAATATAATTAAATAAATATTATTATAAAGGCGAAAGTTTGGATGGATGTGTGGATGTATGGTGGTATGGATGTGTGTTACTCAATTACGTCCGAACGGCTGAACGGATCTGGATAAAATTTGGCACAGAGATAGATTAAAAAAAAGAAAAAAAAAGATTATAGTCTGGAAATAGCACATATGCTTTTTATCCCGGGAAATTAAAGAGTTCCCGCGGGAACCAAATTTTCTCATACAGGGTGATGAAAAGTAGAGTGTATCATTCGGGCGCAAATATATTTTTGGCTCGGGCGACGAACTTTGAATCCCTCGCTACGTTCAGGATTCTACTAAAGAATCCCTCGCTACGCTCAGGATTCTACTCTAGAATCCCTCACTTCGTTCTGGATTCAAAAAAGCGCCCTCGCCGTAAAAATATTATTTTGCTCCCTTATAATACAATCTACTATTATTGCAAAAAAAATAAACAAATGTTATAGGGAAGGCACTAGCTCCCTTAACACAGTTTTGACTTTTTTGGGAGATAGAAGCCAAATTATAAATGTACCTTTGTAATTTTTAGAAATAAAGAGATTTTATTATTATTATTTAGGAATCCTTGCTGGTGAAATAATATTGCAGGTAGGTACTAAGCACAGAGTACTTTGAGTAGGTAAGTACTAAGTATTTCTACAGACTAATCAAAACTTGTACCTACTGTACTAATATCATTGAGGTATTATGTACTAACGTACATATAATTCAATGACTAATATGTAGTTTTTGAAGTTTATTTTACAATGTCTGAATTTTAACCTTAGTACCTAAATAGTTAGTAGGTACATAGACTGTATGGTTAGGTTACCTAAAAGGAATTAATTTCCAATTCCTCTATCATGGAGCCTTTTCATTTCTGTTCTTACGGATGAATGTAGCCATATTATAAATGCATCATGTAGGTACCCTGCAGTTTGAATCTGCAATCTGTAATACTTATTAATTTATAAATGCATTGTAAAAACCTGCCAAAAGCGCTGCAGTATAAAAAAATTAAGAAAATTAAGTTTGCATATTATATGTGAATTACTTATGTTGTAGGTAAGGTGTTTTAGTTATTAACTTATTAGTTCTCTGCCAAAAGAAATGATGGAAACTTATACCAGTTGCACATTTATTGTGTGTGCATCTTTTCTCCTATTTTTATACTGGGTTCCTTGTGGTCCAGATGGAGGAAATACTTATTTTCACGTGCGTGCAGTCAATGAGTCCCAATATAACAGCTGGCACATTAAATTTATTTTCAAAGCCTGAAGCTATATCCTGTCTATCTCTATCAAGCTAACTCCTCCGGGCTGTTTCCGAAGCAGGAAAATGCATCCATTCAGAAAAGAGTCTGAAATTTGTACATATAGGCATTATAATAAGATGAACACTGGAGGAGAATATTAAAGTAGATGATGATACCTTCTTTAAATAGAGGTCATAAACTGTCCGAGCAAGCTACTGACAGTGGTCTGAGCCTCGCACATGATGTGGTCCGGCCCAAGTTTGTGAGGCTTACCTTTAAAATGCCTTTAAATGAACGGGCAGGCCGTCACTGCTTAAGTAAGTACAGGCTCCAAATCCTCGGCAAGTTTCTGGACAACATAGATCGCCATAGGCTTGGAGATTCGCCAAAGCGATTGGAACCCTCCGTCGCTCAAATCAATTAAGTACATCACAGACATCCCTATTATTCGTAATTTTCGCGTTTCTCGCTCTTGATATACACACACACCCGACACTAGCTACTTATAAATAAATACCTAGGTACCTAATTGTACTATGGACCCATTGTATGGACCCGCCATCATAATCGTGGAGGAACCACCCGAAAATTTACAAGTTTATTGTTGCGAAATGTTTGTTATTCTATCTCGTATGTTTCTCGCCCTCAAGATTGATAGACGATAAATAACCATGTTTAGATGTCAAAAAACGAGAATAAATAGTCGGCGATAGTCTGCCATGTTAGGGTTCGTAGAGAAAAATACCACAGATAAAAAATATTACTGTTATCTCTACTTTTGTCGTAACGAAACAAGACTTATGTGTAACCATGTTAGCTACGGTAGAGAAATGAGATAACGCGATAAAATGGGTAGACATAATTTTCTCGTAGTGCGCATGCTAGGCACGCAGGTCCTCAACTATACCCGTGGCAAAAATCACGTCGATCGGTTGCTCGGTTGCGCCGTGATTGAAGGACAGACCAACAAACAAACAAGCACACTTTCGCTTTTATAATATTAGTATGATTCCAGTTGCTATGATAATTATTATTATATGAAAATACTAAGGTTAGCCAATATTAATTTTGTATGACATTTAGGTAGGTATCAGGAACCAGCAGGTGCTGTCATTTTACATGCAAATATATGCATTATGCATTTTATTACCAATCGTCACTAGACAATCTATCTGCAATCAATTTTTTTTTTTTTTTTTTATCCAATACAAGTTAGCCCTTGACTGCGATCTCACCTGATGGTTAGTGATGATGCAGTCTAAGATGGTAGCGGGCTAACCTATTAGGGGCATGGCAGTTATATTAAACCCATACCCTTATTCGGTTTCTACACGGCATCGTACCGGAACGCTAAATCGCTTGGCGGCACTTCTTTGCCGGTAGGGTGGTAACTAGCCACGCCCGAAGCCTCCCACCAGATCAGACCAGAGAAAATTCCCAAATTGACCCTGCCGGGAATCGAACCTGGGACCTCGCGGTCGCTCAACACTGCGCCAGGGAGGTAGACATGCATAGGAATTATGAATAATGAATTATTGATGACTATTGACTATTGATATTTTTGGTGTTTGAGTTGTACGGTGCTATCAGATATCGGAGATTAATGTTAATTAGACGTCAAGGTTAAAGATAACAATAATAAATTAGTTCTGCATCATACCTATAAGTACCTATATATTATTATTTTTCTTTAACATTGATAATAGGTACCTAGTTAATAATAAGGTACCTTTATAGAACAAAAAATAATTCCTTTTATAGTTAAATCTTGAAGCGCTTGCGATACAAATAGATTTATTTATATTATGCAAGTAGGTACATCTATAACTGCCTCGTTGGTCTAGTGGTTATCATGTTCGACTGCGACTAACGAGGTTTCGGGTTCGAGTCCCGGGTCGGGCCATAATTAAGTGTTGGGTTTTTCTGATTAGAAATTCTCAGTACTAGCCCGGAGTTAGGAAGTTGGCGGTGTTTCACCCCCGTGCCTCGGAGAGCACGTTAAGCCGTCGGTCCCGGTTATTATCACTAACATGATAATAGTCGTTAAAGCCCGCCAACCCGTATTGGAGCAGCTTGGTGGGTCTAAGCTCTAATTCCCTCTCTCCTATGAGAGTGGAGGCCTGTGCCCAGCAGTGGGACGTTAATGGGTTGTAGTGGATAGTGGACATCTATACTATCTACAAGTCCTAATATTATAAATGCGAAAGTTTGGATGGATGGAATTTGTTCCTCAATCACGCTAGAACGGCTGAACGGATTTGCATGAAAATTTTGAAAAATAAAAACCAAAAGTAAACAGACATAAAAATTAGTTCCAATTTTGGCCACCGGGTCTTTTACTTTCACCTTAGTGATTCTATCTTGCTAATTTAGAAAGTTGCACACAGTGCTTCGATTACCATCGTCAGTAACTACGAGTATTACGTGTACTTGTTACTTATTGACCGAGCGAAGCGAAGGTCTCTGAGTATACTTGAGTGAATTGGCACTTGTCCGTCCGTCCGTCTGTCAGAGCCTTATAACTTCTGAATTGCTGAACGTAATTACTTCAAATTTAAATATAATATGTAAACCAATGGTCTCCAGCCGAATATGGCTTAAAAAGTTATAAAAATCTTTATTTCAGGGGGGCTCTCATAGAAGCGAATGCGAAGTAAAATATTTTTTATAGCGTTACATAGGGTTGCGGTATTTCATTTTAAATATAATTAGGAATAGAGTCCAAAAATATATTTTTTTAAATTTTTCCCATAAAATTTACGAAATGGGGGGCTTTCAAAACCTGCAACATTAATGCTTAGTCGGGGCCTTTTCATCTTGTGCCGTGTGGGTGCAAAAGCCATAGCTTAATTTTAAAGTTTGATTTTATGTACGAGACATAAGATGAATAAATTATTTTTCTTTCTTTCTTTCTTTCTTTCAAAGTGGAGATTTTCTAACGTCCAAAGTTGACCTCAGAACTCTCAATTTTCTGAAAGGCTGAGCCTGAAACTTGATCAATTATTTGAATTATATCCTGTACTTGAACAACAAATACTAAAATTAGTTAAATATTATAAGGAAATGAAAATATTTAATTTTTAATGTGCTTCAGTAGGTACTTTTAACAGAACTTCACAATGATGTCAATAGATGGATACCGCGAGGTCTCAGTTCGGGGCGAACCACTAGCTTAAAAGGTTTTATAGGTTAGATTTAACTGCTGGGTTTCGTGCCGGTTCTTTTCAGTAGAGCTGCTTTCCTAACCAGTGGTTGAGTCATGACATTTCATAAGTGGCACTAGTTGTCCTACGTGATATAAATCGATTTATTTCAAAAATCTTATAATCTTAAACTGTAACTGGTATATTTATGTTCATCCATACTAATATTAATGATAAAGTGTGTCTGTAATTCCCGTTACATGAACTACTATAGCCGATGTCGGCGATTTCGTCCGCGTGGTTGAGGTGTAATATGTACTCAGTTCAACATAAAGATGCAACTCCTCAATAAATCGATGTAGGTTGTATACTCATCGATTTGGAAGAAAGGTGCATTGAAAATGTAAGTAGGTTAGATTAGGAAATAATATTATAACAATAGCAAGTAAGGTTTCTTTGTTAATTATTTTAGTATGTAAAGAGTAGATATTAAGCCTGCACTGAATAAAGACGTCTCCACCAACAGTCTCCATCAATTTAAACGAACCAAAAAACCACATTACTTCATGGCGACCCTGCCAGTCGGTGCGCGCTACTAACCTGCGTGCACCGGCTGGGCACCGATCAAGAAGCCTTCAAGAATCAAGAACAATTCAAAGACCTCAAGACCCGGCCAGCCAAGTCAGTTAAGAAAAATATCGAAGATTATTAGTTACCAAGATTCAAGAGAAATTCAACCATAGATCAAGACCCAGCCAGTGAAAAGAAGATAAAGATGAATATCACCCAATTTTCATAATTAAGAAGAGAGGCACTAAATTACCAAGAAAGAAGCACATCAATTACTCTACAATTCAGAAGATATCTAAATCGCAAGCTCATCTCAGCAAGCTTCATCGTTTGCCTACCATCACCGTGCGTCCAGGGTTATCCCGGCCACAACTAGGAGGTGTCCAGGGTATTCCCGGCCCAGTTCGAGGAGTCCAGGGTTATCCCGGCCCACCCAGATGCAGCATGAAAAGGTCCAGACCCCAAAGCTGTTGTCCGAAGACCATTGCATCTTCCAGTTATTCTACGACGACGTGACGGCGACGAAGCACAGGCCAGATAAATAAAAATTGATATGCGTCGATAAAGTAAGTGCATTTATTACTTCGCTATGGGCATTACGTTTAATTATTTATTAGTTTTTCGAATTATTATTATTTTGGCATTATTCGTTTCGGTAATATTTTTTTTCTGTTAGCAATTTAGTTCGTATTTTGCTCGGTAGTACCCAGGTATTATTTTAATCAAGTAGATTTCATAATTTTTTTCCTACAATGTTAGTTTACTTTATAATATTTCAAGTTAAATAATAATTCAAAGAATTATCACGGTGTAATCGCGTGGTCAACGACACACGCGCACCTAAAATTTCATTGTATTACGAGACAATGATATTGCTCGAGATGCAATTTGTAAATACAATGAAATGAGTACGAAATAAGGAGAATTCTTTTTGTCTGTTGAAGCACAGAAGTTTCGATAGTTGTGAATTAAAATAGAGACTTTAGTCTTTACCCGACTTGGACAAATTAGGACTCTACTAACCTAAGGCTTGATCACCCTTCGGCAGTAGAAGTGCTACGTATAGATAGGAATTGACGAATATATAAATAGGATTATGACAGAAGTTTATATGTGAAGATGATTATTATTCGAACGCGATATTTTGCGCATACTTAGTACCTCCTCATTCAACGATGTATATTTTGTCTAGACTCTTGATCATTATCTACCGCGCTGGTGTTAGTGAAAGACCTAGAGCCTTGTTGAATGTTAATAATGAAGAATATACTTATTATGATAAATATTTGAAAGGATGTTATGTTTTATAATTAGGAGTGTACCGCGCCGCGTTAATTTATTTATTTGTTGATATGCAAGGGAGAAATATCAAAGAAAGATGAAGACTAGAGGCTCGAAGATTTATTATGAAATATTATGACGATTCAGGTATTATAAATACCTAAGACGTTACATGATGGTTTAGAAACCTTATAGGTATTATTTTAATGGACGAGCATTTCGAGCGATGAGTTATATGCTCGAAGCGATGCTACGGCGATATTTTTTTATTATGACAGAGATAGGAGTAACTAGTGGTACATGAATATTTTGTGACAGAATAAATTAGTGATTTTGAATTGCGTAGGTACCTTGATTCGACAAAATACGCCTATAATATTTGCATTTGGCTTTGAAGTAAGATGATCACGATTGAAAGTTGATCATACATTCTTACCTTATTTTGGAGAATTAACACTTTACAATGTAAAGTGTGATCAATTATTATTTGCTATTATTTTATTATTATTGTTCTATATTATTGTTCGGATGCCCATACGAAGTAGTAAAATAAATTGCACAAGAACAAGCGTAAAAAAAAAATGTTTCTCTTTTTCCATTAGGGTTAGTTTTATTTTTTTTGTATTTCACCTTTTTTCCCAATCGGAGTACCGCTCAACATTTTTTTTCTTTAAGAAGAGGGGTGAACCGCATAGATTTTCGGGGGAGTTGTAATATGTACTCAGTTCAACATAAAGATGCAACTCCTCAATAAATCGATGTAGGTTGTATACTCATCGATTTGGAAGAAAGGTGCATTGAAAATGTAAGTAGGTTAGATTAGGAAATAATATTATAACAATAGCAAGTAAGGTTTCTTTGTTAATTATTTTAGTATGTAAAGAGTAGATATTAAGCCTGCACTGAATAAAGACGTCTCCACCAACAGTCTCCATCAATTTAAACGAACCAAAAAACCACATTACTTCAGAGGTTTTTTTGGTTCCCGCGCGAACTCTTTAATTTTCCGAGATAAAAAGTAGCCTGTGTGTTATTCCAGACTATAATCTATCTCTGTGCCAAATTTCATCCAGATCCGTTCAGCCGTTGGGGCGTGATTGAGTAACAAACATCCATCCATACATCCATACATTCATCCAAACTTTCGCATTTATAATATTTATTTGATATTTGATATAATAGATTATTTAAACGATATAGAATGCCGATCGGGGTCTATTATGTCCCAGTATTTTTGTGTAACTCAAACTCAAAACTCAACGTATATATTTTATTCAAAATTTGTACCTACACCAGAACGGTTGAACGGATTTTCTTTGGTAAAGAGATTATAGTCTGGAATAACACAAAGGCTACTTTTTATCCTGGAAAATTAAAGAGTTCCCGCAAGAACCAATAAACCTCAATCCACGCGGACGAAGTCGCGGGCATCAGCTAGTATGCGTAATATGAACGTTGACGTATGATAGCGACTCTTTCCGTAAACACTCTAAACGAAAGGTTGTTACGAAGGAGAAAGTCTTATCAAAACGAGTTGGTATAAAAAAAGTAACGCAAAAACCGGCAACTCGCTTTCTCGCCGGAGACCGAGGATTAATAATTATTTAGATGTTGTCAGACTGCTGTATTTTTTTATCATAATATTATATAATTATGACGTATCCTAGTCGTATTATCTTATGATACCGGATGAATCATGAATTTCGGTATATCTATGTTTACTAAGAACTGAACCAGACTACAGGAAAAAATATAGAGACACGCTTTTTTGAATGTAAAATCCGTCTTAACTATTTTTTAACCGACTTCAAAAAAAGGAGGAGGTTCTCAAATTTTTTTATTTGTTATTTAATGAAAAATATAGCTAATGTCACCCGTACAAAGATCGCAGTCAAGGGCTAACTTGTAGTAGATTAAAAAAAAATGTTTGTATTTATGTATGTTCTACCGTAGCCGTAATGTCGATTTTGATGAATGAGGTGTTAATTGATTCGTATTGTAGTACGGGTGACATTAGCTATATTTTTCATTAAAAAAATCGTTAAGACGGATTGTACATCAAAAAAAGCGTGTCTCTATATTTTTTTCTGTAGTCTGGTTCAGTTCTTAGTTAATACTTATTTATTCGATGAAAAGTTCGGCCCTTGACTGCGGTTTTAAGCCTGAAAGTTCGGCCTCGTCAGCTTGCAATAACTTTTTAATAATAATTGTTTAAACAATAATAACTAACCAAAACATACTTCATACTTAGTATTATAAATGCGAAAGTGTGTTTGTTTGTTGGTTTATTGGTTTGTCCTTCAATCACGCCGCAACGGAGCAACGGATCGACCTGATTTTTGGGAGAGTGACATAGGCTACTTTTAATCCCGGAAAATTAAGGAGTTCCCGCGGGAATCAAAAAACATTAAACCACGCGGACGAAGTCGCGGGCATTAGCTAGTTAACTATAATTCCTCTAATATTATTTTATTATGTTTAACTCAAGACATGATCCAAGATAAACGGTAGGTATTTACCAAACAACAAAGCCAAGGTTCAAGCGGAGATTTTGTTAAAATAATATACATTTTGTCTCGTTTCTGAGTCAATGTCATAATTATTAATTTTAATAGACCCATTTTAAAACACTGCGTCTGACCCTGTTGTTTGAACTTTTGAACATCTTGCTGCATAATAATGATTTGAGTAAGTAGGTATATATTTTTTAGTGTATTTATATAAGTAATCTCTAATGAGTAGAATCTCTAGTAAGAATCTAATGACAGAAAATATTTTTATTCAAATACAAGCAGATTTTAATCTTTCTCGCATCCTTTCACTGAGCGGCGACTTGCAAACGTATAATGAATTTCTACTAGGGTTTAGCCTATTCAGAATGTTTGAGACAAATTAATGTAATCAAAGTATTATTCAATTCGCAAAGTTTATTGCATGAGAAAAACTATCGAACTTGAGAAGGATTTAGTTAAGACAGAAACTTTTTTGTTTAAAAAATGTAGAATCTTTTTTCGTCACAACTGACTAATTTTACCGTACTTTAATCTATATAAATTACCGTAATTTAGCCGGATTTTACGCTTCTTTTTGGTGTAAACGCGTGATTTTTCAAAACCTAAATACGACGACGCAAGGAGACAAACATGGCCCTGCGTTTAAGTTGTGTAAGGTTCTTAAGACCAAGAAAAGAGTCTGTTCTGGATCCAGCCTGAATGAGTCGATAAAATTATGTGATGATAGCGACAATGATCTAGATGAGCTATTTGACGAGGAAGCTAAAGTTTGCAAAAATCGTGTCACTCCAGTCCCGTCTGTATGCACGGGACCTTATTAGTAAAAGCTGTAAAAACCGCGAGTGAAAGGTGAAAAAGTGATCGACACAAATACGCCACTAGCACAGAGTATAATAATAAAAGACTAAAGAGTACATTATGTGCCGACGATAAAAAGTTTCTCTTACGGTTTTACCCCACTTTTTACAAGATGGCGCTGGAAATAGGGTCAACCTCGACAGTCATTGCGATACGGCAGATGCACGATCGAAAAAAAACCTACTTGAAGTATCTTAATTAAATAAATTACTTAATTTCTGGTACATGAGGCAATAGTTCTTTTAATGAGTCACTTTGGATTCGTATAATATTAAAATTATATGCTTACTCATTTAAAAATAAAACTATTACAGTCTACATCCATGTCTCATACAGCTATAGTTAATGCCAATGCCGTAGAGGTAATTTTCTTCTTCAGTACAATATTAGGTATTTACCCCAAATAGATAGTAAGGGATAAGGATCGAAAATAGTCTGATTGTTTTTTTTCTGTTTGATGTATTATAAATAAAGCCTCCTTTATTCTGATCTTTATATACCTAGTCTGTCTCATTTAAGTTTTTGTTAAACATAAAGCTATTTTATAATTAAGTAAGTATACAATGCAAACCTCTTAAATTATAATATGTGTCGATGTAGGTCTATCAGGGCGGCACATATTGATTTATTAATATTACCATGAATTCAATGTTAAATAATACTGTATACGAGTACCTACCATCATAATTTATACCATAACATGATTACACACATTGCGAAGTTTTTGAAATTGTAATTTGATTTATTTCCTACTAATATTTAACCTAATAGGTATTTTAAGGTAATTTATCGTCGAGTAATATTTTTCACATATATATAATTTGCAAAAAAATCGGTGTTACAGAAACAGTTCTACTGTGTAATAACTATCAAATTAAGCTATTAATTTATTAAGGTTTATTTTGATTTATTTACATAATCATTAATCAAATCAAGCCTTAATAACTTAATTATATAAATATTATTGTACAAGGTTTCAACTTGGTACCAAATAGTGATAAACTATAATTTAGAGTATTTAAGCAATTGCGAATTATGACCCCGACAAAGATATAAAGAGCACTGTCGACTCTATGCAGGTTTTCAACTCTTTAAAGTAATATTATAAATGCATAATGTGTCTGTCTGTTTGTTACCTTTTCATTGGTAGTATATTACTTGTATTAAAAACCGGTGATAGACTTGTGAGATAATCATAAATAGTTTTGTATTTATATTCAAATTTAATTTTAATAATAAACATGGGTTGAGAATGATGATGATTATGACTATTTTTACAAGCTTTTATTTAACTTGAAATATTTGTGGATTTTAAAAAAGCCGATCCCAGATCTTTCCTAACCGTTAGAGCTAAAATTTTGCATACATCTTTAGTTTGGATGACTGCATGGTTTGCTAAGTGACGTCATTCTAAATCAAAGATGGCCGACTAGTTATTTTTATGCACCCCCATGATATGGGCATCAATTAAAGGGGTTTGCTGAGAAGAATACGAAAAATAAAATGACGTCACACTAAATACAATATGGCGTACGATAAAAGCTCTTTTAAAAAAAAATTTTAAGTGATTTCAGACTAATGTATAAACAAATTTAATCTCGATATCGCAAGTGTTAGCGAGTTACAAACAACAAAAAAGTTTCGCTTGACCTACGGCCTGTGAGTTCACACAATTATCGCAGCAGATAAGTGCCCCATATTAAAACTCTTTGTATGAGTTATATCAAGTATTATTATATGATTTATTATCATATAATATCGTGGGTAATATGTATATACTATTACTATTCATAACGTAAATTAATAACATGAAAAAATCTTTACCCTTTCTGAATAATTTTCTAAAAGATTTTCGAGTTATCCCGTGGAGCGTGGAGGTTGGAGGATGCCGTGTAGAAACTAGAAACCGACTAGGGGCATGGGTTTAATATAACTGCCATACCCTTAACAGGTCAGCCTGTTTACCATCTTAGACTGCACCATCACTTACCAAAAAAAAAAAAAAAACACTTACCATCAAGTGAGATCGCAACCAAGGACTATCTTGTAGTGGAATAAAAATTAAAAAATCTATTTGTGCCGAGAAATAGTAGCCAGTAATGTTTCTGTCACGTAATAAAAGATTAAAGACCCAAAAAGCTCATAATTATTATTGAAATATCAAAGTGAATGTATGTATTTATGGTTTTTCAACTCGATTACATGACAATAAATGCGCGAACGCATGGGAGGCAAACATAGAGCCTAGAACATTGAATTATTATAAGAAAATAATAGACGGAGGTATCTAAATATAGATAGTAAGTAATCACACTAGTCAAATAAATATTATAAATGCGAAAGTTTGGATGGATGTATGGATGTGTGGATGTATGGATGTATGGATGTTTGTTACTCAATCACGCTCCAACGGCTGAACGGTTCTGGATGAAATTTGGCACAGAGATAGATTATAGTCTGGAATAGCACATAGGCTACTTTTTTATCCCGGAAAATTAAAGAGTTCCCGCGGGAACCGAAAACCCTCAATCCACGCGGATGAAGTCGCGGGCATCAGCTAGTCTAATATAAGTACACGTAAAAATGTACGTAAACAAAACATTTTTAAAGGAAAAACAAGCTGCAGAGGGAAATCAACTCTGATGTTTATTAGTTTTGTCGAAGGCCTTTGACATCGATTTCCATTCAAAGTCACCGACATCACTTAGCAGGCTGTACCACCATTGTTTATTCTTGAAACAGGAAAACAATTTTTTTTGTTAAAAATTTACTTGCTTAAATACACTAACGTCATCATTATCACTAACTCACGAGATCACGGATCACGAGTGTCCACTCATAATGAGAGGCCATAGCCGATATTCCACCACGCTGGCCAATTGGGTATTTGACAACCATTCAATCATTTTTTAGTTATTATTGAATAGAGGATCTCCCAAGGATCGTAATATCCATGTCCCCTGTTAGTTTCATGTTTGAAAACATTTGAGACTATCGATGGTAGATGTTCGGGATTTAAACCTCAGTCCCTTCGAATAGGAGTTTTGACCACTATGCTACGAGTATCACCGCGAATTCTGTGCAAAATTCTTTTGTTTATGACAATAGACAATGGAGACAAAATATTCTTCTCACGATTTTCAAAATCGACAGGCCATCGAACAACTTGATTGATCTGTGTCTACGTATTGATTTCTATACACTTTTGGTTTTATACGCGGTTTTTGAGTCATCCCGTATGATCGTCACGTAAAGTTTTTCGCGCATCGTCAATTCAAAATATTCTTTGTCTTTTTATTCTTGGCGCGCACACCAGATTCATATTGGCAACAAGCTGTCCCGCCCCGGGTTCGCAGTTCGCACGGATGAGCTTTATAGTTTATATACGCCAGCATATATCTATGTATTATCCTACATAGAGTTAAAAATCTACCTTTTATTATCATAGTCAAAATCGGTTAGTACTTGTCGGAATTATTGAGTATAATCGACCAAAACTTTGGTCCCCTATCCCGGTGGAACCCAGTTGTTTTTCCTCTATGTTAAGTTTTAACCCACTCTGGGTTAAAACTTCGGCTAAGTTTCATTTCAGTCCGTCCAGGGGTGATACTGCCAATGCTTAAAAAGCCATATTGTTTCATTATTGTTGACTTTCGTGTTTTAGAATTATAATCCTTAATTTAGGAATGTCAAGGTAATATGTGACATCAAACTGTCATTTTGAGTAATATTGCTTAAATATTGCTTTAAGCGTTGGCAGTATGCCCCTGCTATATAACAGACGATAAATATTGTAAAATAATCTAATTTTGTGCGCTTTTATCGATAATTTAAATTCCTTCCAATCAAAATTCTAAAGAAATATTATTGTACAGGAGTCGCCCAGTTACAGTTTTACTTTTTAGTAGTTTAGTTTAAGTATATATTTGTTTGCATTCGACTTGCCTTGACTCAGCTAAACAAATCTCTATGCATGCCCCTAAGGCGAATCCCACACTGAGACCTGTCGCGGGGCACGTCGCAGTATGGGATTAGCCTTATTTAAAAAAAGTGTTTCACTTTCAAATCAAAAATCGGAAAAATCGATTTAAATATTGTACTTCGGATTGTAAAAGATTGTATGCTCCCCGGAGCTACATTTTTCGTTGCTAAGATCTTACGTATATCTAATAGCAGGTAGGTACCTAATGCACGTATGTAAAGGCAGTAACATGAATACCGAGTGACCGATTTAAATAAATATATTAACCACTTACGTCAATCGTTATAACAGCACGAAGCTATTGAATTATTATACTTACCGTTTTTTGCGCACGGACGATGATGGACTGTTAAGTAGGACATGTGAGTTAAGCTTTTTGTCAAACGTGATAGCTGTCTTGATTCCACTACAGTCCATTAACGTCCCACTGCTGGACACAGGCCTCCACTCTCATAGGAGAGTGGGAATTAGAGCACCACGCTGCTCCAATGCGGGTTGGCGGGCTTGATTAAATGTGTTTAATTAAATGTAATTAAATGTTCGTTTTAGCCATACCCTGTTTTCTTCGGCCTGCATTATCAGTTATATTAAACCCATACCCCTATTCGGTTTCTACACGGCATCGTACCGGAACGCTAAATCGCTTGGCGGCACGTCTTTGCTGGTAGCGTGGTAACTAGCTACGGCTGAAGCCTCCCACCAGGCCAGACCAGGGAAAATTCAGAAATTATAAATTCCCAAATTGACCCTGCCGGGGATCAAACCCGGCACCTCCGCACGTTAAGACAACAGCGCTCAACACCGCCACGGAGGTTGTAATTTTAACCTGGCTAAATCTTTTAGAAGCTGGCTGGCACCTCAGGACCACAAGTCGCACAACGTTGGCATCCTTACGTGGTTGACGTCCAGTCAGCTCGAACGAAATGGTTCTGCTATACGTTTCTGCCCCCCCCGATTGTGTAAGGAAATCGTAATCGTAATCGACTGTCAAACGGATAATCCGACCTGTTTAAGAAGTTCATAGTTGCCTCACATCAAAAAGCATGTATGAACTCCTTAAACAGTTCGAGTAATACGTTTTAAGCTGTCAAATGATTACGATTTGCTTAGACAATTGGGCCTCTGTTTCGAACCGCCAGGATATTGAATGCCCTTCCAGCGCATGTATTCCCTGCCACGTACCTATAACTTAACTACCTTCAAGGCAAGAGTGAATAGGCATCTTCTAGGCGGGCGCGTTCCAACCTAGACCTCATCATTGCTTTGTATGTCGTCAAGCGCAAGCCTATCTTGCAATAAAAAAAAACCACATCGCCGTCCCACTACAGGGCATGGATTTTCGCTCGCTTCGCACTTTCGTATTTAAAAGATTGTAGTGGCAAAAATAAAGTTGCTAATAATGTTGTCAATTAGTTATTATTTCAATATTTTTTACTATAACTTTTAACTATCTATACTTATAATAAAACTGTAACAGGTCCAATTCTGTACATTGAAGATATTTTGAAAATTTTTTTTGGAGGGCACTCATTATTCGATACTGAAGCCAAATCTGTAATTTTTTTCATTTTTGTCTGTCTGTCTGTCTGTCTGTCTGTCTGTCTGTCTGTCTGTCTGTATCTTGGCCGCGCATCACGCCGAAACTACTGAATGAATTCAAACGAAACTTGGCACGATTTGAGCCCATACTACGAGGTAGGACATAGGATACTTTTTATCCCGAAATTCTACCCCCGAAGGGGTGAAATAGGGGTTGAAAGTTTGTATGAAAGTCCTTAATTTCTCAAGTTATAGCCATGAAACTTGATATATGAGCTGCGGGTTGAAAATGAAGACATACGTGTTTCACAGTTTTTGAAAATTCGACCCCCAAAAGGGTGAAATAGGGGATGAAAGTTAGTATGAAAGTCCTTTGTTTCTCAAGATGTTTTACAAGTTATATCAACGAAACTTTTTATTTTGGCTTACGGTAAAAAATAAAGAAGTACGTGTGTCACAGTTTTTCAAAATTCCACCCCTAAGGGGGTGAAATAGGGGGTGAAAGTTTGTATGAAAGTCCGTCATTTCTCAAGTTGTATCGATTAAACTTGGTATACAAGCTACCGGTTGAAAATGAAGAGATAAGTGTTTCACAGTTTTTGTAAATTTTACCCAAGAAGGGGTGAAATAGGGGTTGAAAGTTTGTATGAAAATCCTTCATTTCTCAAGTTATAGCCATGAAACTTGGTATATGAGCTGCGGGTTAAAAATGAAGTCATACGTGTTTCACAGTTTTTCAAAATTCCACCCCCAAAAGGGTGAAATAGGGGTTGAAAGTTTGTATAAAAGTCCGTCATTTATCAAGTTATTTCGATGAAACTTGGTATATCCACGCGGACGAAGTCGCGGGCATCAGCTAGTGGAATTTAAAAAAAATTGGCAGTCATAGGGACTGCCGATAGAAGTGAAAACGAATCTCTATATACTCGTATCAAATAAATATTATAAATGCGAAAGTTTGGATGGATGTATGGATGTATGGATGTTTGTTACTCAATCACGCTCTAACGGCTGAACGGATCTGGATGAAATTTGGCACAGAGATAGATTGTAGTCTGGAATAGCACATAGGCTACTTTTTATCCCGGAAAATTAAAGAGTTCTCGCGGGACACCAAAAACCTCAATCCACGCGGACGAAGTCGCGAGCATCAGCTAGTAAATTATAAAACGATTTTCCTGATCTCATTTCTCATCTTTGACGTATCCAAGAAAAAGATTAAGCGATCCGGTGCTTTTCCGTGCATAAACTATTAATGGGTTAAGGGTGAAACGTCATTAGGTTAGATTAATTTACACAAATTTAATTAACCCTGTCGCACATCCCATTAATCATAGAGTCTAGATTAATAATTGCCGAGTTGTCACCTACTCGAATCAATGAAGTAGGTACGAGTATAAAATTCCATACTTATATTATAAATGCGAAAGTGTGTCTGTCTGTCTGTCTGTCTGCTACGCTTTCCCGGCCCATCTTTTCAACCGATTTTGATGAAATTTGGTACAGGGGTAGATTGTGTCCCAGGGAAGGACATAGGAGCTTTTTATCCCGGAAAATTAAGTTCCCGCAGGAATCAAAAAATCTTAATCCATGCGGACGAAGTCGCGGGAATCATCTAGTGCTATATATGACGCAAAAAGATACACATATCTGAAAAGATGACTCGAATACCTACCCGACCCGGTATTGAAAGCGCTAGTTGGGATACTGCTAGATATTGGGGGAAAGGAACCAAACAACATAAACCTACTGCTAAACAAAACCATTGCGTAGTCGTGTAAAAATAAACATGTAGTTAAAATATACATCTGAGTCAACTTGGAAATCCTTTTGATGCCTGCTCGAAAGGAAAACAAGAACACTTACCTGTTATACCTAGTTATTGTAGTACATAAACGCAGCCCGTTGTCAGTCTAAGGTAAGGTCAAGGCAAGAGCTCGCGTGCGTAACGCGACACGTGAGGCGTTTCACAAGGAGTCAGCCTGGGGCCGCAATTATTCCTATTATACAACGATAACTCGATGATTGTTGCAACGTGCAGGATCTTTGCGCTCTATGTAATTGAAATATGATTTAAACCCGGATAAAAATATAACACTGACGTAATAAAATAACTGCAAAATAAACAATGTAAGGAACGAATATCCAAAAACCAAGCAAAAGCAGTTCTTATTAAAAGGTAATGTAAAGCTTTAGAAAAAATGTATAAGCTATTTTTAAAGAAAAATATCACAAAAAAGATTAAAGAGAAGGAAAATAATTATAACAAGTATATCCATAAATAATTTTGATAATAGCTACTGTACTATTAGTATAGCATTGATTAATTATTATTAGAAATACATCCCGATTGAGCGCGGCCCAAAAAAATATGATGAAATAACATTACGGATTTCATGATAGAAAATATATCTTCAAATGTATTATGTAGGTAAATATATACATACACCTTTGAATTATTACTAACAACGAATAAATTAATATATGACAATTAAATTAATCGTTAAAGTATTTACTGCAAATGATGATTGTTCCGACCATTGTAGTCTTACTCTTTAGGTCGTTTATTATGATTGTTTATGTATTATATTTTATTACCGTCGTGACTAGAAGCTGGTAACTATATGTTCGTATATATTTTAAATGTTTTAGTATTTAAAAAAACCGGCCAAGTGCGAGTCGGACTCGCGCACCGAGGGTTCCGTACAAACCTGTAGTAAGTTTTACGATTTATGACGTATTAAAAATAAAAATTACGTTTGTTGTATGGGAGCCCCCCTTTAATATTTACTTTATTGATATTTAATTATTTATTTTGAAAGGTAATATATATACAAGTTAATATTCTGTGAAAATTTGAACCGTCTACCTGTTACCGTTTTTAATATTGAGCAAAAAAATACGAAAAAAACACGTTTATTGTATGGGGACCCCCCTTAATATATATATTTTTTTAATTTTTAGTATTTGTTGTTATAGCGGAAACGGAAATACATCATTTGTGAAAATTTCAGCTTTCTAGCTATCACGGTTTATGAGATACAGCCTGGAGACAGACAGACAGACAGACAGACAGACAGACAGACAGACAGACAGACGGACGGACAGACAGACAGACAGACAGACAGCGGAGTCTTAGAAATAGGGTCCCGTTTTTACCCTTTGGGTACGGAACCCTAAAAACTATCATGTAGAAGACTTTTAGTGATTGAATTTGGCATTACTATCATATCCAGATGCTATTAGGATGACGGTTAGCATTCTATTATTTTCTCTCTAGTGGCTGTATCATAAGAGGAAAAGAGATAAACCTATTCTTAATATCCCATCCCAATAGCATCTGGATTGGGTTAAAGTTAGAAAAATTTTTAGGAAACGATATGAATAAATAAATAAATAAACGTTTATTGACCACTTTACAAATTAATTACTTATCGTACCTATGTACCTACTAAAATATGAACGTCTCATTGTTATTAACTTTAAAATGTGTTGTGTTCTTTTAATTAATGTAATTGGATTCTGTCCGTTCTAAATTAATTAAAATAAATAAATAACAATAATTAATGGTTTGGCGCTCATTAAATGTAATATGCGCATTCCTATTTCTATTTTGCATGAAAAGAGGGAGTTATTTACTAAGGCTGACATAATAGTGTTAATAATAACTCACTCATGGAGCATTTTATGTTGTTTTGCCAACAATTTAAAAGAAATACGATAAAATAATGTCAAGTATAGAGGTCACAGTTAGAACTTAACTGTGACCTTACATTTAACGGATATGACATGCCATATCTATGATATCTTATACATCATGACATGACCTTTTATTTTAAGATAATATCTGAAACTATGGCTTCAAAGGCTGAATATTTTCGCAACTTTATTTACTTGCGTCATAAGCCTTGGGCTTGTAACAGTTAGACCTTGTTTGACCTGACTCTGGTTAAACATAAATATTTTTATCTATTAGATAGATAGATAGATAAAACTCTTTATTGCACACATTTAAAACAAAGACAATAAACAAAAAGGTTAAAAGATAAAACAGAATGGTGCAAAGGCGGTCTTATTGCTAAAGCAATCTCTTCCAGACAACCTTTATCGTCATTCATCATCATCATCATCAGCCGTTGTGCATCCACTGTTGGACATAGGCCTCTTTGAAGTAGCGCCAACGTGCTCGTTCCTCGGCTTTTCGCATCCAATCGATGCCAGCCACCCTCCGGATATCATCGCTCCACCTTGCTGGGGGGCGCCCTACGCTCCGCTTACCAAGACGCGGTCTCCACTCGAGGACCTTTCGACTCCAACGTCCATCGGTCCTCCGACACACGTGACCAGCCCACTGCCACTTCAGCGTGCCAGCCCTAAGAGCTATTTTGTCATTATTAACATAGTAACATTTTTATTTAGAAGATTTCCAAAAAAAGTTTGGGAATATATTATACTGACTGTAGGGATATATATATATACTGGCAACTGACTGAAGTTAGTAGGTACCTACTGAGACTATTCAGCTCGATACTTTATACTACAATTTTTTTGACTAAGATTTTTATATTATGTAGAGGACAAACATTATTATGTTAAGAGGATTGCAATTTTTTTTACACTTATTGAACAAACAATTTTGGACAATAGTCAATACGTGTGTGCAAAAAACGAGGATGAATTTTTTATGAAAAACAGGTATTACCATTAGGATATGAATCACCATATTATCATAACCATAATACTTTTGCATCTAAGCTTGGTTTAAAAAGAAGAACGTGTAACTTCAAGGATACGTTGACAATTAACGAACTAGGGATCACTTTTAATAGTTTAACAACGAGATTGTAATAATATGTATTTGCGTTATTAATAGCTAGTTAATCTTATGCCTCCGTATGGTTTCTTCTTGGTTCTTGTTTTTCGTTAGACTTTAATATAAATCTAATTTTTCGTGTTAAAGTTTTTAGAGGATGGCTAGTGTTTATTTATAATAAGAATGTACGTTTATCTTGATCAATTACTTAATTTTTAAAAAAAAAACTTAATATTTGTATCAACAAGATCACTATCTTCAACTTTTTCATCGTGTTTGGTGCATCATCCTAACCTTGAAGTTGTGTTCAAAGTAGTTTAGGTAGAGTCGGTCAGACACCCCTCTGACCGACTTGGACTAAAAAATCCCCCCGCCCCACTAACATGATCGTAAAACGTCGAACAACGACCCGACCCGACCGGGAATCGAACCCAGGACCTCGTGATCCGCGGTCGACCACGCTCACCGCTAACCAACGAGGCAGTCCTAGACCAACTCAGAAATACGTCGTATTAATAGAATCAGTCGAAGAAGGAGACAACAGAAAGAAAGGAAGGAAACCTGAACATATAAGCAGCGAAAAATTAAAATTCGTTGGGAAATTAGTTCTTGTCTCTGAAGAACAAAAAACACAAAAGAAAACGGAAGTTTTTAGCAACTAGCAGAGTTGGTAAGCTCATAATTATTTACGCAAAAAAAAACATCATACACTCATACATCATACATCGGATAATATTAATAATTGTTAAAAGCCTAAATCTACACGTTATTTATGTGTAGATAATAAATCTAAGCAAGGTGTTGCAAAAACAACACAGGAAACATCGTTTGACAGCACTCCACAGCAGATTTATAGCAAGCAAAAGTTACTCGTAACATCGATATTTGTAAGTAATATTTCCGAACTATTTGCAAAGATTAATTAAGAAGCTTCGAAGAAAGATCTCTATACCAAAGTTCATCAAAATCGGCCGAACAGATGGGCCGTGAAAGCGTAGCAGACAGACAGACAGACACAGTTTCGCATTTATAATATTAATAATAATAAAGTAGGGATGCTGGTAATAATAAATGATTTGTCAGTGTCGATTCATTAATAAGAATGAGCGTTTTGACAAATTATTATTAATGTATAAACTTATAAAGGATTTCGTGGGACTGATAAATTGCCATCCGGTATTTTCTTCCTTTTGTATCCGATAGTAATTAATTGCTATTCTTTTTATTTGCGCATACCTCAAAAGATTTTTAAAGGTTTTTGTTGAATTGTGGCAACTTCTTTTTCCGTTTTGCTTATTTCCTGTTAAACCGATTAGGGGTCATATTACGTAAAAATGATTTGATTGATTTGACATTGATTGCTGCAGTTTAGTTTTAGTTTGCCCGTGCCTCGGAGAGCACATGAGGATCGTCTAGTTGTAAATCTCCATACAAAAAGCGATAACGTTTTTCTTCCCGTAAATATTGTCCAATTTTCATAATGTTTAGAAATGTTGCAGATACAATGAAGAACTATGATCGTACGTTTTAATTTTAAAGAAATATTGCTCATGTTAAAAGTTATTAGCGTCTAAATATCCATATTTTTGACCTAAAAACTTCCTCGAGTATTTTAATCTTTTAAATTTAACTAAACTAAAATACTAAAAAAATAAAACGTACGAGCCTAGATTAAGGTGTACTGAATCTAGTGGCTGCAGTTTAATAAATAAATATAACCATTGTCGCAGCAATAATATCCAAAATTCAGCCAATTGCATGACAGTGGAGACTGTAGCAATGATTGATGCAGGTTTTACAATAACATAATTCATAATTCATAATTTTTATTTTGCCAAATTGTGGGTAAAACAGTTGTCACTACTACTAAAAAACACTCGCACACAAAACTACTGTAAAACAGGGCTACTGGATCCTGGGAATGCGACTGCAAAAATTCATTTGCACTAAAATCACTCGTAAGTCGTTACTGCGTCAAATTCAAAGAAGCAAGCCGTCAAATATTCACGCATAAAATATGTTTTATAATGTATTCGTGTAATGTATAATCTTGCGCAGTCGTCAAATAATGACAACTGTCATTAAGTAATGACAGCTGCCCGGCAAGACATTACGCGCTACGAACAGTTTTTATTGTGATGTCACATCAAAAGAGTTGATATTATAATCAAATCAAGCGACGCGCGATGTTGACAAGAATATTTCTTAAGACTACCTTAATGGATGCTGTTGATCCGAATTTACTTTGTAGCTTTTCATGATGTAAGTTTTCATAGAAGTTGGATTCTTTTTTTTTTTTTAAAGACTAGCGTTTGGCCGCAATCAACAATTTCAATCATCAACTTCTTTAGCCTCAAAGCCCCTAAACAAATAAAGAAAAAAAAAACTTCTTTAGCCGCGTTGTGCACTTTTTGGTAGGGGGTAAACCCAGTGGTAGTTTCACTCTGCTATTCAAAAGCACTTGTTAGAAGTCTACTTCAATAAAAAATATTTAATTATGATTTTAAATAAAAAACCGGCCAAGTGCGAGTCGGACTCGCGCACCGAGGGTTCCGTACAAACCTGTAGTAAGTTTTACGATTTATGACGTATTAAAAATAAAAATTACGTTTGTTGTATGGGAGCCCCCCTTTAATATTTACTTTATTGATATTTAATTATTTATTTTGAAAGGTAATATACGAGTTAATATTCTGTGAAAATTTGAACCGTCTACCTGTTACCGTTTTTAATATTGAGCAAAAAAATACGAAAAAAACACGTTTATTGTATGGGGACCCCCCTTAATATATATATTTTTTTAATTTTTAGTATTTGTTGTTATAGCGGCAACGGAAATACATCATTTGTGAAAATTTCAGCTTTCTAGCTATCACGGTTTATGAGATACAGCCTGGAGACAGACAGACAGACAGACAGACAGACAGACAGACAGCGGAGTCTTAGTAATAGGGTCCCGTTTTTACCCTTTGGGTACGGAACCCTAAAAAAAGACTTGCTGGCATGTGGTGATGCAGCCAGGTAGAGCGCGCTTACCTAGACGATGCCTATTTACTCTTGATTTGAAGATATTAAAAGCGGAGGGGAAAACGGAAGCCGGAAGAGCATTCCCTATCCTAGCGGTTTGAATAGGCAACACCGAGGAAGCAAGATTGGAAGGGCTTGTATTTTTTGTTTTATAGTTTCTGATTATTTATTTTATGTTTTTGGTGTACAATATAGAATATTTCATTCATTCATTAATTCTAATCGCTTCGTACGCCTCCGTGGAATTTCGATTATGTTCGGATGCAGATTGTAGACCCTGACGATGCCTTGCGTTAAAATATCCGTTATATTATTGTCCAAACTGTTAGGTCTTAGGTTTTAAAACTGGCCACACGGTTAATCATTACCAATGTCGGATGTAGGAAGTCTAATGCCAAGGAAATAGTCATTATTTTATGACAAAATGTAAAAATTTAAATACGCGATAATCCGTGGATAATCCGAGTAATGTGGATTCAAAACCCTTAATTTAATACGTGCTTCAATTCGAGTGGACCAGAGTCTACCGTACCGAGGTACCGACGAAGGGACGAACGTCAAATGTTTGACAGGAAAGTAGGTAGAACAGTTTATATGGGAAAATGAAATTGTTGTTTCTACTATCTTCCTCGCAATTTTTCCATATTTTCTCAACGTTTAAACCTTCCCTGGACCACGACAAACATTTCAAAACCAAAATCAGCTAAATCGGCCCAGCCGTTCTCGAGTTTTAGCCAGACAAACGAACAGCAATTGATATTGATTGATTGATTATTTTATTTTACTACTACTACTACTAAATCAAGCGCTTAAGTATAAAAGTTAAACTTAACGTTTTAATAAAACCTCTAAAATTAACTTTTTATTTCTAAAATGGTTTGATATAAATTAATTGAGTCTGTAGTTGCTACGTTATTTTTTAGTCCTGTAACGTAACAGGTAAGTAATAAAATGATGCATTACGTTTTTGCCCTTTATTATTCTTGTAATCTTTTAAACGGGTTTTCTTTTGCTAGTCATTTTTATATCTATACTTCTATAGGTACTAATATTATAAATGCGAAAGTTTGGATGTATGGACGGATGGATGTGTGTTACTCAATCACGCCTGAACGGCTGAACGGATCTGGATGAAATTTGGCACAGAGATAGATTATAGTTTGACATAACACATAGGTTACTTTTTATCCCGGAAAACAACCGGTAACAGCTATGTAGGTAGTTCCTGAGGTCATGCTGGATAAAAAGTATCACAAAAAGCTACTGTTAAATACTAGATAAGTATTATGTACTTAGCTGTTAATTATCAACGTTCTGCGCAATGTCTTCTTTTGTTTGTCTTATTTTTAAGTCTTTGCTTCTAAATTGCTTCTAGTAGCTTCCGTCTCTTTATTGTCACAGAATCATAGTTTATTTTTATTTTTGTCCACTACAAGTTAGCCCTTGACTGCAATCTCACCTAATGGTAAGTGATGATGCAGTCTAAGATGGTAGCGGGCTAACCTGTTAGGGGCATGGCAGTTATTATTAAACCCATACCCCTTTTTCGGTTTCTACACGGCATCGTACCGGAGCGCTAAATCGCTTGGCGGCACTTCTTTGCCGGTAGGGTTGTAACTAGCCACGGCCGAAGCCTCCCAGGCCAGACCAGGGAAAATTCAGAAATTATAAACTCCTAAACTGACCCTGCCGGGGATCGAACCCGGGGCCTCCGCACGTTAAGACAACAGCGCTCAACATTGCCACGGAGGTCGTCAAAAAAGATAACATGGGTATTTGTTTATTCGACTATAATATATTATAATATGTATTGGTAGGCTCAGTCTGAATTCTGAAAGAGGCTTTAATTTTGTACTCTATGGCTCTGCGTGGTCGAGAGGGGAGGTCTGTGGTTAGCGTTCCGGTACGATGCCGTGTAGAAACCGAATAGGGGCACGGTTTTAATATGTATAACTGCCAGTGCCATGCCCCTAACAGGTTAGCCCGCTACCATCTTAGACTGCATCATCACTTACCATCAGGTGAGATCGCGGTCAAAGGCTAACTTGTAGTGGATAAAAAAAAAGCTACTCTGCAATGGCGGTGCGGCTGTGTTTGTGTGAAATGCTAAATTAAAGTTTATTAATGTGGATAACCGAGTTTCCTTTTTAACTAGCTGATGCTCGCGACTTCGTCCGCATGGTTTAAGTTTTTTTTAATTTCCGTGGGAACTCTTTAATTTTCCGAGATAAATAGCCTATGTCACTCTCCAGGTCCTCAACTATACCCATGCCAAAAATCACGTCGATCCGTTGCTTCGTTGTGGCGTGATTGAAGGACAAACCAACAAACAAACACTTATTTATATATTCGTATGATTATACAGGGCGTCCCACGGCTATGCCGCATGGAGGGGAAGTACCTTTTAAATATCGTAGATGGAACATTTTACTGAAAGAAGACTTCATTTTAATTTAAAATACAATTTAAACTGCATTTATAGATTTTTAAATAATTGCCTGGTTGAACCGGGACTCGGACCCGCTATACTTGAAAAAAAAATTACCTGTAGCTTTATCATACCCATCGAAAGGCTTCATTATAAGGATTATTTTTTGCTAAATAACATAGCATCAAATATAAAAGGAAGACCATGAATTTTAACATTTTAATACAAATTATAATTAGTAGGATAATTGGCTCCAAATTCCTCAATTTAATTTATCAAATGCTCAAAATGTGCCAAATTCTGTTGAATATTGTTCTCTCAGCTATGATAAAAAAGCGACAGAGAGAGCTAAGTAATCAAAAGAGTGGGACTTTGTATTCAACAGAATGGGGCACATTTTGAGAATTTGATAAATTAAATTGAGGAATTTGGAGCCAATTATCCTACTTATTATAATTTGTATTAAAATGTTACAATTCCATTTATATTTGATGCTATGTTATTTAGCAAAAAATAATCCTTATGATGAAGCCTTTCGATCGGTATGATAAAGCTACAGGTAATTTTTTTTTTCTCGTATAGCAGGTTCGAGTCCCGGTTCAACCAGGCAATGATTTAAAAATCTATAAATGCAGTTTAAATTGTATTTTAAATTAAAATGAAGTCTTCTTTCAGTAAAATGTTCCATCTACGATATTTAAGATACTTTCCCTCCATGCGGCATAGCCGTGGGACGCCCTGTATATTTCCTACATAATCTATCTAGCTTTAATTAGGTTTTTTGGCTTAATCATTGCCAATTTCGGAGGTATACATGTTTAATGCCAAGGAAATAGTCATTATTTTATAAATCATTTTGACAATATATTTATCAAAATTATACATTAAATATTATGCATTACTTAAAATATGAGATCGTTATATTAAAGAACGGATGTCCTACTAAGTATCAAAAGAGTCAACAGGTAAAACTAAGTGGAAAATTAATAATTCAATTCTTTAGGTACTATTTTTGGCTACTATTCAATGCTTATTAAAAATAATAAAGTTTCGCTTTATATATAATCAAAATATTTGCTTACCCTTTATAATAAAACTTTTATGGAGGATATTGTAATTTACAGTCTGTAAATAATTTAAAATTAATTTAAGAGAATGTTTTAATTAACATAGGAAATCGTAGAGACTGGTGAGGTGTGAATTCGTGTATTAAAATGTTAAATTCATTATATTTTTCGCGAATGTATACGAAATATTTGTTTAGTCGCACCTAATTCCTTGTCGTTAGTGGTGGTTGTTTGACTACGACGTATATAATACTAGATGGTGCCCGCGACTTCGTCCGCGTGGATTAGGTTTTTTTGAATTCACGAATTCAAGGGCTAACTTGTAGTGGATAAAATAAATGGAACTCGGCAATGGCGGTGCGGCTGTGTTTGTGTGAATTGCTAAATTAAAGTTTATTAATGTGGATAATCGAGTTTCCTTTTTAACTAGCTGATGCTCGCGACTTCGTCCGCATGGTTTAAGTTTTTTTAATTTGCGTGGGAACTCCCTAATTTTCCGGGATAAAAAGTAGCCTATGTCACTCTCCAGGTCCTCAACTATACCCAGGCCAAAAATCACGTCGATCCGTTGCTTCGTTGCGGCGTGATTGAAGGACAAACCAACAAACAAACACAGTTTCGCATTTATTCCTACATAATCTACCTAGCTTTAATTAGGGTTAAGAGACAGACAGACAGACACACTTTCGCATTTATAATGTTAGTATGGATCAGCTCTATTACTAGCTGAGCGAACGGGGCGGACTAAATCAAAAAGTTTCAAGTTTCAACCCGTTGTACCTACTTAGTATTAAAAGCTACCCATGAGCCATAACCACTCATTATATACAAAAATACTAGCTGACTTTTCCAACTGAGCTATACGACATGGTATTTGGAAGTAGGTATTACAAATGGTCAACATACTTAAAACTAAAAAAAACCGGCCAAGTGCGAGTCGGACTCGCGCACCGAGGGTTCCGTACAAACCTGTAGTAAGTTTTACGATTTATGACGTAATAAAAATAAAAATTACGTTTGTTGTATGGGAGCCCCCCTTTAATATTTACTTTATTGATATTTAATTGTTTATTTTGAAAGGTAATATACAAGTTAATATTCTGTGAAAATTTGAACCGTCTACCTGTTACCGTTTTTAATATTGAGCAAAAAAATACGAAAAAAACACGTTTATTGTATGGGGACCCCCCTTAATATATATATTTTTTTAATTTTTAGTATTTGTTGTTATAGCGGCAACGGAAATACATCATTTGTGAAAATTTCAGCTTTCTAGCTATCACGGTTTATGAGATACAGCCAGGAGACAGACAGACAGACAGACAGACAGACAGACAGCGGAGTCTTAGTAATAGGGTCCCGTTTTTACCCTTTGGGTACGGAACCCTAAAAATAACATACGGGTTATTTCTTTTCTCTTTCTTTTCCCATTTTTACTAGAGGGAAAGCGACAGAGATCACGCTTTTTGTCACGTACGATCCAGGCTCCTTGGGTTTCAAATTCATCGTCCCAAAAATAACTAAGTATGTTCTAAAATAAACTAACCTTGTATTTCTGTTTGTTTCAGAAAAATGGAGGAAAAAGAGCACACGAAGCTGATGACCACTTGACAAATGAAATGAAATACCTAGTTTTTTGAACTAATCCAAAACTAAACACTAACCAGTTGAAGACTGTGACTTTAATCTATACGTAATACACGATCTCTATTAATTTAATTACAATAATTTATTAAACTCCTTAAAATAATAAATAAACATGAACAAAGTCTAAAAAATAAACCGATTTTTCTACATTAAATAAAACCTACTTTCAATGAATGAAAATCGACTGTCAGTTCTTTAAATATTTTTTTATTACAGTCAAAAGAAATGTAGTGATGTAGGTACCTAATATGTTTTTTGCTTATCGATAGTTAAATTAGATACAGATTAAGTGGTGTATTAATAGAGACTAAAGATAACTTAAATCAGTTCAAACTCACAGTGAAAATACTTCGTAAAAATATATATAGACAATAAATCAGTGTCAGAGATTAGAAATAAACCAAAATGCCGGCGATTTTGACGAAGATTCGCGAGCAAGCCTTTCGCGTCCAGCCAACAACGACTATTGCCGTAGGCGTCGGCGTCGGCGTAGCTTTAGCGGCATGCGCTGTGTACGGAACCAGGGAGAAGAAGCAAGCACCACCCTGTCATAACAATAATAACTATAAGGTAAGCAATAATTTAATATCGTTTTCATTCTTTCCTGTTCTCACTTCGCATAAATATAAATTGGGGTAAGCGATACATTGAATGGTTATGGTTTAAAATTTGTTATTATAAATAAGTTTACGATTAACTTGTCAATAATTCTGAACAAAGTGAATCCAGATGAGATGAGTCTCGTGAATGAGACACAAATACAGCAATAGCGAAATGTCGAGAAAATACTTTTTGTCGATAAATTAGATATGACGCGATTAGGGCATCACTATCCAAATTTCGAAGCACTGTTAGATTCACTTGAAGATAAAAATAAGCTATTATAGCTAGTATCACTTTATTTCATTGATATAATATAATTTAGTACCTTTATTTCAATAAAAAATCTTTCTACTCCTATACGTCTAATAGAAAATCATTATATAGTAAGTACATAAAGGCACGATTTTTATTGAAAATATCAAAGAGGGAGCAAATAATGATTCCGTTAAAAATACAATGTTTAGAGATTCTCTGAAACGATACTCATGATTATTGTTATCATAAAATTTTATAGTTAACGTTATAAATTTTAATGCGGCATTTCAAATTTAAATGAGAAATATCGATAATTCGCACGCTTTAATGCTCATTAATATGTTTTCAATTTTTATGACGATAAACATTTTCGAATGCTTATAAAACGCAACTTTTTTTTGTCATCGTTTCGACTGTCGTGAGGACGGGACCGCTCACGGCAGCCGAAACGACGACAAAAAAAGTCCACCAACAGGGGTCTGTCATAGAATTAGGATAATAGAGACTAAAATAAAAGAGTACATCTACATATTATATATTTTATTTAATTTTTTTTGAATACATAGACGACAAACTACATAGACAATCTTCCTTCTTTTATATGTCGATGCTGCGCTTTTCGGTGCGAGGTCTGAAGGGCGATTATGTAAAAACTGCATCAATCATTGTTACAGTCTCAATTGTTTTGATTGGCTGAATTTTTTTTGCTGCGTCAATGGATTTTGGCCAATAGTGGAAATTAATCAATTAAGTCAAGTCTAGGAGTTGGCGGTGTTTCACTTCCGTGCCTCGGAGAGCACGTTAAGCCATCGGTCCCGGTTATTATCACTAACATGATAATAGTCGTCAAAGCCCGTCAACCCGCATAGAAGCAGCGTGGTGGGTCTAAGCTCTAATTCCCTCTCTCCTATGAGAGTGGAGGCCTGTGCCCAGCAGTGGGACGTTAATGTGCTGTAGGCTGTAGTGGTGGCCCACCGGATCACCTTGGGGACTTCTACATTAATCAGATTTTTGAACTATGTAGCCGCCAAAACAAAAGCATCTCGTCTCATTTTTTTATATTTTAAGTGTAGGTAATACTGATTTGCATATCTCGCACGTTTTAGTATGTAAATTGTAAGTATAATAATTAATAATTTATTCAGTAGATACTTATAATTATTATGAAGCCTTCCTAACCTTGACTGGTGATATTATGAGTTATGACGAAATATATAGGTGAAGTCGAATTTTTAATTCCGGAGAAAAAAATGATGCTTCAATTGTGTTGCCTGTTTTTTACGTCTCTTTAAAATCAAAAGCTTTCTGCTCGTACTCAAACTCAAACTCATATCTTTTTATTCAAATAAACTTTAAAAAGTGCTTTTGAAGCGTCGAGTGAATCTACCAATGCCATTTTTACCGAGAAGAACCAGAAGAAAATCGGTAGTTGCTCGTTTGAAAAAAATTATTTACAGTTACATCGATGTGTAATACGCAGTCCCTAAGCATTGCTGGAGCGAGTCGAAATCATGCTCTTTTGCTATTTACATAATCTTCAACAGTATACTTAATAAGCTTTTTTCAGGAGTATACTTTTATTGGATTGCTTAAACTTTTGTAAAGGAAATTTTTGTGGTTTAATGCAAAATCACTGGTCGAACGTGGCGTGGCAGCTTGCCTACAGTGATGAGTCACTATTTTCTTAACGCGGACATACTATAGTAGGTAGTAGGTACTTTTCGGCTCCAACGGCCGTAGCCTCTACGATGAGCATTTTATATATAAACCACTAAGCCTAACTAACCACCAACCGCCTTGTAAAGATACCCTGGACAGCCTTTCGAACTAACAACTCAATCCTTAAACAACTTAAAAAAACCGGCCAAGTGCGAGTCGGACTCGCGCACCGAGGGTTCCGTACAAACCTGTAGTAAGTTTTACGATTTATGACGTATTAAAAATAAAAATTACGTTTGTTGTATGGGAGCCCCCCTTTAATATTTACTTTATTGATATTTAATTATTTATTTTGAAAGGTAATATACAAGTTAATATTCTGTGAAAATTTGAACCGTCTACCTGTTACCGTTTTTAATATTGAGCAAAAAAATACGAAAAAAACACGTTTATTGTATGGGGACCCCCCTTAATATATATATTTTTTTAATTTTTAGTATTTGTTGTTATAGCGGCAACGGAAATACATCATTTGTGAAAATTTCAGCTTTCTAGCTATCACGGTTTATGAGATACAGCCTGGAGACAGACAGACAGACAGACAGACAGACAGACAGACAGACAGACAGACAGCGGAGTCTTAGTAATAGGGTCCCGTTTTTACCCTTTGGGTACGGAACCCTAAAAAAAGAAAAAGAATTCTGAAGTTTTTTGCCCACATCTCCAGACATGAAGGATCAATTGAGCGCCTGGTGGTACAGGGTCATGTGGAAGGGAAGCGAGCCAGAGGACGTTCACCTTCTCGATGGACAGACCTAATAAAAACTGTAACTCAGACAACTGTGGTGGAGAGTGTGGTGTGGTGGTGTGGTCAATGGAAATTTGGCTAATAACAATTAATCTTAGAAATAAAAACCCATAATCTCATTGAAATCAGAATCTGAATAATTAGATTCAGTATCACCTTGACTAAATTAAAGTTAATGGCTAGAGCCTAGAATTCAAAAAAAGGTCGTCAATTTAGTACCTTACCATTTAAGGTATTTACGTTTCGACATAGCACAAGGCAAGCATTTAGGAATCTATGATTTTATATAAATATAGTAATTATGTATGCAGAAATACAGTATTCGCGATGTTTCGCTTTCGTAATAATATGACCTTCGCAATCGTTCGAAAATAATGGTAAGTTCGCACTAAGAAAAATTACGGTGCGATATAAATTAACAATGATAGTTTAGTGGTTAAGTCTTTGGCCTCCTATTTTTTCGGGGATTGGTTTAAATTCAAGCCGTAACTTTTCGGAGTTATGTGCGTAAACAATTAAAAATATCACTTGCTTTTACATTGAAGGAAAACATTTTAAGCATGCGTTCTTCAGAATTTTCTCAAAGGTGTGTGAGATAAGAAGTCTGGAAATCAAACTTAAAGTTGTGTGGTGGGCTGGTTTGATGATTATAATGATGATTATAATTATGATTTTTTCAAGCGGTGTTTGTTATAATCTACGAACTGAATTTCACACACGACTAATTAGTCCAAGCTATTTTTGTCAGCTTCTACATACATTTTATACCTACTCCATAAAAATATTAACGAATTACCTAACATCATGTCGTAGTCTGGCTGAAAGCTGCAGCAAAACAATTATTTTTATTTTCACGTGTTGTTTTATCGCTTAAATACGTTGCTGCGTCATACCATTTCCGCCCATTTTTATCAAGTCACAGAGCTCTGCAAGAAAAATCGTGCGGTGAAATTTCGCAGTGCGAGCTTACCCTGACTTATATTTGACCGACTTATGATATACGTATGACATAATAACAAGAAAACCCACATAATGGCGATCCGGGTCATCACGTGAGTTCACCATAATGTTGTCAAAGGTGTTTGCAATCTGCACACAAGGGCTTCCCCGTCCAGCAAATGTTGGCTGACTGCTGCGTTGGTCTTGTGGTTAGCATGTTCGAATGCGGCTGACGAGGTCCCGGGTTCGAGTCACAGGTCGGGCCATAACAAGTATTGGGTTTTTCTGACAAGAAATTCTCAGTACTAGGCCGGAGTTAGGAAGTTGGCGGTGTTTCACCTCCGTGCCTCGGAGAGCACGTAAAGCCGTCGGTCCAGCGCCTGATCTCTCTCCGGCCGTGTTGAATTTTCCGTCCCATCGGGCTATGAGAGTAAAGGAACAGAGTGCACCTGTGTACGCGCACCCTCTTGAGCATAATAAGATCTCACGCGCAGATGGCTAAACTCTCTGGAGATAGGCCGCCGTGGCCGAAATTCGGTCGGGAGGGCATAATATGGTACTCTGAGGCGTTAACAAAACGGAAAAGTTTCGTTGCGGGAGGTTATGGTGACGCAAGAGTTACGCAAAGGTCAATTACTAGCCTAATAGGCTTATAACACAAAAATAAAAAGAGATAGTTAGAGAGGACATGGAACATTCTAGACATGGAATGTTTACGATTCAAGACCTCATTTGAATATTGTAAACAACATAACATAAGGTTCAGTCCACACGAGAAACGCAACCGGTTTCGTTGCGGCAGGTTATGGTTGCGCAACGTGTTTGCAGGGTTGACAACATTTTTTCAGCTGATTTAATATAGTTATTATATTGGAGATAAATATAGACCTACCTAGACCTACCTAGTTAAAAATATATCGTCGTCGTCGTCTCATCTCATCTCAACCTATATAGTCCATTCATTCTAGATTTCAATGTATGGGGAAAACGGCAAAATTAATAATTGTTTGAAACTACTGTTATTTAATTTCTATTTATTCCATACTATTATGTAAGTCAAGATGACTACCACCCGTTCTTACAAAATAGCAAGGTATATTTCAAAAACTATTTGTCCTATCAAAATAAACTAAACACTATTTTATAGGTAAATTAATTATCTTTGTCCTAAGTCCTGACAGCTTTTTTCCTAGCTCTAATACTTCTTCTTGAAATTACAAAAAACATTCACGGATTTTACAAGGGTACTTTTTTTATGCAAGTTAGACAGCCATATATCCGAAACTATTAGTTCTGTCAAAATAAACTAAAAACTATTTTGGAGGTAATTTAATGAAGTTCATTTTTGCTTATGATATTTTTTTTCCTAGTTCTAATAGTTTCTGTGAAAATTAAAAAATATATACATGGTTTTTGAAAAAAAAAAAATTTCATGGAATAAAGGTAGTCATATTTTTCGAACTATTGGTCCTATTTAAATAAACCATAACATTTTTTTGTAGGTAATTTAATGAAATTAATTGCTCTTCGAAGGATTTTTCCTAGCTCTAATAGTTATTGTGGAAATTGCAAATAACACAGGATTCTAACAATTTTTTTATTTTTCTTCGTATACAATACGTGGATATATATGCGAAATTATTAGTCCTATCTTTATGTACTAAATATTTTTTTATAGGTCATTAAATGGTGTTTATTTTTACTCCTGAGTTTTTGCCTAACTCTAATAGTTTTCTAGAGATTACAGAATACATATAAAATGTTGAAAATTGGCTTATTTTACTGAGCTGCGATTTTTAGTCAACTTTAACGTACCATATCTTGTAAACTATAACTCCTATCATAATAAATGTTATTATATAATATAGGTATAAAATCACAGTGGTTTCAAAAAATTATAAATTTTGCCGCGAAAAAATCTAAAATGAATGGACTAATAGACGTCCACAGCTGGACGAAGGTCTCCTGCATGGATCGCCACAGAGCACGGTCTTGTGCCGCTTGCTTCCAGCGGCTCCCAGCTGCACGCTTGAGATCGTCCGTCCACCTAGTGGGGGGTCGTCCAACGCTGCGCTTCCCGGTGCGAGGCCGCCGAGTATTCGCCGAGGCATTCGAGCACTTTGGGACCGTTGCGCCTATCGGTTCTACGAACTATGTAAAAATATATACTTACCTACTTTAATATTAAAAGTTTGGATGTTTCCTTCACGCCACAATGATTTAACCAATTTGTCTGGGAATGGATATAGTTTATGCCCTGAATTAACGCAATAGAGACTACATTTTATCCCGCAAAATGAAAAAAATGCCTACCAGACCACAGAAACCTAAATCCACGCAGGCGAAGTAATTTTCCGGGATATACAGTAGCCTATGTCCTTATCCGGGATGCAACCTACCTCTATACCAAAATCGGTTGAAAAGATGGGCCAGTAAAGCGTAGCAGACATGAATATAGATCCAAATGTCTAGTATTTTTACTGGATACTTCTAAATAAACATTTACTTTACTCTCTTCGTATAAATATGCAAAATCAAATAAGTAATATTGTAACGACAATAAATTATAGTAAATATCATCATATAGTTCGGTTGACAACCTCTGCCTGTTACGCGAGTGACCTCGTGTATTTGATTCAGTGCGTTGATTCTGTTTTTTTTTTACCTTCTTTTGATCGAGAATCTGGAATCATTAACATACGATACGATTAACATCGGTCCCATACAATTTAATATTTTAAAAAAATGTCTATGAGGTAGCGCCTTAAAAAGTATTTGCGATTTTCGGAAGCCGTTTATTTGAAAACTATAAAATGTACAAGCTTTATGTAGGTTTTGATTTATTGGCTAGTGCCAAAAAATCCGGCATAAACGGCCGTATTTATTGATGGCGTTGACTGAGATTTTTATTTCTCAAGGAAGAACAAAGTTCACTTATATATTTAGAACAATAATATTTACTACTATGCTTACACAGTAAAAAGGTGACCTAAGTAATTATTATACTAATTTCAATCTACAAACTAATCTTATAATTAAACTTCATTTTGGAAATGTTTGAGTAATTTTTTGAATTTAAAAAAACATTTTTCGTTAACAACTTCGTTTGGACTTAGATTAGAAGCTTGATTTTTTTATAGCTCTAAGGGATCGTATACTTAAGTATTTGATATTAATTTCAACTTGATACCTCCACGCGTTCCCGAGAAAAAGGTGGTTGACACACAGACAGACAGACGGACAACGAAGTGATCCCATAAGGGTTCCTTTTTTCCTCTCGAGGTACGGAACCCTTAAAACTTTATTAGGTATATTTATGTTCAAATTATGAATATCACTCACGACACTTGAAATTCGCTACTGCGCAGCATTGGCAAACAACATTTGCAAAAAAATTATTAAAAAATTTTTTTTGGCAACTTGTTTTTTTATCTTTTAATTTAGTACTTAAGGAATTCGAAAGAAAAATCCCAGACGTTTTTGCCGGTTATAAGGTATTACCAGACCTTTTCAAAAATAATGTATTAAAATTTACAAAAAATATACTTTTGGCAATCTGAAATTTTAATCACGTTTTTACTGAGTATTTTCAATAATACCTACAAATCGCCAGACAAATTTTGCGGTTTTAAACAATTCCCAGACGTGAATAAAGTTTTCAAATGAGTACGACATACGAAATAACCGCAAACGCTCTACCAGACTGGCAGGACTGGATTCGCCAATTGACGAAATTATATTTTTTCACAATTTCAGCTTGTCAAAATGACCTTCCCGAAATTCGTTGCTAGCTCTTGGACCATAGAATCTGGATAAAAACAGTTTTTCATTAGTATAGCTTACACGCGTGACTGGAGTTCACTGTGGAATATAAATGAATACTAAACCTATTTACAATTCCCATATATAGACTTTTTAAATGTACTTAGGCTTAAGTCCACCTGAAGTCCATCTAGGAATTAACATAATGTTTGATATCAATATTGAGTGTTTAATTTTAAAAATCTAAATATTATAATTCACATTAAATTTGATGGATTTACATTCGTAATGGAAAATGTAGGTTGCTAGTTTGCTATGCGATAAAAAATGCTATATGTACGCAGGTAATAGGTACATAACTTAACTAAATAAGTAGACTCATGCATAATTATTTCTTTAGTGGTCTGGGGCGAAAATATTGAATACTTAACCCTAAAAATTACGGTAAAAGACGAAATTCTTTTTTGGATTAATGACCTGTATAAAAGTGTTTCGAATTTTCTTAATAGAGTGCCAAAATTAGAAATTTGTTATTTGATAGCCATTGGGACTTGCATTATTATTGAAATGAAATGAAATGAAATGAAATGAAAATATACTTTATTGTACACCATACATAAAAAAAAAACACATTTAAACAAAACAAGAAATTATGAAAAACTGTACAATAGGCGGCCTTATCGCATTATTTATATCTTATTATTGATATCAGATCAGCCTTCCGATTGTGTAAGGAAATCGAGATCGTAATCGTTTGTCAAACGGATAATTCGACTTGTTTAAGGAGTTCATATAGAATGCCTGCACGTCAAAAAGCATGTATGATCTAACAGTTTGGGTTTGGTTTTAAACCAATCTCCAGAGAGATAGCCATCTGAGCGGGAGATATTATAGTGCTAGGAGTGTGTGTATACACAGGTGCACTCTGTGTTCCTTTACCTCTGGCTGATGGGACGGAAAAACCGACACGACCGGTGAGAGATTAGGCGCAGGACTGATGGCTTTACGTACTCCCCGTGGCACGTGGGTGAAACACGGCTAGTACTGCGATTTCTAGTCAGAAAAACCCAAAACTATGATTAGACTAGCTGATGCCCGCAACTTCGCTCGCGTGGAATAAGTTTTTTTTAATTCCCACGGGAACTCCTCAATTTTCCGGGATAAAAAGTAGCCCATGTCACTCTCCAAGTCCTCAACTATAGGTACCCATGCAAAAAATCACGTCGATCCGTTGCTCCGTTGCAGCGTGATTGAAAAACAAACCAACAAACAAACAAACACACATACATATTAGTATGATATGCTATGGCCCGACCGGGACTTGAACCCGGGACTTCGGCGGCCGCAGTCGAACATTTTAAACACCAGACCAACGAGGCAGTATTTTCAACTATCTATAATTTATTTTTAACACTTTCAGATAGCGAAAAATGGGCAGCTGCAAACGGTACAGAACGGCGGAGAGGTGCAGAGCTGCGGGGGACGCTGCGGGGCGGAGCAATGCGCGCTGTGCAGGGGGGACGCCGACACGGACAACAAACAGAACATCGTGAGTTATGAAATGAAATTAAATGCAATGATTTATTTATTTCACATAGAACAAAACTAAACACGTAAGATTTTTATGCGAGCTTCCACTACAGCCCATTAACGTCCTACTGCGCACAGGCTTCCACTCTCATAGGAGAGAGGGAATTAGATCTTAGACCCATCACGCTGCTCCAATGCGGGTTGGCGAGCTGTAACGATCACTAACAATCAAATAATCAAATAAATATTATAAATGCGAAAGTTTGGATGTATGGATGTATGTTTGTTACTCAATCACGCTCCAACGGATGAACGGATCTGGATGAAATTTGGCACAGAGATAGATTATAGTCTGGAATAGCACATAGGCTACTTTTTATCCCGGAAAATTAAGGAGTTCCCGCGGGAACCGAAAAACCTCAATCCACGCGGACGAAGTCGCGGGCATCAGCTAGTATGATAATAACCGAGACCGACGGCTTAACGTGCTCTGAGTTTTCCGAGGCACGGGGGTGAGACACCGCCAATTTCCTAACTCCGGACTAGTACTGAGAATTTATGGTCAGAAAATCCCAATACTTAATAATGGCCCGACCCGGGACTCGAACCCGGGACCTCGTCGCCCGCAGTTGAACATGCTAACCACTAGACCAACGAGGTAGTTGTGCGAGCTTACCCTGTAATAAAAAAATACTGTTCTATATTACAGGCAGATGCGGACGAAACACAATCAACAGAGCCCGAGCACGTGCCGGGCCTCAATTTAGAGTTCCTCAGGCAGCTGGTCAGCCTGGCGCGGATCATGGTGCCAGGGTTCCGCAGCCACGAGGTGGCGCTGTTAGCCGCGCACACAGTCTGTCTGTTCTCCAGGACTTTCCTGTCGATATACGTCGCGACATTGGAAGGTTCCATAGGTTAGTCCTCTTCAGAGTTCCTCAGGCAGCTGGTCAGCCTGGCGCGGATCATGGTGCCAGGGTTCCGCAGCCACGAGGTGGCGCTGTTAGCTGCACACACAATAGGGCCGGTGACAACTCAATCAAATCAGAAACTCTTTATCAAACTCAAAAACGCGCTTCTAGTATGGAAGTTTGTATGAATTACATAGTTGTGACGTCATCAAATTTCAACACACAAACTCAAAACTAACCGAGGATGTGAATTATAGGTCTTTTGGAAGACCGTCTATTTAATAACTAGTAAGAAATAGTTTATTTTTGACCCCCTATTTGACCATGACTTTGACCAGATAAAGTCTTAGTTAAAATATTACATAAATGGAAAGGTATGATATCAGATACATAGAGATATGATAATATATTTTGGCCAAGTCTCCCTTGACCGATTTTTGCAAAATTCTCAAGCGACCTCACTCGAAAGTAGTTCCTTTCGTTATTCGTTACATCACATTCACATATTATAAAATTTACAAAATTTTATACCGTAATATTGTGTTTAATTATAATTAACTAGCTTTTGGCCGCGACTTTTGCTCACGTTAAGTTTGATTTTCATACAAATTTTAAACCCATTTTCTTTCTTTTTTTCTTTCTTCCTACTGGGCAGGTTTCCAACCCCTGTTTTACCTTTTGGGGTTGAATTTTCAAAACTCTTTTCTTAGCGGATGTCTACGTGATAAATAATAATGAATGAATGAATGAAATATTCTTTATTGTACACCAAATACATGATTAGAAACTACAAAGCAAAAAATACAAGTCGGTACAATTGGCGGCCTTATGGCTTTGAAGCGATCTTTGCCAGGCAACCAATTCACATAGGAATGAAAATAGCAAGAAAGGGTTATGGGTGCACGTAAAAGTAAAAAAATTAAAAAAAAACTAGCACTTAACTAACAATATTATAATAAATACAACAATATAATTAAACATTATTTATTGTTATTATGTTCAAAATGGGCTTGACTACTAGTCCAATAATTTTTTTTTTTTGTGATTATTTAAAAGAGGATCTCCCAAATGTCGTAATATCCACTCTTGTTGTTTTATGTTCATTAATAAATAAAATAAATAAAATGAGCCTTTATTGCAGTGCTAGTATGTACAGTTTTTACTAATTTTAACTTAAAATTAAACACTTAAATTATTCTGGCAATTGCTCTGCGTGTCCTTCGACATAGGCCTCCTCTAAATTTTTCCAGGCATTTCTATTTTTGGCTAATCTTGTCCACATACTACCTATCAAGTTCCTTATATCGTCCTCCCATCTTTTAAATTGTCTGCCTCTTCTTCGTTTTTTGTTCCTGGGGTACCACTCTAAAACTTTTTTGGTCCACTTCTCCTGATTTTCTCTTACCATATGCCCTGCCCATCTCCATTTTTGTCGTTTGACTACTCTTTCAACACTTTTAAAATTTGCTTTCCTTTTAATGTTCATTACCCATTTTAAACTATCGATCAAACTGCGTTGGACTTTGATGTCGTCACAATTCAATATTTCATACAAAATCCCGTACTAGATTTGATTAGAGAAGATTTGCCTAGTTGTCAAATACCCAAATAAAGTGCGTCAAACTTATCGAACCCGGTGCAGTGCCGGTGCCAAAATAACAACTAATGTTTATGCCTGTTTAGGTTTTGTTTTTATTTTATTTTTCATATTATCTACTAGCGACGTTGTTGATAAGTTTGTGGGAATATATTATAATGTATCCTTAATCAGTGGCGTGTAGAGGTTTTCTAGCTGTAATGATTTAAAATGAGCATTGACGTATTTACATTTTGGGTAAGCAGTGCTTTTATGCCTCTATGACTGGCACGCCACTGTATCCTTTCTCTGTTCCACAGTAAGGCACATAGTCCAAAAGGATCTCCGGTCGTTCTCTTCGCTGCTGATGCAATGGTTCGGCATAGCAGTTCCAGCGACGTTCGTCAACTCCATGATCAGATATCTGGAGAGCAGGCTGGCCCTGGCCTTCAGAACGAGACTGGTCAACCACGCGTATGAATTGTATTTCAAGAACCAAACGTATTATAAGGTCGCCAATCTGGACGCTAGGATAGAAAATGCTGATCACAGGTAAGTTTTCTTTTATTTCGTTTTTTTTCTACAATTGTATTCTACAGTAATATTGGGAAGGGCGAGGCGAAGCCGAAGACTTCCAAGTGATTTTAAAAGGTTCATTTTAAAGTAAACGAGCCCGTGAATTAATATGAGTGGGTCGTTCAACGATCCAGCAATTTCTGTTATCGTCCTCCGAACAATTTTAGGCCGTCGCGTCGGTCCCGGCTATTATCACTAACATGATAATAGGCGTTAAAGCCCGCCAACGACGATTCGACGATTCAAAAGCACTTTTAATAAGTTTATTTAAATAAAAAAATATGAGTATGAGTTTGAGTTTATTAATCACTAAACTATAATTGACCGAGCGAAGCGAAGGTCTCTGAGTCTACTTGAGTGAATTTGCACTTGTCCGTCCGTCCGTCCGTCCGTCTGACAGAGCCTTATAACTTCTGAATTGCTGAACGTAATTACTTCTAAATATAATATGTAAACCGATGGCCTCCCGCCGAATATGGCTTAAAAAGTTATAAAAATCTTTATTTCAGGGAGGCTCTCATAGAAGCGAATGCGAAGTAAAATATTTTTTATAGCGTTACATAGGGTTGCGGTATATCATTTTAAAGATAATTAGGAATAGAGTCTAAAAATATATTTTTTTATTTTTCCCCTAAAATTGACGAAATGGGGGGCTTGTAAAGTGGCGATTTTCTAACGTCCAAAGTTGACCTCAGAACACTCAATTTTCTGAAAGGCTGAGCCTGAAACTTATCAATTATTTGAATTATATCCTGTACATGAACAACAAATACTAGCGAAGCGAAGGTCTCTGAGTCTACTTGAGTGAATTTGCACTTGTCCGTCCGTCCGTCCGTCCGTCTGTCAGAGCCTTATAACTTCTGAATTACTGAACGTAATTACTTTAAATTTAAATATAATATGTAAACCGATGGCCTCCCGCCGAATATGGCTTAAAAAGTTATAAAAATCTTTATTTCAGGGAGGCTCTCATAGAAGCGAATGTGAAGTAAAATATTTTTTATAGCGTTACATAGGGTTGCGGTATATCATTTTAAAGATAATTAGGAATAGAGTCTAAAAATATATTTTTTTATTTTTCCCCTAAAATTGACGAAATGGGGGGCTTGTAAAGTGGCGATTTTCTAACGTCCAAAGCTGACCTCAGAACACTCAATTTTCTGAAAGGCTGAGCCTGAAACTTATCAATTATTTGAATTATATCCTGTACATGAACAACAAATACTAAAATTAGATAAAAATTATAAGGAAACGAAATTATTTAATTTTTAATGTGCTTTAAGTATTATTAACAGAACTTCACAAATATGTCAATAGATGGCGCTCTGTACAAGTTTATGGATACCGCGAGGTCTCAGTTCGGGGCGAACTACTAGTACCTATATTTTGTGATATAAGAGCGGTAAGTAGGTTTTTACATACGAGTGGACTTGTCGGCCCGATGAGGCCAGTCGAGGGCTGACCATCGTCACGAGTTTGTTAAAACCTTAACGCCCGTGTATCACACAATATTTTTCAATACATTTGTGAGAAAACTTGAAAATAAAAGTCGAGTAGATAGGTACTAGGCACTCACTAGAAAATGGTTTTAAACGCCCGTAGGTACTTATTTCGAGATTTTTAGCGGCTATTATAAGCGCGGTTTTTCTCACATCTAAAATACCTAATTTTTTATTTAATTTTATGATTCCACATCACATAAATACCACTCACAATACAGTGCATTTTTCGAGCAAGTGTATTGAAAAATATATCAATAGTTGTCAAATACCCAAATCCTCATATTACATTGGTTCTTGTAATTGTAACTAATTGTGTTCTCCGCTTGTCATCAGGCTAACAGAGGACGTGTCGGTATTCACCCAGTCGGTAGCTCATTTGTACAGTTCACTCACGAAGCCGTGCTTCGATCTGCTGCTCATCGTGCTGACCCTGGCGAGCTACTCTAGTAAAATGAAGGGGAACATTTTCATTGGTAAGATATTTGTTATATGTTATGGCATGACTAAATTTAGCTGCATTATGCGTTTATTTTAAAGTTCAGTGGGGAGGGATGAGTGGCCTAGTTGAGGGACGAGTGGCCTAGTTGTGACAACGCATATCAGTCGATTGCGATTGTGACCCAAGTCGGTAACTGGAATGGGTAACCGAATTTGGAGGTTCAAATTTGACCTTTTCGCTTCCTCTGTGCCTCGGAGAGCATCATACTGTCTGTCATCTGACTGTCATAATGTTAATACAAGAAATAAGAATAAAATTGTTGTGCCCTCTTCTAGACTTTGTAAAATTAGTAATTCATTTGTCGGTAGCAGTATACGTTTTTATAATAAACTCCCAGAAGACAGCTATAGAGCTAGAGTATAGCTAGAGTAGCTTTGTTAATTATCACCATAAACTCTTATTCTTTATAAACATGACGTTCAGAAGGTGTACTTTGTAGGTACCAATTTTGAATATAGATGATTTGAGTTTGAGTTTTGAGTTTAAGCTGTTCCTCACCTGTCACCAGGTCCCGGCATAGCGACGGTGGTGATCTGCTTCACGGGGCAGCTGCTGCGCATGCTGAGCCCGCGGTTCGGCGCGCTGGCGGGCGAGGAGGCGCGCATGAAGGCCAACCTGCGGCATGTGCACTCGCGCCTCATCGCGCACGCCGAGGAGGTCGCCTTCTACGGCGGCCACAAGGTGAGTGATCTGCCAGCTGCCTCATCCGACGACGGGTATGGTGACAAACAACTCAATCGAATAGCCCACTCTTTGTTAAACTTAAAAACGCGTTTCTAGTATGGAAGTTTGTATGAAACACATAATTGTGACATAATCATTTTTTTTGTTAAATTTATTTATTCATGAAAACACACTTTTTCAACGCACTGTTTTTGTGCGGGACAGAATATTATAGTGAAATAAGTTTATTGACAACTCAAACAGTTACCTATAGTGAAATAATATAGTGTTCGGACTAAGTAAAATAGTTATAGTATAGTTACGTAATAATCTGTAATAGTAAGTAAATAGATAGGAAATATATTTTGTGAATAGTTTAGATTATGTAATAAACGTTGTTAGAGTAGTATCAGGATAGAGAGGGATAGAGATAACCGCGCTCCCCGCGCACATACCCCGCAGGCCGCGCTCCCCGCGCCCTTCACACCCGCGCTAGCCGCACCGCCCGCGCCTTCACCCCCTCTATCCTGATTGGATGTTAATGAGCGCTCTGATTGGTTAAATTCCGACAGCCAATCAGAGGGCCTACATTCTTAGGACTGATTTTGTATATATACCGAGCGATTTTGTGGTTCGACACAGTTCGCCAGCCACAGCCACAGCGGTACTACGAGAAGAAGAATAAAGTGGGCCTTCGAAAATCAAGAAGTAGTTTTCTTTGGAAACCCCCAACCAACCCGGTGACAGTTGATGTACTCTCGGGTACATTGAATGGTCCTTCGAGCCGGATAAGTTGGGAAATTCTGAAGAAAATTCGGCTGGAAAATTCTTCGTGACTCTTCGGGAAACTCCGGGCCAGCTTCGGGAAACTCCGGGCCAGCTTCGGGAAACTCCGGGCCAGCTTCGGGAAACTCCGGGCCAGCTTCGGGAAACTCCGGGCCAGCTTCGGGAAACTCCGGGCCAGCTTCGGGAAACTCCGGGACAGCTTCGGGAAACTCCGGGACAGCTTCGGGAAACTCCGGGACAGCTTCGGGAAACTCCGGGACAGCTTCGGGAAACTCCGGGACAGCTTCGGGAAACTCCGGGACAGCTTCGGGAAACTCCGGGACAGCTTCGGGAAACTCCGGGACAGCTTCGGGAAACTCCGGGACAGCTTCGGGAAACTCCGGGACAGCTTCGGGAAACTCCGGGACAGCTTCGGAAAACTCCGGGACAGCTTCGAGACAACTCCGAGACAGCTCCGGGACAGCTCCGGGACCTCGCCGTGAAAACTGAACCCAGCAAAAATGCCAGTCACACGACAAGAAGTCAAGAGCCGCAAGACATCCGCCGATCAGACTCCGACCACGTCGGAGGGTACCGCTACCACCTCACCGACCACGACCGAAACAAGCACGGAAACCAGCACAACCTCTACAGCCACGGGAACTGGCACCACGGAGACCACAGAACAGACTACAGATACCTCCGCGACGTCAGCGCCCTCTACAGTGCCATCCGTTGCAACAGCGAAAACGAAAGTTTCGGCCGTCGCCGCTGCCTCGACCACGCCCTCTATCACGCCGACGCTGCCAGCCGACGCGACACAGATGAAGCCCCCCTCAGCGAAGGAGGCAACAGCTACAGTACAGGGGCGTAGCCAGGACACAGAAACTTCAACAGTCAAGACGAGGAGAACTGTCAACCCACAAGAGCTGAAGCTACCACAGGACCTCCGCCCCCCTAGCAAGAGGGGGGGAGGGGGTGGATCAACCTACAGCAAAGCCAAAGCTCACAGAATAGCGAAAGCTAAGGAAGAATTACTGCGACTTCAGGTCGAGTTAGCTGCCGCACGCATCGCCGCCCTAGAAGCTGAAGACACAGAAGATGAATTAATTGAAGAATTACCAGAAGATGGTGTTCCCGTCCAGCCCAACCAAGCAGTCAACGAACATATGAACAACTGGTTCAACAATCAACCGCCAGCCCCCCTGTTGGCGATCACCGAGGCACCGCACTACCCTATAGAAGACCCGGTGGTCAACAACGCGGGGCAACAGAAGCAACCAGAGGAACACCCTTCTCAGAAGTCTCAGATTCCAACACCGGCGGGAGAGCAAACAGAAATATCAAGGCTAGCTACCGCCATCACACTCGCAGTCAAAGCAGCTCAACGTCCCAAGTTCATCGAGCTGCCCTATTTTGGTGGATCACATCAAGAGTGGCTACCGTTCCGCGCCGCTTTCTTTGAAACAGAAAGCATGTTCACCGCGATAGAAAATACAAATCGCCTACGAAGAAACCTCAAGGGAAGAGCAAAAGAAGCAGTAGAGGGGCTACTCATCACCAGTGCACATCCTACAGAAATCATGAAGGCCCTGGAATCAAGATTTGGAAGACCAGAATCGATCGCTATGATGGAAATGGAAACGCTTCGAGCACTGCCGCGCCTCACTGATTCAGCGCGTGACATCTGCATATTTGCGACGAAGGTCTCCAACGTAGTGGCAACATTGAAGACTCTCAGCTGCATGAACTACATGTACAACCCTGAAGTTTCGAAGACCGTCGTGGACAAGCTCACACCTACGCTGCGCTACAGATATTACGACTTCACAGCAACGCAGCCAAAGGAGGATCCAGATCTAGTGAAGATGGAGAAATTCCTCAAGAGAGAAGCGGAGCTATGCGGACCGTACGCGCTACCTGAACAGGTGGCGTCACATTCAGCAACCACTCAACAGAAAAGACCACAGAAGATCCACAACGTTACAGAGAAGACGTACACACCCAGGTGCCCGGTGTGTGACGAAGAAGGACATAGTTCCGTAGATTGTGAACAGTTCAAGAGTTTGGATTCAAATGGAAGATGGGATACAGCCAAGTCCAAACGCTTATGCTTCCGATGTCTTCGCTACAGAAACAGAACACATAGTTGCAGAGCCAAGGTGTGCGGTGTCGATAGCTGCAAGAATTATCACAACAAGATGCTGCACTACACCAAGGCAACAGAGAAGAAAGAAGACAAGGAAGCTACAGAAGTAATCAATTCAACGTGGACTATTAAGAAAAAACAATCCTACTTGAAGATTATTCCAATACAAGTTGAAGGTCCCAAAGGAACGATCGACACCTTCGCATTGCTGGACGACGGATCAACAGTAACATTGGTCGACGACGGTGTGGCCGAACACGTCGGAGCAACAGGACCCGTCGATCCGCTAAAGATAGAAACCATCAACGACATGAAGACTTCAGAATCAGCCTCCAGAAGAGTGAACATCAGGTTGAGAGGTCTCAACGATCATGAAGAGCAAGTACAAGCGCGCACAGTGAAGAACCTGCAAGTATCGTCGCAACGAGTCTCAACAGAAATGGTGGATGGATGCAAACACCTGGCAGACATCCGGGATTACCTCATATATGCAAATGTGAAGCCACGAGTGCTGATTGGTCAAGACAATTGGCATCTTCTGCTGACTACAGAAGTGAGAAGAGGAGACAGAAATCAACCAATAGCCTCTCTCACACCACTGGGGTGGGTGCTGCACGGTACAGAGAGTCGCAACGTCGGACGCAGCATCGACTTCGTATCCCATGTCACAGAAGAAACCGAAGATAACTTGGACAGCCTCGTCAAACAGTACTTCGAGATGGACGCACTTTGCATACAGCCTAAGAAGCCGAAGACGGATCCCGAGGAACGAGCCTTACGCATCCTCGAGAAAACCACCACAAAAACAGAAGAAGGAAGATTCGAGACTGGTCTACTCTGGCGCAAAGAAGATGTCACGTTTCCTGACAACTACGACAACTCTATGAAACGACTCTTCAACATCGAAAAGAAGATCGACCGAGACCCCAAGCTGAAGCTGAAGTACACCGAACAGATGGAAGCTCTCATCTCAAAAGGATACGCTGAACTCGCTCCGAAACAGAAGACTACAGGAAAGACGTGGTACCTGCCACATTTCGCAGTCATCAACCCAATGAAGCCCGACAAGCTACGAGTGGTACACGATGCTGCAGCCAAGACGAAGGGAGTAGCTCTCAACGACATGCTACTCAAAGGACCTGATCTTCTACAGTCTCTACCGGGCGTCGTTATGAGGTTCCGGCAACACGAGATTGCAGTCACCGCAGATATCAAGGAAATGTTCATGCAAGTTAAGCTACGATCCGAAGACAGGGACGCACTCCGATATCTGTGGCGCGGGGAACGACGAGATGGTCAACCACCCGAAGAATACAGAATGACATCGTTGATCTTCGGTGCGTCAAGCTCTCCGTCGACAGCAATCTACATAAAGGACCTGAACGCCAAACAGCATGAAGATACGCATCCTGAGGCCGCAGCTGCCATCGTACAGAAGCACTACGTTGATGACTACCTAGACAGCTTCAGAAGTTTAGAAGACGCAGTCCGCGTCACGAGGGGCGTGCGTGAAGTGCACTCGCATGCCCAGTTCGAACTGAAACAGTGGAAGTCGAACTCAGCACCTCTACTAGAAGCGCTGGGTGAAATCGACCAAGCAGAAGACCTGGAACTCTATAAATCAGAAGAGAAAACAGAACGAGTACTGGGCGTAATCTGGAAGCTCAACACAGACGAGCTCACCTTCAACCTCAACTTAGCGCGAATCGCACCAACAGTCACAAATGGAAAAACACCAACGAAGAGAGAAGCACTGCGAATAGTCATGTCACTATTTGACCCGCTTGGCTTCGCATCGCCTGTAACCATAAGGGCGAAACAGCTGCTGCAAGAAGTATGGCGAAGAGGTACGTCATGGGACGACGAACTCGATCAAGACCTAGCTGAACAATGGCAAGATTGGATGACCCATCTGAAGAATCTCAGCAACGTCACGATCCCAAGGCGATATCTCCACTACAGCGACGCCACATCCTTGCAGCTACACGTGTTTACCGACGCCAGTGAAGCAGCTTACTCAGCAGTCCTCTTCTGGAGAGCAGTGGCACCGAACGGAGAAGTAGGCCTATCTCTCATCATGGCCAAAGCGAAGGTTACGCCGCTGAAGTTGACGTCCATCCCGAGGTTGGAGCTACAAGCAGCAGTCATGGGAACTAGACTCGCGGAAACAGTTATTGAAGAACACGAAAAGAAGCCTGACTGCAAAGTATTTTGGACCGATAGCAAGACTACGCTCGCTTGGATACGGACAGGATCCCGTTCGTACAAACCCTACGTGGCGCATCGCCTGGCCGCAATTGAAGAAGCCTCTACAGTATCCGAATGGCGATGGGTTCCTACAAAATTGAACGTTGCAGATGACGCGACACGAGATGTTCCGGTGGCTTTCGACAAGGACCATCGCTGGTACAAGGGACCCGACTTCCTCTACGAAACAGAAGATCAATGGCCTGCCGAAGTCTCTACAGTTGAAAAGGAAGAACCCACCGGCGAAGAAAAGATAAACCACGTTGTAGATAAACAGAAACCGAAACTTTCGGAAGCGCTTCCAGAGGTCTCTCGCTTCTCCAGTTGGGACAGACTCAGATACACGACAGCGCGGGTTCTACAATTCATCCAGCTCTGCAGAACCGCGAAACAAAGAGTCAACTACAGAAGAACCCAGAAGAACAAAGAAAAGGACCCGAACTGGCGAAGAACAAACAAGCCCGTGACGAATAAGCAACAGACAGTCCAGAAACCGTCGTCATCCAGCAAGAAGTTCCTCCCAGTCTCGGCCGAACATCTCAGAAGAGCGGAAGAGCTCCTGATGTGTTCCTCTCAAGAAGACTCCTTCACAACGGAAATAGAAGACCTGAAGAAGGGCAAGCCACTCAGCAAAGAGAGCCGTCTGTACCAGCTCAGCATCGAACACATCAACGATGCAGTCAGGCTTAGAAGTCGCATTCAAGCAACAGCAGATGTATCAGAAAACTTCAAGAGCCCTTTGGTACTAGACGGTGATCATCCAACAGTCAAGCTCTGGATAAAGGCCGTCCATCAACAGCTGCATCACGCCGGTGTCGAAGCCACGGTAAACGAATGCAGGCAGCAGCACTGGGTGCTACGGATGCGTCCCGTCACGAGGACACTAATTCGGAGCTGCCTGTTCTGCAGGATGAAGACGCAAACACCACCGTACCCCAGGACTGGGGACCTGCCAGCATGTCGCTTAGCACACCATAAGCGACCGTTCACCTTCACCGGAGTGGACTACTTCGGGCCGCTCTCAGTGACCGTCGGGCGGACGCGACAGAAAAGATACGTGGCCGTATTCACATGCCTGACTATGAGGGCCATACACCTGGAAATCGCTGGCTCGCTCAGCGCCGACTCGGCGGTAATGGCGCTACGGAGGATGATGGCTCGCCGAGGCTGTCCGACTGAAATTTGGTCGGACAACGGAACAAATCTAAAAGCAGCAGACAGAGAACTTCGACAAGCGATGGACAGTGCCACATCAGAAGAAGCAGCAAAGAAGACAATCTCCTGGCGATACATACCACCAGGGGCTCCTTTCATGGGCGGGGCCTGGGAACGCATGGTCCGCTCCGTGAAAACGGCGCTGGCAGCCACTCTCCACGAGCGACATCCCACAGAAGAGGTTCTCTCCACTCTGCTAGCTGAGGTGGAGTACACCGTGAACAGTCGGCCGCTGACACACGTCTCAGTCAGCGCCGACGACTTGGAAGCATTAACGCCGAACCACTTCTTGTTGGGCGGTCCAGGTCGGGTACCACAGCCGGGTACCTTCAATGAACAAGACACTGTCTCCAGGTCAAGTTGGCGAGCGGCACAGAGGCTGGCCGACGTTTTTTGGACGCGCTGGGTGAAGGAGTACCTTCCCGAACTTCAACACCGGCGGGAGCCGCGAGGACGAGGGCCAGCCATCAAAGAAGACGATCTGGTGCAAGTGGTCGACGCCAACCTGCCACGCAACGTGTGGATCCGAGGCAGGGTCATCGCGACGTACCCGGGACCTGACGACGTAGTACGCGCAGTAGACATCAAGACCAAGGGAGGAGTGCTGCGACGGCCCGTAAGAAAACTGGTGGTGCTGCCCCTGACAGACAACGTGCCCGCACCGACAGAAGATGCGACATAGTCGCACGGCGGGAGAGATGTGCGGGACAGAATATTATAGTGAAATAAGTTTATTGACAACTCAAACAGTTACCTATAGTGAAATAATATAGTGTTCGGACTAAGTAAAATAGTTATAGTATAGTTACGTAATAATCTGTAATAGTAAGTAAATAGATAGGAAATATATTTTGTGAATAGTTTAGATTATGTAATAAACGTTGTTAGAGTAGTATCAGGATAGAGAGGGATAGAGATAACCGCGCTCCCCGCGCACATACCCCGCAGGCCGCGCTCCCCGCGCCCTTCACACCCGCGCTAGCCGCACCGCCCGCGCCTTCACCCCCTCTATCCTGATTGGATGTTAATGAGCGCTCTGATTGGTTAAATTCCGACAGCCAATCAGAGGGCCTACATTCTTAGGACTGATTTTGTATATATACCGAGCGATTTTGTGGTTCGACACAGTTCGCCAGCCACAGCCACAGCGGTACTACGAGAAGAAGAATAAAGTGGGCCTTCGAAAATCAAGAAGTAGTTTTCTTTGGAAACCCCCAACCAACCCGGTGACAGTTGATGTACTCTCGGGTACAGTTTTCTTTAAAATGATCATCAAACTTTAAACTAATCGAGGGTGTGGATTTTAGGTCTTTTGGTAGACCCTCAATTTAATAATCAGTAAGAAATAACCATTTTTGACATAGGCATCATCCTAATTGCGGGGAGGGACTGACCCACACTTGAAGACCTCAAACCTATTTTATTAAATATGAATACCTACTTGGCGCTGCCGGTAGGATCTGAACCTGAATTCCTGATTTAACCTGGTTGCAGGTGGAGCTAGGCCAGCTGCAGTCGGCGTACAAGGAGCTGGTGGCGCAGATGACGTCAGTGTTCAACAAGAAGCTGTGGTACGTGATGCTGGAGCAGTTCTGCATGAAGTACGTGTGGTCCGGCACCGGCATGGTCATGCTCGCGCTGCCCATCCTCACCGGCACTAGGCCCGACGGTGAGTCGTTAAAATCCCCGATAGGCTCGTGACTCCTTCGCTCCGCCTCGAGAAAGTCAAACTCAAAAACTGAAATTATATTTATTACTCATAAAACATGATGGTGATAATCAGTTACGGTATCTTTTAATAAGTTTATAAGTTTAAAAAAACCGTTAAATTTCAAAGCAATAAGGCCGCCAATTGTAATTGCTTGCTTGTATGTGTTTCTTGTTTTGGTGGACAATAAAGAAAAAAATCCTCCTGAAAATAAGATTGTGTAAATGATGAGTTAAGGTTGTAAAGGTTTTTTTTGTTTTTCAGGTAAATTTGGCGATAGCATAAGTGCAAGAACAGAGTACATGACGACGTCACGGAACCTTCTCAACTCGGCGGCTGATGCTATTGAGAGGCTCATGTCTAGTTATAAGGTATTTATTTATAAAAAATTAACAAAATAGGGATGATTACAACTCAATCAAATCAGCGACTCTTTATCAAACTCAAAAACGCACTTCTAGTATGGAAGTTGTATGAAATTCACAGTTGTGACTTGTGATGTCGTCAAATTTCAACGCACTTTTTTTCTTTAATATATATTTTAAAATGGTTATCAAACTTAAAATTAATCGAGGATGTGATTTTTAGGTCCTTTGGAAGACCCTCTATTTAATAATCCGATGAAATCAATATTATAATTATTCTTCTGCGTCTTGTAGATGAAATTGTTATGAGGGTGTGATTTTATTCCGATTAGCAAAATACCGTGTTATGTGGGGGCCCTTGCAGGAGACATTCGTTCAGCATTGGACGTTTATATGTAGAGACGATTGGTCTAGTTGTGACAACGCATATCAGTCGTTAGCGATCGTTAAGCAACGTTGACCCAAGTTGGTAACTGGATGGTTGTCCGAGTTTGGAAGTCCGAATTTGGCCTTTTGGTTCCCGCCGTGCTTGATAATAATCGTTAGAAACCTAAGAGTTGAAACAGTAATTTTAGTGGAATCGTATGCGGAAGGACCTGGGAACCCACCGCATTATTATCCCAAGAATACCCCTGCCATTGTGTGATTAATGGAAAGGGGTCACGACCGTCAGCAATGAGGAATATGACGGAGAGTAATGTAGAGACGATGACGGCGATTTCATACTACGTTTCGTTTTCAGGAAGTGGTGACGCTCGCGGGCTACGCGACCAGGGTGTCAGACATGTTGGTGGTGTTCGGCGAGGTGGCGAGAGGGCGCTGCGTGCGCGCCGTGCACGTGTCTGCGCCCGCGCACGGCTTCCAGGTCACCTTCCGCGACAAGCAGCCCATCCCGCAGGGTGAGACATACGCCCCGCTCGTCACTAGGTGGCGCCACTTGTATCATACACCGCGCTCGCGAGTTTTGTAACTAATGTGATGGACACCTTCGTGGCGCAGTCTTGAGCGCTGTTGTCTTAACGTGCGGAGATCCCGGGTTCGGAATTTGGGAATTTATAATTTCTGAATTTTCCCTGGTCTGGCCTGGTGGGAGGCTTCGGCCGTGGCTAGTTACCACCCTACCAGAAATGTAGAAATAATTATAATTTATAATATAACTTAATATAACTGCCACGCTCCTAACAGGTTAGCCCGCTACCGTCTTCTGATGACTGCAACATCACTTACCATCAGGTGAGATCGCAGTCAAGGGCTAACTTGTAGTGGATAAAAAGAAACACAATATGATGAATGGGGCGCCACTTGTACCATACACCGCGCTTGCGAGTTGTTAGACTACTGTTATATGATGTACACAGAGCACATGCTAAGCAAATGTGCTTGAGAAACGAACAATAAGGTGCTACTCTTAAAAAATATCGCTCTTGTAACCCGATATAAACTCGATCTGCAGACCTCATCTTTAAGATTATATATATTAAAATGATTGTTATAGGTAAAATTTCCTACACAACGGACCTCTCGATCCGGTTGAAGAACGTGCCAATAGTGACTCCCGCGTGCGACGTTGTCGCTAGCGGAGTTACCATAGAACTGAAGCCCGGCACGCATTTGCTCATCGTTGGACCCAACGGCTGTGGGAAGTCAAGGTGAGTTTCCATCGCCACTGGCCCCCTATTGAGCAAAAGTCTCTTCACAGATTAGAAGATCACGACGTTGGTCAAGTGTGGATTTGACAGTCTTCACAAAGAGAATTCATTCATCATGAGAAATTCATTCTTCATTTTTGAGAATTGAGAATATTATAGAGAACTCTCGGGCTACGCGGGTTTCCTCTCGATGTTTTTCTTCACCGTTAAGACGAGTGATGTGCAAAATTTTGGATCGCAACCCTGAATCTCGTGTATTGTTACTAAATGTATAAGAATACTGTGGATCCCACTTCTGATGTTAGTGTATTATGTTATTGTGTTCCTTCATTAAAAGTATAATGAAGGAACTAGAAGTTTGATTCGCAATAATCCGCCACAGTTGACAAATCTATGTGGCATCTTGCACGTGTCGCTTGCGATGCGGACAACACCACACCACTCAAATCTTCCAAATTATTCTCATCGTACGCTTCACTCCGACATCGGAGCATCCTAAGGAGATGTTAACTGGACAATGTACGATTGTAAAACTTGTATTTGCAGTTTGTTCCGCATCATCTCAGGGCTGTGGCCCGTGTTCGGCGGCGAGCTCAGCGTGCCGAAGCCCTGCGAGTGTTCGCACTGCGCCGCGGAGCCCGGCGCGCCGCCGCACTGCCTCGCGCGGCCCGTCATGTTCTACATACCTCAGAGGCGAGTATCCGTTCCGTATCGTCTCGGCTCGAAAATGAGCTCTAATTCAATGCTGTTATGGCTTATTTCACTTTGACGCCGAACTTTGACGATTTGATCGGCAACTTTTGGACAATAATGTGGCAGCTAATAATGAGTGGGTGTTGAAATTTGATGACGTCACAATTGAAAATGAAAACGAAATGATTTATTTCACGTAGGACAACTTGTGCCACTTATGATAAGACGCAATGCATTACGTTACGTAACAATTATGTATTTCATTCAAACTTCCATACTAGAAGCGCGTTTTTAAATTTGATAAAGAGTTGATAATTTGATTGAGCTGTCATCATCCCTATTACAGAAATTGTTACGTATGAAACATACCTACAACAACCTTGGGTGAAATAAACACGGGATAGGAAACGCATGAAAAATGTATGAAATCACGTTCGACTAACTTTTGCGGGGCGAGAGGAGAGTGCCTTGTCATTTTTCTGTCCAATTATTGACACTAGTGTATGAAAAATTCGATCACTATGACAACACAATATCATAATCATTAATGGCGAAACTGCCCAGTTCGCGGCTAAGCCAGGGGTAAGGCGAATATGGCTGATAACACGCGTCCCGTGGTTAATTCGTGCAAGATTGTTACAGAAAACATTAAAAGAGAGATCCTCATTTTGTAGTTACACATCCATTGTAATCCATTGTCACAGTATAACTAATAGGGGTATCCCATCTTGCAGACCATACATGTCAATGGGCTCGCTTATCGACCAAATCACGTACCCGTCCCGCGTGTCGGACGACGACACGGCAGCGGAGGCGCGCGCCATGCACATACTGCGGGTAGTGCGGCTTGACGCGTGTGCAGCACGACACGGCGGACTGCGGGCCGTCTGCGATTGGCGCAGCACGCTCTCCGGCGGCGAGAAACAGAGGATGGCGTGCGCTAGAATGTTCTATCACAGGTGAGTAGATGTTTCGACCCTTGAGTTACATATATATTTTTTTTATTATCAAAATAAAAATCGGTACATCTTTGGTGGGTAGCACTGCGAAAAACCACGTAACTTTTAGAAGCTGATATAAAAGACTAGCTGATGTCCGCGACTTCGTCCGCGTGGATCGAGGTTTTTCGGTTCCCGCGGGAACTACTTCATTTTCCAGGATAAAAAGTAGCCTATGTGTTATTCCAGACTATAATCTATCTCTGTGCCAAATTTCATCCAGATCCGTTCAGCCGTTGGAGCGTGATTGAGTAACAAACATCCATAACCAAACTTTCACATTTGTAATATTTATTTGATTATTGAGATTTGATATTTGACTAGCTAAAAAACAACCATCCATACATCCATTTTTAATTTAGACGTCTTTTGCTTAGAACTTGGTCTGTTTCGTTTGAGAACTCAGTCGTTGAGGTCGTAATAGTCTCCGAGAATTTGACAAAAACTACGGGTTGAGTTGAATACTATCTTTAGAAGGCATAAAAAAACAGTATTTCTCGTAATTTTTTTGATTTATTTTGATGCATCTAGCCCATTTGGTCTCAATCAATATTACTAAAACCCGTATAAGAATCGCTACATCTTATGAATTGAATAAGCTTTTTTAAGGAGCGTACTTTTAATGGACTTTTTAAACTTATATTAAAGCAACTCTAAAATGGATTCTGGAATTCTATTAAAGAGTACACCCATTCCCACGAATGACCTTCGGACTTTTTTGAGGCGGAGTGATGGAGTTGACAGTCAACAAAAATATAGTGCTACCGTTCGCTTTCAGGCCAGTGTATGCGCTACTGGACGAGTGCACAAGCGCCGTGTCGCTGGAGACGGAAGTGGTGATGTATGAAGAAGCCATCAAGGAAGGCATTACCCTACTGTCTATTACGCACCGCCCGAGCGTTTGGTGAGTTTTACCCGATTCATTAATAATTATACTGATCAATGTTTTGATGCAAACTCTAAACATTTAAAATTATTATTAATTAAATTATCTAGACAATTGTAGCCAATCACATTTCTTTCTTAATTTCTAGATAACAGATTAATAATTCGATAAACGATTTCTGTGTCTTCTGACACAAGTCTGAAAGTCTTATTTCTACTACCAACTTCAATATTTAGGTCGCCAATGAGGACATCTACCTCACAAAAAAAATATAATTATAATGACTTATTATAATATTACTAAAGAATAAGTACTAATACTAAATAATTAAGTATATGTAATCATAGATAAGCACTTAAAAATATATATTGCAAATATCTATACAAAGAGATTAACGAGATTTTTAGTATTTTTCTGTAAAACTAGCATTTTTAAAAACTGCGTTAGTAAAAAAAGCGTTAGTAAAAACTGTTATTGTATGATCATAAATAGTACATTCACTGCAGCGGCACACATACGTAAGTCCATCAATGCCTAGTTGTGGCCAAGGCTTGTATAGTGCTTTTCTCAAATAATGCGCGGAAATTAAAACTAAGTGTTCATCACACTCATTGTCTTCACTTGAACTCATTTTGTCAAAAACATTTCAAAATCAATGACGAACAACGAACAACAATAATTTTTCCCGCGTCAAAGTGTTCATTTGTTTTTTTTTTCAATAAACAGCTTTCTATTTGCAAGCTAGTTCGAAATTTAAATAAAACCTTTGATAAGTTACCTACTTGGTTGCCATGTTTCGGAGTAAAAGATCGTTCCACTTTTAAACTACACGACAGATATGAATTTAGTATGTAATTTATTTGGCCGCTAAACCACGACAGATATGGATTTTCATACAACTTTAGAAGGCCGCTGCTCGCATGTATTTGGCCAGTACAGCAATTTCGATTTATCTCGAAGAAGGTTGTCAAAATAATGCTCAAATTTCCAAGCATGTTTGAGAAAAATAAATTACCGAATTAACTCAAAGAACTCAATTGGGTATTTGACAATAAGTATTAAAATAATTTTTTTTTTAGCGATTAATTATTAAATAGAGGATCTCCCAAAAGTCGTATTATCCACGTCCCCTGTTAGTTTTATGTGGAATAACTATTTTAAACTGTCGATTAAAGTAAAAAAGTACGTCGAACTTTGATGACGTCACTATGAAATATTTCATACAAAATCCCATACTAGGCACGCGTTTTGACGTTTGAAAAGAAGTTGCTGATTTGACTAGTTGTCAAATACCCAATTTACGATTATTTTAAAAGGACTTTTCGAATATCTTTTAGAACATTCAAGAACATACAACATTCAACATACAAGAATTCTTAAATTCTTAAATAAGAATATATTTATTCAATATTTGGACGTCGGTAACGATAAAATATGCTTGCACTTTTTAATCTAATAACATCTGCCCCACAATCATGTAAGAATGGCCGATCAAACGTTAAAGATTTTCGTCAAAGTAAAATAAACCAGAACTGCATTGAATTAGAGCTCAATTTCGTGTATTCATTCTTATACGTTAGAGTATCGTACATACCTAAACGTATAAGAATGGGAAGACGAAATTGAGCTCTAATGAAATGCTGTTATGGATTATTTTACTTTGACGACGATCTTTAACGTTTGATCAGCAATTCTTACATGATGATTTACTTTACTTTACTTTTCCTTGTTTCCAGGAGGTACCACACCCACGTGCTAGAGTTCGACGGCGCCGGCAGCTGGTCGTTCCGCGCGCTAGAAAAAGACGCTCCTGCTATCACGCCCACTCTGCCGCGGATCACCGAGACCGCTGAGACTCACGAGAAAGAGCAGACCATCGAGTGACGTGTGTGGGAACAACCCAAAAAGGACTTGACACTACTCGGTTAAATACCATCAAAGCAACCACCACCACTACAGCCCATTAACGTCCCACTGCTGGGCACAGGGCCTCCACTCTCATACTCGTAGGAGAGAGGGAATTGGAGCTTAGACCCACCACGCTGCTACAATGCCGGTTGGCGGGCTTTAACGACTATTATCATGTTAGTGATAATAACCGGGACCGACGGCTTAACGTGCTCTCCGAGGCACGGGTGTGAAACACCGGGCTAGTACTGAGAATTTCAAGTCAGAAACACCCAATACTTAATTATGGCCCGACCCGGGACTCGAACCCGGATCAAAGCAACACTAGACAGTAATAGTACGTTACTGTCCAGGCCGGCAATAAAGCAATTCACGGCCGAGTAATATTGGATTGTAATAGGGAAGGCATTAGCTCCCATAACACAGTTTTTACTTTTTTGGGAGATAGAAGCCAAATAATTATTAATGTGAACCTATGTAATTTTTGCAAATAAAGAGATTATTATTATTGCGAGGCACTAACTGAGGTCTTTTTATGTAAACGAGGCCGTGGATTGCTATTGCGGCCGAGATTTCTGATAGATGGCGTAAACTTACCTTAACTCGCGAAACTTTTTACGTTGCCGATAGATGGCGTTGACTTACCTTTACTCGCGCTAAAATCTTGTGCTGTAATGGGCAATTATATGTGTGTGTTCCGTTATAAGCACTGCGAGCACTGGCAGTGCTCTTTACTGGGGACTTCCAGTGCTCTCAGTGTATTTCGGAACGCACCCATGATTTCCTATTTGAATGTCAGATGCCTAAAAAAACATTTTTTTACGTTTGTACGTTTTTTTTTAAATAATGAAGCTATATCTGAGCAAGTAAAGTTTTCTATCAGGTAATAGGTACCATCAAATCTTAAAATATATCAGTATACCAAATGGTGTAGAATGCAATAAGAGTGAATTCATATTAGGGGGTGACCATCGCTTCGCTTTTTTTTTAAATAATGAACCTATATGAGCAAGTAAAGTTTTCTATCAGGTAATAGGCACCATCAAATCATATAAAATATCAGTATACCAAATGGTGTAGAATGCAATAAGAGTGAATTCATATTAGGGGGTGACCATCGCTACGCTTTCCCTTACGGGGTCAACATTACAGCACCTTGAAAGTTGAAACCCTTCTCTGAATTATACATACTTTATATTAGGCCAAACCGACTCGTGTTTACCCTTCAGTGATATCCGTGAGTTTTAAGCAGTGGCGTGCAGTTGCATAGAGGCGTAAAAGTACAGCCCCCCCAATCATGTAAGAATGGCCGATCAAAACGGTAAGTTCGCCGTCAAAGTAAAATAATCCCTAACTCCATTGAATTAGAGCTCAATTTCGTGTATCAATTCTTATACGTTAGAGTATCGTACATACATAAACGTATAAGAATGGGTACACGAAATTGAGCTCTAATTTAATGCTGATAAGGTTTAGAAACGTTTGATCGGCCATTCTTACATGATCGGGGAGGCTGCTTACCCTAGTTGTAATAACTCGGTGCCCTATAAGTGAATAGGTTTCTACCAAAATACCTACCCCGATTTCAAATTACGGGCAAGCCAGTAGTTTTAAGCCGTACAGTATTGACAGGCGGCTACGTAAATCACACATACTAACCGTTATACGTTTGACGACCTCCGTGGCGCAGTGTTGAGCGCTGTTGCCTTAACGTGCGGAGGTCCCGGGTTCGATCCCCGGCAGGGTTTGGAAATTTATAATTTCTGAATTTTCCCTGGTCTGGCCTGGTGGGAGGCTTCGGCCGTGGCTAGTTACCACCCTACCGGTAAAGACGTGCCGCCAAGCGATTTAGCGTTCCGGTACGATGCCGTGTAGAAACCGAATAGGGGTATGGGTTTAATATAACTGCCATGCCCCTAACAGGTTAGCCCGCTACCATCTTAGACTGCATCATCACTTACCATCAGGTGAGATCGCAGTCAAGGGCTAACTTGTAGTGGTTAAAAAAAAAACTAGATTTTTTTTTTATAATGTAATATATTGATTTTTTTAACTACGTACGAAATTAAAATAGTTACAGTAATAAAACCGAGATGATTTTTATAAGAGATTTTGTAGGAAATGAGATTTTTCGAAAACATCACCGATTTTTGGTGATGACAATCCGATCCAAATGTACGTAAACTTTAGCGTAAAATCGAGATAGAGCCTAGGCAGTCTATAACTAGATTGAATTGTAGGTCATTAGTCAAGCTTAGAGAGGAATACCAGTTTTTAGTTTAATTTAAATTTTTTTTTTAAATTTCTAAATAGAATGTTACCTTAGTTAATGTGATAACAAAAATAAAATTTAAATAATTTAAATAGGTATACGATATGTTAATAGCCTATAATTAATATATTTAAATAATAATAAAGAAATGTAGGGCTATTATGAGTTTTTATTTTTGTAGTCGTACTTTTTTTTCATACATATATTTTATGTAGAAAAAAACGGTTTACCACAAATAAATAATAAACTGGGCTAAATTCACGTATTGAAACTTTTTATTGACGATTTAATTTTAACGGGTATAAACAACACGCGTTTATTTTAAACCTGACTTAAAAATTAAACAATCGTTTTTTTTATAATTTTGTGGTAAGACCGTAAACATAAAAAAAAAACTCATAATAGTCCGTCTGGTTACATACAACATTGTAACATTAGAAAATCGTGTCTACAGACTATATTAGTTTTTATACTGTGGTAATCCAAGATGGCTGTCTAAAATGATTTTTTTTAAATGTGAGGCTGTCCAGAATGAGGGTAAAAAGCGTAAAGCGTAAACCAGCTCTTTTGAAGAAAGCTTTAAAAAATAATTACATCTCATCAACATTGATAGAATTTCGTCAATGAAAAAAAAAACTAAACGTCCTGGTTTTATAGCTCAATTTCGTCCATACATCTACATCCAGCGCTCCATGTTGTAGCTTTGCATAACGAAAATCAGTGGTGCTGGATTTTCGACTTTAAGCCAAAATTTAGTAGGTCTATTTTACTCTGGCGTTATTATGTTTTGACGCTTCTTTTGCTATCAATGTTTGATGTAAAATCTCATACTAAATATTATAACTGCCCCTCGGTTGTCAAGGAAATTGTAATCGTTTGTCAAACGTATAATTCGACCTGTTTAAGGAGTTCATAGATGCCTGCACGTCATAAAGCATGTATGAACTCCTTAAACAGTTCGAGTAATATGTTTAAATCTATCAAATGATTACAATTTGCTTAGACAATTGGGCCTCTGATTTTAGTTCTGGACAGTCAGTAAGCGATACATATCGACATATATTTGTACGGAATGTAGTTATATATTTATTAAGTATATCGTGATTTAAGTGTGAATACGACTGTATATAAGTGTAATATATAATGTACTATGTGTAGAGAACAGCTACCGACAGTGATGTTTGTAGTGATAAGAATAAACGGGGTTTCTATATACTTATGTGTTTTATTATATACTCACCGTATTATTAAGTTCGGTTGAGAATTAATTATCAGTGATATAATAGGGATAATGTCTATATCAAAAATACATTATTTCTAACTGATTATTAAATAGAGGGTCTTCTAAAAGACCGAAGCAATTCACATGCTCGGTTAGTTTTAAGTTTGATAACCATTTTAAAATATAGATTAAAGCAAAAAAGTGCGTTGAAATTTGATGACGTCACAACTGTGAATTTCATACAACTTCCATACTAGAAGTGCGTTTTTAAGTTTGATAAAGAGTTGCTGATTTGATTGAGTTGTCATCATCCCGGGTCGGGCCATAATTGAGTATTGGGTTTTTCTGACTAGAAATTCTCAATACTAGCCCGGTGTTAGGAAGTTGGCGGTGTTTCACCTCCGTGCCTCGGAGAGCACGTTAAGCCGTCGGTCCCGGTTATTATCACTAACATGATAATAGTCGTTAAAGCCCGCCAACCCGCATTGGAGCAGCGTGGTGGGTCTAAGTTCTAGTTCCCTCTCTCCTATGAGAGTGGAGGCCTGTGCCCAGCAGTGGGACGTTAATGGGCTGTAGTGGTGGTGGTGGTGGCCATCATCCCTATTAGGTACTATAATATAAGGCCGCCTTGAATGACACTGCCTAAACTACAGTACCACAAACTTATATCTGCCCGGTGGCCAAAATTGGAATTAATTTTTATGCCTGTTTAGTTTTTGTTTTTCTTTTATTCTTCATATAATATATTATGCGACACTAACAAACTGTAGCTGACTCTCCCCGTGGCTTACGTTGTCGCGTAGATAAGTTTGTCATTATCTCATAAATGCGAAAGTGTGTCTGTCTGTCTGCCTGCTACGCTTTCACGGCCCACCTTTTCAACCGATTTTGATGAAATTTAATATAGAGGTATCCCGGGGAATGGTAGGGGAGGCAATGATGCTAAATGTGGATTTACTCGAGCGTCGTGGAGACCTAATGCAATTTGAGGATTAGATGGAAGAAAGAAAAAAAGGTTATATTATGATGTACTTATATTCGTTCACCGGGTGGGGCAGCGTCTACAGGTTTTTTTTAAAAATAAAATTCCTCGAGATAATCGTCAGATTAAGGATCAGCACGTTTGGGACATGAAGCTGAACCGTCTCTATGATAATCTGACGCGCTCGAGTATTTCAAAATGGCAATTTTCTTTGCATTTTCAAAAAACCGCAGAGACTTTGCGTTACATCAGAATCGTCAGTCTTTTGAATAGGAGCTTCCTTTTGGTCCACTTAACATCTCTGAATATCTGACGCGCTCACTTTTTTTTTGTTTTTTTACCAATATTTTTACTTCCGTACGGCCAACCCCACCATGCAAACCGGCAGACAAACATTCAATAACAGAGACACGTGGGGCGTATACGCTATCAATATCTGACGCTCTGGAGTAAATCCAAAAAATCCCCTCTTGGGCCCCCCTACTAGAAGGATTGCTACTATAGGCTGCATTTCATACTGGAAAATTAAGGAGTTCCCGCGGGATTAAAAAAAACAACGCACGCGGACGAAGTCGCATGCATCATTTAGTAAATAAATAAATAGGTAGATACTTTTCACGCTGCATGTTTAGGTCATCAACTTTACAGATAATAATACCGATGTACCACGGATTAACCGTCAGTACTACTAATAATAATCTACTATTAATATAGGTATAAAAGTATTTTTTTTTAATTGGCTTAGTATTTTATTAATAGTTCCAAAACAAAAACAATATTGTAGTTAAAAGTGTAATGCTCTGGCATAATAGGAAAGGTGAAGTAGATCTTGGTTCTTGGATCAAATGTAATTTATGTGTATATTTTTTAAACCCTACTAAAATGATAAAGGAGGATGTTAATTATTTTAATCCATACTAATATTATAAACTAGTGGTTGCCCGCGACTTCATCCGCGTACAACTTTTGATTTCCTATGAGATTATTAACTAATAACCTAACTAATAACCTAAATCCCGATGTGAAAGTCTGATACGTTTTCACGGGTCATCTGTCCAACCGATTTTGATGAAATTTGGTATAGGGGTAGTTTACATCCCGGGGAAGGACATACTTTTTATTCCGGAAAAGAGTAAATTTTACTCTTACTACCTACTTATATACTCATCGTGTACGACTTTGAAGATTCCAGATTCACCAGAAAATAAGAGTTTAGTAGAGTAAGAGTAAAATGAAAAAATAATCAAATATAACTAATAAGGTATGTTGGGGTAAGAGCGGAAAGGGGGTAAGACCGTATACATCAAATTTCTCGCGAATGAGACCACATTTTTTAATGTTGGCATCATTATGTTCAACGCCATTTTGTTATGCGTCTACTTAAGTTCGCGCCAGTCGCTCCGACGTACCGTACGTGTGTTATGGTTAATTTAAAAAAACAAGGTAATTTTTGTCTTTTTTTCTTCCATCCGATCTTTCCCTTTCCCTTTTAGTTTCATATTTTGGCGAAAATACAGATTGTTTTGCTAATATTTCGCGTTAATACTAGGTTTTATGTAGCAATAGCTAGATAGATCTGATCAGAATACGCCTAGGATGTCTATTAGCAGATATCCGATGTTCCCCCTTTCGGGTAAAGATCGGATTAAAATCATCCGGTCTTTATCTGTACAAAATGAGGCAGGGATTGTCAAACTTTTATAACATGAATATTTTTAATATTTTTCATCTTAAAATACAGTGTAAGGATTATTCTATTTTGATCTCGAGATTTTGATGGAAATGTGTTCAGAAGCGTACAGAATACAGATATAGAAAAGAGCCCAATAACATTAAAAATGTCTGTATATGTATCTTGGGTATCGCTTTTATTTTTTTATTTACGGCAATAATTTTTATTTGTCATTTATTTTACTATCATGTTATTTATTTATGTGTTTATATTTCTGTCTTTTATTTTTATTTATGTTATTTATAATGGATATCAAAAATGTTTTTAAGCAATTTCCATGCTTGGTATCAACGTTACAACTTTGAAAAAAGGATAGATAGAATTTTTGATGTCTTTACTTCGAACATTGAAATCGTTTTCTGTCCCTTTTTCAAAATTAAAATTAGCTATTATTAATAACTTGCAAACAATTTATTCATCCGATCTTTCCCGTGGATCTGGATAATTCATCTTATGATGAGAGCAAAGTTTGAGAATCACAAAATGTAAAAAAATTATCACTGGGGGTAAGATCGGATGCCTTTAAGTAAAAAAAAAATAAAATCGATTGGAACATTCATGTTTTTAATTACATAAACGTAATTTTTTTATATATTGTAGTGCGTTTAAGATCGGATTTATTATTCTTATACACCTTGTTCTCAAAGCCATAGAAGCGGGTTTGAAAGTACGTCCGATCTTGCCCCCGAAGGACATTTTCTTAACCATAGCCATAAAAAAGTATGTCTTGTCTTTATATGCGTATAAAGCAGAAACTGTTGAGTTTACAAAAATAAACAAAATTGAAACCTTTACTACGTTTAAAAATTAATCACATGCACCATATTTTAGTAATTTATCTTCAATAAATATCGAGAAAATTGAGTTTTTACAAAACCTTTTCAATTGGTCTGAAATCCGTCCGTTCTTACCCCAACATACCTTACACATTTCATAAATAAATAAAAACCGGCCAAGTGCGAGTCGGACTCACGCACCGAGGGTTCCGTACAAACCTGTAGTAAGTTTTAAATTATTAAAAAAAAACTACTTACTAGATCTCGTTCGAACCAATTTTCGGTGGAAGTTTGCATGATAATGTACATCATATATTTTTATTAGTTTTATCATTCTCTTATTTTAGAAGTTACAGGGGGGGGGGGGGGGGGGACACATTTTACCACTTTGGAAGTGTCTCTCGCGCAAACTATTCAGTTTAGAAAAAAATGATATTAGAAACCTCAATATCATTTTTGAAGACCTATCCATAGATACCCCACATGTATGGGTTTGATGAAAAAAAATTTTTTGAGTTTCAGTTCTAAGTATGGGGACCCCCAAAATTTATTGTTTTTTTTCTAGTTTTGTGTGAAAATCTTAATGCGGTTCACAGAATACATCTACTTACCAAGTTTCAACAGTATAGTTCTTATAGTTTCGGAAAAAAGTGGCTGTGACATACGGACGGACACACAGACAGACATGACGAATCTATAAGGGTTCCGTTTTTGCCAAATTTGGCTACGGAACCCTAAAAATACCATATCTTTTTGAATTCTAAGTAAGTATCTATATACTGTATATTTTTATAGGTTATGAAAAATATAGTATTTTGCTGGAAAAATGTTGGCAACAGTTTGTGCATCGTTCATCCTATTGTTTTAGTACAGTTGTTGTTTTTAAGGGAATTTTCGTCACAATTATTATTATTTACCTATCTAATACGTTGGTAGCAACATATTTTATAGGTATAGCAATTAAATATAATTGATAGTAGTCTCGTATTGCGGAGAAGCGGTAGATTGTTGATCCCGGTCCATCCGAGGCAAAAATAAGCGGTGTTTATCTCAGGTTCAACGAACTGGCGAATTTCTAGAGGCAAACAGCCCGGAATTGGGGCGAAAGAGTTTAATTTTTATCAAAGGTAAGTACCTATAGATATAAGAACCAAATCATAATAAAGTAAACCGTTATTTTTGGAGTCGACATCATATTATTGTGTTCTCCGAGAAAATTGACCGAACTATGTTGATCCAGGAATAGCTAATGTTACTAGCTAATGCCCGCGACTTCGTCCGCGTGAATTGAGGTTTTTTGGTTCCCGCGGGAACTCTTTAATTTTCCGGGATAAAAGTAGCCTGTGTTATTCCAGACTATAATCTATATCTGTGTCAAATTTCATCTAGATCCGTTCAGCTGTTGGGGCGTGATTGAGTAACAAACATCCGTCCATCCATCCAAACTTTCGCATTTATAATATTAGTATAGATAAGGATTACTAGTTGGTACATTATAGGGTTTAATTGATGCCTTATAAGTTCAGTTACACGTCAGGCCGACACGGCTACTGCGGCGTTAGTGACGTCACAAATGTATCAGTCAGTATGTAGTCAGCGAATAGGTACTGAGCGTTTTCTGGTGGTTATTTTATTTTTGACCGAGCGAAGCGAAGGTCTCAGAGTCTACTTGAGTGAATTTGCACTTGTCCGTCTGTCAGAGCCTTATAACTTCTGAATTACTGAACGTAATTACTTCAAATTTGAATATCTTAATAAACCGATAGCCAGCCGAATATGGCTTTAAAAGTTATAAAAATCTTTATTTCAGGGGGGCTCTCATAGAAGCGAATGCGAAGTAATAGTACATTACACATCTAGGGCAGTAAAATAAGAAATGTCTCAGATCACATGTAATTGTTGTCCGAGGCGAAGCCGAGGTCAATAAACATGTGATCTGAGGCTTTCTTATTTACTGCCCGTGGTGTGTATACTATTTTTCTCCTCGACGGAGGCGGAAAGCGGCATTTTCGTTTAGCGCAGCGGGAGGAAAATTGACGCTTTCCGCCCGGAGGTGAGAAAAATATTTTTTATAGCGTTACATAGGGTTGCGGTATGTCATTTTAAAGATAATTAGGAATAGAGTCAAAAATTTTTTTTTTAAATTTATCCCCTAAAATTGACGAAATGGGGGGCTTTCAAAGTGGAGATTTTCTAACGACCAAAGTTGACCTCAGAACTCTCTATTTACTGAAAGGCTGAACCTGAAACTTGATCAATTATTTGAATTAGGTATATCCTGTACTTGAACAACAAATACTAGGTAATTAGATAAATATTATAAGGAAACGAAATTATTTAATTTTTAATGAGCTTCAGTATTTATAACAGAACTTCACAATGATGTCAATAGATGGCGCTCTGTAAAAGTTTATTCGTTTGAGCTTACAAATAATAGACGTTAGCACCATCTTACGTGGTTCTTAATAGTCTTCTGATAGTACTGATGTCTATGAACGCGCATCTAGACATGCTCGCAAGTTAACTATTACAGTGGGGCTGATTCTGTAGTGCACAATCTCTAAACTAAACTAAAATTAGAGCATTACAAATATTGCTAACCCTTTCATAATACTCCCTACGGAAAGGGACAGAGCTAGATTTAAAGCTGCCATTTTAGTTTAGTTTAGAGATTGAGTTATACAGAATTGGCCACAATATAGTTAAAACTATCTTAAGGATACCGCGAGGTCTCAGTTCGGGGCGACCCACTAGTTATTCCGCTAGTGGTAACTGCTGATGATGCTGTTTAAGATGGTAAAGGGTACCTAACATGTTAGGGTGCGTACACATCTTGCTAATTTGCTCCTGTTTGCGGCAGGCCCACATGCTGCATGCGTGGATAAAGTAGTGCGTTACCTATCATATGTTTCTGCGCCACAGCCCACAACACAAGTGAACCACTTTAGCGCTGCCTGCATGCTTTTTTTTTATCCACTACAAGTTAGCCCTTGACTGCGATCTCACCTGATGGTAAGTGATGATGCAGTCTAAGATGGTAGCGGGCTAACCTGTTAGGGGCATGGCAGTTATATTAAACCCATACCCCTATTCGGTTTCTACACAGCATCGTACCGGAACGCTAAATCGCTTGGCGGCACGTCTTTGCCGGTAGGGTAGTAACACGGGTGGTAACTAGCCACGGCCGAAGTGAACCAGGCCAGACCAGGGACAATTCAGAAATTATAAATTCCCAAATTGACCCTGCCGGGGATCGAACCCGGGACCTCCTCACGTTAATACAACAGCGCTACACACTGCGCCACGGAGGTCGTCAAAATGCAGTCAAAAAGCACGTACGAGATTGCAGTTACAGTGCTAACATAATGTCGATTTAAGTCGATGTAGGTAATAAGGCCCGCAGCGGGCGATGGAGAGAGCTATGCTCGGAGTATCCCTGCGTGATCAAATCAGGAATGAGGAGATCCGTAGGCGAACCAGAGTAACCGACATAGCTCGAAGAGTCGCCAAGCTCAAGTGGCAATGGGCGGGGCACATAGTTCGTAGAACAGATAGGCGTTGGGGTCCCAAGGTGCTCGAATGGCGGCCTCGCACCGGGAAGCGCAGCGTTGGACGACCCCCCACTAGGTGGACGGACGATCTCAAGCGTGCAGCTGGGAGCCGCTGGAAGCAAGCGGCCCAAGACCGTGCTCTGTGGCGATCCATGCAGGAGACCTTCGTCCAGCAGTGGACGTCTATAGGTTGAGACGACGACGATGACGACGATGTAATAAGGCCCAATGATGTTTTAAAGTACTTCAATGAATAAGTCCAATTTTTCGCATATTGGAATTCGCGGCGATAGATAGCACCTGCTTTGCTTATTATTATTTATTTATCTGTGCTTTGACTTTTGAGGTGCATGGCCTTCCCCAGTAGGTAATCTACAAAAAAGCATGCAAGAAAATTGTAGAAAAGAGCGTAAAAAGCGAAAAAAGCTCGTACAACGGCTCGAGTGCGTCTGCTATCACGCGGGTCCATTGTCCAAGAACGACACTTCTTGACCTGCGAGACCGAGGCGCCGATACGGTCGCCGCTACACAGACTACAACAGACATATAGACGGAGACGCTCGCACCCGTGTTCAGGAAAATGAATCAATTTGAAAACAAAACCGATGTTTTTCATTTTTCAATCATTTATCATACTAATATTATAAATGCGAAAATGTGTTTGTTTGTTGGATTGTTGGTTTGTTGCTTTGTACTACAATCACGCCGCAACGGAGCAACGGATCGACGTGATTTTTGGCATGGGTATAGTTGAGGACCTGGAGAGTGACAAAGGCTACTTTTTATCCCGAAAAATTAAGGAGTTTCCGCGGGAATCAAAAAACTTAAACCACGCGGACGCAGCCGCGGGCCGCGGGAAAATGTTGATAAAACAAACATGATGACAACGACTTCAAAATGGTGTGTTTATTTTATAGATGCTAGCGTACTAATAGTTATGAAAGAAACAAGCAAATTATAGCAAACAGAGTGAGCGTAACGAGCGTGAGGTTTTTGATAATTTTGATAAATAAATCCTCATTACCATCATTGTTAGAGCTTTAGCAGTTGTTCATGCTCGCTCTACTCTACTGGATCACATAAATAAGGTTATGGTACTTTAAAAAGTACCATAACTTAGCATAAGCTTGGCTTTCTCAAAAATTTCAAAAAAGACATTATTTAATTTATTGTCTGTCTCTTTGACATCATTTTCATTGCATTGCAACTGGACTCAAGTTTGTGTGTTTGTGTGTGCCGATCGGCTTCTTCTGGCTTGTTTCATTTATTTTATTACTATATATCTTTTATGTTGCCTGTAGTCTGTACCTGAAATACCAGTAGCACAGTAGCTAATATCACCGGAACATCCCTCGCATATATTAGTGAGCAGCACACGCGTGCCTCCAGTCGCGACCCGACCACCGTCGCACGCATGTGTGACTCCCAACTCCTCTCATACTTCATCTGTGTACGTCGAAGGAACCTTCCGTAATGATGTTCCGCCTGATCTACACCCTCCTAGTCATTATAAACATTAATAGTTTAGGCGATATGGGTGCTTGCGCGAATTGTGTTAACGCAGAGCTAAATGTGAGAGAACTGAATGACGTGAGATTGGAGTTCGTGAAACAGCAGATCCTGAAGAAGTTAAGGCTAACGAAGAAGCCTTCAGTAGCTGTGCCGGTGAATAGCTTACCGATACCGGTGGCGCAGGGACAGACGCTGAGCCAAGGGACCGATAAACCACCCGAGTTTGATGACTATTACGGCAGAACGGAGCAGAAGATTATATTTCCTGTAGAAGGTAAGGATATAGCCGTGGCTTTTATAATTAACGAAATGAATGTTGAGTTATTGGAGATTGATTTGTTGAAGGAGAAATGCTCGATAAAAATCATTATAAAAGGGGACATGTTTGTGATTTTTAGGAAGGGAATGTTGGGAATTTTCCTGGTAAACAACAAAAGTTAATAGTGAACTTTAATTCAAAATTTATAGGTACACTTTCTTAGCTTGTTTGAGTAGGATTCGCTACAAACTGGGGTTTTCTAATGAAACGGTTTTTGATATAGAGCATTTTCAGGAATATTTAAGTGTCGAGCTTTATCCTCTCCTTGAGGTTTTCTTCTACAAAGTGAGTGAGTTCAATCTTCATAAATAACTTTTAGTATTTTTTTTGCTCTTGTGATCAAATAATATTTTCTAAGGCGCGCCTAGTAAGTAGATGTTTTTATTAAAATGAGCGACCGTTAAGATTCTGGCCGATATTCATCATTATGTAAAGCTTTTTGGACAGAGACTGGCTCACATTTTATTTCATCCTACATTTTATTTTATGGCGATATAACCTAAGAACTCTGCCGAGTCCATAGAGCAGGATAACCTGACCATTTATTTTCTTATCTCAATATTTATTAATATCCATATAATTAGCTGTATGCACATTGATAATATGGTCACATGTGTATGTAATTAGCTTTCTTTCTCATGCATCATTATATATATACCTGGAGAAGCCGAATAGGGGTCCTGGTGCCATGCCACTAACAAGTTAGCCCGCTACCATCTTCGACTGCATCATCACTTACCATCAGGTGAGATGGCAGTCAAGGGCTAACTTGTAGTGGAATAAAAATTTAAAAAAAAAAGTTTTACGAGAAATTGCATATATAAAAAAAACTAGATGATGCCCAAGACTTCATCCGCGTGGGTGAAGGTTTTTGATTCTGCGAGAACTATTCAATTTTTCGGGATAAAATAGCCTATGCCTTTTCTCGTGATATAAATTTCAACCTATCCGTACCAAATTTCATCAAAATCGGTTGAACAGAAAAATAAGTCAAAGTACTATAACTACCTACTTATGTTAAAGTTCTCGATCTACGGTCGAAATGAAACGTGAAATATTATTCCGTTTTGAATTTGGACACTGTCTATCTCTCTGCTTTGGTCTGAGACTTTTCAAAAACTAAAACAACAGGATTTTATGTAATAAAAGAATTTCAAAAACTTTTCCGAACTAGTAGATTCACTCGACGATTCAAAAGCACTTGTAAAAGTTTATTTGTATAAAAAACATTTGAGTTTGAGTTTTAAAAAAATACCCTTATGCCGTAAATTGACTTGTATCGAGAATACTAGGGTTTATGCATAAAAATGCAGGCGTGACTTACTCGTAAGAAATAAAACAATATCAAACGCTATGTCAAGATCACAAGGGTCGCCTACATGGGACTTCCGTGATGAACTCATTAAGATAATCGGGTCTTACGATTTCTCTTATATTTCTATACCTACCTACCATGTTGTGCCTATAAGAACCGGGGATAGTATTTGTTCATTATTATTCGTTTTTTAGGGTTCCGTACCCAAAGGGTAAAAACGGGACCCTATTACTAAGACTCCGCTGTCTGTCTGTCTGTCTGTCTGTCTGTCTGTCTCCAGGCTGTATCTCATAAACCGTGATAGCTAGAAAGCTGAAACTTTCACAAATGATGTATTTCCGTTGCCGCTATAACAACAAATACTAAAAATTAAAAAAATATATATATTAAGGGGGGTCCCCATACAATAAACGTGTTTTTTTCGTATTTTTTTGCTCAATATTAAAAACGGTAATAGGTAGACGGTTCAAATTTTCACAGAATATTAACTTGTATATTACCTTTCAAAATAAATAATTAAATATCAATAAAGTAAATATTAAAGGGGGGCTCCCATACAACAAACGTAATTTTTATTTTTAATACTTCATAAATCGTAAAACTTACTACAGGTTTGTACGGAACCCTCGGTGCGCGAGTCCGACTCGCACTTGGTCGGTTTTTATTTAAAGTTATACTTCTTTTGGCGCGTTAGGGAAAAATTATCAGAGTGAATTTTTACGATGCGCGCGCACACTGATACACCCAAATTCGATACCCTGAGGTTAATTGGTCTACTTATAAGTCTTGCAGAAAAAGGCCTACCAACAAAAAAAAATACGCGCCGAAATGAGAACCTCCTCCTTTTTTGGAAGTCGGTTAAAAATAAATACTTTTACTGCGTGTTGGGTGAGAACTGATAACTATATTCAAGATATTTTTTTATTGCACTACAAGTTAGCTCTTGACTGCGATCTCATCTGATGGTAAGTGATGCTGCAGTCTAAGATCATAGCAGGCTAACCTGTTAGAGGTATGGCAATTATATTCAATCCATATCCCTAGTCGCTTTCTACACGGTACCGTACCGGAACGCTAAATCGCTTGGCGGTACGTCTTTGCCGGTAGGGTGGTAACTAGCCACGGCCAAAGCCTCCCTTCGTAAGCTACATTCGTAATTAAACTTTAATTCCTTAGTTTTAAGGTTTATGCTTTAATTTTTTTTTTAATTATTTTAAATATTCGTTTTCACTTCTATCGGCATGTTCTAGTCCCTATGACTGCCATTTTTTTCAAAAGTATGTACCTAAGCACATAAGAGTTTCTACAAGATTAGGTTTACAACGAAGTATCGACGTGCCTCGGGCTTCTCATGTGTGACGCATAGTAAACAATCGGAATATAGTTCAAAGTCCAAATGAACTATTTCGGAAAATAAGCAAAAATGAATTAAATCTACTTACAATGCACATGCCAGAGCGCGTCCGGAGGTCCAAGGTTCGATGTGAAATCAGGTGAATAGGTTAAACGAGAACTTAATATAGCGTAGTTTTGAATATATATATTATTATTTTTTTATTTTTTTTTAAATGTATAGGCCAGCGCTTGGCTGCAATCAGACTTGCTTGCAAGTGGTGATGCAGCCTAAGGTGGAGCGCGCTTGCCTAGAAGATGCCTATTCACTCTTGATTTGAAGGTACCTATATTATAAGAGGATATATAACAAGATGTGGGAAATAATTTCATCATACATTCCGTAAATATAATACATAAATAATAAACTGGTATTCAACACCCTATGAGTCTCTCTCTCTATCTTTGCGTCGTATTTCTACATTACTGAGGGTCGTGAACTCGTGACCATTACGTGATTAATGGAATCACATAATGGTAGGAGTTTTCTTGGGATAATAATGCGGTGGGTTCCCACGTCCTTTCGCATAATTTCTTCCTATACTTGTATTAAAATACATTTGACAAAAAATCTGTTTCGTTATGGGCTTAACTAACATTTAAATATTTATCAATTCTCAAGTGTTTTGTTAATTAAAATTATCAAATTATCTCAATAGTCAATATAATATGGTTAATGAGGAATTAATTAATCGTTAGCGAATCCACGACCAATGTGTATCATGGTGGTTAGGTAATACTTAGGTACATATAACGAATTCATTGAATGAATTGCTTTATTTAATCATTCTATAATTTTTAATTTTATATACGGCATCTTCACTCACCACCAGTAGGGCTAACATGCATACATCGAGTTAAATAATTATGTCTACCCGTTATCTCTATTTGTCTACCGAAGCTAACATGGTTACTAATTGTCTCGTTACGTCAAAAGTAGAGATAAAAGTAATAATATATTTTATTATCTGGATTATTTTTCTCTACTCGCGTACCCTTACATGTGCCGACTATTTTAAGGGTTCCGTAGCCAAATTTGGCAAAAAAGGAACCCATATAGATTCGTCATGTCTGTCTGTCTGTCTGTCTGTCTGTCCGTCCGTATGTCACAGCCACTTTTTTCCGAAACTATAAGAGCTATACTGTTGAAACTTGGTAAGTAGATGTATTCTGTGAACCGCATTAAGATTTTCACAGAAAACTAGAAAAAAAACAATAAATTTTGGGGGTCCCCATACTTAGAACTGAAACTCAAAAAATTATTTTTCATCAAACCCATACGTGTGGGGTATCTATGGATAGGTCTTCAAAAATGATATTGAGGTTTCTAATATCATTTTTTTCTAAACTGAATAGTTTGCACGAGAGACACTTCCAAAGTGGTAAAATGTGTTCCCCCCCCCTGTAACTTCTAAAATAAGAGAATGATAAAACTAAAAAAAATATATGATGTACATTATCATGCAAACTTCCACCGAAAATTGGTTTGAACGAGATCTAGTAAGTAGTTTTTTTTTTAATAATTTAAAACTTACGGGTTTGTACGGAACCCTCGGTGCGCGAGTCCGACTCGCACTTGGCCGGTTTTTTAATCGTAATATACCGGATTTTGTGCATGTTAGGGTAAACGAAAAATTTGCCGGCAACGACCACATCTCTCTCTCTCGTTGCGAGATATCTCGTTGTGTGCATGCTAAGCCTGCACGTGAGCTTTCAAAGTTCAAACAAGGACTAACTTGTAACTTGGAATAAAAAAATGAAAAAAAAGAATAGGGATGATGACAACTCAATCAAATCAGCAACTCTTTATCAAACTTAAAAACGCACTTCTAGTATGGAAGTTGTATGAAATTCACCGTTGTAACCTCATTAAATTTCAACGCACTTTTTTTTCTTTATTCCATATTTTAAAATGGTAATCAAACTTAAAACTAACCGAGGATGTGAATTTTAGGTCTTTTGGAAGACCCTCTATTTAATAATCAGTTCTAGAAATAATTGATTTTTAATATAGGCATATCATCCCTATTCTGATCAGCCTAAGCCCTAGTGTATAGCCGTGCTAACAGGTATAGAAATTCACCACAACAAAATATCAGTCGCAATATGGGTCGTGCTATCTCTATATTGTGAGGTTATCTTGAATTAATTTGCAGATTACATAAGTAGTAATATGGTCAACTCCTATAATTTCGTGATAAAACATAATTATGGAATAAAACACCTGATTTACTTGAAATTATTGCACTTTTATTAATTAGGAACATTAATCAATCTTACCTCTATATTTTTAAAGGTGAATTTCTTATTTTTTACAAATACTGCTGGAGTTATAAGTCCAGCAGTGGACTTTGAGTACTTAGCTAATTACGTGACAACCACTTTAAGTCCGTGATACATACTTGGATAATTGCGTTATAACGGAATTACACAAGTATTTCTTTTTTTTTGTCACGGAATAACACAATATAATAAGTATAATCATACTAATGGGGATAGTAAGTTTGTTTGTTACTCTTTCACGCAAAAACTACTGAACCGATTTTGCTGAAATTTGAAATGGAGATAGCTTATAGCCTGACTTAGAACAGAGGCTACATTTTATCCACGCGGGTGAAGCCACGGGCAAAAGCTAGTACTAAATAAAAGTAATATACTTAGTAAAAATCAAATACAACATTATCGATGGTGGCCTTTAAAGATGATTCTGTGTAGGTATCTTCTGTTTTTTTATTTACGATTTCTTCGCTTTCCATTTTAACTGTAAACAATAATAATATAAATCTAAAAATACATCTCACTTAATTCCGTGATAAAAAAAAAAAATTCCGTGATAAAAAAAATAAAAATGTTGAATTAATGTTACGTAAATTGAACATTCTCTTCCAAATAACCTAAATCTGCATGCCTGTATAATAAACCATATAAAAACTTATTTCTTATCCCAGTTTTGTGCAAAAATCATACCAAGCTCCTTTAATTCCGCGAGTTGACTTTGATTCGAAACCACAAAAATCGTTAACTTTTCGATGTAGTAAAATAAGGCTTTATTCATAAACTCAGCAATATTATGTAAATATAAGTAGTGTAGCACAATACTTACAGTTTTAGCATCAAATTTTGCAATTTTCAGCGAAATCGGTGCACATTTACTATTTTTAAAACACAAATTATCATAACCACAAACTTTATTGGCGGCGCCTCGCGCAAAACTATGCCGTGCTCGACAAAAACGTCATTTGTTGTCATCTCACTCACTCGATTCCAAAATTTTTTTCACACACGAAAAGCTAATTTATTTCCCCGCAATAAGGTCCATTTTAGAAGTGTATAACTTACACACTTTATTCAGTAATTGATTTGAAACAAGTTGTCACGGAATTAGGTGTATCACCAGATTAGGTGAGTTTACCCTACATATCTATTGTAAACCAATGGTTTTTATCAAATTTCCGTCTTCGCATCCCGACCCGTGTTGTGGGATCCCGGGGTCGAGGGGTCGAGGCGAGGGGTCATCGCAATTCGCAGACCTGTTCATTTTCTTATTTTCATTCAGATCAATTTGTGTTCAAATCAGGATAGGTATTTGAAACGTTTTTTTTTGTTTAACAAAAGTGACTATTATGATTTATGAATTATCATACTGATGAGTGCCATTTTATTTATATTATGTTAAGATTTTTGTTTCATCTCATTTGCAAATGAGATTTAATAAGTACCTTCTAGATGATGCCTGCGACTTCGTCCGCGAGAATTAAGGTTTTTTTTTATTTCCGCGGGAGTCATTTTTCCTGGATAAAAAGTAGCCTATGTCCTTCCCCGGGACAAGTACAATCTATCTCTATAGCAAAATTTGTCAATCGGTTGAAAAGATGTGCCGTTAAAGCGTATAGCAGACAGACAGCTACGCACTTTCACGATTAGCAATAGTATATTAGTATGGATTACCACTACAGCTCATTAACGTCCCACTGCTGGGTACAGGCCTCCACTCTCATAGGAGAGAGGGAATCAGCGCTTAGACCCACCACGCTGCTCCAATGCGGGTTGGCGCCGGGACCGACGGCTTAACGTGCTCTCCGAGGCACGGGGGTGAAACACCTAGGATACCTGAATAGGTATCTAATAGTAGTAATAGTACTGAGAATTTCTAATTAGAAAAACCCAACACTTAAGTATGGATTATATATTAGGTAAGGTATTGCTAAATACTTGTAACGTAGACCGTAGGTATTTCTTGTAGGTACTTTCTATATCTATACTAGATGATGCCCGCGACTTCGTCCGCGTGGATTGAGATTTTTTGATTCCCGCTGGAAGTCTTTAATTTTCCGGGATAAAAATATAGCCTATATCCTTCCTCGGGATACAATCCACCGCTGCTGTACCAAATTTCATCAAAATCGGTTGAGCAGATAGGCTGTGAAAGCGTAGCAGACAGACAGACAGACATGAGACAGACACACTTTCGCATTTATAATATTAGTATTGGATTCTTTATTTTATTACTATAGTCAATAGTCATAGATTCGGTAGATTCATATTATAACGATTCAAAAGCGCTTGTAAAAGCTTATTTGAATAAAAAACATTTTGAATTTTGAATTTTGAATTTTTGAATTTCATACACTTCTAGTTCGCTAATTATCAAATGTTCGAGGTGGCCCAACTCTACTATTCGCGAGTTAACGAAATAATCAATTAGGTACACGAATAGGTATAATGAGAAGATGCTGGGATCACGCCGGCCTCGAGTGTCCAGATAAACGTGAGCTCCAATTATTTATTTGTTGAAAAAAGGTCGACCCGCAGATAACTGGTATCTAATGGTGCCTTAAAATATCCATCCCGGAACAAAGTACACTTCAGACTTCGTCCTCCTCCGAGCTACTTCTCCAATAGCTAATTAATAACGTTATAGTTATCATCATCTTTTTTAGGGTTCCGTACTTCAAGAGGAAAAAGGAACCCATATAGTATCACTTCGTGGTCCGTCTGTCTGTCTGTCAACCACCTTTTTCTCGGGAACGCGTGCAGGTATCATGTTGAAATTAGTAACAAATACTTAGGTCTACGGTTCCTTGGAGCTGTTAAAAAATCAAGCTTCTAAGTCAACGCAATCAAAAGCTACGGCCGTTTATGCCGCATATTTTGACACTCGCCTCTAAATCAAAACATAAAGGGTACTTTCCGTTGACCTAGAATCATGAAACTTGGCAAGAAGAAACTCAACACAAGCATAGGAAAAAATCCGAAAATCGTTAATTACGGTTCCGTACTCAAGGGTGTCGAATTGTTTGGCAGGTTTACCAGTTTAGCGCCATAATATGTAAGCCAGTTATTTCACAGCTGATTAACATTCAACGTGTATTAAAAGGATTTATATTGTGTGGTGGTACGGACCCCTTGTGCGCGAGTCTGACTCGCACTTTTTAAAATGTGTTCCTTCCTTTTTCCTTCGACACGGAGACTGTTCTAGGTCGGTACTACTCGTATGAATGGCGTTACGTCATCACCGGTAACTTCTTCAAACTGAATTCTGGCGATCAGTAAGAACGTGAAATGCCTATCTTGAACAATTGTTAGTAATTATGCCGCAGACTTGCCAATCAACGAAAAAATTCAAAATTCAAATTCAAAATTCAAAAGTTTTTTATTCAAATAGACTTTTTACAAGTGCTTATGAATAGTCGAATGAATCTACCACTGGTTCGGAATTCCATTCCTACCGAGAAGAACCAGCAAGAAACTCGGCGGTTGCTCTTTTGGAAAAAAAAATTACAATTTCATTAATTTGTAATTACATAGGTACATAACCGCTGTCCTTACACATGTCCTTCCATACGTCTTTGTCATTTACGTAATCTTCAACAGTATAATAAGCTTTTTTTCAGAAGCATACTTTTAATGGACTTTTTAAACTTGTGTAAAGGCAAGTTTAAAATAGGTTGTGGAATTTTGTTATAGAATAGAATGCTCATTCCCACGAACGACCTTCGGACTTTCTAAAAAAAAATGATGTTTTGTTATAGCTATTTTATTTATTATTTTATCCACTACAAGCTAGCCCTTGACTGCGATCTCACCTGATGGTAAGTGACGATGCAGTCTAAGATGGTAGCGGACTAACCTGTTGGGGGATGGTTGGGGGCATGGCTGATAACTAAGTGATTATGATTTAAGTATTTAAATATTGGGCTTTAGATATTGACTGATGTTGGTTTATTAATACGTGAATCGTGCTCTGTAGCTAAAGTGACCCGACCGCGATGGGCAGGAAATCGGACAATAGTAAACTAATAACTTGTTTATTATACATAATTAGTTTAATTTACTTGCTTTACACCAACTTTGTAGCAGCTGATACCGGCAAAATTTACTCATTACGATAATTATTATTATTTACTTACTTACTGATATCAGAAGACGCGAACTACTTACTCACAAGTCACTCTCAATGCTTTTGTAATTTTTTTATTGACAATTTTTTAGGGCAAAAAATAACCTATACATAATGTAAAGATTCAGGGTTCTTCGCGTTTAGAAAAAACAGACGAAGTCTCTCTAGAATCTAGATTATGTTTTTTTTTAATTTTTGATTTTAGAATCGACGAAAACGGAGAACGCGGCGTTAACTTCGTCTGTTTTTTTATTACCGCGAGAACTCCTTAATTTTCCGGGATAAAAAGTAGCGGGTTGCAAGTTGCAACTTGCAAGTGCAACCTATCTCTATAACAAACATCAAAATCGGTTGAAAAGATGGGCCGTTACAGCGTATTAGCACAGAATAGGTTGGTATTAGACAGAAAGACAGACAGACACACTTTCGCATTGAGGTATAATATTAGTATGGATACAAAACAAACGTGATTGTAACCTAACGTAAAGAATATCTATATACTTACTCGAGTAGGTATCAAATATTAATATTATCAATACCTAGACTTGTTATCATTTTGCAATAACTTAATCACGCATTAACAACGTGGACTGCGTGGGTATAGTAATGTTTATGTTTACAAACTGTACTTATTAATAGTAGATTAGTAGCCAAGGGTTGTAAGGCATCAATTGCAGCCCGAGATATTTAGGCGCACGAGCGCAGGGAGGGCGCCTATAGTTCGAGGGTGCAATTGTTGCTTACACCCGAGCTAACTACTCTGCTTTACATCTCGATTGTGAGGTAAAGTAGGTCCTTATTACCCCCAAATGGAGCTTGTAGGTGACCAATTAGCGCTCTAGGGTAATAATGTAGCTAGAAAAGCCCGAGGGCGGTAAGTAATTAAAAAAAAAACTCTTCACTCTTTCAATAAGTTCGCGTACATCTAACCATCATCCTTTTTTTAATTATTTACCGCCCTAGGGCTTTTCTAGCTACATTATTACCCCAGAGCGCTAATTGGTCACCTACAAGCTCCATTTGGGGGTAATAAGGACCTACTTACCGAATATGAGAGATGTAAATATTTTTTTACTTAAAGGTAGCATCACGCATTTGTTAAGGAAATAGGTATATTTAATTTTATGATACTGATAATAAGTTTCGATGACCTCCCTGAACCAGCAGTGAGCGCTGCATAGCGTTATTGGGGAAGGTCCCGGGTTCGATTCCCGGTAGGGTCAATTTGTAAATTCTGAATTTTCTCTGGTCTGTCTCTGGTTTGATGGGAGGCTTCGGCCGTGGCTATAGTGACCACCTTACCGGCAAAGGTGTACCGCCAAGCGTTCCGGTATAATGCCGTGTAGATAGGGATATGGGTTTAATAGAACTGCCGTACCCCTAACAAGTTAGCCCGCTACCATCTTAGACTGCATCATCACTTACCATCAGGTGAGATCGCAAGGCTAACTTGTAGTGGAATAAAATAAACAGTATTAGCTAAATATACTCGTACCTAGTTAATTTATCATTATTCAATATACCTACCTACATGCAATCTTAAAATATACATGCAAATTATTATGCAATCAAGTAGAAAATCTTGTAGATAAACTTTTTTTAATTACGAGTACGTACCTAGTAGGTACAAGTAGGCTTAATGACTGTGGTCTCACCAGACCCCCTAGCATGGGCCGAGACAATTTTCTCCCCGAGGAAAGGATAAATTTTTATCCCTAAATAAATAAATAAAAACGCTAAATAACGGTGGATAAATAGTCCCCCGAGTCCCCGTGAAATGGAAAGTGATGTTGCTGTCAACCGGTCCAAGTAGGTGGCGGTCTAACCTGCAAGGCTACCATGGGCCGGAGATAAAAATTGTATCCCCCGATTTTATCCACTGACAAGAGATAAAATTAACTTATCCACTTCTCACGGCAACAGGGGATAGGAGAAGTTTATCCCCGTTTGACATTTCACGGGGACTCGGGGGACTATTTATCCACTGTTATTTAGCGTTTTTATTTATTTATTTAGGAATAAAATTTTTATCCTTTCCTCGGGGAGAAAATTGTCTCGGCCCATGCTAGGTGGGCTGTATGGCAGTTATATTAAACCTATATCCCTAATCGATTTCTGTATTTTTAATTTTGTAAATTTTATTTTAGCGTTTCTCACACTAGGGAAGTTTTTAAACTATTCTTAAACCTACATGTCAAAATTGCGGATCCGGCGGAATTTGAACCTGTGTCTCTCTGGGAATCGCGCCCGGAACGCCTTTGACCGCTAGGCCACAAATCAAATCAAATGGGTCAAAGTTCGGCCCTGACGGGTAACGGCCGAAATTAATAATCAATCTCTCTGTAATCTGTCGATAAGTTGCTAAGCAACGTTGTTTTTTGAAGAAAAGTACAATACAACTCCGGACAAATAACAACGTTGCTTGGTAACAAATCGACAGATTACAGATAGATTGATTATTAATTTCGGCCGTAAGTGAACCGTGGCCTAGAGGTCAAAGGCATTCCGGGCGCGATTCCCAGGGAGACGCAGGTTCAAATCCTGCCGGTTCTGCATTTCTTATAGTTTTGTATTGTTAGGGTTCCGTAGCCAAATTTGGCAAAAACGGAACCCTTATAGATTCGTCATGTCTGTCTGTCTGTCTGTCTGTGTGTCCGTCCGTATGTCACAGCCACTTTTTTCCGAAACTATAAGAACTATACTGTTGAAACTTGGTAAGTAGATGTATTCTGTGAACCGCATTAAGATTTTCACATAAAACTAGAAAAAAAACAATAAATTTTGGGGGTCCCCATTCTTAGAACTGAAACTCAAAAAATTTTTTTTCATCAAACCCATACGTGTGGGGTATCTATGGATAGGTCTTCAAAAATGATATTGAGGTTTCTAATATCATTTTTTTCTAAACTGAATAGTTTGCACGAGAGACACTTCCAAAGTGGTAAAATGTGTGTCCCCCCCCCTGTAACTTCTAAAATAAGAGAATGATAAAACTAAAAAAAATACATGATGTACATTATCATGCAAACTTCCACCGAAAATTGGTTTGAACGAGATCTAGTAAGTAGTTTTTTTTTATTAATTTTTTTTCATTTATCACGGAGTCACCCAAATACCGCGCGTGATTGAGTGGGGCATGCAATTACCAATACCATTTATTATATTTCGTAAATAAATTATATCTTCGAATGAAGCGACTCATATAATAATGATCGAACTTCATTTCAGGAAGTTCGTTTGATCATCTATTATTACCGATACTGACGCCACCAGAGGCCTTACTACCATCGGTTAAAGCAGTATTATTTTAATATTGAGGACCCTTGTTTCAGTATTATAATCCTTATTTTAAGTACGACAAGGGGCCATATTGCCAACGCATAAAGCCATATTGTTTCATAATTGTTGACTAGAACATTATAATCCTTATTTTAGGAACGTCAAGGTACGTGACATCAAACTGTCATCTTAAATAAATAAATAAATAAATCGTTTATTTGCTTGAAACATGGTACAATTAAAAGATAACACATACAAAATTTGACCAAACATGTTTCGTCATTACTGACATGCAAATTTAAACATGAGTTGAAATTATTATCAAAAGTAATTCATAAAACTATTAATCAGTTCATCCACAACATAATTTTTACATGAATACTTAATAATTAATAAGAAATGTCTAAGATGTCTATAAACTCAAATGTCTTAAGTAATATTGCTTTAAGCGTCGGATACTAATATTATAAATGCGAAAGTGTGTTTGTTTGTCCTTCAATCACGCTGCAACGGAGCAACGGATCGACGTGATTTTTGGCATGGGTATAGTTGAGAACCTGAGAGTGACATAGGCTACTTTTTATCCCGGAAAATTAAGGAGTTCCCGCGGGAATCAAAAAAAACTTAAACCACGCGGACGAAGTCGCAGGAATCAGTTAGTTATAAAATAATACTAGTAGGGTAGGTTAAACAAAACCAAATCACGCAAGATCCTTGTGATTGTAGATTCACATTTGATAAGTAATACCTAATAATTAGGTTGTTAATTGTTATCAGTCGTGAGTGCGACGGGGTCAGTTAGTCAGTTTTCGGGGATCACCACTCGATGATAAGTCTTGTTATTATTAGGTATGGGTAATTAATAGTGATTAATAATAATTATTAATAGTCTAAAATCTCACCACTTATCACGGCGGGGGAGGGTGGTCCAAAAGTAGCCAAAAAACATCACGTGGATAATGGACGGCCCCTTCTTTTTAAATCACGAGATTTGAAGCTGGTTACCGTTAAATGCCTAATAACAACAGACTTAATTACACTTAACATTATCATCACAATTCACACCCTGCCAACTGTAATAATGTCCTCTCAACCGAATTTCGGCCACGGCGGCCAATCTCTAGAGATTAGCCATCAGCGCCGGAGATATTAAATAATGCACATGACTGAGATATTATATAATACACGGTTAAATGCGATATAATATTATCTATTAGTTAAAGATAATAATATGGGGCTGATTCTGTATAACACAATCTCTAAACTAAACTAAAATGGCAGCTTTAAATCTAGTTCTGTCCCTTTCCGTAGGGAGTATTATGAAAGGGTTAGCAATATTTGTAATGCTCTAATTTTAGTTTAGTTTAGAGATTGTGCACTACAGAATCAGCCCCCTATTCTTCTTTAACTTTTGATATTTTATGCGAATAATTCATTTTGTTTTTTTGTTGACACGTATAGTAATAACCACTCGATAATATGCAACGGACCCTAAGGCTCTACAACATCAACAATCAACATATCGTGTGCAAGTCAGAGGGTTCCGAATGCGCCCTCCTCTGAGAAGAGCCTTAGCAAACTCAGCCTGTGTGCGTCGCGCCTAAGAGTTTGTTTATCTCACAGTCGGCCTTTCGGGTCGCTCCTTGCCCTAATTAACCAATCCAATAGCTAATTAGGTACTTAATTTGTACTAATACTAATGATTAAGAGATCTTATTTTTGATACAGCAGTGGAAAATAGAAATCCACACATCATTTTCAATGAGGGAATCTATATCTATACTAATATTATAAATGCGAAAGTTTGGATGGATGGATGTATGTATGGTTGGATGGATGTTTGGATGGATGGATGTTTGTTACTCAATCACGCCAGATCGGCTGAACGGATCTGGATGAAATTTGACACAGAGATAGATTATAAGCTGGGATAACACTTAAGCTATTTTTTATCCACCAGGGAACCAAAAAAACCTCAATCCACGCGGACGAAGTCGCGGGCATCAGCTAGTACCTATTGTATACTAGCATCGCAAAGCAGTATTATTTTAAAAGAAAACTAGATGATGCCCGCGATTTCGTCCGCGTGTATCAAGTTTTTTTATACCCGCGGGAACTCTTTAATTTTCCGGGATAAAAAGTTTATGTCCTTCCCCGGGATACAATATCTACCTATATACCAAATTTCATCAAAATCGGTTGAAAGGATGGGTCGTGAAAGCGTAGCAGACAGACGGACAGACAGACAGACAGACAGACAGACAGACGGACAGACAGACAGACAAACTTTCGCATTTATAATATTAGTATGGATATGGATTACAGATATTTATGACGCACCTTAACGTTCCTAAAATAAGGATTATATAATAATTATTGTAAACAATTCTTAAATTTATATCAAAAATTGTGGAACGGGCAGGATTTAAACCAGGGATGTTACGGAGCTTCGATTCCGATTCCGTTAAGTCGGAACTTCCGATTATTATTACACTTTCGGTTCCGATTTCGGTTCCGAAACTTTTTAATCGGAAGTTTTAATCGGAGGTCGAAGCATAGCAAATAGAAATTTAACGATAAAAGGTTATTTTATAATTAAAATTAAAAAAGGTTGACTGAATGATGTTTTTATGTGTTCTTACTTAAATGAAAAATATCTCTCTCATTACCACTTCTGACTCTGCCTCTGACTCTGCCTCCGATTCCGGTTCTGATTCCGGTTCCTATTCCGATAAATCAAATTTTAAAACTCCGATTCCGAATTCGGTTCCGATAAAGTTACCTCCGTTACATCCCTGATTTAAACCTATACGTCTCTTGGCGCCATGCCCGCGGTTTACTCATGTTAGCTTTAATTTCATACAATTTTCAAAGCCCTATTTTACGCCCTTATAGGGGTTGAATTTTCAAAAATCCTTTCCTAGCGGATGCCTAGCAGCCTTCGCTATGATCTATCTATATTATGCCAAATTTCAACCCGATTCGTCCAGTGGTTTGAGCTGTGCGTTGAGTCACCTTTTCTTTTTATATATTACCTACTAGCTGATGCCCGCGACTTCGTCCGCGAGGATTGAGGTTTTTCGGTTCCCGCGGGAACTCTTTAATTTTCCGGGATAAAAAGTAGCATATGTCCTATTTCAGACTATAATCTATCTCTGTGCCAAATTTCATCCAGATCCGTTCAGCTGTTGGAGCGTGATTGAGTAACAAACATCCATACATCCATCCATCCAAACTTTCGCATTTATAATATTTATTTGATGCTATGAAATTTTTGATTTACCGATTATATACTCGTATATTTTGTACCTGTAGCTAAAATAATTGATTATCGCTAAAAACCTATATTTTCTGGAAAAAACTAAATCGCCTACCAAAACGCCAAAATAAAATAAACGAAATTCCTCCTTTTTACGGGTTTTTCCCCAAAAAGTTGAAAAACGCAAGTGAAATATTTGTCGCACTGATGGTGGTTGACCAGCAGATGTACCTTGAGATAACTTGTAATGTTGTAAATCTTTTAATTCCCTGTCACAAGTAGGTATCGCGCTAGGTAATAAATATTCTGTGGCGCTTACCTAGACACTAGAGAGGGGTAGGTAGGTATATAGGTAGGTAATTAGTTGTTTATATCTAACTTATTTTCTGCCTAATTATTCGAAGCTATCAACAATATTTTTCTCAAATTGCAACAAAACAATCAAGGTTAATCGATCATAATATACCTAAGTCTAGACATTTGTCAATTAAACTTTATAAGGATCGTTTTTTTTGTGTTTTTAACAAACAACGCTCTAATTTAACTATTTATAATCTGTGTTTACAACGAATCAAAGAAAATAACTAGCTAATTAATTTTATTTTTGTTGACAGGCAGGTATAGAATAATATTATTTGCTTGAAAATTGTTGTACATATATTATAGGACTTAATCAAAATGGCCATGAACGTGCCAAGTTGACCACGGAGTGCCTCAGTGGGAGATGTTCATCCCATTCGATCGTGACAACGTTGGCTACGATTTGTATGGAATTGGGGCTGATTCTGTAGTGCACAATCTCTAAACTAAACTAAAATTAGAGCATTACAAATATTGCTAACCCTTTCATAATACTCCCTATGGAAAGGGACAGAACTAGATTTAAAGCTGCCATTTTAGTTTAGTTTAGAGATTGTGTTATACAGAATCGGCATAATTATATAGTTTGCATTTTTAGTGTTTTTGGATGACGAAAATTGAGATTTGAACTTTTAATTGCATAATTGGAATAGTCATTTTTAATTTTTATTGTTTTTTATGACTTTGATGGAAATATTTTTTTTAATGTCGTCTTTAGTTAATGACTCATTAGTGAGGCCTAATGATGTTTGCAAAGTTTTTGTGCAACGTCATTAAAATAAAACTTTCATTAGCACTAATGCGTGCAACTGGGTGTGTGTTATACAGAATCGGCCACATTGTCAGTTAGTGCTTGACCGCTTACGCTCGATCAATTCCATATAAATTGTAGTTAACGTTGTAACGACGATGTTGAATAGAATAGTATAGTGTACTTATAGTCCGTCAAGCCTATCTTACCCGGTGACAGCGAGCAGTGGCGCGCATGTCATAGAGGTATCCAAGCACTGCTTACCCTAGTTTCGGGGGATGAAATAATCCCTCCGGATTTCTGCCAGGACTAGCTATAGGCAGGGCGTGTCCGACTTGCACGGACTAAAATGCTTACCCTAGTTGGAATAGCTTATTTTTCTTTATCTCTAACAAGTAACCTAGTGTGCCTAGTGCCTAGTATCAAATGCCTACCCAGGCTTCAAATCCTGTGCACGCCACTGGTCGCTAGTGTATTTGAAAAATAAAAGGGAAATTAAACATGCATAAAAATTAGTTCCAATTTCGGCCACCGGGTCATATACGAGTAAGTTTGTGGGACTATAAAAGTTTAATAAACCTCATGTCTACCATCATGCGAAGAAAACTGGCTTTCTTCAGACATCTGCAAAGAGGAGCCCAATTCTCACTTCCAAGACTCCAAGAGAGTTCCAGTGTGCTTAGCATGCGCACAACGAGATTATCTCGCGACGAGAGAGAGAGATGTTGCCGTTGCCGGCAAATTTTTCATTTACCCTAACATGGTTTTGACTTTGAGTTTGTTTGTTTCAGGGGAATGCCTGACATCGGGACGGTACCCGTTCATCTGCCTGCAGTTCGAGCTGCCCCCCGATGTGGAGCCCGAGGAGGTCACCGTTGTGGAGCTGTGGTTCTATAAGGTAACATCAAACCTCATAAATATATACCTAAATATAAATAAATAAATAAATAAAATCTTTATTTGGAAAAAGACAAGACACAGAACAAACAAAAAATTTGAAAAACATAAAAATTAGAAACTAGAGCTAAACTAACCTAACTTTTTTAATTTGTGCCACACATAATCCCAAAAAGGGCATCGCCTCAGCGTATTGCTGAAGTGGTGTTTAAGAACCACTCCAGCGTTGTTTTTGCGGCGACCCCTTAGAGTTTCCGACGTCCCGGCACGTCCCGGACCGGCCCAGACTGCCTGTCAATCTACTAATACTAATAATATTATAATATAATACTAATAATATAATAATAATAATATATAATAATATAATACTAATAATATGTAAACATCATACCATATTATAAAACCATCGCGTAAACTAAAGCGTAAACGCTTTTACAACATGGTTCCAAAAGAGTTTCTGGGTTAGCCATTGCATAAATTGAAAGACTGTGAAATTTGTTGAGTCGAGGTAAACTATTGATGATTTTTTTTAATGACAAAGTGGAAGCAACCGGATTCGCATCCAGCAGCCCACAAGTCAGTGTAAATACTTGTTACGACACATTTTCTTTTTATGAAAAGAGTAGGTACTAGCTGAATTTGCACGCTGAGCAGCATAGGTCCTTTTTAGGGTTCCGTACCCAAAGGGTAAAAACGGGACCCTATTACTAAGACTCCGCTGTCTGTCTGTCTGTCTGTCTGTCTGTCTGTCTGTCTGTCTGTCTGTCTGTCTGTCTGTCTGTCTGTCTGTCTCCAGGCTGTATCTCATAAACCGTGATAGCTGAAAGCTGAAATTTTCACAAATGATGTATTTCCGTTGCCGCTATAACAACAAATACTAAAAATTAAAAAAATATATATATTAAGGGGGGTCCCCATACAACAAACGTAATTTTTTGATATTAACAATAAACCTCTACAAACAAAGTTAGTTTTGCGGTTCATTTCGTCTTGTTTTTAATACGTCCTAAATCGTAAAACTTACTACAGGTTTGTACGGAACCCTCGGTGCGCGAGTCCGACTCGTACTTGGCCGGTTTTTTACTCCACTTTTTTTGTCACCAGAGGAGGCAATTGATTATGAAACATATATACCAAGTCTTGTCCAACAATTACCATAAATTTTTACACAAAAACTGCTAACAATAATTGCTATACCTATGCATTATTTAAGATTGTATCTGTACATATATGTGTATATGCACACTGCCACTGGCAGTAAATTGTGAACGGGACAATTTTTAACCGACTTCTAAAAAAGGAGGAGGTTCTCAATTCGGCGTGTATGTTTTTTTTTATAAAAAACAATAAATTTGTTGTAAACCCACAATTTGGCAAAATTCAAAATAAGTTATCATATCAGCAGGCGTTACTTTGCGGAAGTCCATGATAATGAAGAAACTAGAATTTTAATTCCGCGACAATGGGTAAATCTATGTGATACAGTGTGTATCCCGCTCTTATAGCTCGCGATATTCACGACACCACAGAAATCTTCCAAATTATTCTCAACGTACGTACGTTTTACTCCGCTACCGGAGCATCTTCAGGAGATTCAAGTCAACATTGTCTTTTCTTACCTTACAAATCCATTGTTCTCTACAGGAGAGAGATCCCTTCGACGAATACAACCAGACCTTCGTGATATCAGAGGCAGCTCACTGGGACCGGCAGCAGCAGTTCAAGAAGACCAAGCCTATCGCAATCAAAGAGACTGACACCGGCGAGGGCTGGGTGCGCGTGGAGCTGGCGTGGGCGGTGCGCGTGTGGCTGGAGGGCCGGGAGCGGCTGCACACGCTGCACGTGGCGTGCCGAACGTGCCAGGTGAGATTATCAATTGATATTCCTTGATTTTCCGGGGTACAAAGTAGTATGCCACTCTCCAGGTCCTCAACTATACCCATCCAAAAAAACACGTCGATCCGTTGCTCTGTTGCGACGTGATCGAAGAACAAACACACTTTCGCATTTATAATATTAGTATGATTACACAGCTTTATGTGATTTGTTTCTCCTTCACCGTACTACCACAGAACAGCAAGAAACCGTCTGCGTTGGCATCCTTAATGTGGTTGACGTCCAGTTTGCTCGAACGAAACGGTTCTGCTCTACGTTTCTGATTCGAACCGCCAGGATGTGGAATGCCCTTCCAGCACATGTATTTCCTTGCCACGTAACTTCAAGGCAAGAGTGAATAGTCATCTTCTATAGGCAAGCGCGCTGCAACCTAGATCTCATCATCGCTTTGTATTAACCATGATTGTCGTCAAGTGCAAGCCTATTCTATATGTAATAAACAAGTAATAAAATTAAAATTTTAAAAACCCACAACTGCAGCGCCCCTTTGTCGCCTATAACTTTGAAACAATAATAATTATAACTTCTCAGAAGTACCTATGAATATCTAAAAATGGTACTCATGATCGGAGGGCCTCTATTTGGCCAGTGTGGTGGACTATGGCCGTAAAATATTTCTAAGAACCTTCTCAGAATCTATACATACCTATTAGGTATATCAAATATGGTTGAGCGAAGCAATGGCTGGATCATGTGTCATGCTCGTGAACGGGTGCCACCGTCGGAAATGGGGCTGCCTCTGTCTGCCAGTCTTGGCGTGTATTGAGTGTTGTATGCTCGTAAAAAAAAGCTTACTATACAATCGAAGATTACGTAAATGATAAAAAAAGCGTGGATTTGATTCGCTCCAGCTATGCGTGGGACTGCAGTTACTTGTATCATTATGATGATTGTAAGTTTTGATGGAAAAGAGCAACCACCGAGTTTCTTGCTGGCTCTTCTCGGTAGGAATGGCATTCCGAACCAGCGGTAGATTCATATTATAACGATTCAAAAGCGCTTGTAAAAGCTTATTTGAATAAAAAACATTTGAATTTTGAATTTTTTTTTTGAATCGATTATAATCGATTCAGTAGTTTGCCAGGAAATTGGTAACAAAAAAGTGCACAAACAAACAAACGCATAACCTCTTAGGGCAAACACATATACCGTCTCCGTTCCGTCGTGGGTAAAAATAATAAAAAATGTCTGTTTGTTCCCCAGTTGCGCCGAGCGCCGCTGTCCTTCCACGAGAAGCACCGTCCATTCCTGGTCCTATACACCAAGTATGCAGGCAAGCGGCGACGAGGCCGGACCCTGGAGTGTGGAGCCAGCACCAGCGAGTGTTGCCGCGAGCCGCTGTACGTCAGCTTCAAGCAGCTGGGCTGGGACGACTGGATCATCCGCCCCGATGGCTACCACGCCTACTTCTGTAAGGGCACTTGCGCGCCTATATCGGCCGTGGCGCAGGCGGATAGCTACCACAATAATATTATCAGAGTGAGTTTCTTTGTTTTTATGATTCTGTACCTCAAGAGGAGAAAAATACCCCTTAAACTTATAGGATCACTTCGTTGCCCGTCCGTCTGTCTTTTTTAAAATTCCACTACAAGTGAGCTCTTGACTGCAATCTACCTGATGATAAGTGATGATGCAGTCTAAGATGATAGCGGGCTAACCTGTTTTATTGGTATGACAGTTATAGTAAACCCAAACCCCTAGTCGGCGGTATGTTTTTGCCGGTTCGAAGCCTCCAGCAAGAAAATCCTGATGTCTGTATATATGTCAACACCCTTTTTCTCGGGAACGCGTCGCAGTTGAAATTAATATCAAATACTTAGGTCTACGGTCCATTGGAGCTGTAAAAAAAATCTGGCTTCACGTCAACACAATCAAAAGACACGGCCGCTTATATGGCGCATATTTTGACACTCGCCTGCAATAAATCAAATCCTTTATGGTACTTCCCGTTGACCTAGAATCATGAAATTTGGCAAGAAGCAAGACTGATTCGATTGAGTCGTCATAATTCCAATTAAAAAGCTTATTATATTCTGTGTCCTTCCAGAAATACTTCTACTCGGTGGAGAGGCGAGCAGAGTTCAAGCCTTGCTGCGCTCCAACCACCTTCAGCTCTCTCCAGCTGCTCTACATCGACTCTAACAATACGGCGACGCAGAAGACCTTACCCAATATGGTGGTGGAGTCTTGTGGGTGCATGTGAGAATTGGGTTAGATTTAGGTTAACTATAAAACTAGATAATTCACAATCTCTAAATTAAATTAAAATAACAGCTTTACTTAAATCTAGTTTCGTCCCTTTCCGCAGGAAGTATTATGAAAGGGCTAGCAATATGTATTTAGTTTTAGAGATTGTGCACTATAGAATCAGACCCATTGTTGAGGCTAGTTTACACCACGCCAGCTGCAAGGTTGGTGTGTATATTATTATTTTATTCATTATTAGTGGTATCATGGTAGAGATGCTTTATATCAGCGAGGCAAACGGAAGGTTCCTCCGAAAAATTATGGATGTCAAAATATAGCTATTTATTATAGCTTAATGCTTCTTAAGATTAGATAACCATCGTCGTTAAATGTTATCGATCGATCGATATAATGGTCGAATATTAGTAAATTTCCTATCTACGAATCGTTATATGAACCATAGCTTCTTCGATTTGTCCAGTTGGTCAACGATCCGTTTAATAAGTTCTACTTATTACTTGGTCAAGTAGATGTAGAGTATACTCGACCACGCACTCGGTTGGTGTAAATTAGCCCTAAGTGTGGTTAAGGTGCGATGTGATGAGTGAATATTGTTAGATAATTTTTGTAAATAAGAGTTTAGTATGGGTTTGAAAGAGATGTACGCAAACTGAATGACATTTATATTATGAGAGTGAGATAAGTAGGTAATTTGTATATATTAGTGGAAAAAAGAAAATACATAATGCAACATATATTTTTAATGCAAGAGAAAATTCGTGACTCACCTTTGTATCTACAAATTGACAGACGAACACTAACTTCAGTGACGAGCTTTGCAAAAAACCTTAGGCTAGGAAAACCTTGGCAGGCAAAGATGTGCCGCCAAGCGATTTAGCGTTCCGGTACGACGCCGTGTAGAAACCGAATAGTGGTTTGGGTTAAATATAACTGCCATGCCCCTAACAGGTTAGCTCGCTACCATCTTAGACTGCATCTTCACTTACCATCAGGTGAGATCGCAGTTAAGGGCTAACTTGTAGCACATGAGTAGATAAACCTATGCTTGTAGTGGATAAAATAAAAAAAAAATATCGTTGCTAATTATATTCTTAACATCCAGCTGTAAAAGTACTCGTTATAATTGAATATTTAAGCGATATAAAGTTGTTCTACTTAAAAGTAAGTTAGTTCCTATATGTGATATTGTTGTTACGATATTATGTTATAGATTTATAAGGTCTGTTATGAATTGTGATGTATTTATGTAGAATAATTTACTTTAAAGTGCATTTACGTTATTTAATTTTGTTTATATTAGGTCGTAGGATTAAGTGTAATTTATCATGTTTTTCATAAAAATATTGTAATGGTAGCTAAATATGGAAGGGGTATAGGTTTGTACTGTGATAGCCCTAAGTGTACGGGCACGAAACTAGCGGTAGCGGGACGACGGCGGTAGCGGGGCGATGCGATTAGTCGGCGAACTGGCGACGAATTTCGGGAACAATTTGAAAGAGGTCTGGTAATACTTTATAACGGACAAAAACGTCTGGGATTTATTTTTACGAATTCTATAAGTATAAAATTTAAAGATAAAAAAATCAAGTTGCCAAAAAAAGGTTTTTTCCGATTTTTTTTTTTTGCAAATGTTATATGCTGCGCAGTAGCGAAATTACCGCAAACGCTCTACCAGACTGGCAGAACTGGATTCGCCAATGAACGAAATTATATTTTTCCACAATTTAGCTTGCCTAAAGGACCTTCCCGAAATTCGTCGCCAGCTCTCGGATTCCATCGTCCCGTTGTCGCCGTCGCTTCGCGTCGCTAGTTTCGTGTCTGACGCCTTTGGTTAGCCCGCTAGGCCATCTTAGACTGAGTCATCATTTACCATCAGGTGAGATCGTTGTCAAGCCTGAGCTAACTTAACTAAACTCTATAATTACATACTAATATTATAAATAGGAAAGTGTGTCCGCTACACTGTCTGCCAGGCTTTTACGGCCCATTTGTTAAACCGATTTTGATGAATTTTGGTAGGTACCTACAGGTTGCATCCTGGGGATGGAAGTGGCTACTTTTTATCCCGGAAAATTAATGAGTTCCCGCGGGAATAAAATAAACTTAATTAACGCGGACGAAATCGCGGGCATCGTAAGATTTTTATATATTACGTGACTGAAATATCAGTGTAAATTTTAAGATGTGGTGCATTCCGTAATGTGCCAGTATATTGTGTATGTATATGGAGGTATGTGTAGTTATAATTATAAGTTATTAGATAAATAAACATTTTGGTATGCACTTCAAATGCAGGATATATAATATATCCTGTCTCAATCATATCGCATTTGCATTTGCCTTGCAAAAGCTTTGTAATTTTAATCCAAAAACTTTGGATTTGATCAAGGTTTTTTAACAGATAATGATAAAAAATAAAACATTAATTAATTAAGTAATTAACATCTAAAATTAACCCGTAAAAGAGTGTTTTAGATAGCGAGAGCAAAGTCCTCTCGCTTTAAGTTCACGTCGCTCAACGACCAAAGCTTATCGCGTCTTAATTGCTTCAATGATTTATTATTTACTTTTGTTTACACACAATTATTTACCAATTATTATTTATAAACTGTGAATTCCCTTGTCATCATATAAAACCGTCATTTTGAAATACCTCATACTGCTTTAAGTGATGGTAGTAACCCCCTGTCCTTTTCATGTTAACCCCGAATTAAACTTATCAAAAAGTGACATCACAAAATTGAACTTATCAGTTTAAGCAGTATTGGGCAAGTCAGCCTTCAAACCTAAAATGTTAAAATGTTTTATCCTTCATTAAAGTGCATATCGAAATTATTTCGGTATGATAAATTATCAAGTCCTAGGTGTAACCTAATTAAGTATATTTTTTAAGTTATTTTTATTAATGTACGCGGAAGTTTTATAAAATTTGCTCCAATAATTTAATTACCTACTCTAGTTTTGAGTGTAGGTATATAAGTGTGTTCCGTTTATACTTAAATAAAGTACCAAAAATAAAGATCTTCTTATGGGGAAGATAAACGTAATCAATGTCGGAGCAGCTTTCATGATACTACCACAAAATACATCATTAACAACAAGGAGTTAGCGATAGCAAAAGTCTTAATTTAATGATTTTTAATTATGTATTTGACGTTACTAGCTCCTGGTCTATATAGTTCATTAATTCTTTTATTAGATTAAGTAGGTACATAAATAAGCCAAAATACCTACCTCGATATGCATATTAAATATTATCACTTTATACATATATTTGATATGTTTCCATATTTCTTAGATACTATATAATGTATTTACACTTTATAACAAATCAAATTCGTATGAAACTTTACTAATATTATAAATGCGAAAGTGTGTTTGTTTGTTGGTTTGTTCTTCAATCACGCCGCAACGGAGCAACGGATCGACGTGATTTTTGGGAAGGGGATAGTTGAGGACCTGGAGAGTGACATAAGTACCTACTTATCCCGGAAAATTAGGGAGTTCGGGAATAAAAAAAACTTAAATCACGCGGACGAAGTCGCGGGCATCAGCTAGTCAAGTAATGTTTTACTTTAAATGATCACTCCTATATTATATTCTAACCTATAATCTGTTTTTCCTTTAACAGCTAAAAAAGGTAAACGCGTAAGCATAGAGAGTAGAGACGCGCATTAGAGACCTTTATGCGCGCAAGAGACGCGCATTGCACGGCGGCGGTTAGGACGTTGTTATCGCGAACTAATGACGAAATCTTGATACGAGTGAAAACTCTAACTCGAGAACGTCTAAAGCGCCGGGCAAAGCGCGTCGCTTACGCGTTTCGCTTATGAAGTCTTCTGCGATTTGTTTACAATCTAAGGCCAGAATTATACTTGTAAGTTGTAATCAAAAGTCGTTTACACGAGTAAGTTAAGAAATATAAACAGTCTAGCAAGTCGCGTACCTATCGTATGCAAATGTTAATTACAGTCCCACAAACTTATCTGAAAAATAAAATGAAAACAAAAACTAAACAGTCATAAAAATTAGTTCCAATTTTGTGGCGCTATAATTTGCACGATTCTTACGTAAAAAGTTACTAGTGTAATTGCGGCCTAATTTTTTGTCTTTTGTTCCTCTCTCATTGCACTATTTGTTTTTAGTTTATTTTTCGTACTTAAATTGGAACATTTCGTTATAATAATAGATTTATATACAGACATACAGTGCTCGAGTATTATAGTATTAGTGTAATTTTAACTGAATAAAAATATTAATTTCGTTACGAGCTATCTTTTATTCAAACATTGGGCCTGATTCTGTAGTGCACAATCTCTAAACTAAACTAAAATGGCAGCTTTAAATCTAGTTCTGTCCCTTTCCGTAGGGGTGGCATATGAAAGGGTTAGCAATATTTGTAATGCTCTAATTTTAGTTTAGTTTAGAGATTGTGCACTACAGAATCAGCCCCACTACCTTTTGATCTAAGCTCTTCTTTAAGAAGTCAGCCAGCTAGCTATATAAGTTTAAGTTTAAGAAGTCCATTAAAAGTATGCTTCTGAAAAAGCTTATTATGCTGTTGAAGATTACGTACCTAAATGACAAAGGAGCATAGATTTGACCCGCTCCAGCAATGCTAAGGACAGCGGTTACTTATGTATCTACAAATTCATGAAATTGTAATTTAAAAAAAAACGCAGATTTTGTTGCTGGTTCTTCTCGGTAGGAATGGCATTCCGGACCAGTGGTACATTCACTAGACGATTCAAAAGTACTTGTAAAAGTTTATTTAGGTAAATAAAAAACATTTGAATTTGAATATCATCTAATTTTGCTGGCTGGCTCATTTTTTCCGCAAAGGATCAGCCTGGCTGTCCAGCGCGGAAATGCAGCCAGTATTCTCGCCACCATTCCACGCGGGCATAATTTATATAGTAATTAGGTTAGGCTAGCTAGCTTTAATTTCTATTGTATTGTTTTCAATCAAAAAAAAAATAATATCATCTTAGACTGCTTCATCTCTTAGGGAAAGTTTCCACCAGAGATGGAAACTTCTGGAGATTTTCGTCCACCATTTTACTACAGAACAGCGAGAAATCGTGAGCATTGACATCCTGATGTGGTCGATGTGACCAAGTCGTACGAAACGTTTTCGTTCCACATTTCAGCCCCCCGATTATGTAAGAATTGTCGATCAAATGGTAAAGGTGGCGTCAAAGTAATATAAACCATAACTGCATTGAATTAGAGCTCAATTTCGTGTATCCATTCTTATACGTTAGAGTATCGTACATCTCTATTTTAATGATGTTATGGTTTATTTACCTACTTTGCCGCAGAACTTTGACGATTTCATCGGCCATTCTTACATGATTGGGGGGGGGGGCTGATACGAACCGCTAAGGTTTCGATTGCCCTTCTAGCGTCCGCGTTTCCTGCCAAGTATGACTTGAGTAACTTCAAGGCAAAAGTGAATAGGCATTTTCTAGGCAAACGCGCTCCAACTTAGACCTCATCATTGCTTTTCATAAGCATGATTGTCGTTAAGCGCAAGCCTATCTTGCTATTAAAAAACAAAATAAATTGGCAGTCATAGCAGTGAAAACGAATATTTATTTTTATTTAAAGTTCATATTTAAAATAACTAAAATATAAACCCTCAAACTAAGGCATTAAAGTTTAATTACGAATGTAGTATATTTAAGACGTTTTGTCTTCGTAACAACGCGAGCATGTCGGTGTCGGTGTGTGCAATTCCCACACGGCAGAAGTGAAACTTCAAAAATGTAGCCTACGAGAGAATGAGATAAATATAACTTGTATTCTATCTCATTCTCTCGCAGGCTAAATCCTATTATGAATACGTTTGTCTCTTTTAGTGCCGTTTTTTCGTTTCATCGTTTCACTGCAAAAAAAAACTTGAACCACACGGAAGAAGTCGCGGGCATCAGCTAGTCTTCGATAAAATTACGCAACCCCGGAAAGTCAGTCTTGAAAGGTATTCAAATAATACTACGATTCAACGCACAACACATCATTTATTAAATAATAGTTAAATAAATAAAAATAATAATAGGTACATATAAGCAACAGATCACATTATATAATGGAATAACGTCGTGAATTTAACAACTACTCAATACTCTTTAGTCTATGCCAATAAAGCTAGTGGACCCCAACAATAATTCCTAAGGCGACGAAACTTTACAGTATGATAAAATATCATGAGTTAAACGTATATTATTTTAAAAAGAAATTGAGAAAATATTCAGTCATAAATATTAAATTTTTGGTATAAAAACCTAACTTCCATGGTTTTTTTTTGGATATTTTTGTATAAGTTTTGGTTCATGCCATACTACAACCGTGCCAAGTTCCATCGACTGAGGATTTAATGCGGGGGTCTCCATACAACGAACCGCCCCGTTGCCTAGACTACTTGCCTTTATCCCTCCAACGTTGATGTCGGTCGCGTCCGTCGGTTGCACGTACAGTCCCACCAACTTATATAACTCGGTGGCCAAAATTGGAACTAATTTTTAGTTTTTGGAGTTTACCTCCTTTAAAATCGATTTGTATATATAAAGCCCGGGGTATGAAAATTTATGGGGAGTAAAATCAAACTTTCTCCGTTACGTTATTTACTTTATGTTTCCATACTATGTAATGTATTTTGATGAATATAAGTTACATAATTAATATAAATAAATGTACCAAACATGCTTTCAGTAATATAAAAAATGCGTTTATTTACCCTATAATTAATGCACATTTCTACACACATTTTTATGTTTAATATAATATCTACATGAAATTCCTGATCCGCCAAACTCTTCGAATGCTCTGAAGCGGTGAAGAGTAGCTCCGCGTTAAACAAGATTTCTTTTAATTTATCAAGCACTTCAGAGCAATCAAGAAGTTTGGCGTCATCTATGTTCGTTAGCTTCTGGTGTAGGTAGGTATATATAACCAACATCAGTGTAGAAGGATTCAGGTATTATATTCACTTAAATTTATTCCATAAAAATGCATTTAAGGATCAAAGTACAGTCCCACCTAATTATCTGACCCTGTGGCCAAAATTGGAACTAATTTTAATGTTTGTTTTATTTTTATTAGCTACTTCGTCCGCGTGAAATAAGTTTTTTAAATTCCCACAGGAACTACCTAATTTTTCGGGTTAATATAGCCTATGACACTCACAAATAATGTGGCTTTCTATTGGTACCAGAATTTTCAAAATCGGTTCAATAGATCCAGAGATTACCCCCTACAACCTCACAAACTTTACCTCTTTATATATTGGTATAGATATGTTTATTATTTAGCAACACTTAGCTACGCGCTCAACGGGTCACATATGTCTGTGGTAGACTGAAAAATAACGTATTTCTTATCAACTTAAAACCAATAAACTGAAAAAAAAATCTTTTAAAAAATGGATCGGAGTTTTGAAATAGTATTGCTAGAAGCTTTTTTGGCATTCTATTGATTTTAAGATAGTTAAGGGTGAATCATACTAATATTATAAATGCGAAAGTGTGTTTGTTTGTTGGTTTGTCCTTCAATCACGCCGCAACGGAGCAACGGATCGACGTGATTTTTGGCATGGGTATAATTGAGGACCTGGAGAGTGACATAGGCTACTTTTTATCCCGGAAAATTAGGGGATTCCCGAGGGAATCAAAAAAACCTTAAACCACGCGGACGAAGTCGCGGGCATCAGCTAGTTATTAATTATTTAGCGTTTGAACTTGCTCAGGGGGCATGTACTACCGTCGCTTATACACCATTTTAATATTGTTGACGTTCTTGTTTTAGAATTATAATCCCTATTTTAGGGACGTTAAAGTACGTGACATTAAACGGAAATTTTGAGGAAATACTGCTTAAGGCGATGGTAGTAACCCCCAGACTTATTAACGGTTAGAATGAGACAGATATATGTATCTCACATAAGTACACCCCGTTCTAATGCTAAGTAAAGTCCTAGCAAAGACTTGAGTTGGTAGGGGTATTTAAAACATTACAAAAAAAAAAAACCATTATGTCATAAAAAACAATAAAAATTAAAAATGACTATTCCAATTATGCAATTAAAAGTTCAAATCTCAATTATTTTCGTCATCCAAAAACACAAAAAATATAATTATTATGCCGATTCTGTATAACACAATCTCTAAACTAAACTAAAATGGCAGCTTTAAATCTAGTTCTGTCCCTTTCCGTAGGGAGTATTATGAAAGGGTAAGCAATATTTGTAATGCTCTAATTTTAGTTTAGTTTATAGATTGTGCACTACAGAATCAGCCCCAATGTCTATTTAAATTACACTAAGTTTGTTTTAAGGTGAATTATCACATTTGAATTGCACGAAATGACTGTTGAATAGGTACCGCGTAAAACTATACGGTAATATAATAAAAAGGCATTCATTAACATAATATTCCTGTTATATTCCTTCAAGTCCAACTTGATGAAAACCGTTCTAAATAAATCGTCCGAAATATCCAATTATGAGAAAAATGAGACGTTCAGATTTGTATGGCCGTGGGACTGGGCCCCAATCATGTAAGAATGGCCGATTAAACGTTAAAGATTTTCGTCAAAGTAAAATAAACCATAACAAGATTGAATTAGAGCTCAATTTCGTCTGCCCATTCTTATACGTTTAGGTATGTACGATACGCTAAACGTATAAGAATGGGTAGACGTAATCGGGGGGCTGGTCTGGTACCTATCAGTAGTGAAATTAAAGAAAACTAAAAAAAAGTATTAATAACAGACGATATTTTCTCGAATGCAAAGAAAGAAGAAGAAGAAGAAAGAAACAAAGAAAGAAGAATAATATAATTCTATTATTTCTTGCAATTATACATAAAACGAATCTAATATGGTACTAAAATATACACTCAATTAAAAAGTTTAAGTGTTTTAATCGTTTGAAAACAATTTCAAAATTATCGCGTACTTCAATTTTTTTTTTAATAATCAAATTTTTTTTTAATTTCAATGCGTGTCAGATTTCCATTATTCAGGCATTTCCTATAGTAATATGATAATACACCTTAAATGTAAACGGACAGACAAAAAATCTGTCACTTACATATTTGTTTAAAAGTTCAAAACATCACAGTGTGGGGCGTTCCGCTCCAAAGTTGCCTTAATAGTTGGAAATTATCCTTAATTAGTAACATTTAAAATACATAATATTATAAATCATGGATCAGAAATTACGTTCGTACAAAAGTACTTTAAAATTTCATAATATTAAAATAAGTCAAAAGTTTATGTTATTGAGTAAAATCACGGCTTAGCAATCATTCAGTTCAGAAATAAACGCATGGGCAGAGCAGAGTTAGCTGCTGGTTTGATGTTGCTCTCTCTCTCTTCCAGTGGTATGCTGAGATTTATAGATCATACTTTGCATAGGTACTTTACGTAACATAAATCTGTCACGTCTTAAGTCTGAGCAAAGTCAAAGTTGGCTTTATAGATCTCACACGTAGACCCACGGACGCTTTGAAAGCACTAACCGGCAAAGACGTGCCGCCAAGCGATTTAGCGTTCCAGTACGATGCTGTGTAGAAACCGAATAGGGTATGGGTTTAATATAACTGCCATGCCCCTAACAGGTTAGCCCGCTACCATCTTAGACTGCATCATCACTTACCATCAGGTGAGATCGCAGTCAAGGGCTAACTTGTAGTGGATAAAAAAAAAACTATGAAAGTTCATTTTTTTAAAACAGTATAACATTTCAACACTGGGGAAGTGGGCACACTAGTGGGCACACTAACTAAAGAAATAACGTACCGAAAAACGTGTTCTGGTTACAGTGTAACTATAATTAGTATCTCAGATTGGCTGACCCTCTCTATAAGCTAAAATGTACCGTCGCAATTAAAATCCATCGCCATTGTGATAACCATAATTATTTCTATGTTGGTCTCCCAGTTTTTGGTTGAGAAATGTTTAAAAACCAATAGTGACAGGAATCATTTGCTATGTATGATCATAACTGAACTGTATGATCCGCTAAGCGGTGGTAAAATGGAATGGCACAATTTCATGTTTTGTTTTTCATATTCTTTAAATGTCTTTTAGACTTGGCAGGTTTTGGTTTGTATATTAATATATAAATAGTTATACGCTTACAAACTATAATGTTTTTTAAATATTTTGGAATGATTTCATCGATCACAAGCCTTCGATTTTGGAATTTAGAATGCTGTTAAAATTTTAACGAAATATTATGCTGCGTTATCAAGTAGCATAACAGAAAAAAAAATTTAAATACATTACGTAGTTTTGGAACAATATTTGGTATAGAAAAATATATGAAATACCAAAAAAATAATATCGACAAAATATTCAACAGCACTCTATTTTTCTAAATTTTTTTTGGAATTCACATTATTTATGTTTAAATAAACAAATCATGTAAATACACACACAACCTTTGTGACCTTGAAAAATTCAAAATGGCGAAATTTTCCTATAAAAAAAAGTATTTCACTAACTAGCCTATTGTTCCATGAAACCAACAATAAATATACTTAATAACAAAATTAGTAATATTTCTATGGAGTTTATTTTCAAACTCGCATTTTAGAATTGTGACTAAAATAAAAAATACTGTATCAATCGATATTTAGCTTTCGCGGTATCACGTCATATTTGATAGCACCAGCTGGTGATCTATATTCGTCTCTTTCCTTACCATATTCGTTTGTATTTTCATCTCATTACCTGAAAAAAAAAACGTTATTCGTTGAATAAAAAATTGTTGTTATTCAATGTAGACCTACTCTATTCTGTAGATGTAGTCTATTCTATTCTAAATATATAAGTTGGCTGCTCTAAGGTAGCTATATATTGCGGAGCTGCCACTATATTTGTGGGTAGTGGCCAGTGGGAGAGAGACAGACTCTACATTTTATCTTGCCTAGAACTTGCGTTGTAAGGTGTTAGATCGTGTCACGTATGCAAGCTAAACACATAAGGTATTTAGCATAGTTTCGAGTCAATCAGAGCGCGGGTTACACTACAAGTGGCGCTATCTGTTATCATTTTCACTAGATATATGGGTGTTGTAAGTTAAAGTAAGACCGGGCGGGCGTCCACTACCTCGTGAGCTCCTACGAACGCCATCACCTGTGCGGCACGCAGACGACCGTGGCGACGACGACGACGCGACACACACCGGATTAGGCACCGACTCCGCGCGCAGCGGTGACCCTATCGCCCGCGACGCGGAGTCCACCGGCTTTGACACCATCTCGGCACGCGAGAGCGACCCCATTGCCCGCAGCGCCGAGACACCTGGACGAGACACGGGTTCTGCACGCGGTGGCGACGACGTCCCAACGTGCGGACCCAACACCGGAAATGACACCCGACCTATGGGCCCGTAGCCTACAAGGCAGGTCAACCGGAGAAGACCCACAACACATTTGTTACACATTGTTAATACTTACGTTTCCCGGTGGTTTGTCAGTGCGTGGTGAGTTTGTCGGTGTCCTTGTCGGAGGGCGGCGCGGGCTCCGAACGGGGGACCTTGATCAGTACCGGCGAGGGCGAGGGGAGGGAGGGGGGCTCCGGTCGAGTGAGGGGGGTTAGGGCTCCGGAGTTCACGTCCTCTATCGCTTTGCGGAGCTGCAACGAAAACAATGACAAATGCAAATTCTCATAGTTTTTTGATTTTTAATTATAGGCATTTATCATTAAAGCTACTTGATGCTAGCACGTATTTTACGCATTTTTTTATTTTATTTTATCCACCACAAGTTAGCCCTTGACTGCGATTTCACCTGATGGTAAGTGATGATGCAGTCTAAGATGGCAGCGGGCTAACCTGTTAGACAGTTAGAGGCATGGCAGTTATACCCCATACTCGGTTTCTACACGGCATCGTACCGGAACGCTAAATCGCTTGGCGGCACGTCTTTACCGGTAGGGTGGTAACTAGCCACGGCCGAAGCCTTCCACCAGAAACAAGGAACTTGTAACAAGTTTGTAACAAGGAAAGTGAAATACACGTTTTTATGAGCTCGTAAGGTTGTTTTTGTAGTTAAACCTTTAATCTCCCTCAACAAACATACTGGATATTTTTTCCCCTTTATTAGAATACATACAGGATTATGTTAAAACATAAATTCGCCTTTAAAGTATTCACTGATAAGCAAATTTAAATAATTGTTGCGGGAGTTATTATTGTGAAACATAATAATTATAGTTAGTATGTTGTACTAGTTGTAAATAAAACTGACCTCCTTGAGCGACACGACTCCTATAAGCCGCCCGATGGCCGTCACGTACGCGCGACTCACGCCCAGCGTCGAGAACAGCGAGTGTACCTGATGAAAAATTGTACGGAAATGTAAAAACATTGGACATTTAAGAGGATGGAAGGAAGAGGATCGTCTAGTTGTAAATCTCCATACAAAAAGCGATAACGTTTTTCTTCCCGTAAATGTTGTCCAATTTTCATAATTTTTAGAAATGTTGCAGATACAATGAAGAACTATGCTCGTACGTTTTAATTTTAAAGAAATATAAAGTTACTAGCTGATGCCCGCGACTTCGTCCGCGTGGATTGAGGTTTTTCGGTTCCCGCGGGAACTCTTTAATTTTCCGGGATAAAAAGTAGCCTATGTGCTATTCCAGACTATAATCTATCTCTGTGCTAAATTTCATCCAGATCCGTGCAGCCGTTCGGGCGTGATTGAGTAACAAACATCCATCCATACATCCATCCAAACTTTCGCATTTATAATATTTATATTTGATTAGCGTCTAAATATCCATATTTTTGACCTAAAAACTTCCTGGAGTATTTTAATTTTTTAAAATTTAACTAAACTAAAATACTAAAAAAATAAAACGTACGAGCCTAGATTAAGGTGTACTGAATCTAATGAGACCAAAATTGTCTAATTTCGTAAACGTTTGGGGGGGTAAAAACGTTATCACCCGAAACAATATTTCAAGAATAAAATGTAGGCATATGCCTACTGGACTTGCAAATCTCTCTATCACACGATACGGAGAAGGTAACGAAGCGTTGTGAAACAGGTAGCATTATTGAAAATACCTACTCGCGTCGCGTTTCGTCACTAGACGATCCTCTTAAGTGAATAATAAGACAGTGAGGCTGATTCTGTAGTGCACAATCTCTAAGCTAAACTAAAATTAGAGCATTACAAATGTTGCTAACCCTTTCATAATACTCCCTACGGAAAGGGACATAACTAGATTTAAAGCTGTCATTTTAGTTTAGTTTAGAGATTGTGTTATACAGAAACAGCCCCAGTATCATCTTTGACAAATTGACGGTAATTTATTCAGTTTCATATATTTTATACATTTATCCTGGAAAAATTACTAGTTCCCACGGGACTCGAAAATACCTAAAATCCACGCGGACGAAGTTGCGGGCATCAGTTAGTTTTTTTATAACGAAAACAACTGTTGATACCCACAATTGGGCAAAACACTATACTCGAAATTTTAAATAAGTTTTAATAATTATACAACACGTTTTGAAATTGTAAAATAATGATGCCATATTTAAGGTAATAGTGATGTGATGTGGTTAAATTGTATCATGTGAATCAAATAAATATTATAAATGCGAAAGTTTGGATGTATGGATGTATGTTTGTTACTCAATCACACTCCAACGGATGAACGGATCTGGATGAAATTTGGCACAGAGATAGATTATAGTCTGGAATAGCACATAGGATACTTTTTATCCCGGGAAATTAAAGAGTTCCCACGGGAACCAAAAACATCAATCCACGCGTACGAAGTCGCGGGCATCAGCTAGTGAGTCAATAAGATTGAGCCTTCGACTCACAATGTTTGACACGTTTCTATAGTTACCCGTGACTACTGTACCTAGTGAGTGAGGTGATTCATATTATTAATCTCTTTTGTCCCCTGCACTATCAATTTTTCATAAAAATCTGGTGGCACTGGAAACGTCAAAAAATGTTACGTTATTAAAAATTCTACTATAGTATCGTACCTTAAGCAGCGATGTTCTCTCGACGAGCTGGAAGGGCGCGGGGTCGATGTGGCAGATGTGCAGGTTCTCGTCTTCGAACTCCAACTCATCCGCGTCGTGGAGCTGGAAGCCAAATTATCATCAAAATCGGTCTATTTACGCCAGCAAAGTATTGGACAATAGGGATGATGATAACACAATCAAATCAGCAACTCTTTATCAAACTTAAAAACGCACTTCTAGTATGGTAGTTGTATGAAATTCACAGTTGTGACGTCATAAAATTTCAACGCACTTTTTTCACCGCCTCGTCCTTCCAATATTCATCAGATGATGAATATTGGGAGGCGCCAGGCGAGGTCTTTTTAAGTAAACGAGACCGTGAATTGCAATTTCAGCCGAGACTTCTATAGTACTTTTCTCAAAATTGCGAGGAAAAAATAAACATAATTAGTTAGGAAGTTTAAATGCTTATGGAATAGTAGACACTCACAATTTCTCGTTTCCTCGCGATCTGCAGCATCCGATCGAAGTCTATCTCCTTGGCCATCTCGAGTTGCTCCCACGCCTTCTGGTCTTCCGGAGACATGTCGCACACTCGCTCACGAGGCTACAATATATAAAAACTACATGTTAACAAACGTTCAACACGCACGCAAGTACGTATCGACGCACGCACACAATACTTTTTTTTATCCACTACAAGTAAGCCCATGACTGCGATGATGGTAAGTGATGATGCAGTCTAAGATGGTAGCGGGTAGCCACCACAGATTAGTTATATATAAAAGATCGCTAGTTTTAACCGAAAACTGGTGAAAGCTGAACAAAATATAGAACTAGATGAAGCCCGTGTCTTCGTCTTCGTAGATTGTTTTTTTAATTCCCGCGGGAACTCTTTAATTTTCCGGGATAAAAGCCTATGTCCTTCCCCGGGATACAAACTATCCCTATACCAAATTTCATCAAAATCGGTTGAATAGATGGACCGTGAAAGCGTAGCAGACAGACAGATAGACATACAAACAGACAGACCACCACCACCACCACTACAGCCCATTAACGTCCCACTGCTGGGCACAGGCCTCCACTCTCATAGGAGAGAGGGAATTGGAGCTTAGACCCACCACGCTGCTCCAATGCGGGTTGGCGGGCTTTAACGACTATTATCACGTTAGTGATAATAACCGGGACCGACGGCCTAACGTGCTCTTCAAAGCACGGGGGTGAAACACCGCCAACTTCCTAACTCCGGGCTAGTACTGAGAATTTCTAGTCAGAAAAACCCAATACTCAATTATGGTCTGACCCGGGACTCGAACCCGGGACCTCGTCGGCCGCAGTAAACATGCAAACAGACAGACACACTTTCTCATCAAATATAAATATTATAAATGCGAAAGTTTGGATGGATGTATGGATGTATGGATGTTTGTTACTCAATCACGCCCGAACGGCTGAACGGATCTGGATGAAATTTGGCACAGAGATAGATTATAGTCTGGAATAGCACATAGGCTACTTTTTATCCCGGAAAATTAAAGAGTTCCCGCGGGAAACGAAAAACCTCAATCCACGCGGACGAAGTCGCGGGCATCAGCTAGTTTATAATATTAGTAAGGTTATGAGCCACTAGTATTTCACTCACCAACTGCACTTTCTTGTTGATGGAGGGGCTGCGAGGCAAACCCTCCAACTGGTCACTGAGACCACTTTCCACGTCAGGAAGTAGAGTAGACCGTTTGAAGATCGCTTCGAAGGCCGCCCGAATTCTGAAAAACGATATTCCATCGTACTAATATTATAAATGCGAAAGTGTGTTTGTTTGTTGGTTTGTCCTTCAATCACGCCGCAACGGAGCAACGGATCGACGTGATTTTTGGCATGGGTATAGTTGAGGACGCGGGAATCGGCTAGTGCTATATATACCTGGTCTCCGCGCCGGTGACAGTGGTGTACACAGAGGGGTGTAAGGCCACGGGGGTGTGGGGCGCGCTGCCCGGGGACACCAGCCCCCCGCCCCGGGTCAGGGTGAACGAGTTGGTCTTCTTGAGGATCGACTTCGGCCTGAACAGCTGCCCAGGGGCTGGAACAAGGTGCATTTTTTTTAATATTATAAATGCGTAAGTTTGGATGGATGTATTATTATTATTATCATTTATTTCAGGCAACAAGGCCCATATTATAAAATACATAAAATACAATAATACTTAAAAATAAAAACAATACAAAATAAAATAAAAATACAAAATACAATACAATCTTAATACTAAGGCAAGGATTGTTTTCTCGCTTCCCTATAGCGACGGTACACTATGCCCTCAGGCCAAAAGGATATGGATGTATGGATGTTTGTTACTCAATCACTCCAAAACGGCTGAGCGGATCTGGATGAAAATTGGCACAGGGATAGATTATAGTCTGGAATCACACATAGGTTACTTTATATACCGGATAATTTAAGAGTTCCCGCAGAAACCAAAAAACCTCAATCCACGCGGACGAAGTCGCGGACATCAGCTAGTAATCCCATAAAATTGATTTAATCGAACATAACACGAAGCTGGTTCCAAAGCATTCTATTTTTTTGTATTTTCTTTCATCAAAGTCAAAGTAAATTTTTCCAAGATGATTTGCGCCGAATCATTAGGATTGTACATCATTCGAGGCATACTGTGGAGACTTGAAATGTGGCACGTGGAGGAAAATACTGACCTGGAAGAAGTCCACCATGGTCCTGTGTGGTCAGCGAGCCGCCCCGGGTCATTCCGCTGCCGGGCACTTGCAGCATGTCCGGCGCTGGAGTCACCTGGAGAAACATCCCCAAAATTCATAAAAATCTACATTACACCACACTATAGTCCCACCAACACAGCTGACCCGGTGGACAGAATGGGTCTTTTGGAAAGACAAAATGGGACAAACGTTTTTTTACTTTACATGCCAAATAAATCTACAAAAAATTACGAGAAAAACCGTGTTTTTAATTTTTTCATATCTTAAAAACCGGCCAAGTGCGAGTCGGACTCGCGCACCGAGGGTTCCGTACAAACCTGTAGTAAGTTTTAAATTATTAAAAAAAAACTACTTACTAGATCTCGTTCAAACCAATTTTCGGTGGAAGTTTGCATGGTAATGTACATCATATATTTTTTTTAGTTTTATCATTCTCTTATTTTAGAAGTTACGGGGGGACGACACACATTTTACCACTTTGGAAGTGTCTCTCGCGTAAACTATTTAGTTTAGAAAAAAATGATATTAGAAACCTCAATATCATTTTTGAAGACCTATCCATAGATACCCCACACGTATGGGTTTGATGAAAAAAAAATTTTTGAGTTTCAGTTCTAAGTATGGGGACCCCCAAAATTTATTGTTTTTTTTCTATTTTTGTGTGAAAATCTTAATGCGGTTCACAGAATACATCTATTTACCAAGTTTCAACAGTATAGTTCTTATAGTTTCGGAAAAAAGTGGCTGTGACATACGGACGGACAGACAGACAGACAGACAGACAGACAGACAGACAGACATGACGAATCTATAAGGGATCCGTTTTTGCCAAATTTGGCTACGGAACCCTAAAAATGGCTGAGATATTTACGATCAAAGTGCGTATTTCCGGCCGATGGTTTTTAAAAACGCGGGCGAGCGCTAACTAGCCGATGACGTCAGACCCCCCGGTCATTCGACAGTCGCGCTCTCGTTCGCACGCCGCTGCGCAGTAAAATCAAAATTGTATCATTCGCGGTCGCGGGTAACCGAGGCTGTGACGTCATAGTATGAGCGCGCGTAATCTCGGAAATTCAAAAAAAGGGCTGAAACTTCTCGTCGTTATAACTTCGGAAATACTGCATGTATTGAAGTGAAATAAAAACTAATGTAATATACATGATCTACGCTCCGATTTTAGGTGGAAAGCAGTTTCAGGGGTGGCAGACCCTCTATTCGGTAAACGGACGACATCAAGCGAGTTGCTGGAACCCGCTGAATGCCGGCGGCGCAACACCGCGGCGTGTGGAGATCGTCTATTGTCTGACAACGACGACGACGACAAAAAAAAACACTTTAAAACACTACAACCCTCACTAGCTCCCAGCGATGTACTGTACTCACCTCGAAGCGCGAAGGGCGCCTCGTCCTCTTCTCCTCGTCGCGGCGCCTCGCCTCGGCCTCCCGCTGCCACAGCGCGGCCACTTGCAGGCGCCGAGAGCGGCCCACCTGCTGCTCTATCACCCTCACTAGCTCCCAGCGATGGACTGAACTCACCTCGAAGCGCGAAGGGCGCCTCGTCCTCTTCTCCTCGTCGCGGCGCCTCGCCTCGGCCTCCCGCTGCCACAGCGCGGCCACTTGCAGGCGCCGAGAGCGGCCCACCTGCTGCTCTATCACCCTCACTAGCTCCCAGCGGTGGACGGTACTCACCTCGAAGCGCGAAGGGCGCCTCGTCCTCTTCTCCTCGTCGCGGCACCTCGCCTCGGCCTCCCGCTGCCACAGCGCGGCCACTTGCAGGCGCCGAGAGCGGCCCACCTGCTGCTCTATCACCCTCACTAGCTCCCAGCGGTGGACGGTACTCACCTCGAAGCGCGAAGGGCGCCTCGTCCTCTTCTCCTCGTCGCGGCGCCTCGCCTCGGCCTCCCGCTGCCACAGCGCGGCCACTTGCAGGCGCCGAGAGCGGCCCACCTGCTGCTCTATCACCCTCACTAGCTCCCAGCGGTGGACGGTACTCACCTCGAAGCGCGAAGGGCGCCTCGTCCTCTTCTCCTCGTCGCGGCGCCTCGCCTCGGCCTCCCGCTGCCACAGCGCGGCCACTTGCAGGCGCCGAGAGCGGCCCACCTGCTGCTCTATCACCCTCACTAGCTCCCAGCGGTGGACGGTACTCACCTCGAAGCGCGAAGGGCGCCTCGTCCTCTTCTCCTCGTCGCGGCGCCTCGCCTCAGCCTCCCGCTGCCACAGCGCGGCCACTTGCAGGCGCCGAGAGCGGCCCACCTGCTGCTCTATCACCCTCACTAGCTCCCAGCGGTGGACGGTACTCACCTCGAAGCGCGAAGGGCGCCTCGTCCTCTTCTCCTCGTCGCGGCGCCTCGCCTCGGCCTCCCGCTGCCACAGCGCGGCCACTTGCAGGCGCCGAGAGCGGCCCACCTGCTGCTCTATCACCCTCACTAGCTCCCAGCGGTGGACGGTACTCACCTCGAAGCGCGAAGGGCGCCTCGTCCTCTTCTCCTCGTCGCGGCGCCTCGCCTCGGCCTCCCGCTGCCACAGCGCGGCCACTTGCAGGCGCCGAGAGCGGCCCACCTGCTGCTCTATCACCCTCACTAGCTCCCAGCGGTGGACGGTACTCACCTCGAAGCGCGAAGGGCGCCTCGTCCTCTTCTCCTCGTCGCGGCGCCTCGCCTCGGCCTCCCGCTGCCACAGCGCGGCCACTTGCAGGCGCCGAGAGCGGCCCACCTGCTGCTCTATCACCCTCACTAGCTCCCAGCGGTGGACGGTACTCACCTCGAAGCGCGAAGGGCGCCTCGTCCTCTTCTCCTCGTCGCGGCGCCTCGCCTCGGCCTCCCGCTGCCACAGCGCGGCCACTTGCAGGCGCCGAGAGCGGCCCACCTGCTGCTCTATCACCCTCACTAGCTCCCAGCGGTGGACGGTACTCACCTCGAAGCGCGAAGGGCGCCTCGTCCTCTTCTCCTCGTCGCGGCGCCTCGCCTCGGCCTCCCGCTGCCACAGCGCGGCCACTTGCAGGCGCCGAGAGCGGCCCACCTGCTGCTCTATCACCCTCACTAGCTCCCAGCGGTGGACGGTACTCACCTCGAAGCGCGAAGGGCGCCTCGTCCTCTTCTCCTCGTCGCGGCGCCTCGCCTCGGCCTCCCGCTGCCACAGCGCGGCCACTTGCAGGCGCCGAGAGCGGCCCACCTGCTGCTCTATCACCCTCACTAGCTCCCAGCGATGGATCGAGCCCAGCAGTACCATAGATGCGGGACTGTCCACTAGCGGGAAACTCTTTATAGTCTGTGGGAACAGCATAAAATCGTTTTTGAACAATCAGTCAATGTTTGGGACATTGCGTGTAACCGAACACCATAATATAGTCAGCAGTTTACGAATCTGCCTCATGTTCTTAAGTAGGAGAGTCCTGTGAACGCAGTACAATTCGATCGTCCGCGCGGAACGTATACTTGTCTACACCAATATAAATGTATTAATATCATTAATATAAAATCATCATCGTCAAATACAGTCCAGTTAAAAAATATCATATCTTTCATTTTTACAACCACCACAAAGAACTTCACCCCACAGTCGATGATACTATTTAAGCAAAGACCATGACTTTTCTTCCGTGCAATGGAAAACAGGTTGTTGGTCTCGGTTATTATCACTAAAATGCGGAAGTATGTCTGTTACGTTTTCGCGGCCCATTATCTGTTTAACCAACTCTGTCGGGTACAGACATAATATAATGAATCTGGGGGACCAACACTTATCCTGGAAAGTTAAACAGTTCCCACAGGACTTTAGAAGTCGCAAACGAAGTCGCGATCGACATCTATTTACTTAAAAAGTCCACTAAAAGTAGGCTCCTTAAAAAAACTTAGTTTAATGTTGAAAATTCAAAAATTCAAAATTCAAAATTCAAAATGTTTTTTATTCAAATAAGCTTTTACAAGCGCTTTTGAATCGTTATAATATGAATCTACCGCTGGTTCGGAATGCCATTCCTACCGAGAAGAGCCAGCAAGAAACTCGGTGGTTGCTCTTTTCCATCAAAACTTACAATCATCATAATGATACAAGTAACTGCAGTCCCACGCATAGCTGGAGCGAATCAAATCCACGCTGTTTTTTTTTTATCATTTACGTAATCTTCGATTGTATAGTAAGCTTTTTTCACGAGCATACAATATTCAATACACGCCAAGACTGGCAGACAGAGGCAGCCCCATTTCCGACGGTGGCACCCGTTCACGAGCATGACGCATGATCCAGCCATTGCTTCGCTCAACCATATTTGAGGGAACGTAACAACCCGCACCACACGACACCACCACAGAAACGTTAAAGAGATCGTGTGACATACCCGACGAAGATTATGTAAACGATAAAAGAGCGTGGATTTGACTCGCTCCAGCAATGCTGCTGCATGAGAGGTGTTTATCGATAGTGAAGGACAAGAGTGAGACAGACTGAAGCAGTACTATGAAAACGGCATAGCTGCCAAAATTATCATCCTTTAGACAAACTATAGAACTGCCCCTTTGCGCAGAGAGTAATAAGAAAGGGATAGCAAAATAAATGGAACTATTATTATAGTTAGTAGATTTTAATAGGATTTATCTCATCCGAACTCACCTTATTCTCTTTGAGGATGTCCTTCAGCTGCTGGAAGGTCATTCTGTTCCAGATGTATTTGACATCTCGAATCATGAAGTCCTCCACGCAAATGTCGTACATACCTGAGAGCAAAGCAATGTTTCACTGTATGGCGGGTTTCATAATCATAATCATATTTATTTGCTGATTGTAGGTACATAGAAACTTATTCTACACTATCCATACTAATATTATAAATGCGAAAGTGTGTCTGTCTGTCTGTCTGTCTGCTACGCTTTCCCGGCCCATCTTTTCAACCGATTTTGCTGAAATTTGGTATAGAGGTAGGTTATATCCCGGGGAAGGACATAGGCTACTTTTTATCCCGGAAAATTAAGGAGTTCCCGCGGGAATCAATAAACCTAATCCACGCGTACGAAGTCGCGGGAATCATCTAGTAATATTATAAATGCGAAAGACACACGTAGTAGACACACTTTCGCATTTATAATATTAGTATGGATATGGAAATATGGATTAATAAAAAAAAAATGAATTTCATCCATGAAATCCTTGTTTCAGTATTAAATCATTAATGGCAAGTTTAACTGTTTTATTGTTTCGATAACGTGTTAACGGCACACTAACTATGGTACAAAATATTATAATATGTGTAGGTATGTATCGTATATTCGCAATATCACCATATGACGAGGTGGCCGAGTGGTTAAGGCGTTGGACTGCTAATCCAATGTGCTCTGCACGCGTGGGTTCGAATCCCATCCTCGTCGGTAACGCTTTTTATTTAAAAAAAAAATTGTGCGTGCGAAATTCGTACGATTCGTGACGTAAAACTAAACGCGCGCGAGATTCCATTTTTGAAAATGAGTTGGCAATATTTCTTAATCGATGACACTAAAATACATTGATGAAAGATGGCGGCTTCATAGCAGCTGTTATTTTTACGGTCAATTTATTTATTTATCATTATTAATCTCATAAAATTAACATAAAATTGTGTTAGAAACAGTGCCACAAAAACCAGTCGGGTTTTACTGTGCCCCGTGTTATATATACATACTAGGTACGATATAAAACAATAATTTATATCTAAGGAAATAAGCATACTATAACATAACATACAAACTTAAAAATATAGTGCATCAGAGTTCCAATTCTCTAATAAAATCGTAATCATATGAAAGCTAAAAACGTATTACTCGAACTGTTTAAGTCCATACTAATATTATAAATGCGAAAGTGTGTCTGTCTGTCTGTCTGTCTGCTACGCTTTCCCGGCCTATGTTTTCAACCGATTTTGCTGAAATTTGGTATAGAGGTAGCTTATATCCCGGGGAAGGACATAGGCTACTTTTTATCCCGGAAAATTAAGGAGTTCCCGCGGGAACCCAAAAACCTTATTCCACGCGGACGAAGTCGCGGGCATCATCTAGTAAATATTATAAATGCGAAAGTTTGGATGGATGGATGTATGGATGTATGTTTGTTACTCAATCACGCTCCAACGGATGAACGGATCTGGATGAAATTTGGCACAGAGATAGATTATAGTCTGGAATAGCACATATTATCCCGGAAAATTAAAGAGTTCCCGCGGGAACCGAAAAACCTCAATCCACGCGGACGAAGTCGCGGGCATCAGCTAGTTATTTCATAAACGGTAGTTTTTTCCAACTGTCAAATAAACCTTCAATTCGATTCAATTCTTGGTTTTATGGCTTGCGTTTGTACCAATATACCTCGCCAATGACGCTTGGGATGGAGGAGACACACTTTATAGGTGATAGCTGGGTTCTATAAGCAAATAAACCTTATCATCATCATAATTACTGGTTTATCATAATAATCATCATAAGCACCACATAGCTTTGTCTACTGTCGCGGATTATAGCGAATAAAACTTCTAGTCTGTTCATGTTCTTGTTGTTGTTGTTAATGTTTTTCGTAGTGTGAACGTAGCCTAAAATATTGAATCGAAGCAGGCGTTACTTTGCGGAAGTCCATGATAATGAATGAACTAGAAGTTTAATTCGCTATAATCCGCCACAGCAGACAAATCTATTTGGTACAGTCTTTCACCAATAGCATGCGAACACCCACCACCCAGCAATTCGCACCGGCACAGCACAGCTCAACGTACGTTTCACTCCGAAACCGGAGCATTTTCAGGAGATGTTCAACATCTAAATGATTAAACTTCTAGTTTATTCATTTTCGTAGCCTAAAAGTTACTCACGGCTAGCTGAGGACAGCAGGTCGGGCAGATAGGGCAGCTTCTTGATGAGGATGATGCTGTCGAAGCACGACGGCTGCAGCAGCGCTGCCGTGGCGTTGGCGGCCAACACCGCCGCCATTATTGGCAGCAAGTGCGTCACCTGGACCAATACAGTGGCACGCTACAGTCGATGTTTTATATTCGGTTTTAAATTAAGATTAAAAAAGGAGCAAAGCCTAAAAAAAGGAGAAAAAAGATTATATCTATACTAATATTATAAATGCGAAAGTTTGGATGGATGTATGGATGTATGCTGAACGGATTTGAATGAAATTTGGCACAGAGATAGATTATAGTCTAACTCAGTGCCAAATACTTTTTCATCCCACCATCTCGGAAAGAGTATTTTTACTCTTCGATATCTGAATGCAAAAGCCGTTATTATCCTCTTGAGGATAAAGTAAATTGAATTTAGAACATCGTGTGCACGTTAGTTTATGTCACTTAATGAAGTTTGTGAATTCAAAACATCATTAAAACCTATTTACTTCTACCTCTATGGTGCCGAATTTCCATACAACCGTTTTTAATTTGTTAAAAACTCACACTCGTAACCTTCTTGATGTACTTTTTTAATTTGCTTTGCGCGCACCATTTTCTTTCACGTCATATTGTTTAAAATATTTCCTAAGTATTATTTGTTAAGATTATTCTGTAATACTTACCTTTCACAATGTAGTAGTTAATACCTAAACTAAAATAAAATTATCTTGTGATTTTTTTTGCATTTAGTCATTTCCTCGCTGAGGTGGGATAAAAAGTTACGTGTTGCACTCGAGTAAAAAGATTTTTCACCTCGTGCTCTTTTGATTCCCTCGCTGACGCTCCGAATTCTAATTTTTGAAATTTGAAATCCTTCGCTTGCTCGGTCATCAAAATTGAGCACACGGTTTAAAAACAACTTTTCACTCTTGTATAAGAAATAACTGTTTATCCCGGAAAATTAAAGAATTCCCGCGGGAACCGAAAAACTCAATCCTGAAGTCGAGGGCATCAGCGAGTAAACAAATAATTGTTTTATTGATGCCACTATTTACAATACTAAGGGCCACTTGCACAAGGACATATAAACTGATTAAGTTACATTTTGTAATTCTGTCCCTTTTTGGCAAATGCATATTGTAGTTGCCAAAAAGGGGCGGCATTAAAATATTTAACTAAATCAATTTAAAAGTCCTTGTGCAAGTGGGCCTAAAACTTAGGTCCAATGATACCTTGTCCTTGGCCTTGTTATTCTATAGAATACCGGATTATACAGATTGGCGGATTATAAAGATTGACGACCTCCGTGGCGCAGTGTTGAGCGCTGTTGCCTTAACGTGCGGAGGTCCCGGGTTCGATCCCCGGCAGGGTTTGGAAATTTATAATTTCAGAATTTCCCTAGTCTGGCCTGGTAGGAGGCTTCGGCCGTGGCTAGTTACCATCCAACCGGTAAAGACGTGCCGCCAAGCGATTTAGCGTTCCGGTACGATGCCGTGTAGAAACCGAATAGGGGTATGGGTTTAATATAACTGCCATGCCCCTAACAGGTTAGCCCGCTACCATTTTAGACTGCATCATCACTTACCATCAGGTGAGATCGCAGTCAAGGGCTAACTTGTAGTGGTAAAAAAAAAAAAAAATTATACACACCTGTCCCGTCATCTCGATGCAGATGACGATAGTGGAGACTGTGTGCGTCACCGCGCCCGTGAAGGCCGCCGCGCCCACCGTCGCGTAACCACCTGACACACACAAAACCTGGTATCATTCCGAATGGAAACGACGACGCCCCTCTCGAATATATGCTATTGCGATGCGATGCAACTGCCTCGTTGGTCTCATGGTTGGCATGTTCGACTGCGGCCGACGAGGTGCCGTGTTCGAGTCCCGGGTCGGGCCATAATTGAGTATTGGGTTTTTCTGACTAGAAATTCTCAGTACTAGCCCGGAGTTAGGAAGTTGGCGGTGTTTCACCCTCGTGCCTCGGAGAGCACGTTAAGCCGTCGGTCCGTATAATAACCGTATTATCACTAACATGATAATAGTTGTTAAAGCCCGCCAACCCGCATTGGAGCAGCGTGGTTGGTCTAAGCTCTAATTCCCTCTCTCCTATGAGAGTGGAGGCCTGTGCCCAGCAGTGGGACGTTAATGGGCTGTAGTGGTAGTGGATGCGATGCAACTTCAGACACTATTTAATTGGGTATTTGACTACTATTGAAATAAATTATTTTTTAGCGATTATAAAATAGAGGATCTCCCAAAAGTCGTAATATCCACGCCCGCTGATAGTTTTATGTTGAATAAACATTTTAAACAACCCATCCATCTATCCAATGGGGTCCAAGATGCTGGAACATCCATCCTGCACCAGTGCGTTTTGTCAGACTACTGAACAGCTGAGACTACTTTCGGTGACTTCTTAAGGGCGCATTTGCAAAACAAATGAGTATAAAATCGCACTACTACACTCGCATCGTTCACACGCACACACATGTACTTACAAGCTGCGTGAATTAACTTATTTCGATACTTCGGTATATTATTTTACTTTATTGGATATTACATCCACGCCCGCTGATAGTTTTATGTTGAATAAACATTTTAAACAACCCATCCATCTATCCAATGGGGTCCAAGATGCTGGAACATCCATCCTGCACCAGTGCGTTTTGTCAGACTACTGAACAGCTGAGACTACTTTCGGTGACTTCTTAAGGGCGCATTTGCAAAACAAATGAGTATAAAATCGCACTACTATACTCGCATTGTTCACACGCACACACATGTACTTACAAGCTGCGTGAATTAACTTATTTCGATACTTCGGTATATTATTTTTTTTTTATAAATGACTGACTAACTAAATTTATATTTGAGTTTTGAAACGAAATCAAACCAGTGACCGAGCAAAATCAAAATAGCCCTTATTTTCAATATGTTAAGATTTACGTTTGAAAGCAAAATATGCGAAAAAAATACAATCGATTTTTATTTTATTTTTTATACTATATGTACTATTTTTAATATTTTTCTTTCCAAAATTTTTAGTTGAATATATCTCCTAACAGATTGTATTTTTTAATGACAAAAAATCGGCATATATACGGAAAAAAATGTACCGATAGTTGCCCCTAAATCGTCAATTTTGTGTGAAGAGGTGTCGGAAAATCATTTTTATAGTACTTTAAATGGAGATTTTTAACATAGTCATTTCCAAAAATTGGAGATAAGGGATCAATCTATTTGTAGTAATTTTAAGTTCTATTTTATTTTGTCCGACTTAGTCACAAAATGTACCGACAATTCTATGTATTTTAAGGGATTTGCAAATACGTCCTTAAGACGTCAATACTTACCCAACTTACGCGCTGGATTGTTTGGTGTCTCAGAGTATATAATACCATTTCCTCAGAGATTGATTGGGTTTTTTTGAGGTGGTACTGACTGTTCATAAAAATATAATCTATGTACTCGTACTTAATGTAAGGTGACAACAGCTTCTGTCTCTTTTTTCCTCTTTGCTTTTGGCTTGCAACATGATTTTTGTGTGCTCGGATAAAATTAGTAATAAATTATTGGAATACAGTCTTGAGTCTATCTTAATTATTTCCAAAACACTGACCTGGCAATATCTTCTGTATGTGTCCGCCATAAGCCACGCCCAGCGGGCAGAAGTAGTGCATCACTTCTCCCGTGAACCTCCCCAGGGACGCGCCCATTTTGAAAGCCGGCACGAAAATACCGGCTGGAACGGGCAACGTACAAGCTACCATGCTCAGGAAAAACTGCAATCATATATAGATAGATAAAACTCTTTATTGCACAAAAACAATAAACAAAAAGGTTAGAAGATAAAACAGAAGGGTGCAAAGGCGGTCTTCTTGCTAAAGCAATCTCTTACAGACAAATTGATGCAGCCTAAGGTGGAGCGCGCTTGCCTAGAAGATGCCTATTCACTCTTGATTTGCAGGTACCTATATTAAAAGAGAAGGGGAAAACGGAAGCCGGAAGGCATACAAGTTAAGTAAAAACCGTGATTTAAAAATAAGTGATAATTAAAAAAAACCGGATGTTTGTTGTGGGCTCATTTCAGACCAAGGCGCATTTGGAACCCTCGTTGATACCCGCGACTTCGTCCGCGTGGTTAAAGTTTTTTTGGAAGAATCCGCGGGAACTCCTTAATTTTCCGGGATAAAAAGTAGCCTATGTGTTATTCCAGACTATAATCTATCTCTGTGCCAAATTTCATCCAGATCCGTTCAGCCGTTGGGGCGTGATTGAGTAACAAACATCCATACATCCATACATCCATTCAAACATTCGCATATATAATATTTATTTGATATATAGATACTTACGATAGAGAAGAAGTATATGATGAGGCAGCCGAAGTGGTCCACTTCCGGTGTCCGCCAGTGGTCAACGATGGCCGCCTGTTCCGCCGTCAGACTGTCCGACCACGTGAAATTGGCGAATAGAGACAACACCTGGAAATGTAAGACAATAAGGAAGTTTCTTTTGACACAAAAACAAAAAACAGTGAAAACTTATAACATAGAAAAAAAATTAAAATATAAACCTTAAAACTTAGGGAATTAAAGTTTAATTACGAATGTAGTACATTTCACATTTATATTTAAGACCTTTTGTCTTCGTAACAACGCGAGCATGTGACGCAAATCCACAAGTTTACCCCCTACCAAAAAGTGCTCAACGCGGCTAAAGAAGTTTTCACTTAAAAATAATTATATGAATTGCAATAACAATAAAAAGTTATTAATCATTGGTGAAAGAGTTATGCAAATATCTTTAAAAATCTTGCTCTTTGGCTCTTGAATTATTCATTCTACTCAATAAAAGATTTTTTTTATTATAAATCATTAAAACAATAACTTACCTAAGAATTATTTATTGACATGTGTAGCCTATTTAATTTGTATTTAAATATTTTTTGTAACATTTGATAATTATGTATTATATACCTAATTTGTCCGTTATTGAGTGTAATAATAATTAGGTATTCAGAATTTAACTTGTTAATAATTTAATTAGGTAGTAAAATAATAATGTAAAATGTTAGTTAATTCTAAATGTTGTACGCCAGAAATGGCAGAATGCATGTTAATATTGTGTTCACAACGAATAAATCAATAAATCAATAAATCAATAGTTAAGTTATTCAGCTTTGAATGTATCCCGTAAATTATTGAAATCCCGCCGCGCCAAATATTCGCGGTGTGACGTCACGCAGCCCAAAGGTATGGGCCTCGGTGAGATGCATTAATTTTGCCATAACTCGTAAGATATTTTTAAAAATTGTATGGTGTAAACTGAAAAGGACAATAATTATTATGTACATTAAATGCTTAAGGTAACTAATGTATTTAATTTGGTACTAGCTGATGCCCGCGACTTCGTCCGCTTGGTTTAAGTTTTTTCATTCCCGCGGGATTTCCTTGATTTAAATCATGTATCCTCGAGGACCTCGTGATCCGCAGTCGACCATACTAACCGCTAGACTAACGAGGCAGTTCATTTGATTGAAGGTATAACTACTATGAAATAAAAATAACTTCATAGCAAACCTTCAATGGATCCATACTAATATTATAAATGCGAAAGTGTGTCTGTCTGTCTGTCTGTCTGTCTGCTACGCTTTCCCGGCCCATCTTTTTAACCGATTTTGCTGTAATTTGGTATAGAGGTAGGTTATATCCCAGGGAAGGACATAGGCTACTTTTTATCCCGGAAAATTAAGAAGTTCCCCCGGGAATCAAAAAACTTAATCCACGTGGACGAAGTCGCGGGAATCATCTAGTAAAAAATAAATGTCAGTGGCTTTCATTTTTTGATAGCCATTGAGTAAGGTCAGCAAAAGATTGAGAGGATGATGTATTTATACCTGCTCCTGGTTGCCGAGATCGGCCGCCATGTATTTGCCGATCCCGGGCGGGAACAGAATCGACATCACCGCCAGCGTCATGAATCCCGGATAGATGAAACGACTGCAACAGAGTTTAGACACTCTTCAACTCCGTCTAATCGAGCGATAAGTTTATTTTTTTAATAATAGGGATGATGACAACTAAATCAAATCAGCAACTTAAAAACGCACTTCTAGTATGGAAGTTGTATGGAATTCACAGTTGTGACGTCATAAAATATCAACGCACTTTTTTCTTAAATCTATATTTTAAAATGGTTATCAAACTTAAAACTAACCGAGGATGTGAATTTAAGGTCTTTTGGAAGACCCTCTAATCGGTTAATAATCGGTTAGAAATAATTAATTATTATTGACATAGGCATCATCCCTATTTCGATTTCGGATTTCGAGGGGGGGTCAAAAAGTCACGAAATTAGTGTGACGTACTTTATGGATGATCCCTCATGGGCTTCCGCACAGTGACGCCTGCTTCTATCTACTCACTTCTTCTGCAGGAAGTTGCTGAGCACTTTGGTGTTTCTCATGAACAGCACGTATTGCCGGTGCAGGAACACCCACAGCGCCGCCATGAGGCCGCACACGATACTGTCAATATAAATAATAATACTGTCAATATTATATAAATTATAATACTGTCAATATTATATAAATAATAATACTGTCAATATTATGGCCAGCCCTAGGGGCCCGTAGCCTCCTAGGCAGGCCCAAGCCGTTTAAATACGGCTTAAAGCTACTCACCGGGGCACTGAGTTGCCCCGCGCCCCGCCCGGGTAAGGAGGCTCAGCCTCGAGGCCCGTGAGGGCCAAACGGAGATGACCCACACAGCTGTCAATACTATAACTTTAAAAAAACGTGTGGTGTCGTGGGAATATTAATTTCAAGTTCTAGTAGAGGTAAAAAGAAAATAATTATTCAGGTATAATTTTTTTATTACGATTTTTTTATCGATAAAAATCAAAATAGTAGATTATTCAACATGGGGGTAATGCAAGGTCTTACGTCACGGGCGCCGGAATAAACCCCAAGCGCAAGGAGGGATTTTAGAGTAACTCCCGAGCGTAGCGAGGGTGTTGCATCTAGAATCCTGAGTGAAGCGCGGGGTTTAGGGGCGCCCAAGACAAAGACACCATTACCCCTGCGTTGAATACTCTAATTATCACACCTCGCGAGGCAATAAAATCAAGTAGGCAATTGGCACCTTTAGTAGTTTTCCACTTGCAGGAATTTTCGTATGCTTTTAAATATCTGTCTTCAAAAGCTTCTGGGAGCAAATCGTTTATTATTTGACGAATTCGCGGGCATCAACTAGTTAAATATATATTCAATTTCAATAACAGCACAATAATGTTTTGGAAATAAGTGTTGGCGGGACTTTTCAAAGGAATTTTCAACAATCTTCACTCTGTGGTTCGTGCGAAAGGGACGCCATCACTATATACGAGATAGAAAATGTGAGAGGGACGCCGTCATATGTCGAAGAGAGAAAGCAATACTAGGAATTAACAGAGTTTTCTTTGGATGCGGGATCTTTCAAAGTTCAAATCACATTACTCCCCATGGGGGTAATGGATTTCAGTACAACATTACAACCCCGCTAAGCCTTGAGAATGTAATGACGTACTTTACCTTCAGCTAACAGGCCTTGTAATAAGGCATTGACGAGCGAGTGGTGTGAAAAGTACTTTACAAAATTATCTTAACACTTTTATTTTATTCACAACGATTCATAAAAATATATAATAATAAATAGACACTGTATAGCGAACATACATAAACTATACTTACAAACTACAAAACTACAAAATTGGCAGTCAATTGCCGATAGAAGTGAAAACGAGTGCCTATAGAACGAAAAAAAGTATTTAAATATTATTATTTTTTTGTTTTTTTTTTTAATTAATGATGATGATGAAATTCGTAACAACGCGAGCATGATTTCACTTTAAATTCTTACGCTTTTTCGTTACGGACGTTTTTTGCCGGCTAGGGTGAGTACCCTCCGCGTCGTCCCATAAGGAACTTCGTTCCAAAAAATACTGTAAAGCTGTACTGTAAGTAAAGTGTTATGTACAGTCTTACCCCAGAAGCACAAAGACGGCGAACTCCTGCGGGTCGAAGGGGAAGTCCTGTGGCAGATTGGTGGGGAACAGCGGCTTCACTGTGGGCATGGCGCCCGACCACACCGACAGCAGCCGGAACATCTGCCCACACAACAGTTACACCATTTGAAAAATTATTCATGAAAAAAAAAAAAATTATATATGTAGAGGTTCTCCTCTACATATATAATTTTTTTCACATTACCACCTTCTGGTGGTAATGTGACCCCCGCAGGTATATTGGCCCCCTTTGATATTATACTAATCATCATCATCATCATCATCATCATCAGCCGTTGTGCATCCACTGCTGGACATAGGCCTCTTTCAAGTAGCGCCAACGTGCTCTTTCCTCGGCTTTCCGCATCCAATCGATGCCAGCCACCCTCCGGATATCATCGCTCCACCTTGCTGGGGGGCGCCCTACGCTAAACTACTAACTACTACTACTACTAATACTAATATTTAATATTATACTAATACTTATTATAAATGCGAAAGTGTGTTTGTTTGTTTGTTTGTTTGTCCTTCAATTACGCTGCAACGGAGCAAAGGATCGACGTGATTTTTGGCATGGGTATTGTCGAGGACCTGGAGAGTGACATAGGCTCCCGGAAAATTAAGGAGTTCCCGCGGGAATCAAAAACTTAAACCACGCGGACGAAGTTGCGGGCATCAGCTAGTCGTTACTCATATTATAAATGTGAAAGTTTGGATGGATGGATGGATAGATGTTTGTTACTCAATCACGCCGAAACGGCTGAAAGGATCTGGATGAAATTTGGCACAGAGATAGATTATAGTCTGGAATAACACCTACGCTACTTTTTATCCAATCAAAAAACACCAATCCACGCAGACGAAGTCGCGGGCACCAGCTAGTATTATATAACTTAGAAACTCGCCAGCTACTATCTCATAAGGGCAACGCAGAGCTTTTGTGGCAGTATCAACTTCGTATCCAACAATTCCGTAAAGTCTCGCCTCCTAAAGATTCAACGTAAAAAAATTGGCAGTCATAGGGACTGCCGATAGAAGTGAAACGAATATTTAAAATAATTGTTTTTTTTAAATAAATAAATAAAAAATAAAATATAAACCTTAAAACTAAGAGAGTTTAATTACGAATGTAGTATATTTATATTTAAGACCTTTTGTCTTCATAACAACGCGAGCATATCGGTCACGCGAATCCACAAGTTTACCCCCTACCAAAAAGTGCTCAACGCGGCTAAAGAAGTTTTCACTTCAAAACACTTACAATAGCACTGCAGCAAGCGGCAAAGAAGCCCCGCCAGTAGTTTCTGACCGCGAAGTACGTGGTGGTTACTTCGATGGAGAACAGAACACCTGCAACCAATCACAACCACTTCGTTAAAACGACGAAGATTACAAAAACACTTCGACAATTCAAAGGAAAAAGTGATTTAATCAAAGTGTAAAGGTACAGCACTGTGGTACGGTCTCATGTGGTACGGTGGCCAAAATTGGTACTTATTTTTATGACTTGTTTTTATTTTATTAGGGTTCCGTACCAAAATGGTAAAAATGGAACCCTTATGGTGCGACTTTCTCCGTCCGTCCGTCTGTCACAGTCGATTATTTCAGTAACTATTAAAGCTATCGACATGAAATTTGGAATAGTTGTGTATAATAGTGGCCTAACATCATTAAAATAAAAAAAAATCGAAAATTATTTTTAGTTTAATTAAAAAAGGGGGAAAATCGGGGGTATGAAATTTCAAAGTATGATAACTATACTAAGTGGGATATATCATATGAAAGGGTTGTACTTCTACATTCTAAAACAGATTTTTATTTATTTTTATGCATAATAGTTTTTGATTTATCGGGCAAAATGTCGAAAAAAATACCGTAATTTATTGTGCTGCATAATGATTTTCAACAAAATTACGCGCTTGTTTCTCTCGCGAAATAAAAATGACTGAGTACCTATATTTGATTTCCACTTTACAGAAAAATTATTATGTAGGTACCTCATGATATATTCATTTCATTTATTTCATTTCATTTATTTGTTCGAAACACATTACAATATTTTCAGTTATAACTATTGGGGCAGTGGTTTCCACACTAGGATTCCCTGTATCGAAACCACTTCCTTCCGAGGGTAGGTAACAACAGAAAAGAACTTAAAAATAATTACAAATGTGAACGTACAACTGATACAAACTATACACATAATTATTTAATCAATACATTGATTAATGCTTCTTTGTTGGGTTAGTGTACGTGTGTGCGTGTGTGTATGTATGTGTGTGTGTGTGTGTGTGTGTGTGTGTGTGTGTGTGTGTGTGTACTATATTACATTTTTTAGTATTTTTTCCGTGTGTTCGTAGGTGAGTTCTTTTAGCCATTTGTTTATGGTTTTTTTCATGTATACCGTGACATTTTTATGATTTTGAGTGCTCTATTGACTTTGGTATATAGATATGGTCCAGAAAAATGGAAACATCTACGTGCCCACTGTGTGCGTAATAAGGGGCACCTCCACCTCTGGAGACGCGAGCGTTAAGGCTGCCGATTTGTGGAATCTCAGTATAACAGACTTAATATATAATTGTCTGACGCGCAAATATCCGCACTCTGAGTAAAGGCTATCAGTAAAGGCTATATATAATAATTTCTAGTTTATCCACCCTAACATTATATTCGGAGAATCCTTCCTGTAATAACGATTAAAATAATTTCGCGCTTACTTCGCGTGCACTCAAATTATCTAAAACTTTTTGATACTATTTTGAGACCTACGAGTATGAGAGTTATAAATGCGAAAGTTTGGATGGATGGATGAATGTTTATTACTCAATCACGCCAGAACGGATCTGGATGAAATTTGGCACAGAGATAGATTATAGTCTGGAATAACGCATATGCTACTTTTTATCCCGGAAAACGAAGGAGTTCCCGCGGGAACAAAAAACCTTAATCCACGCTGACGAAGCCGCAAGCATCTGCTAATAAGAATTATTTTGATGATCTAACTTATGAAAAATATTAAAAAAAAACTCATTCTGAAGGCCTGGGGGCGCCAAAATGGAGTCTCGTACCACCCGTACCAACCTTACAGAGAACTATTAAATCTTTAATCAAAATCACTGCACGCAAACACAAGTATCTTTAACGACAGCATTGCCCAATTAACCCCCTGCATATAAAATGTTTAACGACAGTCGCAAATGAAGAGATGTATTACATCAATTAGACCTGGTAAATACTTACCGGTCTTGGAGTTATCTGGAATCTTCTGGATTCAGTTGAAATAATTATGGGACACGTAATTAGTTGAAGATTGCTTGGAATAAATTATTTTATTGTTATTTCTTATGTACGCACTTCAATAAAAGTTATTTCATTTTTAACCTATTTCCAGTCCACTACTAAGCACGGGTTTTCTCCTACACCGGGTAAATAAGGATTGGCCAACTTTTCACACCTTAGAAACCATTATGAAGAACTCACAATAATTAAATTGATAGTTTTAAATAATCACCTCGAAATATGAAAAGCTGTTAAAGAAATAATGTTAAGAAAAAAGAATAAAGAAAGGGTTTTTGGAAGAGATCGCTATTTAGCGATAAGACCGCCTTACTGTACCTACGTTTTAAGCTTTCATGTTTGTTGGCTGTTTCTTTTGTGTTTTATTGGTGTACAATAAAGAATATACATACATACATACATACAAAAGCGAGCCTTAGGCACATCGCATACCTGCAAAGTTAAGTGAGAATGTTTTTCTTCTTATTATCACTTATATATCATCAGAAGGTGCACCTTCAGTACAAGCGGCAGTTAATATTTCAATAGTTCTCAACTCATTGCTGTAGAATGAAGATGCTTTAAAAGTTTATCACCAATTCAGGGTGAAGGAAATGTTGATGATAGTTATAATGATGATAAAGAAAAAATTTATATATCATCATCACCTCCAACAGGAGCGGCGAAACACGAAGCAACACCAACAGCGCAGGCCGCTGCCAGAATTTCACTAGTTCTCAACTCATTGTTTTAGAATGAAGATGCTTTGAAAGTTTATCACCAATTTGCGGGGAAGAAAATGTTGATGATACTTATGATGATGAAGAATAATGTAATGATATATCATCACCTCCGACAGGAGCGGCGAAACACGACGCAACACCAACTGCGCAGGCCGCGGCTAACATTTCAGTTGTTCTCGACTCATTGCTGTAGATGCCTTGGAAGGTTGTCACCAGTTTGGACAGCAACGCCGCTACCATGGACGCTATGTGGACTGATGGACCCTGGAAATATGATTGTGTTGATATTATGTTTTATTTATTGAAATTCCTATTTCCAACGAATATTGTAGAAATCATTAACAATATTAAAATAATGCAATCGTCAATTAAAGGAATATTATGCAGCATTATAATGTATTTCCGGTTACTTGTTACAAACAAAAATAAAAAAAAATACCTAGAGCTAATAATATTGATAACAATTAAATTAAACTAACAATTAATTATTCTTAATAATTAGCAGGAGAATTCGTGCCATTTATGATATCATGTCAAGACTATACCACCGGTCCAGTAAAGAGAGCCGGGAAGCTATTCTAGTTAAAAAGTCACAATAATGCATTAGATGTAAAATATCCCAGTTATCATGGACTTGCGCAAAGTAACGCCTGCTACTTTGAATAAAGAATAATAATCAGACTAACTATTGTGGTTTCTAGAATATTCACCTCTTTCCCAAGCGGCAGACCAGATCCAAGCGTGGCAGTCAGACCAATGAGCTTAGAGATTAATGCGCGAAAAGTTAGGTACTCCTTCAGGTGCACTCCTCTTAGTATTGTCTTCATTTCTGGTATTCCAGAACCTAAAAATATAAGTATTGTTATTGTTAACGGAGTTTCCCAAGGGGAACTATTAGAACCGCTGCAATTATTACAGTTCACTTATAACAATAGTAATATTTTACTATACAGGTTTACAGTTAAAGACATTAGAACAAGTACAGAATTAGGAATTTAAACAGAAGAAGTAACAGAGAAAGTACAACGGAACAGAACACTTACCGATACTTTGAGCGGCTACTATATGGACGAATCCAGCGGCGAATAGAATTAAACATACAGGGAGAGAGACCCACGCTACATATTGACTGAAGGTAGACGTGGCTAAGTCTTTGTACATCCACATCCGCGCTGCAAATAAAAATATAACTTATTATAATTTCATAGAGGTTTTGGATTATTGATACAGATTATTTGGTATTTTGGGATAGTTTGGGAGGTCTATCTATCTTCTTTGATCTAGTTACAGAATACATAAAAACGACAATCATGCGTGATGAAAAGCAAAGTTGTACCCCTAAAGTAGATTTTTATTCTCTACACGTATACCGGACATGCTATTCGTGATACAGTTCATTCCTGCGCCTCTTCGTTGTTGTTTAGATTCTAGATCTTGTTTAGATCGTTGAGGTCCAGGGGTGATCTACCTCTTTAGGTAGGTATATATGCTTGTTAATGTGTGGCACAATTTGGAAATAAATGTTTTTTCTTTCTTTCTTCTTTTCTTCTTCTATTCAGACGTCGGAAGGGCGTTCTACATCCTAGCTATTTGTATCAAAAACGTTCAACAAAGTTCAATTCTTGCTAGAAGGCGTTGTGGTTTTAAAGTGAAATATCTTGAAATTATGCCCATAACTAGGTAACTTACTTGTTCATCCTACAGCCAGCTTGTAAAGATAATAAAGTTATTGTATTACATGAAGTATTATGTAAATTAGTTGTACCTTGCAATTCAGTTACTAAAGGTGTATTAGTAGTAATGTGAATGAATTAAGATGCATCCGTTGTTATTCTTGAAGATGCAAATGTGCAGTAACGACACAGTTATGATGCAGTGTATACAACTGTTAAGGTCGGATATTAACATTTGAATAAGATAAATTACGCCGATCTACAGATAATGGCATACGGCAATATAGCTTCATACACAAGTGATATACTATCGCCTGTAAATGATTACCATCCTAAACTTTCGGAGATGTACATAAGACCTATGCACAATTCATATAAGACCAGCCAGACAGTAAACCTTTTTGGCAGAGCTTATAGTAGCTCATCTTTAGATATAAATTTTTAACAAGTGTTCCAACCCTAAATCCTATTGTTTTATTCAGGGTTTAGGGTTGGACTACCAATAATTTAGGATTGGTTTCATACTAAAAAGCTGTTCAGCGGTCCCTTTTGGACTACAAGTCCCTTTCTAAACTTTTTAACGTTTTAAAAAAGTATTTTCAGCAATTCCACCTGGGACTAGTAATTTAAAAACGGGTTTCTTACCATTATTACAGACAGCGATGCCCTTGTCCATCGCAAAGTTGAGTATGGCCATGATGATGCCAAGCAGCGCCAGGAATACCCAGTCTTCGCCGAGCCGCGCGAACGAGTGCCTCCACACGTAACCTAGTAAACTTTATATCATTGAATAAGCTTTGTATCAGGTTATTATCATGATCGTTTGCCATAAAATTATAGAAAACAACTATTTATATCGTAGGTACTTTTTTATTCCCGCGGGAATGGGAAAAACAGCCTATGTCCTTCCCCGGGACACAACCTATCTCTATACCAAGTGAGAAATGAGAACAGCACGGGGTCTTTCTATCGGTGCCTGCAGGAACTGAGGGATGATAGACTTATCTAGCTAAAATTGGAAAGTTAAACATTATCTAAATACAACACTTCATTCAAATCGCTTCCGAGAAAACAGTTTTGTATGAGGTTATTTAAGTGATAGGATAGAAGATGTAACTATCAACATATGACATAATACATCAATGTAAGTTCGTTCGTCCCTTGCCTACGGCTTTATCCAATTAAGTTAAAGTTTTGTACAGTTGTTGTCGACACATTGCATGAAAGTTTTTATCTTTAGTGTCTTCACCTACGACAATAATAGCTATATTAAGACTGCGCTTTTCAGCTTACCTAATACTTTAAAAAACTTCCCCCTAGGTCGATGTTTGCCTGTCGCCTCCAACTCCTTCTGTCGCAGCTTGTCATCTTTCCGTCTTCTTTTCCTCAGTCTTCTGAGTCTTCTAGCCTCTTCTCTAGCTGCTTCACTTAGGTCGCGTTGGTAGCGACCATACATCTAGAAGAGGAAAAAAATTCTATGGTTATTTTTGTGCTGCTTAAATATTTTAGAAATCTGTTTAGAAATAAAATCAAGTTCTTCTCTCTATATTTCTTTACTAGATGATGCCCACGACTTCGTCCGCGTGGATTAAGGTTTTCTAATTCCCGCGAGAACTCTTTAAATTTTCCGGGATAAAAAGGATGTAACCTACTACTATACCGAATTTCATCCAAATCGGTTTAAAAGATGGGCCGTGAAAGCGTAGCAGACAGACAGACACACTTTCGAGCATTTATAATATTAGTATGGATATTAGTATGGAAGTATGGATATGGATTCCGTGTCCCTTTCTCTTCTCTACATAGCATATAACAGAAAACTACAATCCATTTTTGTTTGATTATTTTTCTTAATAACTTCTTAAGTTATATGGTAACTTCAATGCAGTTTTTACATTCTTATGTAGAACGTTTAATATCACAGAATATCCAATTTTTTTTACTATTATAAGTACATATACAATTATCTGATAAAGTTCTCTTCCAAGACTCCTTCTTCATTCTCACTATGTCCACTATTTGTCTTAATGCAAGTAAGTTCTACTTAAAATCTAGATAGATGGAAGCTTATGTTACTACTAGAACTCTTCTTCCTCTTTCAATAATTTCTTCTTCGTTCATTGTTTAAGCTTTCATTGGATCAATATGTCTTTATTTCTATATTCTGTACGCACGTCGATTGTAGATTACATCTTCTATACTAATAATAAAACTGTAACAGGTCCAATTCTGTACATTGAAGATATTTTGAAAATTTTTTTTGGAGGACACTCATTATTCGATACTGAAGCCAAATCTGTATTTTTTTTCATTTTTGTCTGTCTGTCTGTCTGTCTGTCTGTATCTTGGCCGCGCATTACGCCGAAACTACTGAATGAATTCAAACGAAACTTGGCATGATTTGAGCCCATACTACGAGGTAGGACATAGGTTACTTTTTATCCCGAAATTCTACCCCCGAAGGGGTGAAATAGGGGCTGAAAGTTTGTATGAAAGTCTTTAATTTCTCAACTTATAGCCATGAAACTTGATATATGAGCTGCGGGTTGAAAATGAAAACATAATATGTGTTTCACAGTTTTTCAAAATTCCACCCCCGAAGGGGTGAAATAGGGGTTGAGAGTTGGTATGAAAATCCTTAATTTCTCAAGTTATAGCCATGAAACAGCATTTGGGCTTTCGTTAAAATATGAAGAAGTACGTGTTTCACCATTATAGGGGGATTATACCGTGGGATAGTAATATAGGCTACTTTTTATCCTGGAAAATTAACTGAAAAACTTATTCCACGCGGACGAAGTCGCGGGCATCAGCTATAAAGAATATACATACATAGGCTACTTTTTATCCCGGAAAATTAATGAGTTCCCGCGGGAATCGAAAAAACTTAGTCCACGCGGACGAAGTCGCGGGCATCAGCTAGTATTATATATTTGTAAACGTACGAGTATGTTTTAAAGATTTCGTATACAATTATCCCCTACAAGTGTTTTGAACTAAGAAACAGTACCTATAGGTAGTATCTTATCTTAACCACTAAAGAACCACTATTAATATTGTCTTTGATATTAACTTTAATAATGTAGAGTTTCTAGTTAATACTTTTTTAACACTAAGTTTCTTATAACACTCTGTTATTAATATTTACTGTGTTAACTTCGCCGATTTTCTTGCTAGCGCATATCGGTAGGACCGGCATTATAAACTAGTGGTATAGCTTCACTTGACGATTCGAAAGCACGATTAAAAAAACTTTTTCATTACTCATACACGGAAAGTAGGTTTGAAGTTGCCTGAGAAGCGGGTTGAAAGTAATACTTTTCAGCCCTAGGGAGAATCGTTTTCAACAGAATTTTTATTGGAGTTCAAATGAAACACGACTTTTTTTTTTTTTTTTTTTTATACCCGAGTGCATCCATAGACAAGAAGAAAGATAGACTTTATTCATAAAGTAAAGACAACTGATTCATAGACTTTTTATTTTGACTTTTTCGTAATGAAAAGCACAGTGTTTACCTCGGGATGAAAGACTTATTTAGTCCCTCGAACTATAGGCCCCCTCGCTACGCTCGGGCGCCAAACCCCGTCTCGGGACTAAATAAGTTACTTTCATCCCTAGGGTAACAATGTACTATTAACGAACACATTAGCTTAACTTAATAGTAAGAATATTTAGCTGTCCTTTCGCGCAAGTTTTATTTTATTCCCTTTTCAATGATACTTTTTTAGGTGCTAATTAGAAATTAAAGTAGTAAAGTAACAATAAACTTATTTTCTTCACGACAGCTACTGTGTGGCTTAGGATTTGTAGCTGTGTAATGGTGGAATCGTTTAAGCTAGCCTTGAATCCAGCCTTTGTTTGCCGAAGATATCATTAATCTCGGCTGTTTGGCAAAGGTAAACGATCGCATGGCTGTGCAATTATTTATTAAAGATTAAGATTCAAATTAGAACTGCAAAAAGGTGCAAGAGTAATCTACGGTTACAATACCTTTATACGACGAATTTTGGCTGAGATACTTAAATACATATGCGGAAGGAAGTGGGAACCCACCGCATTATTATCCTAAGAAAACTCTTACCATTATTTGATTAATAGAAAGACAAATGAATAACTAATTTTACAAAGTCTATAGAAGAGGGCACAACAATTTTATTCAATACTAGCTGATGCCCGCGACTTCGTCCGCGTGGATTGAGGTTTTTCGGTTCCCGCGGGAACTCTTTAATTTTCCGGGATAAACAGTAGCCTATGTGCTATTCCAGACTATAATCTATCTCTGTGCCAAATTTCATCCAGATCCGTTCAGCCGTTGGAGCGTGATTGAGTAACAAACATCCATCCATACATCCATCCAAACTTTTGCATTTATAATATTTATTTGATTTTTATCCCGGAAAATTAAGGAGTTCCCGCGGGAATTGAAAAAACTTAAACCACGCGGACGAAGCGGCGGGCATCAGCTAGTGAATCATAAACATTAAAAACTGTAAAATTTAAAAAGGAACTAACAGTCGTATTGTCTGAAATATTGCATGTACATGTTCAGTTTTGTCTGGTAGACTTCGACCGTGGCTAGTTAGTGTAATAAGAGTATCAGCGATTTAAGCTCTGATATAAGACGTATTTTAATGTGAAAGGAGACGGTCGAGATTTGTATGGAGCGTCGGTCCGGTCCTTTTACAAGTAGAGAAATGAAAGAAAGAAAAACCGGCCAAGTGCGAGTCGGACTCGCGCACCGAGGGTTCCGTACAAACCTGTAGTAAGTTTTACGATTTATGACGTATTAAAAACAAGACGAAATGAACCGCAAAACTAACGTTGTTTGTAGAGGTTTATTGTTAATATCAAAAAATTACGTTTGTTGTATGGGAGCCCCCCTTTAATATTTACTTTATTGATATTTAATTATTTATTTTGAAAGGTAATATACAAGTTAATATTCTGTGAAAATTTGAACCGTCTACCTGTTACCGTTTTTAATACTGAGCAAAAAAATACGAAAAAAACACGTTTATTGTATGGAGACCCCCCTTAATATATATATTTTTTTAATTTTTAGTATTTGTTGTTATAGCGGCAACGGAAATACATCATTTGTGAAAATTTCAGCTTTCTAGCTATCACGGTTTATGAGATACAGCCTGGAGACAGACAGACAGCGGAGTCTTAGTAATAGGGTCCCGTTTTTACCCTTTGGGTACGGAACCCTAAAAATACTAAACCAGTTTTGATCGTTCAAATCTACGAATTCATCGTAATTTCAGTGGTGTAATTATTTAATCTTTCCACGATAAGCAACACTAAACAGGAGCGGGTAACAATGGCGGATTCATATTTTTTGACGTTTTCTGTCAAGTGTCAATACAACACCGGAAAAACCGTAGGGAAAAACACGTTATTTTGACAGTGACTGTCAGAAATGACATTTGATACATTTCGCACCTACTGCCATCTCTATGGCTAAAGGTTGCCATCTTGGAAACGTATCGAAAACTTGAAATACATTTTATTTTATTTCTCGTTATTTACTTTAATATTCCAAAATATTATATTTTTAATACAATCTATGTATTTTCCTCTATTCGTGGTAGAGTGTACAAAGAGTACACCGAAGGTGAACCTTCTCCTTTTAACATTTGGATACATCACGTAGATTGTACTTTTATCTGCTTACTCAAAGGCAATTTTTATGCCAAGGTTTGAAGGCTTCAATATAATAGATGTTTATCATATTTAAATGACCTGAATTTTCAATGCTCTTTGAAGGTGTTACTACATGACCTGATGATTAGCGCATATTCGAGTGTTTAGTGTCGTAGGTCTCCGATACTTTATTGAGCAACAAGCCCGCGTGGATTGAGGTTTAACTCTAAAGAGTTGAACCTCAATCCACGCGGACGAATTATTATTTATCCCGGAAAATTAATTACTATTTATCCCGGAAAATTAAAATTTTCCGGGATAAATAGTAGCCTGTGTTATTCCAGAATATAATTTAACTCTGTGCCCAATTTCATCCAGCCCCCCCGATTATGTAAGAATTGTCGATCAAACTTTAAAGGTTCAGCGTCAAAGTAACATAAACCATAACTGCATTGAATTAGAGCTCAATTTCGTGTATCCATTCTTATACGTTTGAGTATCGTACATACCTAAAAAAGTATAAGAATGGGTACACGAAATTGAGCTCTAATTTTTAATGATGTTATGGTTTATTTACTTTGCCGCAGAACTTTAACGATTTCATCGGCCATTCTTACATGATTGGGGGGCTTATCCGTTCAGCCGTTCTGGCGTGATTGAGTAACAAACATCCATCCATCCAAACTTTCGCATTTATAATATTAAAATAAAGTAAGTATAAATAACATTAAACGTGTAGGTACATAGGAGATTGGACTGACTACCTTTACTTGTCTAAGTCACGAATCTTGAGATTTTGTATGTCCTATATACTGTAGTAATAGCAAGAAGATACTTTTTTTACCCCTCTACAAATTAGCCCTTGGCTGCTATCTCTCACTCAGCCAAAATTTTTATTTAAAAAAATGATAGCCAGTGTCACTCCGGATGATGTAAGGATTCTAACGATACCTCATACATCCAAATCTGTTCAGGCATTTAGAAGTTATGGTGGAATAAAGAAACTCACATATTATACGTATGTCCAGGTGTTTAGCCTATATCCTTGCAAAAAATCGCGTCAATCCATTAATCCGTTGCCGATTGCGAAGTGATTAAGGACAAACCAACAATCAAACACTTTCGCATTTATATGGATATAGTGATTGTATGCTGTAAAACAATAGGTTGTCATATCGATTATGAATAAAACATATCAAAGGGTAGGATAATGCGAAATCGATTGTGCACCTTGCATCGAGGAAATGTGTTACTGAGTCCACGAATCCAACGGACGTGTGTCGACAGAAGGACTTTTATATATTCCAATTTCCAGTAGGTACAAGGTAGCCCTTGACAGCAATTTCGCCATCAGGCTTTGCATGCGCACGAGATATCTCGCGACGAGAGAGAGATGTTGTACCTACTTGTCGGCAAATTTTCGTTTACCTTAACATGCACAAAATCCGGTATATTATAAGAAAAAATAGTCGGCATGTAAGAATTCGTAGAGAAAAATACCACAGATAAGAAATATTACGTTGATCTCAACTTTTGACGTCACGAGACAAGTAACCATGTTAGCTTCGGTAGACAAATAGAGATAACGGGTAGACATAATTTTACTCGTTGTACGCACGCTAGCGCTACTGGTGATCAGTGATGATGCAGTCTAAGATGGTAGCGGGATTATAAGGCAGTTAAACCCCTTTTTAGGTAAGCGCGCTCCAAACTTCACTTTATCATTGCTTTGCATCTATACTTCTATTATAAATGCGAAAGTTTGGATGGATGGATGTTTGTTACTCAAACACGCCAGAACGGCTGAACGGATCCGGATGAAATTCGGCACATGGATAGATAATAGCCTGGGCTACTTTTTATTCTGGAAAATTAAAGAGATGTCGCGGGAACCAAAAAACGCGGACGAAGTCGCGGGCATGAGCTAGTTAAGCATAATTGTCGTAAACCACAAGCCTATTCTGCAATTGAAAAGAAAAATACCCCAAAGGTTTTTTCACAGTACTGGATCGCAAAATCGCTTGGCGTCACGTCTTTGCCGACTCTACCTCCCCCTTTCGCTTCCCTACCGCCCCCTATACCCTACCCTGCTTTTTGGAAAAATTTCCAAAAAGCATCGATATATATGTAGGTACTAAATGGGCCCTTTCATAGAAAAAAATTGGGCTTCCGACTTGTAGAGCGCGCTCCTCACCTGATAACCCTATCCTTGTCCCAGCCATAGCGCTGTCCCGCTTTTCAGACTAGATGGCGTTAGTAAAATAGGTCCACATTCTTTGTTTGACAGGGCCCGTCTATGTAAATTGAGGTCGTTGCCAAAAAGCTCCTGTCGGGAATTGAACCCTAGACCTCCGACCTAATAATGCGAAATCGATGTGCATACTGTATCAAGGAAAAGTGTTAGTTCCCGAGTCTACAAATTCATCGGACGTGTGTGGACAGGAGGACACCGCGTTCTCTGTTGATGTATTTATGAGAGTCTGCGCTTGATGCGAATTTTAATAGCTCTGAATAACTAGTGGTTCGCCCCGAACTGAGACCTCGCGGTTTCACAGAGCGCCATCTATTGACATCAGTGTGAAGTTCTGTTAAAAATATCATCATCATTAAAAATTAAATAATTTCGTTTCCTTATAATATTTATCTAATTTTAGTATTTGTTGTTCAAGTACAGGATATAATACAAATAATTGATCAAGTTTCAGGCTTGAGAGTTCAGAAAATTGAGAGTTCTGAGGTCAACTTTGGACGTTAGAAAATCGCCACTTTGAAAGCCCCCCATTTCGTCAATTTTAGGAGAAAAATTCAAAAAAAAATATTTTTGGACTCTACTCCTAATTATCTTTAAAATGATATACTGCAACCCTATGTAACGCTATAAAAAATATTTTACTTCGCATTCGCTTCTATGAGAGCCCCCCTGAAATAAAGATTTTTATAACTTTTTAAGCCATATTCGGCGGGAGGCCATCGGTTTACATATTATATTTAAATTTGAAGTAATTATGTCCAGCAATTCAGAAGTTATAAGGCTCTGACAGACGGACAGACGGACGGACGGACAAGTGCCAATTCACCCAAGTAGACTCAGAGACCTTCGCTTCGCTCGGTCAATTAAGTAAGAAGGTTTCGGTAGGCTGATAAGACGGCTCAGGGTCACACGGCAAGCGATTAAGAGGGCTATAATTGGAGTGATCAAAAATAAATGAGGAGATCCGTAAGAGAACCAGAGCCACCTATACATTGTTCGAAGAGTAGCTAAGTAGTTTTTGTAAAACGCAAACTTATTGAAAAATCCTAAGTTACCTACAATGTAAAGGATTATTTAAATTATAAAAAATCATGGGAATTAATTTATCCAGCATTCGTAATTATAGATCTAATTAATTTATGATGTTTTTTGAGATGGTGATAATAAAAATAAAAACCCGACTGAGTTAGTTGTGGGCTCTTCAGGTGTCTTGTGGTGTCTCAGACCGTTTGGAACCCTAGAAGCTTTAGTTTCAATCAATCTATAGGTACTATCTATCCTAATATTATAAATGCGAAAGTATGGATGGACGGATGGATGGATGGATGTGTGTTACTCAATCACGCCTTATCGGCTAAACAGAAATTTGCCACAGAGGTAGATAACTAGATTTGTCTGGAATAAACACATAGGCTACTTTTTATCCCTTAAAATTAAACAGTTCCCGCGGGGGCCAAAAAACCTCACTCCACGGGGACGAAGTCGCGAGCATCAGCTAGTAAATATTTCAAGCAATTCTATCATATCACCGTCTAAGACCGAACACCAATGTGGCTCGATGAGTGCCTAAAAAGGACATTGCTAACCTACATTGCTCGAAAAAGCTAATTATTGACTCGCTCCAGCAATGCTAAGGACAGCGGTTACTTATGAAATTAATGAAATTGCAAATTATTTTTTTCAAAAGAGCAACCGCCGAGTTTCTTGCTGGTTCATCTCGGTAGGAATGGCATTCCGAACCAGTGGTAGATTCATTCGACTATTCATAAGCACTTGTATGTCTATTTGAATAAAAAAACTTTTGAATTTTGAATTGTAAAACGCAAACTTAAATCCTAAATTACAATGTAAAGGATTATTTAAATTATAAAAATGCATTGGAATGACTTTATCCTAATTATATCGCGTAGCTCTATGTGTAGCGCTGACTCTACGATGCAACCACGGCACGAGAAGTACCTACTGTCAGTTATTTCGACAACGCGATTCGCGACCCAAATTTGAGGTTTCCGTCAATAGGGATGATGACAACTCAATCAAATCAGAAACTCTTTATCAAACTTTAAAAACGCACTTCTAGTATGGAAGTTGTATGGAATTCACAGTTGTGACGTCATCAAATTTCAACGCACTTTTTTTTTTCTTTAATCTTTATTTTAAAATGGTTATCAAACTTAAAACTAGCCGAGGATGTGAATTTTAGGTGTTTTCGAAGACCCTCTATTTAATAATCAGTTTATTATTAGAACTAATTTATTTGTGATATAGGCATCATCCCTATTAATTTAAGATCATTATAATAATTGTTACATCGAGTAACCCTAGACCAGAGTACTAGAGGCACTAGGAGTGCCTACGTGATCAAATCAGAAATGAGGAGATCCGCATGAGAACCAGGGGGTCTACTCTCTTTCTCTAAAACGAAACTTCGCAAACAAACGAACGAAATTTCTTCTCTGCTGAATTTGCTCCTCTCTATATCGTTTTCGTACACGCAGACGAAGTACGGACACAGGGTCGATAAACCTCCTAACTCATGTGGTACGGATCCATAGAAAATTTTCGTGGCCGATTGGATTGAACAATTTTGAGTGGGTCTATTAACAGACTAATTACGTTCGTTTGAGAGAAAGAGAGTAGACCCCCAGAGCCACCGACGCATAACCCGTTTGCCCCACCATATTAAACGGCGCGGCGGTTATAATGATCGCAAGGCAAAATCCTTGTGTGCTCAGGGTTTAGGGACGAGTTTAACTGAAGATTAGCGGCCTAAGATAACTGTAAGTTAAACAGCCTCGGGCTCACCTTGTGTCGAATTTGGGGAAAATATTTGCCATTTTTACCTAAATACTAGGAAAAACTGCTACTAGTATTACGATTCTATGATATGCGTCCATACTAATAATATTATAAATGCGAAAGCGTGTCTGTCTGTCTGTCCGCTATGCTTTAACGGCACATCTTTTCAACCGATTTTGACGAAAGGTACAGACAGAGATAGAGTGTATTCAGGGGAAGGATATAATAGGCTTAGCTTAGGCATAGGCTTTTATCCCGGAATCCATACTTCCTTACTAATATTATAAATGCGATAGTGTGTCTGTCTGTCTGCTACGTTAGGCATAGGCTTTTATCCCGGAATCTATACTTCCTTACTAATATTATAAATGCGATAGTGTGTCTGTCTGTCTGCTACGTTTTCACAGCCCATCTGTTCTACCGATGTTGAAGAAATTTGGTACAGGGGTAGGTTGTATCCCGGGGAAGGACATAGGCTACTTTTTATCCCGGAAAAGAAAAGAGTTCCCGCGGGAATCAAAAAATCCTAATCCACGCGGACGAAGTCGCGGGGCATCATACAGTCTTCTAGTATTATAAATGCGAAAGTGTGTCTGTTTGCTACGTTTTCACGGCCCATCTGTTCAACCGATTTTCACGAAATTGGGTATTGGCGATAGTTTTTATCACGGAAAATCAAAGATTTCCCACGGGAAGATCAAAAACCCAAATCCATGCGAACGCGACATCTAGTTAGCTTATTTGACTAGTTTGACGGCTAAACCCATCGATTTAATTGGTAAGTCAATGGCTAAACCCAATTAAAATTTAAAAAAAAAAAAATTTGAACGAAGAAATCATACGAGTAGTATTTTCCTATAAGCTGAGAATATGTCCATGTCATAATTGCAAACTCACGATTTATTTGTTCTGTCGGAATTCATTGTTCCTTATATGACGTCATAGATAGGTACATCGCTAATATACAATTTGTACTAATATTTTGTTCAAATTACCAAATCCATAACAAAATAATAAATGCAAAAGTTTCTGTTTGAAATTTGTACAAAACTTTAGAGGTAAGCTGTTGTTTTCCGGGGAAGGACATACCACTACAGCCCATTAACGTCCCACTGCTGGGCACAGGCCTCTACTCTTGTAGGAGAGAGAAACATAGGCTAGAGATAGAGAGAGACGACATAGGCTACTTTTTGATAATGATAATGATAATATCTATATTAGTTCCAAAAACCATAGTACAAAGATTCTTAAAATTACCCTGGATCCCCAAACTAGGATAGCTCGTGTCTTGGGGATCAGTCTCTTCCCAGTAAGATCCCCTTAAGATCAAATATTCAATCGGAACACTCCCTGTGGTACAATAGATCACACAAAGTGAACCGACGACGTCGCTATGATCTAGGGACTCCAACGTACAAGGCAATTATATATAATACTAGCTGATGCCCGCGACTTCGTCCGCGTGGATATACCAAGTTTCATCGAAATAACTTGAGAAATTACGGACTTTTATACAAACTTTCAACCCCTATTTCACCCCTTTGGGGGTGGAATTTTGAAAAACTGTGAAACACGTATGTTTTCATTTCTAACCCGCAGCTCATATACCAAGTTTCATGGATATAACTTGAGAAATGAAGGACTTTCATACAAACTTTCAACCCCTATTTCACCCCTTCGGGAATAAAATTTACAAAAACTGTGAAACACTTATGTCTTCATTTTCAACCGGTAGCTTGTATACCAAGTTTAATCGATATAACTTGAGAAATGAAGGACTTTCATACAAATTTTCACCCCCTATTTCACCCCCTTAGGGGTGGAATTTTGAAAAACTGTGACACACGTACTTCTTTATTTTTTACCGTAAGCCAAAATAAAAAGTTTCGTTGATATAACTTGTAAAACATCTTGAGAAACGAAGGACTTTCATACCAACTTTGATCCCCTATTTCACCCTTTTGGGGGTCGAATTTTCAAAAACTGTGAAACACGTATGTCTCCATTTTCAACCCGCAGCTCATATATCAAGTTTCATGGCTATAACTTGAGAAATTAAGGACTTTCATACAAACTTTCAACCCCTATTTCACCCCTTCGGGGGTAGAATTTCGGGATAAAAAGTATCCTATGTCCTACCTCGTAGTATGGGCTCAAATCGTGCCAAGTTTCGTTTGAATTCATTCAGTAGTTTCGGCGTGATGCGCGGCCAAGATACAGACAGACAGACAGACAGACAGACAGACAAAAATGAAAAAAATTACAGATTTGGCTTCAGTATCGAATAATGAGTGCCCTCCAAAAAAAATTTTCAAAATATCTTCAATGTACAGAATTGGACCTGTTACAGTTTAATTATAAGTATAGATTATTATATATATTATATTAATGATCTAATTAGTAGTGTAATTAGTTAGATAACAAGGGTCTTGCGCGGCACGTATGCGTTGATTACCACGTAAATAAATAACACAATATTTATTTAACTGACTTGCAGTATTACTTTAATATTATTGACGTTTCAGAATTAGTCCTTATTTTAGAGACGTCAAGGTACGTCATATAATTCTGACATTCTTAAATAATACTGCCTAAAGCGATGGTAGTAACCACCCTGGTGGTAAGGGCTGATGTAGTTTAATAAGATGGTAGCGGGCTAACCTATGGCAGTTAAAAACCATAACCCTATATTGAATCGAAGCAGGCGTTACTATGCGGAAGTCCATGATAATGAATGAACGAGAAGTTTAATTCGCTATAATCCGCCACAGTAGACAAATCTATGTGGTACAGTGCGTGTCCTTCACCCACCCCCAGCAATTCCTGGGTGGTGGGTGCATGCGAACACCCACCACCCAGCAATTCGCACCGGCACACCACCACACCACACAAATCTTCCAAATCACTCTCAACGTACGTTTCACTCCGAAACCGGAGCATCCTCAGGAGATGTTGACTCGACAATGCACGATTGTAAACACGATTTAAAATCGTGCATTGTCGAGTCAATTATAATCCTTACTAGGTGATGCCCACGAGTTCGTCCGCGTGGTTTAAGTGTTTTTGATTCTCGCGGGAACTCCTTTATTTTCCGGGATAAAATGTAGCCTAACTAACTATACGACTCTGGGTCTTCAACTATCCCCATGCCAAAAATCACGTCGATCCGTTGCTCCAAACCAATAAATTGTTTTGATGATTTAGCCAGAATTTATGGTATTTTTACTGCGTCAATGGATTTTGGCCAATAGTGGAAGAATGATCCATTTCTTCATTGATTAACCAATCAGAGGTGATTGCGTACGTTACACTGTCTTTTTTAGCCAATCCCCCCTGCTTGAAGCGATCGTAGTAACCCTCCAGAACTCGCTTGCATAGCAGTCCAGCTTCTTTCGAAAGTGAGTAAGGTGTGAGGGTACGGTTATAAAATGACTAGATGATGTCCGCGACTTCGTCCGCGTGGATTAAGTTTTTTTGATTAAAGCGGGAACTCCTTAATTCCGGGATAAAAAGTAGCCTATGTCCTTCCCCGGGATATAACTTACTTCTATACCAAATTTCGGCAAAATCGGTTGAAAAGATGGGCCGGGAAAGCGTAGCAGACAGACAGACAGACAGACAGACACACTTTCGCATTTATAATATTAGTACATATTAGTATGGATAAATGATAAATGATTTATTTATTTCACGTAGGACAACTTATGTCACTTATGAAACGTTAAGACTCTACCACCGGTTCGGAAAACTGAGAAGAGCCGGCAAGAAACACAGCAGCTTATCTCTTCTCTTTAAAAGAAAAGGTTACAATAAGTAGACAATACAACACACGTTACAAGTATTACACTGATTTGTGGGTCACTGGATGCGAGGCCGGTTGCTTCCAAGCAACTTTGTCATCAATAAAATCATCGATAGTGTAATAACCTCGACTTAACAAATGCTGTCACAGTCTTTAAATCTATGTAATGGCAAATCCAGAAACTATTTGGGAACCATATTATAAAAGCGTACACTCAACCCCACAAAGGATTTTGTGTGGTCGAGTGTACGCTTGAAGTTGTGTAGTTTAGTGGTTTTATGTTACAGTAGCGATTAAATATCCTTGCCAGTTGTTGGGCATAGTTTGACACACGGTCAAGTCACAACAATTGAGTGGGCAATTATTAAATTTACCTCATCCTACCGTATTTCCTTTCCTCCCACGGGACGCCTGGCGCCGGAATTGCCAGACGGCTCAGGTGACTGAGACCAGTCTACCTACTTTGCGAAGGGATAGCTTTACTGATTCGTATTATCCATTTTATCCATATCCATACTAATATTATAAATGCGAAAGTCTGCTACGCTTTAACGGCCTATCTTTTTAAACGATTTTGATGAAATTTGGTAAAGAGGTAGGTTACATTCCGGGAAAGACCATAATCAACGTGTTTATCCCGGAAAATTAAGGAGTTCCCACGGAAATTAAAAAACAAAGCTCTGTCTGAAAATCAGCGCTGCAGTTATCATATACTGCAGCGACATGCTGAGGTAGATAGCAGCCTTTTTAGCAGGTGAAAATACATAATATCTGGTTTATTAGAAGATTCCTTACAATCTGTTAAAAAAACCGGCCAAGTGCGAGTCGGACTCGCGCACCGAGGGTTCCGTACAAACCTGTAGTAAGTTTTAAATTATTAAAAAAAAACTACTTACTAGATCTCGTTCAAACCAATTTTCGGTGGAAGTTTGCATGGTAATGTACATCATATATTTTTTTTAGTTTTATCATTCTCTTATTTTAGAAGTTACAGGGGGGGGGGACACACATTTTACCACTTTGGAAGTGTCTCTCGCGCAAACTATTCAGTTTAGAAAAAAATGATATTAGAAACCTCAATATCATTTTTGAAGACCTATCCATAGATACACCACACGTATGGGTTTGATGAAAAAAAATTTTTTGAGTTTGAGTTCTAAGTATGGGGACCCCCAAAATTTATTGTTTTTTTTCTAGTTTTGTGTGAAAATCTTAATGCGGCTCACAGAATACATCTACTTACCAAGTTTCAACAGTATAGTTCTTATAGTTTCGGAAAAAAGTGGCTGTGACATACGGACGGACACACAGACAGACAGACAGACAGACAGACAGACAGACATGACGAATCTATAAGGGTTCCGTTTTTGCCAAATTTGGCTACGGAACCCTTAAAATTAAGTAATATTATCATACATTATGCTTAACTAAAATAATAAAATATTATGCATCAATTATACTTATTACAATCTTAATATTAAACTAACTATAAAATGAATTTTAAATATATTCTTATACACCTACTAACAAAAAAAAGCAAGCATAGGTATAACAAAATACATAAGTATTGTATTTTCTTTTTTACTAGTGATACCCGCGAATTCGTCCGCGTGGTTTAAGTTTTTTTGATTCCCGCGGGAACTCCTTAATTTTCCGGGATAAAAAGTAGCCTATGTCACTCTCAGTCACCTATGCCAAAAATCACGTCGATCCGTTGCTACGTTGCGGCGTGATTGAAGGACAAACCAACAAACAAACACACTTTCGCATTTATAATATTACTATGATGATTGTAAGTTTAGTAAGTAATTTGTAGTTCGAAGTATCCGTGTAAAGCTAGATAAACCATTTTTTTAAATTTATGACACAGAGGTTAACCTCCAGACACGGCGTGCGGCGGTATCACTGTCAAGACCGATGAAATCAAGTTCACAGACACTTTACCTGATATTCATACCTTAGATAACTTAGATCATAGATAATACCTATACTTAGATACAATACTGTGTTATGTCTATTGGATTAAACTGCCCGGCTTATATTACACTGCCTCGTTGATCTAGTGGTTAGCATGATCGACTGAGGATGGTGAGGTCCTGGGTTCTATTGTTTGGGTTTTGATAAATGTTTTATTGTAAGTTTAGTAAGTAATTTGTAGTTCGAAGTGTCCGTGTAAAGCTAGATAAACCATTTTTTTTAATTTATGACACAGAGGTTAACCTCCAGACACGGCGTGCGGCGGTATCACTGTCAAGACCGATGTAATCAAGTTCACAGACACTTTACCTGTTGTTCATACCTTAGATAACTATCGGTATTGTGGCAATACTGTGTTATGTCTACTGCCCGTATTATATTTTACTGCCTGATTATTAGCATAGTTTATAACTTCATGTTCTCTGGTCGTCTGGTGGGAGGCTTCGGCCGTGGCTAATTACCATCCTACCGGCAAAGACGTGCCGCCAACCGATTTAGCGTTCCGGTACGATGCCGTGTAGAAACCGACTAGGGGTTTGGGTGTAATATACCTAACTGCCATACACCTAACAGGTTAGCCCACTACCATCTTAGACTGCATCGTCACTTACCAGCAGGTGAGGTGAGAGCAGCAGTCAAGGGCTAACTTGTGGTGGAATAAAAAAAATAAAAAAATAGTCGACTGCGGATCACGAGGTCCTGATTCCCGATCAGGCATAAAAATTGTTAGGTATTTTGGTTTTTCAGTTAAGAAATTTTCAGTACCAGGCACCAGCCCGGAGTTGAAGTTGGCGGTGAGTCACCCCCATAGACATAGAATTTTTTCGCTCCTAAGCCTATGGTCACCCCCGTGCCTCGGAGAGCACGGTTTTTATCACTTACATGATAATAGTCGTTAAACCCGCCAACCCGTATTGGAGCAGCGTGGTGGGTCTAAGCTCTAATTCCCTCTCCTATGAGAGTAGAGGCCTGTGCCCAGCAGTGGAATGGCCTCGTTGTCTAGTGGTTAGCACGATCGACTGAGGATGGTGAGGTCCTGGGTTCCAATGTCGGGTCGGGCCAAATAAGGGGGGTATTGTTTTCATGAACTTGGTTAAAGAAATTTTCAGCAATAACTTAGAGCTAGGATTTAGGACAAAGTCGGCAATGTTTCACCCCCGTTTCTCGGAGAGCACGTAAAGCCTAAAGGGAGACTTCCGGGAGAACATTATTAAAATTAGATCACCCCATGTAGTTATATTATGTACAGACAAGGTGGGCGGCCAATTTCCCAGGTATACTATCCTTTGTTTGAGCAACTTTACTATATTTATGTGTACCTATACAATTACAGGCTGGTCCAAATAGTGACTTCCAAAGAAAAAAATTAGATTCCTCGTAACTAGACCTATTAGAAAATATATTTAAATACTAGTTGATGCCCGCGACTTCGTCCGCGTGGATTGAGGTTTTTCGGTTCCCACGGGAGCTCTTTAATTTTCCGGGATAAAAAGTAGCCTATATGCTATTCCAGACTATAATCTATCTCTGTGCCAAATTTCATCCACATCCGTTCAGCCGTTAGAGCGTGATTGAGTAACATACATCCATACCTACATCCATCCAAACTTTCGCATTTATAATATTTATTTGATATGAATCAAAAGAAAAAAAAATTAACACACTCTCTCAGAAATCTCACGAAAAAACTTTAAAAAATTATACTTATCTCGAAAACTATCAAAAATCGCTGTACATACATGGGGTATTTTCTGATAGGTCTAGGTACGAGGAATCAATTTTTTTTTTCTTTGGACGTCACTATTTGCGCCATCTTGTATAGTAAAGTGGTTCAAACAAAGGACAGTAGGTACCTAAGGAGTAGACAAGAATTCAGTATAATCTACGAAATCATCTCAGTTCCTCGTCCGACGCATCGCGCGCGTGCAGCATCCGTGAGATAAGATCGCGACTTTGGACGGGGTCGGACCTTAGCCCTGAATTTACTTCTATAAGGACAGAATACTAACCGTTGAGCCAAAGGCATTATCTGCGCAAAACGGCCATAAATCATAATCTTACTAAATCCATACTAATATTATAAATGCGAAAGTGTGTTTGTTGGTTTGTCCTTAAATCACGTCGCAACAGAGCAGCGGATCGATGTGATTTTTGCATCGGTATAGTTGAGAAGTTGGAGAGTAACATAGGCTACTTTTTATCCCGAAAAATTATTTATCTAAATTTATAAAAAAAAAAGGTAACTGACTGACTGATGTATCAACGCGCAGCTCAAACCACTGGACGGATCGGCCTAGTTTGGCATACAGATAGCTTTTTTAACGTAGGCATTCACTAAGAAGGAATTTCGAAAATTCTTCGCAAATAGGGGTATGAAATTTGTATGAAAATCGAACTAACGTAAGCGAAGCTGCGGGCAAAAGCTAGTTAAATAAATAAAATATAAATTACTAGATAAATACATATACTTATTTATAAATGATATTGCAGAAGCTTTTTCGGAACAGGCCTACCGGATAGAAACTTTAATGACCAGAGAGAACTTCGAAAATGATTTCTTTTCATGACACTGAAACTATGCACTTTTCCTGTTACCTACCTATCATTTGCCTAGAAAATGCCATTCATCTTGAGGAAATTGCTTTGGGGAAAATCCTATACAAATAAATGTGTCCTAAATTACTTTAATCACCTATAATATTCATAAAATATTTTAAATATTTATATTTTTTCTAGGCAAGCGCGCTCCACCTTAGGTAGGCTACATCACCACTTGCAAGCAAGTCTGATTGCAGACAAGCGCTGGCCTATACATTTAAAAAAAAAAAATCACGTGATAAAGGAACAAATAGTAAGAAAATATTCAAATAATAAAAAGAAAATATGAACTTGTCAAAATATTTATCCTTTTTTCCAGAAATATCTAGGTCCCAAGAATTTTTCACAAAATATGTACCTACTATAATAGATTTTTAAATGTTTATTTTCCTTTAGACTGCCATAAAAAAAGGAGTGTAGGTAATATTAACTATATTAACTAATGTTAACTAATTATAACTATGTACCATGTGAGTTTCTTTGTTCCACCATAACTTCAAAATGCTTAAACAGATTTGGATGTAGGGGGTATCGTTAGAACCCTTACATCATCCCGAGTGACAGTAGATATAATTTTTTTGAAAAAAAAAGTTATTTTTTTCAGAAGCAGTCGTGTTTTTTATTTTTTATTACTTATTGAATAAAATTTAGGCTTGTTAGGCTTGTTAGGCTTGTTAGATTTTGATGAGCGCAGCTCGATCGAGGTTTTTAAAATCCCGTGGGAACTCTTTGATTTTCCGGGATAACACAGTCCATGTCACTATCCAGGGGGTCTACTCTCTTTCTCTAAAACGAAACTTCGCAAACAAACGAACGAAATTTCGTTAACTCCTCTCCTACATAATATTATCTCTATGCTCCTCTCTATTTCGTTTTCGTACACGCAGACGAAGTACGGATCCATAGAAAATTTTCGTGACCGATTGGATTGAACGATTTTGTGTGGGTCTAATAACCGACTAATTACGTTCGTTTGCGAAGTTTCGTTTGAGAGAAAGAGAGTAGACCCCCAGTTCTATACCTATATCCATGCAAAAAATCACGTCTGCTTCATTGCGACGTGATTGAAGAATAAACCAACAAAGGAACACTTTCGCATTTACTGTGTATTTTCTACATAGTTTACACGGAGTTAAAGTAAATGGGTGTACTACGTTACAGTAAGTAGCGTGTAATGGACCATTCGATTAGTTTGCATATCGCAAGTAGGTACTACTTTACCATTATTTATTGCTTCATCTGTATACATAAAATTCAAAGTCCTGACTGACTGATTTATCAACACACAGCCTAAACCGGCTGGTTCTAGAGACATAAAATTTGGAGGGTGTGTTCTTTGTGAAGAGTAGGCATCCACTAAGAAATGGTTTGTCGAAATTCCACCCCTAAGGGGTGAAACTTACCGGTTGTACCCGTGAAACTTAGTATTTGAGCTTCTTTTTTTTCTGGATGAGGATGAAAAAAAATTGGTATTTGAGCTGTCGGTTTAAAATGAAGACATACTTCATTCACAGGTTTTGAAAATTCCACCCCTAAAGGAGTGAAATAGGGGATGAAAGTTTTATTCCGGTAATCAAACAGTTCCAACAGACTTTTTTTTTAAACAAATCCACGCAGATGGAGTCGCAGGGTTTTTAATTCATACTAATATTATAAATGCGAAAGTGTGTCTGTCTGCTACTTTGCAACCGATTTTGATGAAATTTGGTACAGGGATAGGTTGTATCCCGGAAAACTAAGGAGTACCCGCGGGAATCGAAAAAACTTAGTCCAAACGGACTAAGTCGCGGGCATCAGCTAGTGTGTATCTAAAATATAGGGTGCCACTCTAGAAAAATTAACGTATCGCAACAGGTGCTAGCCAAGAGCAATCAACTCCTTTTTAAAGCAATTAGCAGCTGTAATGAGGTGATAGCTACCGCGTGTTTGCCCACCGTATCGCTAATGTTTGCCCTCTTAAGCTATTAATCACGTAGACAAACAAGGCTTCAGAGATACTTCCATCGCCTATCATTTTTCTCTCACTTTTTGCCGAAGTAAATGATTTTTTTTGAAGTGAAAACTTCTTTAGCCGCGTTGTGCACTTTTTGGTAGGGGGTAAACTTGTGGATTCGCGTCACCGACACCTCGTTCCGACATGTTCGCGAACACCTACATGCTCGCGTTGTTACGAAGTACATTCGTAATTAAATTTTAATGCCTTAGTTTTAAGGTTTATATTTTAATTATTTTAAATATATATATTTTTAATTACCTATTTTAAATATTCGTTTTCCTATGACTGCCAATTATAATAGTATCAAATATCAAATAAATATTATAAATGCGAAAGTTTGGATGGATGTATGGATGTTTGTTACTCAATCACGCCCCAACGGCTGAACGGATCTGGATGAAATTTGGCACAGAGATAGATTATTGTCTGGAATAACACATAGGCTATTTTTTATCCCGGAAATGTAAGGAGTTCCCGCGGGAACCAAAAAACCTCAATCCACGCGGATGTAGTCGCGGGCATCAGCTAGTATTATATAACCTATACCTACTCATTAAAATTACAATCTAGCTTTAATTTGAAATGAAATGATTTATTTATTTCCGGAACCGGTGGTAGAGTCAAAACATGACGTAACATAAGAGACACCTGTATGTCCTACATGTTTTAAATAAATTGAATTGAAATTGAAAATTGAAGAAATTTAAATGCAATTGAAATGCAACCTATCTTTGTACCTTACATCAAAATATGTTGAAAAGGTGGCCTAATATGATTACGGATATCAACTTTTTCTGCGCTAAGGCGTTGTAGCAACAAACGCGACTCGACGCGACGCGACAGTATCAAACAGTAGCTTACCCTTCACGTGGCCTACAGTGTCGCGTAGATAAGTTTGTCATTTTCTATGGCGTCGTAATGCGGCGTGTCGCTTTCATCGCTCACATAGGACAAAGGGTAACCCACAGGCAAGTCATTCGCGTCGCTTTCGTCGCTCATCTAGGACAACAGGTAAGTCATCCCGGCTAACTTTAAACTTTTTTTTTTATTTATTGCGTGATAGGCTTGCGCTTGACGACAATCATGCTTAGTGCAAAGCAATGATGAGGTCTAGGTTGGAACGCGCTTGCCTAGAAGATGCCTATTCACTCCTGCCTTGAAGGTACATAAGTTATACGTGGCAGGAAACACGTGCGCTGGGAGGGTGTCAAACTTACCAAAGTCCCCAAGTAGCTGTGCCCGATCTCCTCCTCAGAGGTGTCTCCGGAGACCAGCGTCTGTTGCTTTCTCCACTTCATTTCTACTACTTTTTGGTACTTTCTACTAGAATCTATGGCACTATTACTATTTTACTTTATGGCACTTTTTAACTCTACTATTTATGTTTCGAATCCATTTCTTTTTTAGGGATGTACTCGTACCTACGCGTTTGCTACGAAATTGTTTGGTCGATATCGATGATAACTGTTAAAAATTTTTATTTTTTTGCTTTACATAATAAGCAGTTACTTATTATGAAATTAATTTGCTACATCAATTATTTCCTAATTATAGTGCGAAGAGATTTATTTAAATAAATTTTACTTGAAGAAACAAAAAGATATTGAAAACTAACGTTTCGGCACTCGGTATACAAAACCCTGTTGCTCTAGGATGAACATAGTATTTGTTACCAAAGTACTTTACTTGTTTAAGCTATGTTTTTTTAAACCTATTGCTCTATTATTTTTATTATATTTTTAACTCAATGGAAAGCTTGTTTCGGAAAGGTGAAACCGTGTTTAAAATAATTGAAGTATGTAGTATTTAAAAAAATAGTTTTAGCTTATTATCAAAATTAAATAAATCGACAATCTCTATATAAAATTGATAAAGTAAGTAAATTACTCAAAAATAATCCAACATAATAAATATTCGTTGAGGGATAAATATTTTAAAGAACCTAATAATATATCATTGTAGGATAGATAATTTATATTCACGTCACTCTGATACCGACTTATTTTTAAAACAAATCCTGATTGCTTTTTTTTACCGCGATTTTTTTTTAATGTCCCAACACCTCGACCGCGCAGTGTCGGTTCAGGTAGACTGACCTAATCATGAGAGCAAACCCGCACTGAAAACTCTGAAACTTAAGCCGCGGACACACTACACTAATTTAACTAATTTTCCTGCTCCGTTTTCCAAAGAGGATGTTATACTCAGTCGTTTACTTAATAATGAGTGTTCTATGTCACATGATTGAATTAGGCCTAAAGATGGTGTTAGCGTAGTGGTTGAAGACCAGCCTCCTCAAGGGCTCGGGATTCGAGTCCCGGGCACGCACCTCTTTAGGTACTTTTCTAGGTAATGTGCATTTTAAACAATAAATTTCACTAAATCCAACGTTGAAGGCAAACATTATGAGCAAACTTGCATACCTGAGAGTTCTCCATAATTTACCCACTGCTATTTGATCGTAGCTAATCCGCACTTTGGTGGACTATGGACTAAAGTGCTTTCGCCTTTTTTTTTAACCCCCCACGCAATAATACCCCTCGGATTATGACTTTAATAATTAATAATATATACATTCTTTATTGACAAAAATTAAACTAAACCCTAATGGGGTAAAATAGGTGTTTGAAATTTACCAATCAAAGTTAACGTGAGCGCAACCGCGGTCAAAAGCTTATATCCATACTAAGTAATATTATGAAATTGTGATAGTGTATCCGTCTGTCTGCTACGCTTTCGCGGCCCATCTTTTTAACCGATTTTGATAAAATTTGGTATTAGTGATAGGTTACATCCAGGGGAATAACATATTACTTATTATTATATACACTTTATTTGTACCACCACAAGTAAAAATAACAAAGACAAAGGAAAGAAAAAAATAAACACAGACAGAAGTAGGATACAAAAGGTGGCCTTATCGCTTAGGTAGCGATCTCTACCAGGCAACCTTAGGAAAAGGTATGCTATGGTAAGGTATGCGGGGTTAAAGGTAGGTTATGCTACCTTTAATCCCGAAAAATTAATGAGTTTCCGGGGAAAACCCTCAATCCACGCGGACGAAGTCACGGGCATCATCTAGTTATATATATTATAAAGAAGATGAAACATTATATCCAAAGCCTTACACATTGGTCATGGTCTCGTCATATTATAATACCTATAGTTCATGCAAGTTTGCAGTTCGCGTTAGCGCGTCCCCCAACATCGATAACTTTGATGTTAATCGACAACTATTCACAACACTAATTTGCCGATAATTGTCCAATCCCGAATTATTTATTAACGTTTTTTTTTTGCGCTGCGGTCTTGTAAATGGCCGGTCCCGGGTTCAATATTCAGGAAGGCAAGGAATTTGAAATTTCAGAAGAGATTTTAGGTTTGGCTAGTTACAACTAAAAGCAAAGCCGCCAAGTGATTTAGCGGTCTAGGAGTAAACTACTTAAGCCTAGCTTAAAGCCGTACTGTTTTAATATTGTTGACGTTCGTGTTTTAGAATTATAATCCTTATTTTAGGGACGTCAAGGACCAAGGTACGGGACATTGCACTGTCATTTTGAAATACCACTCTGCTGGTAGTAACCCCCAGTACGAAGCAGAGAAACCTATCATCGAAATCTACTACCTCCATACAAGAAAGCCCTACGTAAGATGATTTTGTATAGAATTTATTAAGCCCTACGGAGTGACGTAGTCCATAAGGAACACGCTCCTTAAATAAATTTTACAAAAAAAAAAAAAAAAAGTAGCCATCTGCAATTATAATAATTAAGAACAGCTAGATCATAGGTTAAAAAATATTAATTTAAGTAATTTTTGAAAAAAAAAGCAACCGCCGTATTTCTTGCTGGTTTTTCTCGGTAGGAAGGACATTCCGAACCTATGGTAGATTTCTATAGACCGGAAATAAAATCGTACCATACCTACCTACCGTGGGAACTTCACATAGTATACTGACTACTTAGTAAATACCCTTTTATCCACTACAAGTTAGCCCTTGACTGCGATCTCACCTGATGGTAAGTGATGATGCAGTCTAAGATGGTAGCGGGCTAACCTGTTAAGAGGCATGGCAGTTATATTAAACCCATACCCCTATTCGGTTTCTACTTTCTACTAAATTTTAAATGCTATAGAAATATAAACCCTATAATCATAGTATTAAGAAGTACAGAATCTAGATCTCTAGGGGATAAAGTACGCCGTTCAATAGATGAACCTTGGATTTATTTATAGAGCATTTGTTAATAGTAGGTAAATAGTAAACTGATAGTATTGAGTAACTAATTAAGTAAGATATTTTTGCAGGCAAACCTCGCCACCGTGAAATTATATCGTTTACGGTAAGTTTAAACCTAATCGTTTACGTTTTATCAGCCACGCCCTCTGAATGCGCGCTTACCCGTTTGCCTAGGAGCGACGAAAGCGACGCGACGCAACGTGAAGCGATACGACTCCATAGACAATACTTGTATCGATAACGTAGGCCACGTGAAGGGTCAGTATTTGATACTGAGTGAAAAAACTTTTTTTTACTTATTCGCGACAACGTTACCTACCATTTATTCCATACAAGACGTAGTCCACTACAGCCCATTAACGTCCCACTGCTGGGCACAGGCCTCCACTCTCAAAGGAGAGAGGGAATAAGAGCTTAGATCCACCACGCTGCTCCAATGCGGGTTGGCGGGCTTTAGCGACTATTATCATGTCAGTGTGATAATAACCGGGACCGACGCGGACGGCTTAACGTGCTTTCCGAGGCACGGGGGTGAAACACTGCCAACATCCTAACTCCGGGCTAGTACAGAGAATTTCTAGTCAGAAAAACCCAATACTCAATTATGACGCGACCCGGGACTCGAACCCGGGACCTCGTCGGCCGACGAAATAAGTTTTTAATAATTAAATTGTACCTTTAATGTATCAGTAGTAATTGTATGTAAAATAGTTCATAAGTATTTTAAAATTTTCAGTAATAAAGGCTTAATTATTATTATATTATTTTTATAATTTATAGCAGACCGCAACAACTTCCTAGATCAAGTATTTGATAATGACCACTTATTATAATTACGTGATAATTACCGTACTACTTAGAGTGGCCATATATATCGTGATGTGAACCGTGAGACAGAATTATGGATAAGAATCTCTGTGCTGCATGATAACTACATAAATAAGGTATTTAATGATTTCTTGCTGGTTCTTCTCATAAGAAATTCGGAAAGAAGCGGTGGTAGAGAGTAGAGACTAGACTCTAGAGAAGGGATTCCCAAAGTGGTCGATATCAACCCCTTGGGGTCGCTATCAGTTTCCCAGGGGTAGGCATAAACTAAAACTGATTTTGGGGGTCGACGAGGTCTAAAAATTGACCCCTGTTTTTAAAAAAAAAATAATTACCTACTTACTTATGAATTTTTACGTAATTTGTATTAATTACACTTGATATTTAGTGAATTTTATGTCAATTTATTTTGTTAAATTTTGATGAGAAATGATGTCAAGTTTACTTACTCACTTAACCAACCGCAAAGTTTTAAATTGGTAAGTATTTTGTATGAGGTTATAGGAAAAAACCGGCCAAGTGCGAGTCGGACTCGCGCACCGAGGGTTCCGTACAAACCTGTAGTAAGTTTTACGATTTATGACGTATTAAAAATAAAAATTACGTTTGTTGTATGGGAGCCCCCCTTTAATATTTACTTTATTGATATTTAATTATTTATTTTGAAAGGTAATATACAAGTTAATATTCTGTGAAAATTTGAACCGTCTACCTGTTACCGTTTTTAATATTGAGCAAAAAAATACGAAAAAAATACGTTTATTGTATGGGGACCCCCCTTATAATATATATATTTTTTTAATTTTTAGTATTTGTTGTTATAGCGGCAACGGAAATACATCATTTGTGAAAATTTCAGCTTTCTAGCTATCACGGTTTATGAGATACAGCCTGGAGACAGACAGACAGACAGCGGAGTCTTAGTAATAGGGTCCCGTTTTTACCCTTTGGGTACGGAACCCTAAAAACTAGAGTTTTAACTTTTTTAAAGTAATTTGGCTATGGGGGTCTCATGTATCAGTTCATTTTGGAAAAGGGATCTCTTGCCCAAAATAGTTTGGGAATGAATCCCTGCTCTAGTCTTGACAGCTGAAAAGTGGCACAATGTCCTACATAAATTAAACAATTTAATATCATGCATGGATATTTAGATAGAAGCAGGCGTTACTTTGCGGAAGTCTATGATAATGAAGTACATACATAACTAGAAGTTTAACCCATACTAATATTATAAATGCCAAAGTATGTCTGTCTGTCTGCTACGCTTTCACTGACCATCTGCTCAACCGATTTTGATGAAATTTGGTACAGGGGTAGATTGTATCCTGGGAAAGGACATCATCAAGTATATAAGTAAAAATTGAAAGAATTCATTCGACTTTTGCGTCGAAACATCAATCAGTCAGCCTTTCCTTTTATATCATACTAATATTATAAATGCGAAAGTGTGTATGTTGGTTTGTCTTTCAATCACGGCGCAACGGAGCAACGGATCGACGTGATTTTTAGTTGAGGACCAGGGGAGGACATAGGCTACTTTTTATCCCGGAAAATTAAAGTTCCCGCGGGAACAACTTGTAACTTGTCAAGGGCTTAACTAGTAGTGGATAAAAAAAATAAAAAATAAAACCAAAAAAAGCAACCCACGTGGACGAAGTCGCGGGCATCAGCTAGTGTTTAGATATAGGAGTGGGAGTGTGTTCCGCAAACCTAAGCACAGTGGTCCGTACATTACCGACGTACGGTACGCCACAACGATTATATCACACGCCAAGGAGCACACATAATGGACGATTGTCTTGCGAGGAGGGGACAAGACTATTATGTGCGCTCCGATCCACCACAACTATTTCTAACGAGATAGATTAAAAGAACGACGTACTAGAAAATATCACAAATGGTCTAGAAATGTAACCAACACTCATTAGGTTACCTCAATTTCTAGTGATCTTCTGATGCTAACTATACTCGGATTTTTAATTGCGTGGAATTCTGACGTTTCTTGACGTTTCTTGGTTAAAACATTTTCCCCAAAAAAAGGGTAACAAATTCTAATAAAATATAAGTAATGCTTAATGGATTCTAAAGATTAAATCTATAACAGTGTTAGTTTACATTAAATTGTTAATTACTTAATAGAGCACTATTTTAATTTCAAGTGACAAACGTTACAAATATTTTATATTTGCATACATAATATTGTGCACACATGTAATTACATGCATTAGCAGAAATTAAACACTTATTACCGACTGAAGACTGAAAGAGTCATAAAGTAATAATTAGAAAGAACAATTTTGCTATGAAAGGATAAAGAAAAATCTAACAACTAATAACAGTAAACATTTTGTAAATAATGAATTATTAAAATAATCATCATCCTCGTCATCGTCACTGACATTTATAATGAAAGTATCACAGACACTGTCAATCAAAATATGGTCAAAACGGCATAGTTTGTCCTCTTTTTTAATAACATGTGCTATGCACTCTTGCCATTTGTTTGGGGTGACATTGTTCACTCCCTCGACCAAAAGCTCTTTCACTTCCACCATTTTATAAGTTTTATATTGTTTTTTGCCACATGCCCCTTGGCTTGAGCCCAAGCCAACTCAATCGGATTGAGCTCTCAATGGTAAGGGGGTAATCGGAGCACAGTGATCCCTCGTTCCGCTGCCATCTAGTCCACAACATATTTATTATATTTATGCATTTCTTTGCTAACTATGTCCAATAAGTTTACCTTCAACATAGTTTCATCATAATTTAAATTCTTTGACGTTAACCATGCTTGAATATCATTCTTTTTCCAGCCGGTTGTTGGTATTCGTTCAACTTTTCGTAGTGGCAACTGGCAAGCAAGTAGCAACAACAGCACATTTGAACATTCAAGCTGAAAGTCGAATTACATGATCATCAGGATGACGGCCGACAGACGCCTAGAAAAAACTTTTTTTTTTTGGAGTTTACCTCCTTTAGAATCGATTTTCATATATAAACCCGGGGTATGAAAAATGGGGAGTAAAATCAAATTTTCTCCGTTACGTTATTGACTTTATGTTTCCATGGTAACACTTGTTTATGTTTCCATGACTATGTAATATATTTTGATGAATATATATAAATTATATAATTAATATAAATAAATGTATCAAGTATGATTTCAGTAATATAAAAAATGCGTTCATTTACCCTCCTTTACTAATTTATATATTTTACTAGCTGATGCCCGCGACTTCGTGCGCGTGGATTGAGGTTTTTTGGTTCCCGCGGGAACTCTTTAATTTTCCAGGATAAAAAGTGTGTTATTCCAGACAATAATCTATCTCTGTGCCAAATTTCATTAAGATCCGTTCAGCCATTCTGGCTGATTGAGTAACAAACATCCATCCATCCATACATCCATCCAAACTTTCGCATTTTTAATATTAGTATAGATAATCTTTCGTAAAGAGTAAACTCCAGTCATGCGTTGGACTAACAAACACAATTATGTTTTTAGTGAAAAAGCTATTCCCTCTTTCGTTTGCCAGGCTGATCTGTTAAATGTTATTAAATATCAATATTGAAACAATTAATGTGGGAGAAAAAAGCAAAACAACTGGTCACACCACGCATGAGTAACAAACCTTTTGAACTGAAAATTAGAAATTATTATTTTCGACACTTTTATGTTCATTATGTTTTGAGTAAATTTGTAGTTGAAGGTAATTTTTTTTTTAAATATATAGGCTAGCGCTTGGCTGCAATCTGACTTGCTTGCAAGTGGTGATGCAGCTGGTGGATAAATAAATTTAAGTGGATAAATTTATTGGGCATAACTGGCAAAGGAAAGCATAAATGTAATAGAAATGTCGTGGACGAGTTGGCAGCAGGACAAGGGATTACTGTAGGTACTCCAATCGCCGCCTTACTATTGTGAGCTCAATCCAATTGAGTTGATTTGGGCTCAAACTTGGATTGCAATTTGGATGTTGCAAAAAACAAAATGGTTGAAGTGAAAGAGCTTTTGGTAGAGGGAGCTAACGTCACCTCAAACAAATGGCTAGAGTGCATAGAACATGTAATTAAAGAATATGTCGTATTACCCATTTGATTGACAGTGTCTGTGGATGACGAGGATGATGAGGATGACGACGACAACGATGATCATGATGATTTTAATTAATACTGTAACAAGCATTGCACGCGCGGCTCATCCTCGAATACTTTCCTGCTTACACATCGACTAAACTTCTCGCTCGGAGCGCTTCGACCAACGTGTCTCTGCGAAGAACAAAGCGGCGGAGCCCTATATAAGCCCGAGCGCGACGAAGATATGAACTCCATTCGCTAGTTAGCGACCGTACTATCAGAAGTCGCTGCAATCGATTCTCACGTCTAAATCTAGGGAACCTAGGCTTTAGCTAGATTCCGTTACTTATTATAAGCTAGGTCTAGGAGATCGATAGCCGTACAATACATACAAGTTACTGTCATTGGCGTTTCTTTTACTTCTACCCTACAATACTTAATTATTAACTAGCTGATGCTCGCGGCTTCGTCCGCGTGGAATAAGTTTTGTTCATTGCCTTCAAAAAGGATCCATATTTCCATACTAATATTATCAATGCGAAAGTGTGTCTGTCTATCTGTCTGCTACGCTTTTCCGGCCCATCTTTTCAACCGATTTTGACGAAATTTAGTATTGAGGTAGGTTGTACCCCGGGGAAGGACATAGGCACTATCCCGGAAAATTAAGAAGTTCCCGTGGAAATCAAAAATCCTTACTCCACGCGGAATCTAGTTTGTAATATTAGTAAGTATGGATAAAGATGGGATAAAGTTTATTATTATTGGTTGTTGTTTCTTTCTTTTATCTTTTATCCTTTCTTATCAAAGTTCTTAATTCATAAGTACCTACTTATTTGGATTTTGCTTGTGACAAATGATAAACTATTTATTTCTTGTAATAGGTGCATGTGATCAATTTGCTTCATACAGTTATTTTTAACCTTAAAAAACCTGAGTCTTGAAATAAAAAAGGCATAAAAAATGTTTGTGTCAACTGAACGTCACAAACGTCAGAATTCCACGCAATTAAAAATCCGAGTTTAATGATAGTATGAATTTGTATTGGACTTGTACTTAGTGGAATAAAAAAAACAAAAAACAAAACCAGTGTCTCCGCAAACATCTGCCCCCCCGAGTGTGTATGGAAATAGTAATCGTTTGTCATAATCGTTGTTAATAAGTTTAAATAGTTAATAAAAAAACCGGCCAAGTGCGAGTCGGACTCGCGCACCGAGGGTTCCGTACAAACCTGTAGTAAGTTTTACGATTTATGACGTATTAAAAATAAAAATTACGTTTGTTGTATGGGAGCCCCCCTTTAATATTTACTTTATTGATATTTAATTATTTATTTTGAAAGGTAATATACAAGTTAATATTCTGTGAAAATTTGAACCGTCTACCTGTTACCGTTTTTAATATTGAGCAAAAAAATACCAAAAAAACACGTTTATTGTATGGGGACCCCCCTTAATATATATATTTTTTTAATTTTTAGTATTTGTTGTTATAGCGGCAACGGAAATACATCATTTGTGAAAATTTCAGCTTTCTAGCTATCACGGTTTATGAGATACAGCCTGGAGACAGACAGACAGACAGACAGACAGACAGACAGACAGACAGCGGAGTCTTAGTAATAGGGTCCCGTTTTTACCCTTTGGGTACGGAACCCTAAAAACAAAACCAGTGTCTCCGCAAACCTCTGCCCCCCCGAGTGTGTATGGAAATAGTAATCGTTTGTCATAATCGTTGTTAATAAGTTTAAATAGTTAATAAGATAAAGATTTCAAAAATGCAAGTAGGTATAGTATTGGCCTGGTGGGAGGCTTCGGCCGTGGCTAGTTACCACCCTACCGGCAAAGACGTGCCGCCAAGCGATTCAGCGTTCCGGTACGATGCCGTGTAGAAACCGAATAGGGGTATGGGTTTAATATAACTGCCATGCCCCTAACAGGTTAGCCCGCTACCATCTTAGACTGCATCATCACTTACCATCAGGTGAGATAGCTGTCAAGGGCTAACTTGTACTTGTAGTGGATAAAAAATAAAAAATAAAAGTATATAAGTACTTGCAGTTCTTTTTATCTTACAAAATATTTAGGTACCCAGAAGCGTAGAATTATACAAATACAATATCTGATGTAGGCATGTGCCTTTACCTACATCTTAGGCACATTTACTTAATCAAAGTTCAATGAAGTTGCAGTTCAACAATAAACTGCATGATTTTATAATATGACCAAATCTCTGGCAATTTTGCGTCAAAACATCTTCTCAAATTAGACTCTTCAACACATAATCACTTTTATAATGTTATTTTAATACACAATTACTGCAGTTTTAACCTTGAGCATATAACGAGACGCCTGAAGTTCAGATAAACAATAATTTCACCTTGACACCTAAACTAGGACCGTTGGACGTGAGATCGTTAAAGTAATTTTCGCAATTTTAGGTACTTAATACATTTAAAGTGCTTTTGTATCAAATATCTTGTTATTATTATAATCGTCGTAGTTTAAAGTAATGCCAGCAAGCATGCAATGGCATGTATGTAATGGCTATATCCATGTGATTATATAAGATGTCACTCTCCAGGTCTTTATCTTAGATACCGCAAACAACCAAGTCGAGTCGATCCGTCGCGTCGCGTGATTGAAAAAGAAACAAGCAAACGCTTTAGTGACACTAGATGATGTCCGACACTTCACCCACGTGTAATAGGGATGATGCTTTAAATATCAAAAATAAATTATTTCTTACTGATTATATTTAAATAGAGGATCTTCCAAAAGACCTAAAATTCACATCCTCGGTTAGTTTTAAGTATGGTAACCATTTTAAAATATAGATTAAAGAAAAAAAGTGCGTTGATTTATATTTCATATAACTTCCATACTAGAAGTGCTTTTTTAAGTTTGATAAAGAGTTGCTAATTTGATTGAGTTGTCATCATCCCAATTAGGCCCTGGAAACTGTTTAATTTTCCGGGTTGAAAAGAAGCCTATGTCATTCTCCAATTACCTAATCCTCAACTATACCAAGCAAAAAATTAATCTTCAATCGGTTGCTCTGCTGCGGCGTGACTGAAGGACAGATCAACAAACAAGCACACCTTCGCATTTAAACTAGTGGTTCGCCCCGAACTGAGACCTCGCGGTATCCAAAAACTTGTACAGGGCGCCATCTATTGACATCATTGTGAAGTTCTGTTAAAAATACGGAAGCTCATTAAAAATTAAATAATTTCGTTTCCTTATAATATTTATCTAATTTTAGTATTTGTTGTTCAAGTACAGGATATAATTCAAATATTTGATAAGTTTCAGAAAATTGAGAGTTCTGAGGTCAACTTTGGACGTTAGAAAATCTCCACTTTGAAAGCCCCCCATTTCGTAAATTTTAGGGGAAAAATTAAAAAAAATATACTTTTTGTCTCTATTCCTAATTATCTTTAAAATGATATACCGCAACCCTATGTAACGCTATAAAAAATATTGTACTTCGCATTCGCTTC